>OY978224.1:13554016-14236516 GCA_963854785.1 Vaccinium vitis-idaea
CCCATGATCCAGTCAAAGATCCCGAGTTGAAGAAAAATGGGTATTTTTAAGGTTTTAAAACGTGCATAATCCGAACCGTCCAATGTGTTTAAAACGTGTTTTTAATAATCCTCGTGAGAAATCATAAAAAAAATTACCAGAAGGGCTCGATCTGAGCAGTTTTTCACAAAACTGTACGTATAAAACTACTCGGATCAAGCGCTTCCCGGTATTTTTTTTTATGATTTCTCACAGGGACATATATATATATATATATATATATACAGTCCCGATCCCTTAAGGGATCCCTTACATGGGATTCCGTGCGGACTTGGCCCTTTTTCAACTTTTCGGATCAAATTTTGACGATCCGAACCGCTCAATGTTTTTAAAATGCATTTTCCAAGGCCTACGCGGAAAATCTTCAAAAAAAATACCCGGAAGGGCTTGATCGGATCAGTTTTTGTTAAAAACGCTATAAAGGTGAGGTCCGCACGGAATCCCATTTAAGGGATCCCTTATTAGATCATTTGTGTATATATATATATATATATATACACGGCAATTATCCAATCCGGGATCCCGGATTGGAGGTTTTTTGGTGTTTTGATGCTTTTAAATTTTTTTTTTGGGAAATCCGAGCCGTCCAATGTGTTCAAAAGGTGTTTTCCAAGGTCCATGCGGGAAATCTTCAAAAAAAAAATACCGGGAAGGACTTGATCCAAGCAGTTTTTCGCAAAAACTGTATATTTACAATTTTGTGAAAAATTGCTCGGATCAAGCCCTTCCCGGTATTTTTTTTTGAAGATTTCCCGCTAGGACCTTGGAAAACACCTTTTGAACACATTGGACGGCTCGGATTTTCAAAAAAAAATATCGGGAAGGTGGAGTCCCAGATCCGGAATTCCCCGGATTAGATCGGGACTCTATATATATATATATATAGAGTCCACTTCTAATCCGGACTTTAATTTCCCCACCTTTTGATCCAAATTTTTTTTTGACGATCCGATCCGTCCAATGTGTTCAGAAGGTGTTTTCAAGGGTCCACGCGGAAAATCTTCAAAAAAAATACCGGGAAGGGCTTGATCCAAGCAGTTTTCGCAAAAAATATATAAATACAGTTTTTGCGAAAACTGCATGGATCAAGCCCTTCCGGTATTTTTTTTTGAAGATTTTCCGCGTAGACCCTTGAAAACACCTTCTGAACACATTGGACGGATCGGATTTTCCAAAAAAAATTTGTAACACAAAAAAACCCCATTTTTTCCTTAAATCCGGGAGTGTGGACTAGAAATTTTACCTATATATATATATATACAGAGAGGATCCAGTCAGGACTCCCTGACTTTGTTAAAATACGGACCTCCCCTCTCCGGCAAATGGTCGGGAGAGGGGAGGTCCGAATTTTTTTAAAGTCAGGGAGTCCTGACTGGATCCTGACCCTATATATATATGTCCTAAAACGATTATTTTGGCAGTTTGTATCTCTTGAAATTATAGCACATTTAAATGTGAAGGGCCTCAAATTCATGATTTGGTTGAGGCCTCAAGAAACTTAGGACCGGACCTGAAACCAATCCTGTCTTGATCAGACTTAGATGAGAATATTGAGTGAGATAGATTTACCAAAGACAGCTGTAATGAATAAAATTGATTCGTTACAAGGCTCCAACTTGATTATACAGGAAAACCCAATTAGGATAAGCCATAAAAAATTAAACACTGATTGAGGGGATTGAACTATTAATCCCCTCACCTCTCTTCATCCCATGTTAGTTTGTTTTTTATTCCCGGGACTATTAGTTCCCACCGGACTAATAGTCCCAAGATTAGAGGAATGCATAAATTGGTTAAAAAATGCAACTATATAATGTGTTTCATGGAGCAATATAAATTTGTATCTCTCTAATTTGCATTTCGTCGTCTGTATTTCCATTTTCTAGACCAATCCGTGGATTTGCATGTTGTTCTCCTATTTCTCTTTGTGTCCTCTCTTCTTGTGGGCCACAATGGAGTCGAAGAAGGCATGGGTTTATCTGACCAAGAAGAAAAGGAGTTGGAAAAGCAACTTGAGCTTTTGAACAAGCCCCCGCTCACAACCATACATGTGAACTCAAGTTGATTACTAGTTTTGATGATGAAAAATCTCTTTTATTCCTTAAGCATATTTAAAATTAACTACGGATTGTAATGCTAACAGACTGATTATGGAGATACAATTGATTGCGTTGATTTCTACAAACAACCCGCATTCGATCATCCTCTGTTGAAGAATCATACTTTCCATTATCAGGTTTGTCGTCTCTACATGTCCATCTAATTAAATCTCTAGGATACAATTTCAGTTATTAGTTTGTGTGGAATGATTTGAATTGCAGATGAAACCTACTTCATTAGATAAGGGAACAAGAGATCAAGTTTCGTCAAAATTTACCAAACCCATAAGTATAGGGCTAAAGGATGGAGGCTGCCCTGTTGGAACGGTCCCAATTAGAAGAATTACTAAAGAAGATCTAATTAGAGAGAGATTTGCTTCAAAAATGACCTCTTTAGAAGACAGCACTCTTGGTACTCATGTAAGTTATCCATAATCCTATTACATATTGAAGTTGTGAAGTATTTAATATTGCTCGTTTTCCCTTTTCTTTGCTTGAGCATTAGGGAGCTACATTAATATACCGCCTTCCCATACTGTTTGCCCCTGCAAAATTGTGTCATTTTTTAAGTTTCACACCACTAACAAAGAAACAACTGACATATTTATTCAAATTAGTGAAAAAAGAGTCAAATAAATTTTGCAGGGAATTGCTTTTTTTAATACGAAAAGTGATTTGAAAAAAAGAAAAACACAACCATGGGCATTCAAATTCATAATAATCGTTACATTTGATAAGCTCTCCCAAAAGAGGAGAATCAAGTTGTCTGGCTGTCTGACTGATCTTACACAACGTTCTAAGAACCATACCGGCTACAGTAGCAATTTTTTTACTTGGTACCGATAAGATACGGAATACTTTTTCGAATTTATCACTATGAGGGTTACTTTTCCACATCAAAGATCGTGGCAAAATATACTCCCTCCGTCCCAATTTTATAGTTCGTTTTGGGGATTCCAACTTAATAAGGGAACATAATCATTGTACTTTTGAAAACACGTTTTTCTTATTTTACCCCTTCAATCATTACACTTTCTTATTTTTTATTATTTTTAATTTCAAAATATAAGGGTATAAGAGGAAATTCTTCAACAATTACCCATTTAGTTTTGAAGTGGGACAATATTTTTGGGACGACAAAAAGTGTCAACTGGGACTATAAAATTGGGAGGGAGGGAGTATAATTTTATCTAAAAGACAATAAGCTTAGCATGGTCCCGTTCGGACCAGTATGGTTTCATTGGTTTGTATGAACTTGCACCAACCGGTATTTGAGCCGAAACCAAAATGCTGTTGTACGGTATGGGCTTCAGATAATTCCTCTTACCACAAATGGGCCTCCAATAACAAAAGGAAAAAAAAACTTAAAGAAATGCAGAGTTTTTGCATTGTAAATCAATATAGATCATTCTCTAGAAGTAACTTTAAAGTTTCTTTTTTCTTTATTCACTAAATTATTGCATGTGAAGATCTCGAAAGAAATACTGACATGGACACAGTTACAGATAGATACAAAAATAGAAAACGATAATTGCTAAAATCAACTGGAGTAGAGCTTTCCCCAAGTGTCCACGTTGTTCAAAATGTAAATCCATTTTTTGAAGCTTCAACACACTTTATTGGGAAAATAATGACAATAACTATAACATCAATACATGCGTTTTTATACACTTATGTTACGCCATATACTAGGAGAAATGGAAAAAGCCAATAGTAACGAAATACATGTACAATAATCTGTGTTGATATTGGTGCTCAGTATGCCGTAGTTCGAACAAGAGCTAATTCAGACAAGAAATTTGTTGGAGCTGGAGGGGTAATGAGTTTACACAATCCGCATGTTGATGGTAGACAGTATAGTGCAGCAAGAGTGAAGATTCAAAATGGTCCTGATAGCTTGGAAACTGGGTGGAGGGTAAGTTTTCTGATTGTAGTTAATTTGATTAATTCCTCAAATCAATGAATGGGTCATGTCAATTTGCGATTGTTGTAAATTTTTTTTCCTTCTGGGAAATTCTACGGATAGCCCATAGGGCGTTGAATAGTGTTCACCACACGCTTAGAACTAAGTCCTTGAGTCAGGCTAGTCAGAGACTAGTAAGCTGTAAAGTAGAACGAGGAAATTGACCCTAGTGGAGTAAAAATAATAAGTACAAAAAAATCTACTAAAGACGAAAAATATAAACTACGTATTTTTTTTTGTTGTCAATAGTGTCGATCTCACAAGAACTTTATTCATTTTTGGTCTACATTTTATCCTTTTTTTTTTATAACCGTCGTCGAGACTATAAAACGAATGATTAATTGAAAACAATACCATATAAAATGATTCGTACGTTTTGGTGTGCCAAACATCCAACATGCCACTGGAACAAAAAGGGTGAAAGAAAGAGGACATTTACTTTTGTTGATTCCTTTCATCAAACACGTAATTGGAAAGGAAAAAAATAAGGTGAAATTAACTGGAGTTAGTGAAAAGACCAGAAATACCTAATTACAAAATGCACACACATGTATAATCTGTAATAATTTTTATTATTAACCATAATTAAAGTGGGTCCCATTTAATTTTAACCCAGCTTTAGGTAAAAAATGGTATTCATAACAGATTTCTTAATTTTTTTTAATGAATCAATGGTGTGTCAATTTTTTTATTGCATATGCGTAAACTCCTATGTTGTTTTGTCTTAGGTTGATCCATCCCTATACGGTGACACTCGCACTCGACTATTTATCCGTACGGATGTAAGTTTTTCTTCTTTGGGTGCATTTCGCTTAAATTAGTGCACTAAACATTTTGTGCACAAACTAATTGTTCATTTGTATATACGTACAGGCAGGACAATCTCATTGTTTCAATACTAGATGCCCCGGCTTTGTTATCGTGAGATCAGATATACCTCTTGACATGGATTTTGGCGGTGTTTCCATTCGCGGAGGAGAATCTCAAGAAACTCAAGCGTACATCATCAGGGTAAAGCTAATAATCTCTCTAGAATCATTTGGTTAGATCACTTTTACCAGACTAGTTGACATATTGAATAACCTAGTCCTTTTCTAAATGCTATCATACCAATGTGTTCGTTGACATTTAGCTTTGAGCCGTTTGCCAATGCTAGTTAGGCCATTCAAGTTTTGAATATTTTGTCAAAATCGTTCGTTTAAATGATTAGTTCATACTTTTATTTAAGATGTCTCATTTGTGTTACGCTCCTTTTAAAGAGTTAAAGAAAAAAATTTACTTATTTGTGTTACGCTCCTTTTAAAGAGTTAAAGAAAAAAAAAAAAAAAGGTTGTTAACTCAGTCTATTTTCCCTCATTGTTATATCACTACCATTCTTTGCAAGTAGCCCTAAACCTCCTAGTCTCCATCTTTTTATACGTTGTTGATTTTAAGATGTCTCATTTGTGTTGCGCTACTTTCAAAGAGTTAAAGAAAATAATTTACTGGTTGTTAACTCAGTTTAGTTTCGGGTATAGTTCTTAATCACATTTTGTCACTCGACAAAATTTCTTGGCGACTCTTTTAATGTAGGACCAAGCTAACGGAAATTGGTGGCTAGATTTTGGATTCAACAGTGCTCTGGTTGGATTTTGGCCGAGTGCAATATTTACCGGACTAAGAGACTTGGCTAATTATGCGGAATGGGGAGGCGAGGTATTTAGTCCACCCAGCACCACTACACCACCAATGGGCTGGGGAACTTTTCCGATAGGGACCATAGACTGGGATGCATACTTCATTCAAGTTTCAGTCCTTACTGAATATGGTCAGACCGTGGATGCTGATAACGTAGAAGAGTTCACTGACAACAACAAATTGTATAGAGTCATTGATTTAGGAAACCAAGGAAGTGACTTGCAATACACGATCTTATATGGGGGTCCTCTAGGCTAGTTTGATACATCAAAAACTAGTCAGTTTCGTAAATGTAATTTTCCTGAGAATAATTGCTCAAGTTATTTGAAATAATAACCGGAAAATAGAAACCATAAAAGGATTAACAGTGCAACAACTATACTTTGTTTGTCCTTTGGTCCTGTTTGTGTTTGATTGGCGTCTTGCCTTCGTTGTTTCTCAAGTCTCGGGTGGCGCATTCTGCCTCGCTCTTGGTCCTTTTAATATTTATATCCCTCTTTTCACTTTTTCTGAGCAAAAGAAAAAAACAATACTATCAATTAACTTGTATCCGCATGAACATGGAGAAATGGCATGTGGATCTTCATTTGTTTTAGTCTGTGTAATCAATAACCCACATTTGGGTTTGCTTTGTTTGTGCACTTGCGATATGTATTTTTATTTTGATAGTTTCAAAATGAAAAGAAATTTAAAGGAAATGAAAGAAAATAGAAAAGATGACTGTCATCTTGTTTGAGAAAAGTTGGTTGATGGTGTGGTAGCTAATCCCTTTGTGTCCACAGGCGCCCAATTTGCTTATATGTTTACTAAACCATTATTCAAGCGACGGTTGAAGTTATTGTCTAACAAGTTCGGGCTTAGTGATATTTATTCTCTAGCTTGAGGGGGCATGTTAGGAGTTGTATAGTTTTATGCATTAGTGAGTGACGTTGTTTTGGTCACCGTGTGCTGTAAGAAAGAGTAAAATACGGGAGACGCTATAAGAAAACAACATGCCTAGATACATATAGCTAGCTTTTTGGTCTCAGGATCATAACACCGATAGCCTTTCTGATTAATGCCAAATCCTAAGAAAACACCTAAGACACAATGGGCGCTGAGCTTAGTGCGATCTTTCTTGGGAAGAAGGACAAATGACCTGATTTAACCAAAAGTTTCAAAAGCTCACTAGACAAATGTCCTAATCTAGGATGCCAAAGATAAAAAAGAGATGATTTATTATCTAAACGGAAGGATGACACAGCAATGGAAGAAAGACTCTGGCGGGATATGCAAGTGCTCCAAGATATAGAGGTCCCCAACTCTACAACTGCCCCTATATGCTTATTGGAATTCCGATCATGCACAACACAACCAAAAGAAGAAAAGATAACATCAAAGCCTGAATCAGACAATTGGCTAATCGAAAGAAGAACATAAAAGACATTAGGAAGAGAGAGAGAGAGAGAGAGAGAGAGAGAGAGAGAGAGAGAGAGAGAGAGAGAGAGAGAGAGAGAGAGAGAGAGAGAGAGAGAGAGAAGAAGAACATGTAGTAGAGATGATGGAACCAATAGAAACAACTTGCATTGGAGAACCATTGGCAGTGACAATACTAATAGGAGAAATAGGAGACACACAATTACCATGAAGAGACAAGTCAGGGGTCATATGATAAGAGGAGCTAGAATAAAAAAGCCAAGTGGTGGGTAAGATACGTGTGGTGTAAGCGCCATGCAAACCCGAGGTAGTAGTAGTCAGGGCAGAAGCTTGGGAAGAATTCCTCTGAATAGTTGCCATATAAGCCTGCTATTGTTGAAATTGCTAAAAATCAAATGGGGGAGGAGGAGTGCTACTGGAGGATGCTGTTGCAAGAGGGCGAGAATGCTGTTGTTGTGCCCGAGAAACATAGGATCTGGTTGACTGGGAAGCACTACGTCCCTTAGGCTGGAGACGCTTAAGGCACGCACGCTTCCAATGACCCTTCTGGTGACAATAGCTGCACTCATCCACAAGGGTTTGGGGCACTGGGACTTTGGCTTACCCGTAGACTAGATAAGGTGCGATGTTGGAATGGACAACAGAGACGCTGAAGGTGAACGGAATGAAGCAAGTGGAGCAGTAAAGACAGGTTATGAAGGGGAAGTCATACTAGCCACTTTGAACCTGGTTTCTTCTGCAATAAGTTCATGGACAGCCCCATCCATAGAAGGTTGAGGAGAACGGTGCAGGATTGCTCGCAAAGGGGCTCAAACTAGGCGCGAAGAGGCATAAAAAAACTGGACCAGTCTTTGTTTCTCACAATACTCAATAAGCGAATACTGTGAATGTAAAGCAACAGGTTCCATACAAGCTAATTGATCCCCAAAACTAGTCATTTTGTTATAAAACTTCTGAATAGTCTTATCACCCTGAGTAGCATGACGAATAGACAACTCAAGTTCATACTGTTTGGAAAAGTTAGACTCAAGATACATTCCCCTTCAAATAATCCCAGACTTTCTTGTATGTGTCATATTTTGAAAAATATATCTCAATGCTTGGTTCTACAAAGTTGTGAAACCAAGTGAGAATTTATGCGTTTTCGATGGTCCATTTCTCAACAGCAGTGACATCATATCCTTCTACTTTTGTGTCAGACGACGGTTATGGTGTCGAACCGTCCACATGTCCCACACCCCCTTACCAACAATAAATTTTTTCATAACATGCGCCCAATAAGAATAGTTGTTTCCAGCCAAACAGACACTAATAGCCTGATTTTTACCCATGATTAACGCATCAAATTAAAACAACTATTAAATGGTACCCAGTTACTGTAGATGCAAAGACAGATGGTAGGAAGTAGAGCAGGTCCACAACTGTGAGTCACAGAGATTAGAGATGACGGAGATGATCAGAAATACTCACAAAAGTTATTTGATGCAGAGAGAATACACTAGGGATGGCCATCTCGGCCGACCCTCCCAATCCAACCCGTCCCCTCCCCGAATGGATAGGGGATTCGGGGATTTTTCGGGGATCGGGTATGGTATGGGATTTTTTTTAAAAAATTTTGGGAATTGGGCAGGGGATGGTATAGTCAGTCCCCTCCCCGTTCCTCTCCCCTCATCCCCGTTCACATACATAGGTATATTATATTATAAGTTTATAAGTTTTTTTCCCCCTGGATCAGTTTATAAGTTATGAGTTATAACTTGTTGGTTGGTTGTATAGGGAAAGTTTTCTCCTTTTCTTTTGTTTTATGTGACTTTTGAGTGAAATTTTAATCTACTCATAAGCCAAAAACAAAAAAAGAAAAAGAACAAGAACAACAGTAACACTTTTAAGTGGCTTGGTACGTTTTAATTATTTTTGGGAACCACTTTTATCAGTAGCTTTGGATTTTATACAACTTTTTGGTATTCACTTTAATAGTTTGAGTGAACTTTTGGATCCCCATTCCCGGCATTGGGGTGGGGATGGAGGTTAAAAAAAAAAATTCCCCGGTGGAGATTGGGGAGGTAATGGAGATTGACATGGGTTCGGAGATTGGGGATAGAGATAGAGGTATCCACCCCCTACCCTCCCCATGCCCATCCCTAGAGTACACTGGAGATTAATAGATCTGATTCACAGAGTAATAACCAAGATCAGAGAGGCTGCTACAACGGTTGTGAGGAGTACCCGTGGTCTGAAAGCCTCGTTGATCGTTGAAGAGGGTCGCCGGAACTTCGTTGGTGGTCGGTGAGGGTCGCCGGAGCAAATAGATGTCCTGGTGAGTGTCGAAACTCCCTGAGTTGTGTAGACCTGGAGTCAACAACACTGAAGAAGGCTGTTTGGAGGGTCGTTGAAAGTTGCAGATGCCCGGCGAGTGTGGTCGAGGTTCGTTAGAGGCTGAAAAGCTCCGGTGAGTGGTGATGCACAGTCAACGATGGTTCACGGTGATGTGGGATCTGAAACATGAAATCAGGGAGAGAGAGAGAAGAGTTGTTGAGTGGGATTATTGTCTGAGAGAGAGAGAGAGAGAGAGAGAGAGAGAGAGAGAGAGAGAGAGAGAGAGAGAGAGAGAGAGAGAGAGAGAGAGAGAGAGAGAGAGGTGTTGACTTAAGAGAGAGCAGAGTTGATTAATGAGGTTTTTCGACTAACTGACTTAAGATATAGAAGCAGATGTCCAGTGGAATTATCGTAACTGGCTCTGATACCATGAAACGAATAATAGAGAAACTGATTGTATTTTTGAATAAGAAAAAGTTAAGCTATTACAATGTTTAAATAGAAAAGGGGATACGTCTAAGAAGGAAAAGATTACAAGATCATGATACACTACCTGAAGTAGAGGATCACGATACACTACCTAAAGTCGAGATATACTACCAAAATTAATGGATCACGATATACTACCGAAAATAAAGAATTACAATAATACAAAGATACACTTTCACAAAGCCAACTCTGAGGTTCGTGGTGGTTTTGTTTTTAAAAAATTTGGAGAAAAATAGGAGTAAATGTTCAACATGAAAACAACCTTTTTAACAGAAAGTGTGTTACTATTTATGACGAAATTTGGTGTAACTTTTGTCCCTAATGTCGATGGGGGACCTTAACTTTGTTGCATACAATAGATATTGTGTGGGTGCTAAATCTGATTATGATGATTGTGTGAATAGATGCGTAACGTGTCAATATACCTAATGCCATATCAACTCGGCACTAGACAATGGAGGCGACAATATTAGATTCAGATGTTATAGTCAATATAGATCAAATTTCAATTGCATTTTTTTGTTCTCTTTGTCTACCTTCTTACTGGCCATTTCCTGGATGAAAGTATATTTTACTTCATTTAGGGAACCCACAACATACTTCAAAAAAATTCATTTTCATACTTGAAAAAGCTTGATTTATTGTTGAGCACAAACTATCTTTTTCTTTTACATTTTGAATGTATGCATTGATGGTTCTTGAATCATACACTTGTGCTTAGCCCAATCGTAGTCAAAATCAGAGTTTGATCCTGGCTCAGAAAGAAGGCTAGCTATATGCTTACCACATTCAAGTCGAAGTTCCCCGGGCTTTCTCCCATGCTTTCCGTTGATCAACAACCGACAAAAGTTCTCTATAGTTCTTCACTACTCGTACAAGGAGTCTCTTTCTTTTTAGAGGGAATCATTTTTTCTCAATAAATCATGCCTCAACTGGATAAATTCACTTATTTCATACAATTCTCTGGTCATGACTTTTCCTCTTTACTTTCCAAACCCAAGATTAGAAAACTTCTAAGAATCGTAGCACCAACCACAGCTGTAAGAATTTGAAATCTTTCAGCAGCCGAGTTAGAAAGTTATATCTCCTTAGCTACTATCTCGCTAGTTAGAATCTCCCCCCTTTTTCCTATTCAAGTTTTGCAGCCGGTTAGAAAGCAAGAATAAGGAGTTTGGGCTGTGAAGGCAGCAGCAGGAAAGGCAGGAACAAAGGGGAAAGTACTCAGCCTTGCATTCCTTCCATCTTGAGAATAATAGACTGTTTAAGCTCTACCCACTGTTCCAAAGTCTGGTTATGATGCCATGAGCTTGTTGATTAAGCAACTATGTTAGCGGATCTTGTTACTAAGCTACCAGCATCTCTATCTCTTTATATAAAGTAGGAGCAGCCCCAGGACAAAGATCAATATTATGACTTTCCAAATTGAAAGCTAGTAGGAGAGGCATAGGTAGCGTAGGCAAAACCATATACACGAGCGGTAAGGATACCGACCTAGAAGTGTTTAACTTTTTCACAAAGATGAATCTTACTTAATAAGACTTTTTTTCCTGTACTTAGCATGGTTGTGGTTTGAAGATTTTGGTCTATAGTTCGTGTAATAACATCATATCATGGCTTGTACCGTAAGTTTAGCATTTAACTACTAATTTTTATGGTGGATTCTTAATCACCCATGTTATTCAACTATTTTCTTTATGTCTTATGATATAGAATTCTAAATTACAAAACGTATTTGTTATATGCCTCAACGATACTTGTACCCTACTTTTTCAGATTTTGTTGTATGGGTATACACATCTCGTACTGATACAGGCACCCGTACTCGTACCTGTACACTTGCTTCATGGGACAACACTTATTTTCAAAATGTAGAAGTTCGTTAATGCACATTGGTGCTTTCTTAGCATTTATTTGTTCACCTTTAATAACCCCGACCACATTTTGTGAGATCTTTTGTTGAGCATTTGGTTTGCAGTAGCTAATCCTGCTATATAATTTATTCTTTGAGAAATATTTGCGCCAACTGCATAGATTGTGCTCAGATTTGCATTTTGTCCTGTCATGGAGTGAAAGAGTGTGGAAGGAAAGGAAGAGTTATTGGTTGTCTTATGGCAGCTAATCCAAATCAAGGTGAGAGATAGTATCTGTTGTTTCCTCTGTTATATTGCTACTGTTGTGTTTTCCGGGTCACCACGCACTCAAACACACACAAGAAATCTGAGGAAAACTCCCTTGAATATATTCACAGAATATACAAGTTGAAAAATCTCTCTAGGGAACAATAACCGGCTCCCACTCCGGTTGGGGGGAGTCACAACCGGCTCCCCCTCACACTCTCAGTCTGTCTCACTCACATTATGCTACCACACATCAAAATAAGAGAGACTACAAGAGTATTTAGGGGGTGTTTGGGAGCCTACTTTTTAACTTTTCATTTTCAACTTTTCAGCTTTTTAGCTTTTTGGATTATGCTCAAAATGTGTTTTGAATCTGGGAGGAGTGTTTGGAAGAATGGTGCAGAATGCATTTTGCAACATGAGTAGTGTTTGGGAGAATAATGATGAAAATGAGTTATGGGTTAGTTGTTTACCATTTTACCCTTATTTATTTATATGGTATTAAAAATGTATGTGAATATTGTTTTTAGTAAGTTTTTTAAAGTCATACTGGGAGATATTTTTGTGAACGTGTCTCGTCCTTTTTTTTGTTGGAAAATATTTTATTGCTCTTCCTTTTTTCTGGAATATGTTGAGCCGTTAGATCTTGATTCAAGGGTCCAGACTGATTGATGAAAGTTTAAAGGGCTGAGATGAGTTTATCACAGATCCAATGGTCTTGGATGACTAGGTTTGAGTGTTCCCAAAGAAAGGAGTGTAGAGTAATATATTGGCATCTTTACCAGTGGTCCAGAGCAATCTGCTCTCTCTCTCTCTCTCTCTCTCTCTATCTGCTTTCTCTACTAGAGAAATCAGTTATATCTCTATGCATTAAACCCATTCAATTCATGGGAAATCCCACGGAAGATTCGATATCGAGATGTGTTTCTGGCGAATCCACAAGAAAATTCCAATTGGTCAGCTAAAAACCCAAATTAGACAGATTTTTTTGAGTTTTTTAGATCAAAATTATGTGCATTTAGAGATGTGTGTTCACTGTTCAAAACATTTGAAGAAGAAATCTGTTGATTCTGAGTAAGGAGTCGTGTTTTGCTTCTCCCCTCTCTTTCTCTCTATCTTGTTGTTGTGGTGGAAAACGAAGGCATTACCAAAGTATAAACGTAAACAAGGGGGTAATATGGTAATCTAATATTTGAGGGGAAAATCAGAATGAGAATCAGAAAGAGAAAAGCTCCTCCAAGGCTCTTTTTGCATTCTGGCTTGGATTGTGAAATTTGGGGAATGAGTTTTCAGAGAATATATTCTGGGTTGGTGATAAGCCCCAAATGTTGTATATATCCGGGCTTATCTCGCTCGTTGTAATCACACACACGTGCATTTTGTGCCTTTATACGATTGATTTTGCGCGAGTTGTGTTTTTTATAAGTTTCAGAAAATCGGAGCTAAGAGGCGTGTCCAAAGATCCAAATAATCCCCGGTTGTATCCGGAAGTACCTAAGGTCCAGCAATGCCGTGGAGGACAATCGCCGAAGCTTAGAAGTCGATTCAAGGAGCTTTGGAAGGTTCAAGGAAGGCCCGGAACAAAGGAACATGAAATCTAGAGTGATGAGCCTTGAGAAAATCTGACCAACCGATAGAAAAATGCTCATTTCTCTCAAGATACAAATGCTATGAAGATGAGGTCAATTGGGTTTGAAAGTAGACTCATAGAGCTTTCCAACGGTTCAAGAATCACCTCATTCCGAGTTCGGACGAAGCCGGAAGGTCAAGGGATCAATGCAAAGGAAAATCTCAGTTTTTACTCTTTCAACCGGTTGACACTTTTTGCTCAACCGGTTGAAGCTATCCAGTGAGTTTTTCAACCGGTTGACACTTTTTGCTCAACCGGTTGAAGCTGCATTTTTCTGCAACTTTTGAGCCCGATCAGGAAATATCTTATGGAGATTTTTGGTTGCTTTAATATCTTCCATTTATGGAAACTTTCCACTTATAGTATGTTTTTGGGTTAATTAGCCAATGTAAAGGGCTTTAAGTATAAATACCCTCCTCTCTCCTCTCTCCTACCTCCTCCTCCTTAGTCTAGTTTTTACTCCTCCATTGGAGGATTTTTAAGCTCTCTCTCTCTCTAGTTTTTCTCAAGTAAGTTTTCATTTCCCGTTTAATTACCGTGTATTAATCTTGTTCCTCGTGATTGGATCTTTCAATATATGTAGTTTATTTCCAAGTTCATCTAGTTTTCAGTCTTGTGATTTTTTAGCTTAATCCTTTGAAAACTCTTGTTCTTAGTGATTGTTTGATAATTTCTCAAGTACTAATATTGTAGGCTAACCTAGGATCTTCATTAAAAATTAGTTTTTAGAATTGTTAAGCATGTTATTAGTTTTCTTCAAAATTCTAGACTTGTTTTCGAGCATAATGTGTGAGTAGTTAAGTAGGCTTGGTCATGGGGTGATTAACACTCCATGACTCGGGCTAATCCGTTCCTCTCATCTCAAAAGCAAACACTTCCTGTTGATCAAAGAGTTAGGATTAATTTTATGTATCAAAATTTGGATTTGTTAATCTCTTTGATCACACGTAGCCAAGGGCTTGACCACTTGGCACGTGTGATGCTTAGGGCGATGTCAATCAAAATGTTTGTCTAAATGGCACAAGAATCCTAATCTTTGTGAAGCACATTTTCTAGTCAAATGGTTTTAATCTCTAAATCCTCCGTTCGGGAGCATCTAACGGTGTCCCGAGCCGGTTATCAAGAGTCGAACGGTTTAGTCTTAGTTGTGGTAGTTATGATCCCCTAGACTACGCCTTAGTTTAATCAGTCTTTTTAATCTTCCGAGTCATTCTCGAAGTCGAGAGAATTCCACCAAACAACTCCAAAAGCCAAGTTTGCCGCTTTAAGGCTAAAACCTACACTTGCAAGACAACTCTCACGCCGGGTGCGTTCGGTCCCTGTGGATTCGACCCGGACTTACCGGTATCATGCTGCCGTCGACTTGAACCCTACGCTTGGGGTAATAGTTTTGGAATACAATCCAAGGGCGCAAGCATTTTTGGCGCCGTTGCCGGGGACCCAATGGTCCATCTAGCGTGAGTTTTTCCTTGCTCCACTGTAAGTATCTCACTCTTTTGTATAGTTTTTTTTTATTTTCTGTACATTACTTGTTTTATTAACGAGGCGGCGGACTAGCCCCTCGGAACTGTTCTTGTGGTGAGGCGGTTGCATAACCCCTCCGTTCTGCTAGTCCTAAAAATCCTATATATATAAAAAAAAAAAATATGGCTGATTTTGGAAGTTGCTATGAAGGGCTTTTTCTAGACATCGACAATTTCTATCAACTAGATGATGAGTCTTTTCCACAGTATTGGGAGCGATTTAAATGTTCCATATTCTCTTGGGCAATTTATATTTATAAGCTTGGGAATCTTTTGGCTATCTTCTGCCGAGGTTTAAATCCTACGACATGTCAATTTGACTTGTTATCCGATGAAGAATTCTTGAGTAAAAATGCCGAAGAGGGTTGGGACTACCTTGATGAATTAGCCCAAAAACCTCAATTTTGCGAGACTGAAATTGAAATAGAACCTCTGTTCTTTAATGAAGGGGTTATTTTAGCTTTGAAAGAAACCTCGGAGGTTAAATGGGATGACGAGCCTGATTTTGATTGTACAATTGATATGCTTTTTCATGAAAAAACTTTTGAGGCTCATGCCACTAGCACTTCCATTGAGTTTGCTCCACCACAAGAACTTGAAAGAGTCGAACTAATTGATTTTCTAGGTGTTGATAATTATGATTGTGTTTACAATCCACTTTTACTAAATCTTGTCAACACTTTGAAAATGAATTTGGTTCGCATTATACACTTGGTGGAACTTAATTTTGTTAGGCAATTTCGGCGATCACAATACTCTAAGTATCTTATCTTGTGGTACGGTCGCGTTCAATTCTTGTCGAAGAGCTTAGAGTGGAGTGATTTGTGCATTATGAGAGCTCTTCAAAGTAAGCGAGAGTTACATTTGAATGTGGTTGAATTAATCATGTTTTGTTGGTTCTAGTACTCTACTTATTGTGTTTTTAGCTTTTTGTAGTTTGTCTTGCTTATCTTTTTTTGTTTTAATTTCAATCAACTTTGGTATTCGCTGTTTTCGAACGGCTTTTGATGGTCCGGTATAGCCACCCAAACTTGAGCTACGTATGGCCTAGCCACAGTCTCTAGTTCCGGGGAGAAAAGTAGTACCCGTTAATCACGTGAAGATTTGTTTGTTGGGGACTCAGCTATCACGGAGCGAGTCGGTACTAATCATTTTCTCTTAGGAGCGAGTGATGAAAAAAGCCTCTCATTTGGTCGAGGTATAAGGTGGTCGACATTCCACCCCTTCGGTACATTTTTATCCCTCCTAGTTCTTCATTTTCATACTGTCTTCGTGCTATGAGGACATAGCACATTTTAAGTTGGGGGGAGGGTTTACTTCGTGCTTTGTTGCTTTGTTTATATTTAGAGTCTTGAAAAAAAAATTGAAAAAATTGAGAAAAATTGAAAAAAATTGACGAATCAAGGAATTTGGATACTTGCGTGTGCTTACTCTTAATTGATGGCTTCAAAGTAGTGCTATGATGTTTGTTGTGTGAGACGGAGTCTTGATACGATTTCATGGATAGACTTAAGCTTGTGAACATGACGTTAAAGGGAAACACTTGGTTAAACCGTATTACCTATAGTTGGATAGCGTATGCTCACTTGAATTCATGTTGTTGCACGCACACTGTCCCACTTGAGCATTCACTGGCTTCGAAATTGGTTCACGTGTCATTGATCCCTCGGTGTGAATTAACTTGTCTGTGAAATATTTGGAGCCCCTTTCCTTGAAAAAAAAAAAAAAAAAAAAAAAGATGATGCATGCTTTATTGTTAATGTTTATCCGGGCGTTCATTGAGTAACCGGGCAATCGGGGTTTGCTCCCACCGTATTGTTCGCGTCAAAAGATGGATAGACCTTGTGAAGGCTTTGTTGAATGTGGTTAGCTTGGACCTCACTATAAAGCCTTTTTGACTCGAGCAATTAAGTCTGAGGGGTCTCTCAAAACCTGGCGCCCTAAGGCCATTTGGCTTGGGGATGACCGACCTAACGCTCGCTAAAGGGGTCAACTAGAAAGCCCGAGAGGTCCGGGCATTGCACGACCACATATAAAAAAAAAGAGATTCATTCGAATAAAGGGAAGGGGTGTGCTTAAAAAAAATACCGAGCTATCAATGGTGTGAGAACTGTTTTCAAGATTGGTGAATTTCTTTGTGAGGTTTCTTTTCACACGCATGCCATGTGAGAATTCTCTATCCGACCGTAGGTGAGAGGATTGATTTTATTGCTAAGTTTGGATATGAAGTTCACTTGCTTAACTCTTTCTATGAATGAAGTATCTTGCCATTGACTTGCTCGGTAGACATTGTGGTACTATGTATGTTGTCGGTTGGGCATGAGTCACACGTAAAGTATTCGATTCCTTTGTGTTTTGTGGGTGTTCACTGCTGAAAACCCTCACGAGACTTCACTCGTCCTACCGGGGCCGCCCGGGGGTTTAAAAGACGTATCCATTTTAGTTTGTTTCCGTTAGTTGCATTTGTTTAGTTTGCTCGGGGCGAGCAAAGTTCAAGTTGGGGGGTGTGATAAGCCCCAAATGTTGTATATATCCGGGCTTATCTCGCTCGTTGTAATCACACACACGTGCATTTTGTGCCTTTATACGATTGATTTTGCGCGAGTTGTGTTTTTTATAAGTTTCAGAAAATCGGAGCTAAGAGGCGTGTCCAAAGATCCAAATAATCCCCGGTTGTATCCGGAAGTACCTAAGGTCCAGCAATGCCGTGGAGGACAATCGCCGAAGCTTAGAAGTCGATTCAAGGAGCTTTGGAAGGTTCAAGGAAGGCCCGGAACAAAGGAACATGAAATCTAGAGTGATGAGCCTTGAGAAAATCTGACCAACCGATAGAAAAATGCTCATTTCTCTCAAGATACAAATGCTATGAAGATGAGGTCAATTGGGTTTGAAAGTAGACTCATAGAGCTTTCCAACGGTTCAAGAATCACCTCATTCCGAGTTCGGACGAAGCCGGAAGGTCAAGGGATCAATGCAAAGGAAAATCTCAGTTTTTACTCTTTCAACCGGTTGACACTTTTTGCTCAACCGGTTGAAGCTATCCAGTGAGTTTTTCAACCGGTTGACACTTTTTGCTCAACCGGTTGAAGCTGCATTTTTCTGCAACTTTTGAGCCCGATCAGGAAATATCTTATGGAGATTTTTGGTTGCTTTAATATCTTCCATTTATGGAAACTTTCCACTTATAGTATGTTTTTGGGTTAATTAGCCAATGTAAAGGGCTTTAAGTATAAATACCCTCCTCTCTCCTCTCTCCTACCTCCTCCTCCTTAGTCTAGTTTTTACTCCTCCATTGGAGGATTTTTAAGCTCTCTCTCTCTCTAGTTTTTCTCAAGTAAGTTTTCATTTCCCGTTTAATTACCGTGTATTAATCTTGTTCCTCGTGATTGGATCTTTCAATATATGTAGTTTATTTCCAAGTTCATCTAGTTTTCAGTCTTGTGATTTTTTAGCTTAATCCTTTGAAAACTCTTGTTCTTAGTGATTGTTTGATAATTTCTCAAGTACTAATATTGTAGGCTAACCTAGGATCTTCATTAAAAATTAGTTTTTAGAATTGTTAAGCATGTTATTAGTTTTCTTCAAAATTCTAGACTTGTTTTCGAGCATAATGTGTGAGTAGTTAAGTAGGCTTGGTCATGGGGTGATTAACACTCCATGACTCGGGCTAATCCGTTCCTCTCATCTCAAAAGCAAACACTTCCTGTTGATCAAAGAGTTAGGATTAATTTTATGTATCAAAATTTGGATTTGTTAATCTCTTTGATCACACGTAGCCAAGGGCTTGACCACTTGGCACGTGTGATGCTTAGGGCGATGTCAATCAAAATGTTTGTCTAAATGGCACAAGAATCCTAATCTTTGTGAAGCACATTTTCTAGTCAAATGGTTTTAATCTCTAAATCCTCCGTTCGGGAGCATCTAACGGTGTCCCGAGCCGGTTATCAAGAGTCGAACGGTTTAGTCTTAGTTGTGGTAGTTATGATCCCCTAGACTACGCCTTAGTTTAATCAGTCTTTTTAATCTTCCGAGTCATTCTCGAAGTCGAGAGAATTCCACCAAACAACTCCAAAAGCCAAGTTTGCCGCTTTAAGGCTAAAACCTACACTTGCAAGACAACTCTCACGCCGGGTGCGTTCGGTCCCTGTGGATTCGACCCGGACTTACCGGTATCATGCTGCCGTCGACTTGAACCCTACGCTTGGGGTAATAGTTTTGGAATACAATCCAAGGGCGCAAGCAGTTGGTTCACCCAAACACCCACAATTAGAAAACAAGAAGCTGAAAAGGGGAAAAGGTGTCGGCCAAACACCCTCTTATAACCCTAGGACTATTCTAAGGAAACCCTTAACATTGGGAGCCCATCTAGCCCACACAGAGTGAATCCGAACAATCACTCCCTCCAACCCGAATGGGTAAATGTTGTCCCAGCAGCACTCTCATGTTGCCACCTCCAATCTGCTACAACTAGCAAGAGCCTGTGTCACTATCTAGACGAGCATCCATGCACCCCCAAACCAGAGTACAAAAAACCCGAAAAAGTGTATCATTGCAAGCTAGAATCCGCAGGAAATCAGAAAATCCGAGTACTGCACTCCCTCAATTGGAATGCCTCCACTCGCACACCTCCTGCCAAGGTGTATACGCTCCATAACCGAGTGCTTGCAACCCCTCATTGGAGTGCATGACGCTTCATCTAGCCGCGCTCCGCCACTCTAGCATTTTGTCCTGTCAAAAGAATGCAGCTACCCTCTGCCCACACCAGAGGCTCACTTCTCCAAATGATCTCACACACCATCTGAGAAGAGGCTGACTCCTTTTCTGACATCGCATTTCCCACCGAGTTCCTCCGCACCCCCAAACCGGAATAACCTACTCGTGAATCTGGGATGTCTACCAATCCTGCTAGATCTCTGTGGCTTAGACTGAACCAGACTGCCTCCGATCACCGCTGACCAACTCCGATCTGTCACTCTAGCAAGCGCCTGTGACATTAACCAATCGAGTGTATCCGCACCCCCTAAATTGAGATGCAACACTCGAGAGAATGTATCCAAGCTCACTAGCTCTCCGACTGATCACCACGGCTCAACCGCTGCGAATCTACAATCACCTGATTGCTCTGGTCAACCTTCGATCTCTCCAAAGTCTGTCCAATACTCCTGGTGTGTAGCTCTCCAACTCCGCTCGCCTTTTCCCGCCACCTATCTGCCACTTTCCTGGTCTCCTGCCACTCTCCATCAGCTCTCCGAGGTCTCCTCTTGCCTCTCGATTCATCCACGTTCCATTCCCGGCTCTCCCAGCACCCCTTGGACTCCCATTGGATCTCCCATGGTTTGCCTCCGACTTAACAACATCCCATCCGATTGACCTGACTGCGTCAGATCCTCCTTAATCACTTCGGATGTGTCTAGGACTACGGAATTGAACTAGAATTAGCGAAATCCAAGCCTACCAATGAATCCGGAATCGTCCAATTAACTAGGAACAAGCCTTCTCACAACCTAAAACGCCTCCAAACGTCCGATTCTGGCTCAATTCTTTAGTAACATTTGCTTCCGAGCCTCTACACAATAAACAGAGCTCACGGTTTGATCTAGAACGTTGACATAGTCAAAATTGACCACTTACATTAAAAAAACACAGCTATATCGACCTCGAAATTGAGAAAAGAAAAAACCATGAACCATATCCAAAGAAAGTCAACCTGAGCTCTTGGACCCTTTGACTGACCTCTGACCCTTTGACCAGCCTTGACCCCTTTGACCAGCTTGTGACCCCTTTGACCCCAAACCCATACCAAAAGGGTCAAAAGGTTTAATGGTTGAACCCCTTATGACGTGGCGCCACGTTAGAGTTGACCGGCTGACGTGGCTGCTGACCAAACCTCTATGGCATCCTCCGTGGCAGCCACATGGCGCTGACTCTGTGCTCCCGAAGCACGGGATCACTCCCACCCATATTCAACTTGCACCAGTACGTGACATACACTGCCTCATAGTAGACTCACTCTCCAGTCAATGCCAAACTTTGATCGGCGCTTGTGGGCTACCCCTTTATCGTCCGACAACAAGTCTTATGTCCCCGCGATCATCTTGAAGAGAGGAACAAAACCCTATGCTCCAAAAAAAATTTCGATCATGTTTTTCGAGATTGATTTCTTCCAGACTAGTCCGGCTCCGCCTGTTGCCCTTTAAACTGCTCGTACGCCCAACTCCGGTGACGAAAAAATGTCTCGTCGAGACGAACAAAATCCCGTGAGCAAAATCTCCGCCCGACTTTGTTTTGTTTTTTTGTTTTTTTTTCGTTCTTGAATCCGTGTGCTTCAAACGCGAATCCGGTGATCTCTCGCTCCACCCGAGCTTTGATACCAGTTTGTTGTGCTTTTCAAGTCACACACGCACTCGAACACACATCAGAAATCTGAGGAAAAATCCCTTGAATATATTCACACAATATACAAGTTGAAAAACCTCTCCAGGGAGCAATAACCAGCTCCCACTCCGATCGGGGGAAGCCACAACTGGCTCCCCATCACACTCTCAGCTTGTCTCACTCACATTATGCTCCCACACATCAAAATAAGAGAGACTACAAGAGTATTTATAACTCTAGGACTGTTTTAAGGAAACCCTAGATAACCTTGGGCCTAAGCCCATCCGGCCCACACGGGGTGGATCCCAATAGCTACCTATACATAAAACATTACTTGGATATTTACCTGAAATTTGTAGTTTGCGTTCACTTTAGGCCATACATAAAGTATCTACAAATACAGAAATGTCCTCGTGTTTTTGCTATTCAAGCATTTGTGAGAACCGACGAGATATATATTGCTAAACCAGTGTTTGAAAAGGCTACAAGGGCACTAAGGCATCATGGTCCCTTGGAGCCCATGAGCATGGCTTGTAGAAAACAGACATGCTAATTAATTGGGAAAAAGGTAGTGCATAAGAACAGATTCAGAGGAAAATAGTCATCAGAACATACCAGAGAGAGACTCGGGGTAATAGGAAATAGAGCATTCAAGAAGGAGAAGGAGAAGGAACCAAATGGACAACGGAGTGGACTTATAAAAAAAAAGAAAAGGAGAAGTAGGAGTAGTTACCGAGAATGGAACAACTGCTAAGTTCTCTTTACCAGTTTGGCTGCTCAATACTGCTGGGTTTAGTTAGTACATATTGGGTTTTAATGGTGGTTATGAATTTTGAGTGCAGGTCTAGGGAAAAAGGATGTGCGCCCCAAGGGCCTCAAACTGTTTCATGTACTTGCACCAAGACTCACCTTCGGGTGGCAAGGCTTGCCTCGCCTTGCCTTGCCTTGCCTTGCGCGCCTCACATGCGTTCAGACACTACTAAACTGAGGTATTAAAGCTTGATGAAGTTTGATTGCTTATGGTTCAACCGATAAATTTGATATAATAAAGTTTGGGAGTTTCATTAGTGACATGTATGTCCTTAGTTGTTAAGATTGGGATTTCCATATTTGTCAACTTTCCTGCAATTTTTCTGAAGTTTATATAATGTTTGGAGACGATAGTTAAATGTATGGTTTGAAGTATTAAGTTTATTGGTACTAAATTTTTGGCCATTGCATCTTCAGTCGTAAATGCTTGCTGGATTCTTATTCTTGCTGTTCTTGGTTGTTTGTCTCTATAAAAGTGGTTCATTTACCCAAAACATAAAACCAAACAATAGACAAATAATCAAGTGTGTGTGTATATATATATATATAGGAGCCCCTTCCAATAAGGGTCCCTTATTGAAAAATAAAATGCGGACCTAGCCTTTTTTGTGTTTCCGGACCAAATTTTGACGATCCGAACCGTTCAATGTTTTTAAAAATGTTTTTAAAATGCATTTTTAAGGGCCCCCGCGAAGATTCGTCCAAAAAAAATACCCGTAAGGGCTTCATCCGATCGGTTTTTGTTAAAAACGCTATATATAACGTTTTTAACAAAAACCGATCGGATGAAGCCCTTACGGGTATTTTTTTTGGACGAATCTTCGCGGGGGCCCTTAAAAATGCATTTTAAAAACATTGAACGGTTTGGATCGTCAAAATTTGGCTCGGAAAGGTGAGGTCCGCATTTTAACTTCAATAAGGGACCCTTATTGGAAGTTAATCCTATATATATATATAGAGTCCGGATCTCATCCGGGACTCCCGGATCCGGGACTCCACCTTCCCGATATTTTTTTGAAAATCCGATCCGTCCAATGTGTTCAGAAGGTGTTTTCAAGGGTCCACGCGGAAAATCTTCAAAAAAAAATACCGGGAAGGGCTTGATCCAAGCGGTTTTTCGCAAAACTGTAAATGTACATTTTTTGCGTAAAACTGCTTGGATCAAGCCCTTCCCGGTATTTTTTTTTGAAGATTTCCCGCGTGGACCTTGGAAAACACCTTTTGAACACATTGGACGGCTCGGATTTCCCAAAAACAATCGTTAAAAGCATCAAAACGCTTCAATCCGGGAAATCCGGGATCCTTGATTAGATAATTGTCGTATATATATATATATATATATATATATATATATTCCGAACTGAATTTTGACGATCCCAACCGTTAGATGTTTTTAAAATGTGTTTTAAAGGTCCACCGCGAGGATTCGTCCAAAAAAAATACCCAGAAGGGTTCATCCGATCAGTTTTTGTTAAAAACGCTATATATAGTGTTTTTAGCAAAAATTGATCGGATGAAGCCCTTCTAGGTATTTTTTTTGGATGAATCCTAGTGGTGGACCTCAAAAACACATTTTACACACATCTAACGGTTCGGATCGTCGAAATTTAGTCGGGAAGCATGAGGTCCTCACTTTATTTAAAATGTGAGATCCCTCATTAGAAGTTGATCATATATATATATATATGGTCCCCTTCTAATCCGAACCTCCCGTTCCCGGACCTCCATGATCCAAACATTTTTTTGACGATCCGATCTGTCCAATCTGTTCAAAAGGTGTTTTCAAGGGTCCACACGGGAAATCTTCAAAAAACAAATACCGGGAAGGGCTTGATCCAAACAGTTTTCGCAAAATATATATATATACATTTTTTGCGAAAACTGCTTGGATCAAGCCCTTCCCGGTATTTTTTTTTGAAGATTTCCCGCGTGGACCCTTGAAAACACCTTCTGAACATATTGGACGGCTCGGATTTTCCAAAAATAATTTGCAACACAAAAAAAAATCAATTTTTTCTTATTCTCGGGAGGTTTGGACTATATCAGTGAGCTTCCTATCCAAACCACTAAATCCGGACCTAACGTCCGGACCTCACTTTTCGGACCAAATTTCAACGATCCGAACCGTTAGATGTGTTTAAAACGTGTTTTTAAGGTCCACTGCGAGGATTTAGAAAAAAAAATACCCAGAAGGGCTTGATCGGAGCAGTTTTTCATAAAAATGCTATATGTGCATTTTTATGAAAAACTGCTCCGATCAAGCCCTTTCGGGTATTTTGTTTTGCCAAATCCTCGCGTTGGACCTTAGAAACACGTTTTAAACACATCTAACGGTTCGGATCGTCAAAATTTGGTCCGAAAAGTGGAGGTCCGGACGTTAACAAGTTGCGGGATCCTTGATAGGAATCTCACTATATATATATATATATATATATATATATATATATATATATATTTCAACTGTTCTTTATAGGTAAAAAGAACAAAACTATAGAAAATAATGCGTACAAATCAAAGGTGAACAAATCAAGACGCTGGCCTTCCTGCCCCACCTGAGGTGTAGTCACGGCCACAATTGGGACAGTGAGGACGTCTAGAAATCATCCAAGTGCGAAGGCAGTCGGGGTGATATATGTGCTTTCAAGGAAGCAGAATCAGTCGAACTCCCTCGACAATAGGGATGGCAATGGGGCGGATCGGTTCGGGTTTTGGCCGATCCGCACCCAAACCCAAAGGGTTTCGGTTCGGTTCGGGTTCGGTTCAGAAAAGGGAGAGGATGAACCATAACCTAACCATTCGGGGTTCGGGTAATTTCGGGTAACCGATTTTGTGAAGGAAAAAATAGCTACCCATTTGGGTAACCGAATTGTACCCATCCCGACCCGCCCCAAACCGTACTAAAACATGAATAAATTTAGTTTAGGATATTTTATTATCTCAAAAAAATTGAAAAAACATGAAAAAAATAACAAAAGGAGGCTACAAATATCAGTCAAGAGACTCAAGACTATAATATATAAAATATCAGTCGAGAGAGTCTCAAAATGTACAAAATGTGAGACCAAAACCTAACCTGTGAATATCTTACATATATATACGAGAGGTAAAGTGTAATTTTAAAATATACCTAAGGGGTTTATGTAATATGTATATATAAAACAAGGGTATATATATAGCCAGGGGTACATACACAATTACTATAAATTTTAGGGGTAAATATGTAATTTCATATTTCGGTTCGTTTCGGGTCATGGTTCGGTTCGGGTCACGGTTCGGTTATGACCTCAAACCATACCCGAACCATACCCGAACCATACCCATTCGGTTCGGTCATATCCCATACCATACCCATACCCACGGGGAATATTTCGGTTATGGTTCGGGTAAAAATAGCGATTTCGGTTCGGGTACCCATCGGTTCGGTCGCGATTGCCATCCCTACTCGACAAACTCTTCCAGGCATATGGTACACTCCGTGGCCTCAAAAGCAATCGCCGCATTAACAGGGTAGGAAACTAGTTGGAAAGAATAAACTATCCTTCGGTTGCGGGTTCGACGCCAGTGTCTAATAAACCACCAAATGAAAATCCCAACAAGAATAACAAATAGAACAATCCCGCCCAGGATTTCTTTAATTTGATTGGCCCTTAATTTAGGAGCTCGCCCATGCTTAGGGCCTGGATTTGGCATTGCTTCCGCGGATACAAGGTACAGTAAAATGCATCCAATGGCCCAGAGAATGTAACAGAACTGAACCTGAGTTCAAAATTCCATAAAAGTGTTAAGTTTAGGATATTGGTCCTGATATGTACGAGGAATGAACATATGAAAACAGTTGATTTAATCAAATTGACAGTCTACTAGATTGTCTAAATGAAAGAGAATTTTATAGTACTACGTACTCCTATATGGTTCAAATGCCAACCCAGAACACAAATTTTTTTATTTTTTTTCTTGTGACAAAGCAGAAAATAGTATGTAATTGACGATGGAAAGGAAAAGTACGTTACATGATTGCCGCGGATTGCCGCCATGGGTTGATGTGGTAGAGGGGGAGGCGGAGTCAACGACGCCATGGTTATGGGCCGCCGTGGCTTGAACATCTCTTCCACTTCTTTTTTCTTTTGGTTTGTTTTTCTTTTCCCGGTTCCACCACCTCCTTGCAAAGCCTTTTATAAGCTTTTGGAGGCAGCCATAACCAAGACATCAATGTGTAGAGGTGAATGATTAAAATGCTCAGCATGTAGCATTAATAGGAAAGATTAAAAGCCTGGTAATAATCTCATCTTGATGAAGAAACAGAAAGCTAACAAAAATGAAGATAGAAAACTTTCATACGTATGGGAAAGAACGTAGTCTTTTTCAGTCTACCGCCTACTTGCATGATAAAAGGGTCACATTCTACAGTTGATCAGATGCATGGATTCAATTCTCTTCTCCATTTTTCATTATGATTCCCGGCCGCATCCACGTACACTTTGTTTTTTTGGTAATTATTCCAAAAAAAGATTGTTAATTTTGTAATAAAACTACTCATACAAGGTAACGCAAGAGATTTGCACATTTAGATTAAATTAAATGAACACATCGAGACTTATAAATTAATTCAATAGTTTCGATCATCAAATATAGAACCGTGACCAGTCGCATATTGCATCACATAAGAGACCAAACTGACAACACAAGCGGCACAACAGCACAACTCAATTCATTTAATAAAAATTATTTTTGACTTATTATGGCCTAATGGGCCATGACAAGTCAAAAATCAATTTTTTTTAATTTTTTCTTATTCCAAAATTTATTTTTAAATTTCCCCTCCTTTTTTTCTCCTTATTATGGCAAGTCAATTTATTTAATTAAATTTCATTTTGATTTATTTAATAAATAATCATTTCTTGCCACTTCCGTGTCGTGCCAGGCCAATTACCGTGCCGTGCCCCTACCACTTCCGTGTCGTGCCTGCGCCAGACTAAAACTGTGTCGTGCTAGGCCAATTACCATGACGTGCCCGTGCCACTTCCGTTTCGTGCCCTTCACACTTCCGTGTCATGCCCATGTCGTGCCGTGCCGTGTCGTGCTAGGCCAATTACCTTGCCGTGCCCGTGCCAAACTAAGACCATGTCGTGCCCGTGCCCGTGCTAGGCTAAGTCCGCGTCGTGCCGTGTCGTGCCAGGCCAGGCCAACTATCATGTTGTGCCCGTGTCGTGCCCGGCTTAGACCGTGTCGTGCCAGGCCAACTACCATGTCGTGCCCGTGCCGTGCCCACCCATTTCCATGCCCCGTGCCCACTCAGACCGTGCCGTGCCGTGCCCAACTTATACCGTGCCACGTTTATTCATGTTGTGTCAGTGCCGTGCCGGCAAGGCCCACTTGACACCTCTATTCATGGTGAAATGTTATGCCTCGTTTTCAAAATTGGTTTTGTCTACATCATTTGAACCTGCAGCTACTCTACTACACTTTTTTTTTTTGTTTTTTTGCACGGCTATTCTACCACACTTTGTACGTATTATGTTTATATATTACAATCTAGTTTATATTTATTTATTACAAATTTATATCCGTTCTTGCATAACAACTTATTTTTTCGAAAGGGCATAACCCATCATCATCAGTTTGCTTCTTAGATTCGTTACAAATGTGTTATCCAAACATAATATTGCAAGGCAAATATGGAATTTCGTATGGTGTTTATATATTAATATATGCTTATGTGAATATATATGAGTGTGTGTGTTTGTGTTCATTTATCAATTTTTAATTTTTAACAAGTAACAAGGTGATTCTAAACATACAGAGTCGAAATGTAGTGGTGATGACCAACCTTTTTAGTAGCCGCCCTGCCTCTCGTAAATGAAGCACCATCTCGAACAAAATTTGACACCATCATTTCTATAAAACCCTCCTAAAAAATACAATGAAAAATTAAAAATTCTAATTGTGTTCTAAACAAAAGCTAATTAAGATGTATATTGTATAGAAACAAGATATTATCTCGACCCTACTCAAATGCAAAGATAAGGAGGTTAACTTACCACTTTCATTAATGTAGCAAGTGCCACCGTGACACAAGTGGCTGAAAACATTGGCAATCAAAGTACCAAAAGGAACCCATTTCAAAAAACCGGATTGCCCTAAGTCACGTCCATTTAGTCGACTGGGTAAGATCGACCTGAGCCACACAACGAAAGGCCCAACAATGTAAGCTAACCAGAGCTGGGCTCCACTACCATCACTATCCAAATGTCTCATTTCCAAAGCTCCGCTGACACCCCATAACAAGCCTAGCATCACCACAAGCACAAACGTAAATGCAAAGTGGCACTTGAAATTATCCACCTCAGAATTGCTTAGGGAAGTACATTTGAAGTTAACACTATACTATGGTGGAAGAGAAGAGAGAGAGAGGGAGAGGGAGAGGGAGAGGGAGAGGGAGAGGGAGAGGGAGAGGGATCTTTATGGATCGATTGATTGATGTATGTATAATATATGAACACATTTATTTATATAAGTGTGGCGGAGTTGTATGTAATAAATATGTTGAGGCTTGTTTTGAGGTTGTTATGTTCCGTGAAGATTGAAACTACTAACTTGTCGTTGTCACACTTGATGTTCCTCTTTTTGTAGAATTCTTTTTTAACATCACGTGTTAGATAATATCATACTGTAGGGCCTGTAGATTAATGTAATATAAAAAAAAACTTGATTGGGCATCGATTGGTACTATATCAAAAATTAAATTTTGATTTGTTAAACGGATAATCTGAATTCTGTCAATAGTTTTTAAGTTAAAATGTTTATAAAAAAGAGTCTATGGTGCTATTAGTAGAAAGAAATTTTGACTAAGAAAAAGGGAGAACATTCTTTACTGGCGGTGTAAAAAATGTTTTCTCTAAGAAAAAAACAAAAACAGTTAGGCGTTGGAATCACCTAATGCTGTAAAAGGCACAACCGATCGAAAAATACGCCATTCACAAACTTCCCAAGTAATCGACAGGATACTTCTATTTGTGAAGTCGTTTGATAATTCTGAGAGTGGTTCAAAAATAGGATACTTAAGAATCAAAATTAGCTATATCGATTACTTCTTGTTTGAATAAGACTCCAAACTTTTTAGGATGAGAGTGTTACCATGGGGTCATTTATAAATGAAGGAAAAATGATAAATTAACAGTAAATTTTTTATTTTCTATTTGGTTGCCTGACCCTTCAACTTTGCATGTGGCGTGGTAGAATAGTACGTCTTTTTTTAGTGAAATGTTACGTCTGTTTAAGGTGAAATGCTATGCCTCTTTTTGGTTTAAAATATTATACCTTTTTGGTTAAAATGTTACGTTGTTTTTGAGGTGAATGTTACGCGTGTTTTTAATAATGTTTACGGGGGTACTTATAGTATACCCCAAAAGAAGGTGTGCGTTATAGCTCGACCCCTTTGTGTATTTGTTAAAGAAAGAACAAAACTTAAATATGATCACTGCGCCAAATTTTGCCATTACCAGTGTTTTTTAAGCATTACCGGCAATTATTACATATGCCATCTATACGAGTGTCGTTAATGCTAACAAATTCTAGGAAAAGTCGTCACAAACGCTGGGAAAGCCTCTTGCCTTATAAGGGAGAATTGCTCGCCCTAGGAATCGAAATCGCGACCTTTGCCCAATCGTGCGCATTACCAACTAAGCTAGCACACATTTATTCCACAAAGGACATAAAAAAAATTTATAGTATACAAAAAAGTATTTTTGAAAATTTAATTTTTATCGGCGGTATTGGAAAAAACGCCGGGAAACAGCGGTTTGTTTTCCGGCATCTTATATATTATTGCAGAATGACTTTTAGTGAGGATGAACGTGGATGTGACAAGTGGCACAAATGGGTTGGTTTGTCGTATAGAGTTTTTAGAGAAACATGTGACTTAATTATATACATCAAAGATTTGTTGTAAATCTTGCTTGAATTGGAAATCCATATATCTTTCCTTACATAACAAAACAAATAATCTTTGATTCTATATTCTATTCCGGTCAATAAGTTAAGAACGATAAAATAAAAAAATAAAATGTAAATTCAGTAATAGAGAGTCTCAATATATATTATGGCAATTCTTATTTAATTTATTATAGAAGGTAATCGGTGTATATACTGAAATTAAAGTATAACAATATTAAGAGAAAATCAATTATTTATGGTTTGAGAAGAAAATAAATTCTTGCAAAATTGGATCACTAGACAAAATTCAAATTAACTCAATCTCAATTGCTAAGATTAGGCAAATATAACTTTCGCTATGAAAATATAACTTTCCAAATGAGGCTTATATAAATTTAAAATTTATAATCAGCAAAATTAAATTATTTATTTTATATAAATTTAAAATTTAATAATTAGCAAAATAGAAACCTCACCAATGTTTATATCACAATAAATATACACAACCTCTAAACTCCCACATCAAGGCATATCACGTGCATTATTAGGGAGTGAGGCGAATCACTATGGAATATTTTGACACAATTGAAATGCGAGGGTTACATATAGATTAGAGAGTCAATATGAGAAGAATTATAAAAAATGGATAAATGATTTTCAAAATTCAAACGAACATGAAAGAATTGTGGAGCAGATTGTGGAATTTGGGGGGGGGGGGGGAGAGAGAGAGAGAGATTAAAGAAGAAATAAGTGGTCGTGATCTCTGCTGTGCTACGGAAATTAATCATAACCGTTCTTTAAGCTACTATTGGAAACAAAAAGAAACGGCTTAGATTTATAGAAACTCTAAACACTCACTTAACCACAAGAATTACAAATGAAAATGTTAGGATTTATGAGGGATTGAAAAATCGCTCTTCTTTATTATACATGTACTTTTAGCCTTTTTTCTAATTACATGCATCATAAAAAAATTATGGCACATTTTCCCTATAGGGTGTTGACTTCAATTATTATGTCAAAAGTCACATATATGGATTATGATTTTATAGTCGATTCAATCACATATATGGATTATGATTTTATAGCCGATTCAATCACATACATGGTTTATGTTTTTATAGCCGATTCAATCACCATAGAAAATTAAAATCAAGAGGAGCAGATGAGAAATAGAATTGTTATACTCTTTTAATTTAAGTGATCGAGTAATTCACTACACTTTCCAATTAAAAATACAATTTTTTAGCTCATCACAAAAAGAAAAACACATCATTTTATTTCATGTCTCTGTGTCGTGCATAGCACGGGTTCATGCTAGTTTCTATTAATGCCGGAAAGAGTTACTTTTTTTGGCATTTGTTGAAATGCCGGGAAAAAAAGCTGGGAATGGCCCATTTTGAGATGTGAGTCTCTATCTCGTGTGAAATTTCACAACCACCAAAAACTAAGTACAAAAAAGCATGATGTTCATCAAATCCACATACCGTGCGTAACAACAAGAATTGGAATATAAGAGGAAACATTGTATCCATAAATTTCTTTTTTCTGTTAAAAAAAATAAAAGTGGCCCAACACAAATATTTGAATGGTTCAGCATATCAAATGTAACAGATGATCCACCATGACATATTTTTTTTTTGAAGAGCAAAGAAAATAATTTTTACTTTGAACGAATTGAACTAAATATTGCAAAAGGAAGAAATTTTTTTATTCAAATACTCCTACATCTCCTTGGCGATCTAAAAAGATCAAACCAATTCGAAAACCAGACTCATCCCTTCAATGTCTTTCTAGCCCTTCACCTTTTTAGTTGCGTTGCATGTGAAACCCACTTTAATTCCTTGTCACTCTTGGATAAATCTTTTCCCGGCAATTTTCTTGTCTGCCTCGCCAACTATTTCTTGGTTTGACCCTTTAACCTCCGCCACTAAATTAATATTAACATCCGTATAAGTCTTCAATTATCTTGGTACTGACTTGGATATTCAAATCTATATGTAATATATATAGTCAGTCATATATACATCCATGTAGATACATGTTAATATTATAGGTATAGTTACAACATCTGATTATGATTATAATTGGGCTAGTCCTACCATTGGGGTAACCCCCGAAGTCTAACCCAATTACAATTTTGGGCTAAATGTGCTACAAATTGATCCATTAATTTATAGTTAATTTCGCAAGAAATACAGACCAATATTATTCCACCTAATTTTGTTGTTGCTTTATCATCCGTTATAGATAGTTACAACGTACGTTCCATCGCAATCACTATATATTTGATTCCTTTCAAATACTACCCCGAGTAGTAAATCCCCTATTGTTGATGTTCATTACTTTGTGCTTTGTTTTTTTGTCTAAAAAACCTAATGAGTTCTCTTATTTTACTGAGTTTGAGGAATAAGTGTAAAGGGACCGATTTAGCAAGTCCACTTCTCTTCATCTAGACATAAAGTTAAATTTGTATATCAGACTCCAACCACAACAAACATAAATATATACTAGGCAAGGGCTGACGTGCTTCGCACGAGGGTCATGCACATTGCTTGGTACGTGCAATTTTTCTCAGGATAGGAGTTTGTAGGGTAAAAGCACAATAGAACTAGAGCGTAGCGTATGATTTACATTCATATGCACACGATGTTTGCCACACAAAAAAAAAAAAGAGAAAGAAAAAACCAGTTTTGGCCTGTGCTAAGGGCCGTCCCTGGGGTAAGCCCCGCAAGTCTCCGGACTTGGGCAACCCTTGGGTTAGGGCAACAAAAAAAAAAAAATTAATCATATATAAATATTAAAAAGTTTCCATTGGTCATATCTTTTTGAGTTGAAGTTGACAAAAATTTACTTTTTTGATGAAGCGAGAATGGAGATCGAGGTAATCATAAACAAAATTGTTACCGGGGTTATAATTTGATTTGTAATTTTTTTTATGTAATTCAAACAAAAAGTACCATGTAGCCTTGATATATATTTTTTTCTTACTTGTATGTCATTTCTTTTTCACTTCATAGTAATTGAGCAACCAAGTTGAGCTCGAGCTTGGGCAACCCAAATGTTAGGGCCGACTCTGCCTATGCTCATGGATAGCCTATTAGTACGCCTTAGTAGTTGTGTATTCCATATTCTTGAATACTTGTGCAAGCTAATTTTACACTACAAAAATTTGCCTGCATTTTTTAGTTGCCAATTTCTCCAAGACCCATCTTTGAGTAAAAATGCAAGCATCAAGCTTACATCTTCGACAAACATAAACATGAAGGTGGTACACTACATGTTATGTGACATAGTATCTGCAGAGCTTGTTGCACCGTTTGTTTTCAAAGTACAAAACAACGCAACTACTACTACTCATATTGAAATTTCACATAGCAATACACTTCCACAAACATAGAATTTCCTTAGCTCTAAATTTTTTGATGGTTTTATTGTGTACAGTAATTTTTTGGTGGTTTGACTGTGTACACTACTTTATCATCGATCAATTTTAGATAGTTACAACGCAGACGTTCCATTGCAATTACTAGCACTACATATACCATTGGGACAAGGCCCGCCTAATACTTCGCTTAAAGAAAATTCAAAAGTGGCAGTGACATTATCATCACCCTTTGGAAAGATGCTATTGAGAATATTTTTGATCTTTAGATTTTGTAAATTTTTTGTTCTTAATATATTAAAGAGAGAGGAATAAAGAGCTTCCAAGCGTCGTTTTCTAACTTGGAAAACGAATTTGTAGAAATAAAGAAATGAAACACCATGACAACTGCATCTTGGGTTTGAGCAACCACAGCCCAAATCAGATTTTGATTAGCCTAATCCTTTTGAGATTACCCCTGAAGTTTTCGACTGAGTAATCCGGGAAGTTATTTAGACCTTTGATCCAAATAGCCACCCTAGTTTTGGCTAAATCTGTAACCATCTCCCACTCTAGCGTAGAGTTGTTATAGCTAATATCATTCCTTGCTTTCCAAAGATACCACAATAAAGCAAGATTCCCACACTTCTTCTCCAAATCTTGAAATCCTGAGTATATCCTTCTCCTTTCAGCAAAAGTTTTGATTTCATTAAAGTCTCCAAAAATGCACCAAGGCACCTGAGATGCTGCCTTGAGTTGAATCAATCTTCCTAGAGTCTTCTGCAATCAGAGACATCATTTGTGTTGGGTTTTTGGGTCCACCCCTTAGTGGGCCCAGTTTATCCGATTGGGCTAGTAGGGCCCAATTTGTGGTTTCTCTCTTATTTGCTCTAGGGTTCACTTGTATTGTGTCATTTGTGTGTGTGTGTGTGTGTGCATTGTTCGAGTGATAGAGTGAGCAGGAGAAAGAGTGAGAGACAAGAAAGAGAGGGTGAGAGTTTTTTGTAACTATTGTTCATAAAAGTGAATTTTTCTCTCGATAAATTCGTGCGTGTCTTTCACGTGATAATTGCTCGCGTGCGTGTGTTGTGGTGTGTGTAATCTGGGGTCACAAAACTCTTCATGGTATCAGAGCCCACGGTTGGAGCACGCACTGGATTGCACGGAAGCCATGGAAGCTTGGTTTTTCTTGGATTGATCAAAACCGTTTGAGGACTTGATCGGAGGAGCAAGGGTGGTGCGCCTCACTCGGACGAACTCACTGGTGGTGACACAGTAGTGTTTGGTCAACGGAATAGCGTTCACGGTCGATTTGAACACCGACGGAAGTACGCAGAAGGCAGGCGGTGCGTTTGTTGGCTATTGGACTGACCTAGGGTGATCGGGTTGGAGATTTGAGCATAGGGTTTTGTAGCCCTTGTAGAGACGATCAGGGTGGTGGTTGGCCGGTCGCCGGAATCTACCGGAGATGGGCTCACGCGCTGGTTGAAGGCGGCGCGTGAAAAACGAGTGAGATCTACTCGCAGGGTGAGGTACACGCGCGGGTCTGAGGTTGAAGGAGGTCAACCGCTCGGTCAAATGGTCCACGCGTGGTTCAGAAAGTCCAGATCGGCTTGAAAAGGGTCAGACCGAAGTTTAAAAGGTTCAAGCGGCTGGCAGAGGGTCCACTCCGAGAATCAAAGGGTTCAGGCGGGGGTTCAAAGGGGTCAGCAGCCTGGACAAGGGCCAAGAAGCTCATCTGGAGGGTTCTAGAGGGTCCACAAGCTCATCTAGAGGGTTCAGGGACCCATTTTGACGGTTCAGAGCACTTTTGGGAGGTCTGAGACCTGTTCCTGACTATTTTTGACTTTCCGAATTCATTCATGGGGTCAGTTTGAGGTGATTTGAAACGAAAAATTGTTGGTACATTTTATTTTTTACCGCTTTAAAACGTTGCTTGGAGTTTCAAATCAAGTTTAAGAGTTCCTAGGGTCATGTTTTGTGACTATCTTGGTGTTAAGATGGCGGAGATTAATATGAATTCTATGGTCCTATTGTCGGCTACAAATTATTCAATTTGGAAGCCCCGGATAAAGGACATGCTTGCATTAAAAGACTTGTATGACCCGTTAGATCTTAAAGGGGTTAAACTGGCTGATGATTCGAAATTGCATTGGGCAAGAGGTTTTTCATCATGTAGCGGAAGAAGAAGACGCTAATGTTTTTTGGAAAAAAATAGAGGAGATGTATCAATCAAAAACATCCCAGAACAAAGCGCTATTGATGAGGAGGCTTGTAAATTTGAAACTCCGGAGTGGAGATTCGGTTGCCGTACATTCTAGTGAGTTTCAAAGTTTGGTTAATCAATTATCTAATGTCGGTTTGAAGTTCAATGATGAGTTGCAGGCTCTCTTGTTGCTTAGTTCACTACCGGATAGTTGGGAAACGTTGGGGGTTTCTCTCAGCAACTCAGCGCTGGGAGGAAAGTTGTCTATGGCAATGGTTACGGATGCCATATTCAACGAGGATGCGCGGAGGAAAGAGATGGGAACTGAGCATGATAAAGAGTGTCTGGCACTAGATTCGGAAGGTAACCGGGGAAGGAGCCAAACAAGAGGAAATGGGAAAGGTAAAGGAGGCGGCAACCGTTCACAATTGAGGGGTCAGACATTTACATGCTATCATTGCCATGAGGAGGGGCATATCAAACGGAATTGCCCCAAGTATAAGGCGAAAAAGGGAAATGACCAATCAAAGGAAGCGACGGCTGTGGTTCAAGATTACGATGATGATCTGTTGTTGGTCGTGTCGGATACTACATGCGCAAGGAAATCGGATTAGGTACTAGATTCTGGGTGCTCATATCACATTTACGGGTATGTATCACAGTTTTCGGAGTACGAGGAATGCAATGGAGATGATGTTCGGATGGCCAATGATTCCACGAATCGGGTGGTTGGCCAAGGGATAGTCAAGTTTCAAATGCCAAGTGGAAAGACTGTGAGGTTGGCGGGGGTGCGACACGTGCTAGGTGTGCGAAAGAACTTAATATCTCTCGGGATGCTTGATGAGAGAGGATATAGTTTTTCGGTGAGTGGTGGAGTTCTTTGGGTTCTTGAGGGAGACAGAGAGTTGCTGCGGGGTAGGATGATTGGTCGACTATACCAGCTTGTGGGTTCGGTCGTGACAGGAGGGGCTATGGTTAGACTTGGGACGAGTGGTATAGGTTGTTCGGTTGGATAGCGGAGCCAGTTGCAGACGCACACATGGGATGAGCAGGGTTGTGCGGGATACGGACCCAAAATGGAAAGAGCAATTGGTGCAAGGTGTCCACGAGGAAGCCCAGAGGAAAGAAACGGTAAAGATGGGAGCTCCAATGAAGAAGAAAAAGGTTTCTTTCGCTCTTGAGTTGCTTAGTGGTGGTGATTCCTTCGGGGTTGTCGACACGGGAGGAGGGACAAGACCACCACGGTCGCCGAGGCGGTGAGCTTTGGGTGCCCCCCCAGTGAGGGGGTGCGAGCACCTTGGTGAGAGGGTGCGGATACTTCGGTTGGGAAGCAAAGACATTTCGGTTGGAGATGTGAGAGTGGATAGCATTCCAGTTGAGGGGGTGCGGTACTCATTTGGTTTGATTGGCCGCAATATCTAGCTTTGCAAGGATTCATTCTTTCAGGTGAAGTATTCCGGGTTGGGTACGGTGATGCTCGACTGGTAAATGACACAAGCGCTTGCTAGTGTGGCGGATCGGAGATGGCGGCATGACGTTGCTGCAAGATCGACAAGGGCCCACTTGGGGTGGAGGGGGTGATTGTTGGGTTGTTGGGTCCACCCCTTAGTGGGCCCAGTTTATCTTACTGGCCCAATTTGTGGTTTCTCTCTTATTTGCTCTAGGGTTCACTTGTATTGTGTCATTTGTGTGTGTGTGCACTATTAGAGTGATAGAGTGAGCAGGAGAAAGAGTGAGAGACACAAAGAGAGGGTGAGAGTTTTTTGTAACTATTGTTCATAATAGTGAATTTTTCTCTCGGTAAATTCGTGCGTGTCTTTCACGTAATAATTGCTCGCGTGCGTGTAATCTGGGGTCAGAAAACTCTTGAATTTGATGCATAAACATTCACCAAGATGCATTGGAATCATTGGAAATACAACCCTTGATGAGAATTGTAGATGAATCAGCTTGAAATAACTCCTTGTTAATAAGACCACAATTAAGACCAATAGAAGGCAACAAGTCCCTTCTTGGGTTGCTTTCCAGAGACAAAACAAAAAGGCTTTTGTAACTATTTTTGAACTTTAATGTTTTAACGGCTCCATGAGTTACTTACCCTAAAAAAAAAAAAAAAAAAGACCAACAGAAGCACCCTCAACTTTAGAGAAAGCTCCTTGAACTCTAAACTTCCCCATAATTTGTGATAATCAAAATCCCCTACTTGTTCTGTCATTGTTTCTTGGACAAATATAATATCTAGCTTTCTTTGCTTTATGAGTTTGGTCAAGAGTTCTTTTCAACTCCAAGTCCTTTGTTGATCCATGGTATAATCTTCATCAAGAGTCAACTATGGAACACCAAAGGATGTCACCTTCTTCACCCTAAGAGATCAGCAAATCTCTCTTCGTGTCTCACTCATTTGAGAGTAAGTGGTAAGTTGTGCTTCAATCATTTGCTTCAAGATTAACTCATCGTTGGAGAGAAAATTTACCCGAGGTTTAATCCTATCGCTAATGTTTCTTTTGTTACAGAAGTTGCATCAAAGTGGCTAGGTTGTCTATCTTTAGAGCTGTTAGGATTTACAAGGATTTGAAAACTATTGCTTGTAGAAAAAATATCCAGAGCTTGCTTTTGATCCTCTTCTTGCTGTTATTGTATGATGTCTGTATGAGTTGTCTCCTTCTTTTCCGTTATACACTTGGGTTGAGAATCACTTGAGATCAACCAAAAGGTTTATGCTTTGAATTTGAGGTGGCATGACATTAAGTTTAGAGCATGTCACTGTCATGTCATGCCAATTAATGGTTTTTGTAATGCCATTTTGTGGTTTTCAAACAAAGGTTATCTTATGTTGGGGTTTTAGTTATGCCATTTTGAGGTTCTACTTTATGACTTTCTCGGGTTATCCCTCATGGTTATGCCGTTTAACGGTTTTGTTATTCCATTTAGTGGTTTTGGTTAGGCCATTTAGGGGTTAAGTTATGCCATTCAAATTTTGGTTACCCCAATTTGGCTTATGTAGACACCCCGATTTTGACCAGGGAGACTTATCAAGCGTTCCCGATGATGAGAAAAACCAATCGTACATACCTGGAGGTTGAGAATAAGGCTTGAACTTGTCCTAAACCACCCTACACCACCCCAAACCATTCCCAAACAACCCAGACAACCTAAATGACCAAAATACCCCTCAAACTGCCAAAATAACCCAAAATCAACCCTTGAGCTCAAAGCACTTTGAGCGCTCAAACCCTAGTTCGAGTGCTCAAACTCTGTCCAATTTGTTGCTGACAGAGTATCTAACGATGAGATTCTGCTGCATGGTATGCGTCTAGCCGCAATATTGCTGCTCGTATGCATGCAATAGCCCCTAGGATGAACCTTAATTGTCCTAGTAGGCCCTCCATTTCAATTAAACTCATTTTTCCCCCATTTTCCTCTATAAAACCAACCCATTCACACCATTTACAGAGGTTACACACTCCCTTATACTCTGATCCATCACTCTCTCTCTCTAAAGCTTCATTTCCAGTACCTCTCAACCAATTTCATCCACTAATTGAAGCTCAATCACCTTCAACTAGCAAAACCCACTTGATTCTCATATTCTCTCACTAGAATACACCATCATCCACTCAAAATTCATTCAATCTCAACCCACATTGACCATACTCTGTCCAAAACCACCCACATTACACCAATAAACCCAGCCAACACTCATCCATTCATTAAACCAAGTTCAAGCCTTGATCAAAGCTAAATAGGTAGAAACCCATGTAATAGTTACGGGTTGGTACTCCTGAGGGAGACCAGTGGGTTCATGGAGGTCCTCTATACCTCTAATGAACTCACAATGTCTTAAATGTTCAAGAAAAACAACTTACAAAATCTCAGCTCAGGATGGCCTCAAACTGTTTGATCTCTTCTCATGTTTTGTAGTTTCTGGTCACATTTGGTGCAAATATCTTCTTTCTTATGGCTTTTGTTGGGTCTATGTTCTCCTAAATTCTTTTATTTTTTTTCCTGAACATTGATCAAAGATCCCAAAAGCCGTAAGAAAGATGTTGGTCATCATTAAACAAATGTTGATATGGTTTTGTGGAATGAACAGAAGTATCACATACTTTTGGAAAATAATGAGATGATTTCAGTATATACCAACATCAAAAAGTGGTCAGAAGTTACAAAAACTCATAATCCCAGAATGGTGCTTGAGCGCTCAGGCCTCCCTCTTTGAGCGCTCAAACCATGTTGTGGTTTATGTTTGTTTTTAGTTCATTTCAATCTTGTATTTTGTTTTAAGCTTGATACAGTGTGTGTGTGTGTGTGTGTGTGTGTGTGTGTGTGTGTGTTGTTTGGCTTAAGCCAACCTGATCCTCTCTCCCTCTCAATCTAATCATGCTTATGCATGGCCCAATACTCATTTTCCACTTGTGTGGACACCTCAAGTTTATTTTATCCATGTTTATGAAGCATCTAGCACAGGTGTATCATCATGCATTCTTTTTTTAACTCACCTATAATCCAAATGAAGGAAGAATGGAATAGAAGCACTCAAATCCAGTAAATGGTTTGAGCGCTCAATGTGTCTTTTTAAGCGCTCAAACTGTCTTCTAGTCCATCAAATGTTGTTTTTATCCAAGTTTGGCTTCTGAGCATAGAATGCTCTAAAATATTGTCTTTTAATGATGAGTCTTCATTCCTTCTGTATTATTCATCTTATTTGGGTTATAAGTTGGTTTTAAATCATGCATACATGGCTATGTGATTCTGTTCAGTCATTCCAATACTGTTTTTGAGCAAAAAACAGAGATCAAATCATGTTTTCATCAAATCAGAATCATCCGAAACATCACAGGCATGTGTGAGTGAACATGAGTTTGAGCGCTTGAACCTCTGAAAGTGGGTCAGATTGGTTTAGCTCCTTGTATGTTATTTATGTCATTTTTGCCACTGTTAATCATGTACTAACATTGTTATTTGTTGTTTTATGTCTTTATTAGTTCGTACTTGCATTTCATCATTCTCACTCATGTAGTCCACATCTCACATGCATACACAGCAACTCGTTGTTATGTTCATTATTGTTATTTGATTTCCCATCCCTCATTCCCCGTATCTGTTCATGATTGAATTGCATCTATTTCACGTAATCCCACAAAAGTCAAGTAGAGACCGGTCTTTGAACCGGGCGAGAGGGGTGCCGCAAAACCCTTCCCCTCTCGTAACTGAGCTCCCGAACCTAAATAGTATGGTGATGACGGGCTGGTAATCCTTATCCATTAAATGAGGCACGAGTCAATCGAGTTTGGTTCATCGAGGACAATCTGCTAAAACCAGGGTGGCGACTCCGAATCGATGAGAAATACTCTGGAGGGGCTTTCACAGCTTCGTTATACCCTTTAACGGTTTTTTGTTATACCTTTTAGGGGTTATATATTATTTTATTACCTCTTTTGTTTTGAGTGACCGGTTGACCCCTTCACTTTTGCCTACGTGGCATCGATTTACACCGTTGGATTGGGGGTATATGGCGTCCCCAGACAAGGGGGGTGCTACCAAAACATTTTCCAAAACGAAACCCCTTTTTTCAGTTTCTCTTTTGACTTTTGTATTATTCATAAATACATACCATATTGACCCAATTTTTGCGAGAAAAACATTAAAAACTATAGATTGAGGTTAAACTAAGGGTTTGAAATTAGAGAAGGCATACCCAAATAGAGTTTTGACCCAATTTTTTTACTTAAATTTGAGTTAAAAATTGGCGTAAGGCTAGAGACGCTCCTAGTGATTGCAAATTGCAAATTGAAAATATACGGTTGGTTAGAGCATCATTGGCCCTTACGCATTTTTTTTTTTACCCAAATTTGCTTGAAATTTTGGTCAAAAGCTTTATTTTTTGGTATCTCTTCTCTATCGCTATACGTATTTATTTAATCCAAATCTAGTGGTTTTTAGGTTTTTCCTCTAAATTTTGAGTCAAAATGATACACTTGTAATTAATGAGAGCGAAAAGAGGGATTGAGAAAAAGGGTTTGGATTTTAGTCTCTCCCAAATTTGGGGCAGAAAAAGGGTAAAACTTAAAATGAGTCTGACATTGAGATGGATTTTAGTCTTTTTACTCAAAATTTTATAGAAAAAGAACAGAGATAAGGATTGTGGATGCTCTTACCGGGGAGATTTGACTAGATGGGCATTTATAGAGTTGAGCAAAATAATCGTCAAACTGTAAATCATGTCCAAATCAATCCAAACCGAATGGTTTGATCTGGTTTTCTATTGATGTGGTTTGGTCCCAATTTAAAAAAATTAAAAACTGTATTAAATGGTTTGATCTGTGGATTTATGTTAACAATTCTAGTTTCAAACCGAACCGAACCTTATGATTATATATAAGGGCCGGTTCTAGGGACACCAAAAAAACACACACACAATCTCAACCATTGAAATGGATGGTTCAGATTATAACTTTGCTTAACCGCTCTCTCTCTTCCCCATCTCACATGTTGAGGTGTGAAATGGGTTGTGCCGTGCCGGGATGGCCCATTTAGCTTCGTGCCAACCGTGTTTTGTGTTTTGCCGGCCCGTTAACAAAATCGTGCTATGCCATGCCATTTCTTAATTGTGTCGTGCCGTGCCGGCCCGTTTACTTAATCATGCTGCGTCATGTCATCGTGCTCTTGCCGGCACATCTCCGAGGCATTTTAGTATTGCATCAAACCATCTTACCTCCACGTGAGTTTTATTTTAGCAATCAGAACCATCTATTTTTAGATATTGTGGAGTACATCATTCATGCCAAAAATAGAGTTGATCAGATATCAGTATAAATTTAATCCGACAAAAAAGTATCATTCAGAAAAGAAATTGTATCCCGATCAAGGAGGTTTCTAAACTCGATCGAGCTAATGTTTTACTAACATGATTTAATCAATAAGCACAACAAAATGAACAGCCTCAATTGTTAAAATAGCTTGCTTTATTGAGATCCACTTCATATTTGTACCAAAGATTATTGCGAAGTGTACAACATATGATTAAAAAAAATACATTTTTTGTCACAATAAATGTCAACCATGGTTAACTTGGGTTAGAAAAAAAGTTTTTTTGTGTTGTACCTTGAGTCGTGCCCAGTGTTGCGTTGTGCTGGCCCACTTCTGTGTCGTGTCCATCTAAAACTGTACTCGTGTCGTGCCCATGTCAGACCGATCCGTTTGACACCTCTACTCACATGTACTCTATCTCTCCCCCTCCTCCCTCTCTCTCTTAAAATGTACTCCCTCCGTCCCAAAATTTTTGTTTGGTTCGCGAAACGAGAACCTAAAAATAATAAGTCTTTTAATAGAATATTTTTAAATTTTTTCATAAATTAAAAGTACTCGTTGATATCTAGTAACTTCTTAAAAAATATTATTTTTTTCTTGAAAATTTTGTATTATTTTCAAGTCCTCGTTTTACAGACTGGATAGAAATTTTGAGACAGAGGGAGTATATAACTTTTATTTTACATATCTATATTTTTGTAAAACTTATATTTTTTAAATATATTTGAAAACATCTATCTATATTAAATGTAAAATTATGTATAAATGAAATTCTAATTTTCCAATTTGAATTTGTGTTTTTCAATGTGAATTTTGTAAACCTTTCTCTTCTTTGGGTTTTTAAAAGCCCATCTCTGTTTCTTGCTCATTGAAGTTGTTGAGTTGTGTATCAAAAAAGAAGTTGTTGAGTTCAATTATTTTTCTCTCTCCCTATTCTTTTATTGAGTTTGTTTTCTGAGTAATGTCTAGTTTTTGTCTCTATTTATATGGACTCAAAATTCATATTGAATTGTAAAATTTTGGAATAAAAAACACAAAATCCACATTAAAAAATTAAAATTTTATTCATACATGATTTAAATTCAATATGGATCTCATTTGGTAGGTGTTTTAGTGTAGATTTCAAAAATATAGGTTTTATAAAAATGGATATGAGGACAAAAGTTATGAACATTTTAAGAATTGAGAGAGAGAGAGAGAGAGAGAGAGAGAGAGAGAGAGAGAGAGAGAGAGAGAGAGAGAGAGAGAGTAAAATTGTAACTTGAGCCATCCATTTAAGTGGTTGAGATGGTGTATCTTCTTTTGTGTTTTTTATGTGTCTCCGGAGTTGCCCCATATATGTATATATTCATATAATTTGGTTAGATACACTGAATAAATTTTTTTTCATTGCGAACAAATTTTTTAATTTAATGCTCTATTCAGGTGACCACCCTATTTTTCCATTTCCAAGATTAACTCATTAACTTCTATATATGATAATCAATTCTTATAATTTCAATACCCTAAACATACACGATTTTGGCTAGCCAATTTATTTCCTAATCTTTTTGCGGTAACTTATTTTTTTAATTTAATGCTCTATTTCATGGCCCTAATGATTAATTCACTAGTTACTGATGTTCTACTCTTCTCAATTAGTTGACAGATGTTAGTGATTTTGGTGATTTTAATATTACTAGCTTAGTAGCTAATATAAGTTTGGATTAACTAATCTATGGCACTTTAAGTACTTCAAATATTTTTTAAAAAGAATACTTTAAATAGTACGGGGATGATATCTCAATTTCAAACGAATCGTGATTCAAAGTCGAAACCGAATCATATTTTTATGATTTGGATTGGCTTGGTTTTCAAAATTTTATGAGTTGATTTGGTTCTGCAAATTCATAATTTGTCTGTACTGGTTTTGTTCTTGGTTTAGTATAAAATCGGATCAATTCGGTTCATGCTCACCCCGCATTGAGCGTCCAAGTGAGAATCTGCAAATTCATAATTTGTCGCGTTTCATAATTTGTCTGTACTGGTTTTGTTCTTGGTTTAGTATAAAATCGAATCAATTCGGTTCATGCTCACCCCGCATTGAGCGTCCAAGTGAGAATCTGCAAATTCATAATTTGTTGCGTCCAAGTGAGAAACTGCAAATTCATAATTTGTCTCTACTGGTTTGGTTTTGGTTTAGTATAAAATCGGATCAATTCGGTTCATGCTCACCCCGCATTGAGCGTCCAAGCGAGAATAATTAATAACCGGATGTAATATGTACTATAATTAATAAGTAATTGGTATAAAAAGCACATGTTTTGGTACACTGGAGTAGGAAGAAGAAAAATGGTGATGCAGCAACTTCTGAGCATGGGTTTCCCGGAAGAGTCCGCCGCCCAAGCTCTCGCTGCTACCGGCGGCAAATGCGCCATTAAAGCCACCGAATGGATTCTCTCCCACACCCAAAGTAAATCTCCAAATGATAACAATAACAACGATTACCCTAACAACTTAAACCCTAATAACAGTAACAGCCCCAATTCCACCACCTCCCCCGGCTCAACTCCTCACTTTCAGCCCAAACTCGACCGATTCTTCCATTTCCATTCAAAAACTTCTTCTTCAACCCCCTCCCCTTCTCCTCCTTCTCCCTCTCCCGTCCAAAACGAAGCGCCACCGAAAGATTCCCGTGAAGAAAACGATGGAGGAGAGTCACCCCCTAGAAAGCGTTTAAAACAAGAGATAGCAGTAGTACAATGTACGCCTCCTCCACCGCCGCCGCCGCTTCACGAACCGTTGTCGGAGAGGATGCGGCCTCGTACGATTGACGACGTGATGGGACAGGACCACCTCCTGGGCCGCAACTCCCTCCTCCGCTCGGCCATCGACCTCAACCGCCTCCCTTCTGTTATATTTTGGGGTCCACCTGGCACTGGTAAGACTTCCATTGCTCGAGCCATTGTTTGTTCTTGTCCCTCTCCCTCGTACAGGTTTGTTTCGCTATCGGCCGTTACTTCTGGGGTTAAAGACGTTAGAGACGCGGTCGAGGAGGCTCGGAAATTGATGAAGGGAGTGATGAAGGAGAAGAAGAAGAGAACCGTCTTGTTTGTGGATGAGGTTCACAGGTGATGCTGATAGGATTTTATTGAATTTTGATGCTTTTTATTACTTTGATTTTAGTTATTTCACTAGGAAGTCTTGCAATTTTAGGAATAAGTATTCTAGAGTAATTAGTTGATTGATTTAGTTTATTTAGTTTCCTTCAAGAATTGTCAGTTACTTGCTATTTTATAGGTTCTTTGTTTGTCTTAAGACCATTTGGTCAAAATGGTTTAGTGTTAGTAATAAGAAAACAGAGCTTTCTCCGTGTGGTACTTTTTTTTAACACGCTTCCCTGCATCAACAGGTTTAACAAATCACAGCAGGACTCATTCCTTCCCGTAATCGAAGATGGGAGCGTTGTTTTCATTGGAGCCACCACCGAAAACCCCTCATTCCACTTGATAACCCCATTGTTGTCTCGCTGTAAGGTCCTCACACTGAACCAACTATCCCCCGAACATGTTTCCGCTCTCCTCAAGCGAGCTGTCGATGACTCGGACAGGGGATTGGCCCGCAGTGTAGAGGGAATTCAAAGGATCGAAGTCGATGATGATGCCATGGACTCTATCTCCTCCCATTGCGATGGAGACGCCCGGGTGGCATTGAATGCCTTGGAAATCGCAGCTACTGCTGCAGCAGCACGAGCTGCAACATTGGGTGGCGTAGTCAGAGTTACGGGGGATGATGCGAAAGAAGCACTTCAGTGCAAGCATCTTGCTTATGACAAAGCTGGTGAAGAGCACTACAACTTGATCAGTGCGTTGCACAAGTCTATGAGGGGTAGTGATGCTGATGCAGCCATATATTGGCTGGCGAGGATGTTACAAGGAGGGGAAGAGCCTCTCTACATCGCTCGCCGTCTCATCAGGTTCGCCAGTGAAGATGTAGGGTTGGCGGACCCGTCTGCGCTCGTGCAGGCTGTTGCCTGCTACCAAGCTTGTCATTTTTTGGGCATGCCAGAGTGCAATGTCAACCTAGCCCAGTGTGTCAGCTACTTGGCTTTGGCTCCCAAATCGGTCTCTGTTTATCGAGCTATAGAGGCTGCACAGAAGGCCGTGAGGGAATCTGTTGGACAGAATGAGGGAGTGCCTCTCCATCTGAGGAACGCACCGACTACGCTAATGAAACAACTTGGTTACGGGAAGGGCTATATCTACCCTCCCGACCTTGACAATCCTTCCTCGTCAGTGCAGTCCTATTTGCCACCATCCCTTCAAGGTTATAAATTCCTCCACTTCCCTAGTGGCTGTAACACTGATCAACAAGGAGCTAGGTAGAGACATTTGAGACTTTCTGAATGTTGTTGTCTTATAGTATTCTTAGAGGCGTTTATGTTTTGTCCATGGTCTTGGGTCATTGTGTATTTTGAAGCTCTGAGAAGCATCACAATGAGGAACGAAAAGGAAGATCAAACTTGCTGTGGGTACTAAAATTCGCTGCTGTCTGTAAGTATTTTCTGTTTTTTTTTTAATTGAATTACTGAAGTGTTTAGAGTTGGATTAACATGTTATTTCTGCAAGTATATACCGTAAATCCAAATGAATGTCCTTGTAGAAGAAGGGGCCATGAGACAGAAACATTGCAAGGGAGACCTTAAAACCTTATTGGGAAAAGAGGATGAACCTTTCTTAAGATGTTAGTTTCCTTGAGCGAAAAAATGTACGTCAGTTTGAAAGAAGATATGTAGTTTCTGGTTCTTCAATTATTTGGTTCTTTTGCATATTTGAACTACGTATCTTCGAGAGAAGTGATCAGTATAGGCATAGTTACCCTGAAGCCTTGTAGATTAGTTCTCAAGGAGATCAGTATAGGAGTTGTTACCATGAAGCCTTGTAGATTAGGTACCCGAAGCAGGTCTGCACCCACGGGATCTGCGATTCAACTCTTGTCTGTACTCCTCTCCCTTCCTGCTATAAAAAAACTCTAAATTGCACACCAAGCCTACCTCTTCCAAATCAATCTTCCTTTTCTTGTTTGCGGTACGGCGTGGGACTACAATAACATATTACATTAAACCTTAGTTTGTGACGTGCATTCCCTTGGAATATAGTGAGGAAGTGATGATATTTCTGCCTCGTGGTGTTGCATTTGAATCATCTTGTTAAACCGTAGTAGTGCATTAAACTGGTAATTTTTTTTTTGGATTGGCAAATTGGTTTTGTTGTAAACTGAGTTCAGTCCTCTTTGATACGAATGTTTGCCTTAGGTCAAGTCACGTAAGATGCTGGGCTACGAACCAAACACATACACACAATTCTGAAGAAAGAAAGCATGAAATATAGATATTGTTCATGGTTTGGCAGGAATACTTATGTCACTGCACTTCAATTCAGTGTATTCTGGACTGAGAAAGAAGAGTTAAAATGGCGATGGCTAGTGTTCCTAATATTATAGGAATATAAGCTTGGGTGTGCATCAAATGACTTACCGTAGTACCGTTAGTTGGATCCGCGAAGGTATGGTCCTTGAGATCTATACTAATCATGCTTCATAACACCCAACAGGAAGAAAAAAATAGTCGAACCCGATCTCAGTTGATATATTGGCAAACATTAACTTACTTCTCAGAAAATGCTCCCCCTCCCCTGCTCATCCTCTTTGTCACTAATATTCTTACTCCACTGAACATCAGCTCTTTGGCTGCTGGTGGACTAGAGCTGTTTAGTTTGGCTGCAGTATGCATAATCTTGTTTCTGGTGGTTGAGCTGAATCTATGGCCAAATGGTCTTCCTAGGTAATAGAGTCTAGCCCTTTTCTGGTTGTGGCCTCAGTAACTATTGGGAATTTTGCCGTTGTTGCTTGGTTCATATGGAAAAGCCGAAAGGTGTTTATTTTCCATCATACTCCTATTGATCCAGTTGCCATGGTTTCTAAATTCATTCATGCTTGCGGTGTTTTTTATGTTGTTTTCTGTAATGATAATCAAGCTTCCGATTCAGTGGAATCAGCTCTAGCCATTCTGCATGGAGTAAGCCAAGTGTGGGATCCTTTAAGTTAAATTGTTATGTCACAGTGCATGGGATTGGGATTGATGCTATGGCTGCTTTGATTGCTAGAGATCAAAACGCTATTGCTGTTGAAGAAGGGAGCTGAGCTCAGAAAATGTCCTTTTTTCTTCAGGGAGAACTCTATGATGTTAGAATGGCTTGTGTTTTGGCGAAGGCAATGAATCTATCTCGGGTGGAAATTGAATCTGACAACAAAAAAGCCATTGAACTTTATCCTGGATGAAGGGCACCTAATTCGGCAGCTCAAGAAGTGGCTGTCAGTTTTTGAAAGTCACTCTTTCCCCTTCTTAGATTGTTAACCCTCATGATGTTTTGGCGCGGGTCCTAGATGTTCGAAGGTTGGCAATGGAGGAAGATTTAGGGTGATTCTATTAACAACTCTTTTTTTCTCCATGTAACCCATTTTCTTCATCCAACCCACACCTAAAATTCCTCAAACTAATTTTGCTCCATACAACCCACAAAATACACCTAAACTACCCAAAATACCCTTAACCTTCTGCCATAGCCACCCATCACCACCACCATCCATCGCCACCACTGCCATCGCCACCACCAGCCATCTCCTCTCTCTCTCTCTCTCTCTCTCTCTCCATTGTCTGTTTGATAATCTGAAATTCACCATCGCGACCAGTTTTCGTACTTTGAATGTCGAAATACACACTCATTTTCGACAACCACATGTCAATTTATATTGAAGGTCGAATTTTCAAAAATTGGACCTTGTCTATTTTCGACATCCTCATGTCGAAATTTATGTCTCTATTCGGCTTCTTAATGTCGAACCAAATACTTGTGAAATTTGTGAGAAAGGACCCTGTCTATGTTTGACATCATCCTGTCGAAATGTATATCTATATTCAACTTTTGAATGTCGAACTAAATACACGTGGATAAAATATTTTTGTTTTCGACAATAATATGTCGAAATATAACCATATTTTCAACTTCTTAATGTCGAAATTTGTGAAATCAAACATGTGAATTTCTTAGGTATCGTTTTCGGAATGCAAATGTTGATGAAATGCGTAGAATTCGATATTATGATGATGAAAAAAATAACTTAGGTCGACAATTTATTACTGAACTTTGTCTTGCATAATTTCGGTCAAGTGAAAAGTTTCAACATCGATATGTTGAAAAAGTTTACATATTTCGGGGCATGAATGTCGAAAAAAAACCGCAGTTTTTCAGATTTGTTCTTGGTGTTTGAATGTTCAAATGAGAACTCATCATTGATTGGATGTCTACTCCTTCATTTTCCATTAAGAGTGAGATGAAGAAGAAGTTTACAGGTGGAAAAGGGGTGGCGGTGAAAGTGGCGGTGGAGGTGGAGTTTACAGATGAAGAAGAAGAAGATGATTATCAAAAAAAAAGAAGAAGCGGATCAAAAAAAAAAAAAAAAAGAAGAAGAAAAGGGATTGTTAATAGAATCACCCAAGATTTATTCTCAGATGGGTTGAAGGGCAGCTAATTCGGCATCTCATGAAGTGGTAGTCAGTGCTTTGAAAGGCACTCTTACCCCTTCTTGGATTGTCAATGCTCATGGTGTTCTGTTTTCCATTCTAGATAGGGGTTCCAGTTTTGTAGCCTGAAGGCATGTGTGTGTACGATAAAAGAAAAATGTTTCTGCATCTTATTTCTATTTTGTTTTCCAAAATACACATTCAGCTGGTGATTGATTAGCAATTTTAATGAATATTTTCATTTCATGTTAAATCTATTACTTTCATTTTTGTCTCTAATTTGTGCCCTGAGTCTAGTACTTGATCCAACTTTTATAACCCAATTTAGGAATGTATGATGTCTTCGATTGTAGTAAAAAAATCTCATATAAATGGACCTTCCTTTGTTTCGGTTACCCCCTGTTTCTGGTTTTGAGCTACGCGTGAGAAAAAAACCGTCCCACCATGAATTCAATTCGAATAAATCAAAACCGGATATTTTGGTTCGGCTTTTTAGTTGTGTGGATTGGTCTTGGTTTGAAAAGTGAAAAACCGAATCAAATGGGGTTTATGAATTTATGTCCACGGTTCTGGTTCTAACCCAAACGGCATATTGTCACCACCACCATCATCACTCTTCTATGGCTACAAAAAAAAAAAACTATCACTATTGCTACTGCCACTACCGTCATCTCTTCACCACCACCACCGTACGCTCTACCATCACTATCTTTATCTCTCCATCATGTTCCACCACTACATTCGTCACTCTTATTCACCACCACAACAACAGCACCGCTCGCTTTTGTCATCACTTGCACCATTCTCCACCATTACCGTCTCTCCACCACCTCCATGGCTCCACCCTCTTGCCATCCTTCCACCATACCACCTTCGCCACAATTATCACCGTGACACTATCAACAATCGCCGCTGCTATCGCAGCCATTACCATCATTACCACCATTTCCCCACCACCAGTTCTCTCCTAGTCCATTTTACTCCAACTCCAGTATGATTTGGTTCTCTAGAAAGCATATTTTTATGGGCCATTCAGATTTATAGGTTTGTTTATCAGAGACATGGGCCTTGTTTGTTTGGGTTTTGAAAAACTTGATTTTGAAACCAGGTCTTGTTTGGTTTCCCCACCCAAATCATAAAGTGGATCCAAGGTCTTCCACCAGATTTTTTGAGCCTCTTTGTAGAAGACCAACTTTGAAACCTAGTTTTAAAAAAGGTTCTCAAAACCGGGTTTGCAAAACCCAACCAAACAAGGTGCATATGTGTACAGATTTGGGACTTCTACGATTTGGGATATGTGTGCGGGTGTATAGATTCGTTTTGGACCCATCTTGGGTCCCACAAAAATAATCGGAGCTGCTTATTTTGTTATTATAAAATATTTTGTTCAAGGTTAAATCGGCTATCGGTAAGGGAGTTTATGATGCATCAAACTTTGATTCACAAATCAGGCATGAATTATGGGACAAAGTTGGAGGTTTTATAACTTCCTTTACCGATATCCGATTGAAGTGATCTTCATACATGATTCTAAATAAAAATATTTAAACAAACTAAGCGACTCAAAATCATCATTGTGAGACGAGACTTGTCCAAAACGCATTTGTACACGCCAGTACAAATCCCAAATCTATTTTTCCAATTCTGTTGGGGAAATGATTTTAGCACACAAATTATGATAATGACACTACAATATTTGTTTTTTATGTCGGTAATTCCTTTTGCACCGACCAAGTATCGACTGCATCAGAAACTTCGTTGTGGGTCCCAACCGATCGATCCGAGACATTCACCCTTCTCCAAATCAAATTCCGAGTGGGCCCGCGCGGGAATCGAGACAATCGGACGGCTGTATGAACTCGATCCAAAATCACCCCATTTCATTCAAAATTAGGTAGAAGGGTTCTTTTTATGTTCATGGTATGTGTATTTTGAGCATTATGAAGATAAATATTGAAATGTGATTGTTGAAAAATAGATTACAAAAATCAATTATCGATGGAAATGCTACTGTAGCTCTTTCAGCTTCCCTCCCCCTCTCTCTCAACTGGTCGTTTTAACGAACTAAATACGAGACGCACACATACATAGACCAGGCAGGAGGCATCGGATAAGGATGCCGACAACCACGGCTTTGCAACTGTTTCAACCGCCACTTTCACCCTTCTTACTGCCCTCCACTTCCACTTGCACCCCCAATTCCTCTCTCTCCTCTCCTCACAACTACTATGTTCTGTTACCGTCGTCGGGTCCCTCTGCTCCTCCACACCACCATTGCCTGAAGACGATCTGCGGCGGCCGGAGGATTAGGAGGAGCATTACAGGAGTTGTATTTGTGGGTAAGGAAGAGACCCAACTCCGTCTTCCCTCTACCGAAGCTGATGATGATGAGGCCGCCGCTGCCGCTGCCGCCGCCGATGACGACGACGACGACCCAAGTCCCCAAGACCTCGAAGACGTCTCCCAAATCAAAAGAGTATCTCTCCCTCTCTCTTCTCTCTCGCCCTAATTTATGATAACTCAAGGTGTCCGAGCCACACATGCACATTGGCTAATCCCGGACCAATCCGACCGTTCACTATCGTGTCTCTACATTCGGGCACACGCATCGAATTGGGTAAAAATACTGGAAAAAAAAAATTTGGATTACGAATTTTTTTTTTTTTTTGTTCTTTTTGGAAGTTTCTTTAGCCAGTTGAAGCGTAATTTAGAAAACTTAAGTGTGCGAACAATAATAGGTACACACCCTCTCAACCACTCCCCACCACACCCTCTCTCACATGTGTGGTGGGCTCACCCGGTGGGTAATTGGGCCCCACCACACATGTGAGAGAGGGTGTGGTGGAGAGTGGTTGAGAGGGTGTGTATCTATCATTTTTGTAAGTGTGCGCCTGCCTCGTTACTGGCGTTTACGACTGTTCCTTTACAATAGTTTACTCCGTACAATAGTTTAATAGAGAGATCTATTTTTGGTATTTTTATATGAGGACATGCATACAGCCTTGCATTACTGGTCTTGTTACAGATGTTGTGTATTTTTCTATAGGTTTTGGAGCTTCTTAGGAAAAACAGAGACATGATCTTCAGCGAGGTAACCTTTATATCCATTCTATTCGGCTAGTTTTGCAACCACTATTTAATAGAAGTTGTTTGGACATATTCATGCTGAGGATATTTGTTATGCAAATACTCTAACGAAAATGTTATATTCTACCTTGAAACCCATCTTCCATGCTAGTTCCACTATGAACAATGCTACACACACTAAATAGTTTACAAACTAGTACACTAAATGTACACATGGCAACGCCACATCACTACATGAGTAAACTCGTTCACTACAAGACTGTCGCATGCCCATTTAGTACATTAGTTAGTAAGTTATTTAGTCTCTCTAGACTTTCCCATTAACTTATAGCCCAAACAGTAAAATTGTTGCTAAACTTGAATATTAATAGGCTTCATTTTAATCCACATCTCTGTAGCGAACCGGACTCTTAACTCCTTGTGTAGTTAGCTTGGTACTGCAATTATGGACTGCTGTATGTTTCCAGTTCTGAATTGGCATCACAAAGTTTGAAATCTATCTGGGATTATGAGGTCAGGAAACAATTCAAAATGCCATCACGCACAAAGCTTTTCCTGTGACAATAACACCTGCCTTGCCAATTTAGGGTTGCAATATTTCTGCCGTTGTTAAATGTAATTTATTTCTCCTTTTTGTGAATTCTTGCTCTTCAAATAGGCGTGCCAATTCCATTATACCCTAATTATTCAGTAGTTGGTTGTATTCCGAATCTGTAGGTAAAACTGACAATAATGATAGAGGACCCAAGAGAAGTGGAGCGAAGGAGGCTTCTGGGCATTGACGATTCTGAAGCTCCAACAAGGGACGACTTAGCTGCCGTCTTGGAAGAAGTAAGTCTTCTTTTTTATTTGTTTGGTATCTTTGAACAAAATGTATTAGCAATCCATATCCTGCCTTACTCTATCTTCGACATATGAGAATGCGAAAATTTGTAATTGTGGTGAGCTGCGTAATGAAACCAAGATATAGAGGTCTCAGCTCGTCAATGACTACCGGGCCAAACTAGTTCTTCTTCTAACAATCATTATTGTATGCCTTCTATAGACCAGGTTTTGGCCCTTGAGATCCTTCCAATCTCAAGCATGCTTTCCTTTGGTTGCTGGTAGCACATTGCATTCACTAGCTCGGTTTGGCTTTCAGACACTGGGATTTGGTTTTCACATTATACTCTCCTCTTATACGTATGGTTGAGTTTGAATCAATCAGCCCTCAATCCTTTATTGTTGATAGTTTCTGTTTGAAGACCATTCGCAAAAAGGGAAATGTGGTATCAGACTACTGGTTAATGACAGGAAGGTTCCTGCTTTTTTTTTTTCTTTTGTCGATGCCCTAGAGGCTAGAAGTCTAAGATGTTTCTGCCTTGTGCACATTTCTGTCTATGGTTTGGCTGAGAATTGTAATCTTGGGAATCGGATTATTAGTTCATTTCGTTTCTTACGATTTTCAACAAAATACTTAACTGAGCAAGCTTTCCATTGAACTAATCTGATTTCTTGAGCTGTTTGTTGGCTCCGGATGATGTTCTGTAGTTCAGCCGGACATACTGAATGCTGCTTATCAGTGCGTTCTCTTCTCCTTTGGTTTTCTAAAGGAGGACTGGAGTCATGAGCAGAAGCAACTTAACAACAGAATTACTTCATGACTTGTCCCAGTTATCTATAAGATATTGGGCCTTTCATCTGGTTCACTTCTGTACTTCTTTGCTCCAACAAAACTTAGCCACCTTGAGCAGTTTTTTCATGGAGATATACTGGAGAAAATTGTAGGAACAAGCATCCTAGGACTACTAATGCATTCTGAATTTGCCTATAGCTCCCAGCTTCTCCAACCAGCCTCTAGTCTTGATAAAAGGTACTCTTCTGCTCAGCAAGAAACTTGATTCTTAGATGTACCTCATTATGAATGCAGCACCATATGATTCTTAGAGGTATTAACATATAGGTGCTGTATGGTAAAACAAAAATATATAAATTGAGAGCTGAAAACTAATTAGGCAACGGAGTGCTGAATTTTTTAAGTTGAAAAGGTGTTTGATAGAAAATTAATAGCTGAATTTAAACAAATAGCTCAATACAAGAATTTTGGTCATATGGAGTTCAATGGTACTCTTTTTGAGTTTTAATCCGTGTGTGGTGGTGGTGGTGGTATGGTGACGGCATGAAAGGTGGTAGTAGAGGGGTGGTGATTGCATATGGTGAGGTGGTGGAGAGATGGTGGTGGTTGTGGCAATGTTGGTCATGGTGGAGGATGGCGATGGTGGTATATGTTTCTCTCTTGGTCAAATCGTGAATCAAATGAGAATCGGAAGGGCCTTTACTGACTGGTGCTCCGATTTGCTTATGATTTCTACAATACAAAAGAAAACTAAATTTATGCATTTGGATAATAAATGTACAATTTTTTTTTTGGTAATTAAAAAAAAGAAAAAGAAAAAATATGTTAGACGATGAATTGGCAATTTCTAGTTTCTATTGCAGCTTGCAATAGAAGTTGATTTGTAAATTTTAATAGTGTTGGATTGGCAATCAGTTTGGGTCGGTGTTCTAAAAGGTCTGGAAGGCCGAGTACTCGGTGCCTAGGCACTAGAAGGCCCCTCGCCGACTAGCCCGACTAGGCGCCGAGTACTCGGCCCTGGAAGCTAGAAGGTGCCCAGCCGCCCCGGGAGCACCTAATGAGTTTTAGAACCTTGGTTTGGATTTGTTGGCACGTGTCCAGAGAAAGTCGGTGTTCGACTAGTTTCCGACAGCGGTATGTGACCTCCGACGAAGTGTCCGTGCTGCGTAGATGGCATATAATAATTCTAAGGACCTTTAATATGTAATTTGAATAGAAATTGAATGGAAAAGAGCGTAAAAGGTCGAAATCACAGATTTCTTCACAATTCAAAGCTATTTCTTATTCATGCAATCTATTCGTATCAATGACCCACCGTTTAATCGAATGGTACGATACGATTTGTGAATTGTATGATTGTAAGTTTCTAACAACTATGAAGCCAGCCCAAGTTGTACCACCCACCTGAATGGAGCACAAGGCTTTGTGTGGTTTGTGTTGGTTCAGTTATTGCATTTAGATTGGTTTGGTAATTTGGCGATACTATAAACTGTTATTGCAAACGATTAACAATTACTTTGGGCCTTTTCTAAAAGAAAATAAAATTTGGGGGTAGTTTCCCATTTCCTAAAATTCCTAAACACGGATATCGAGACGGGTCATTCTCTTCACATACATTAACTACTTTTAGGAGTTTTAGGACTTCGAGCTAAAAATGGCACCCTTGGTATTAAGAGCTAGACTAGATTGAAGTTTTGCTCATTTAAAATAGTTATTCTAGGCTCTCGCTCATGAGGATAGGTTTTTCATTTGTTTATTTGTGCATAGGCTTGGTATTAAGGGCTGAATTTTGATTGATTTTTCTTGTAAAGTTAAATCAATTACCTTGTTAGTACATGTGGTAGGCTATTGGTTGGTCAGATATGACTGAGATACCTTATAGACTAAAGGGGTCTGTCAAACTTGGATCTAATGAGGATAAACACTTTGGCTTCTACATTTAATGCTCTCTGGTAGGAAGTTAGATGCTTTCATTAATAACAGTGATGTTGAAGAATAGACTAGCTAGCTGTACTGGAACTCTATCTGACATAACCATCTCCATTTTTGTACGTCTTTTTCCTTTCTCTCTTATCCCCACTGGTTCTTCCAGCACGCTTTTATGTAAATACTCTGGCAGCTTCCATGTGCATGGTAAGCAGGTCTACTTATCTTGCTTCAATGGCAGATTTTTTTAACATGTTTCTATTATAAGTTGGATTGGTTCAATTCCCTGTATTAAGTATGAAATAGAAACATTTCAGTCTCCTGTATTTTTGTTCTTATGCGAAAGATTTAATCATAAGAATGAGAACTCTGGCGGAAAGACGATTCAACTATTTATTTAGTTGTTTCTGTATCTTGGAACGGAAATCATAGGGGAATTTTTGTTTACACATGGTCCGAGTCTCTATATGAGATCAAATATTTATGTGTGTTGATTGCATGGCCAATATGGAAATTTGGCTTTACTTCTCAAATGGAATAGGTGAAGTCCATCCATATCGGTGGGAAATACCACATTGGGCCAGTTTTATCTGGAATCTGGATGATGGTGGACATGATTTTTTTTTTTTTTTTTTTTTGAGACTGGCATGGTAGACATGATTGTTCTACAGTTAACTGTCAAATTGAAATAAGACCTGATAAAATTCTGTTATGATGGATTTTTTTATTAACTGGACTATTCTGTGATTCAAAATTTCATAGGTCAATGAAGGAAAAATACCGAAAAATAAGGTTGCTCTTAGGATGCTGGCTGAAGAAATGGCCCAATGGCCTAATCTGGAGGTATGTCCTTCAAAAGCATGACATTTATCATTTGAAAAGTAAGAGGTTTTTTTTTTTTTGCATTGCTTACTACAGGTGTATACAGTATACTGATGCGAAGGGGAAAAAACAAAAGATGTGAAGGGTTTCTAATCCGTTCTAGTTGTTTTTGTTTTGTTTTGTTTTGTTTCGGATTTGGTAAAATCAAAATTTTAACAGTTCCTGAAAATGATGTAAAGTTGAGCTTTCTCACATCATGAAGCAATGCATGATGCTGTTGAATAGCTTGAATGTCGATGAACATTGTAGGTTCCGTTTCCTAACAGCTTAGTTTTTGCGATAATTGGTAACTTAAACATGGTATCACAGCTCAGGTTAGGAGAGGTATTGGGTTCAAAGTCTCTCTGTTTGCATTTGTTTCCTGTTTGCATTCTATTCTCCCTTGAGTACTCTGTTTTGCTCTATCTATGAAATTTGCTTCACATGGAAGACGGCTTGCATGTGTGGGCCCGCCCTAATACATTTGGAGGCCCCAGGCGAACTAGCAACATGGGCCCCTATCTTTTTGTCATCTGCCATGGTTAATTTAGCTAATTAACTAGCAACATGGGGCCCTATATATTGATTGAAAAGAGTATACCTACGGCACATATTTTTCTTGTTTATTTTAGCTAATTTGAGCTTGTAAAAATACTTAAACGAAGCTGTTCAAATAAACTAAGTACTTAAACGAAGCATAACAAAAAACATTAGGAAAAAATGAATGTAGTACTAGTATTTTTTACCTGAAAATTCTATGTGTAATATTTTCTTGTGTTGTAGATAGAACTTAATATATGTTGGTTTTATGGTACTATTGTTACATAAACTCTCAGTGTCCTGGTTTCAAATCTCAACAGCTGAACTTGGAGAAGAAGCTTTTTTTTTTTAACCATTGAAGCATTAAGTAAAAACTAAGAGCAAGGTTGTTTTGAACTCACGACCATTCGCGTAGAGGCCCCAGCTCTTACTGCTGGTACGAGATGGACTGTGTTGGAAGTTTTGGGCCATTTTATGCATAAAACTTACTCTGACTTCGGGGCCTAATTTTGGGTAAAAAAAAAAAAGTTTTTGCCTTGCCTTGGGCCGGGGCCTGCACGAGAGAGGATGTTGAATAGCTTGACATACATTTTTGGGCCAATTTTCCAATGACTTAAGCTTTTGGGACAATTGTAACTTAACTGATGCATCATGCATTAGGCTTTCTAATGCTTAATCTCATCATTGTTAGTATTGAACAAGTATAGAAATTGCATGAAAGGTCCTGAATAATTTGAGAAGAGTTTCTTGATTCTAATTCGGGCACTGTAGCACTGCTGGAAAGGAAATTTGCTATTATTATTGCCGTAGAAGTTTTTGTTTTTTAACAAATGACCCTTGGAAATCTAGTATTCACCCCATCATGGAGTTCAACCCACTAGATTATTTATCGCATTTAACCCAGTACATTTCTCCCGCTCAATTCCCTTACAAAGCTGTGCTTCCATCATTATGCAACTATGACTAGCAAACTATGCTCTAGGAATGACATGATTGTGCCATCTAAAATGAACGCAATTTCTTGACTTTTGTATTCGGACGATAAGTTTCTTAGTGATAGTGTTGCAGTTTCATTGGGAATCCTAGCATTTCAAAATTTCTGCTTTGGCTTCATTGTGGGGCTGACATAAACTCATAAGAGGTTAAATCTTTTTTTTTTCTAAAAGGAGGGTGTTGTGCAGGATGAATGGAAGAGTGAAAATTGAGTGTGCAGGTGGAAACATTCTTACTAAGATCCGTAGCCATTGATACATTCTATATGATTGGAACTGATATATATTTAAATAAACTTTTGTTTACATTGGAAGAACTGACACGCCCGTGATGTGATTTGTTTTTCATTCTACTTGACCTGATCTGATGATGTTAAATTTCACCCTTTGCATGCATATGAGACCCCAACATGATATTGGTTCCTCATGGAAATTTACTCCAAGCTGTCTCTGTTGGATAGGTTGAAATAACGAAGAAGAAGCCTAGAAAATCCCTATATGCAAAAACTACAGACACTGGTGTTGATCCTGAAGTGGCTGCTAAGAGACTGAATATTGATTGGGATTCCGCTGCTGACATCGAGGATTCTGATGTCTCTGACGATAGCGAAGTGCCTTCAGCTGTGGTTTGTTTCTGCTCTAGTAAAACCGTAAAATTCGTTCGGTACATGTCTTCGGTGGCCCATTTTTTTGACTTATAAACCTGTATCTGTTGCAGGGCTATGGAGCACTATACTTGGTTACGGCATTTCCAGTAATAATTGGTATTTCTGTAGTGCTAATTCTCTTCTATAATTCTCTCCAGTAAAAATCTCCCATTTGCTTTTGATGTATATTCTCTGGACCTTTTGATGTAAAGAATGAATTATCAAGGGCGTTACAAGCTTAGACTCCACGCTGTTCGGAATGGAGAAAAAATAAATGGTGATTGATTCTGATCAATCTGTCCAGATGCTGCACTAAGATGATTTTCTAACTTGCTTGAGCTGTGTTTCGTATCGTCGCTCAGCTCATCTACATTTCTCTCAAGTGTTTAGACTGGATATAAATAGCATCACAACATCTTTTTCTGAAGTATTGATTTCCGTGATTGCCATTGTAGTGCGGCATCCGAGCCGTTGATCTCGGTAATCAACGGCTCGGATTTCATCTCGGCAGTGAACGGCTCAGATCATGCAAGTACCGAGATGAAATCTGGGCCATTGATTGCGTGATCAACGGCTTGAATGCCGCACTACAACCCTGTAGAGGATCTCCAAATTCATTGGGTGTGGGTGAGGGTAGTTTTTCTCGTTTGTAGGTTTTTAGTTTGTTGTGCAGCTGGGTTTGGGGAAGGCTTTTACTTATATGATCTATAGATTATAATGCTTCAGAAATTTTCTATTCTGACTGTTGAAGAACTGCGAAATCGAGCATGTACTGTGTGTTGTATCCCGTCTTACAAATTGATCTAATTCAGTACTCGGGTCTGTTTGTTTGACCCGATATGAGCATCGAATTATGCTATATTTAAGGTGATCGAATGTCTGGTGTTTGACTAATATTATTAGGATTAAAAATGCATAGCTTATATAATGCTACAAATTGTGTAGTATTATCAATATTATTAATCACTATTAGTGTGGCTTGATTGTATATCTGACGATATTATTTACCCTTTTGCTCTTAGTTCCGTCAAATAATACTACATGCCCAGTTTAATTGACTGGATATGAGCATCGGATCAGACTATATATCCAAGGTGACAAAATATCCGGCATTTGATTAAATATGCCATGGATTGATAGTCCTATAATGTGGTTAGTACACAATTCCAAGGGAGTAGTTCTATTAATTCGATTACTGTTGTTCTGTTGAGGTTTTATTCCCGGAGAGTTTCAATCTCTCTTCACCATGGTAGTACGTTTTTTTCGATCACCTTTTCAAAATTGTTCGGGTCAACTTATGTGCATTTCGATTAATCTCCTCCTAGCCCGGTCAAAGACAGGCTATCCATGCTAGAACTGGAAAATTGGCAAGAAATTACTTTTTTTATTCTTGATCTAAGAAGTGAAAGAAAGAGGGAATTCAGGCTTGTTTTCCTACTCAATCAAATACATCACTTCCCGACACTTGCCCTAACAAACAATTCAACCATGAAATATATCAATCGAAGATCAATTAATTAATCAACAAAGGCAAGAAAAAAATATTGGAATTGGAAACCATGTAGTGCGGGATGGACTGCAGAGTTGTAGTGCACAATCTTAGCCGTCCAAAGTATTTTTAATGGTATAGATTTCGAAGAAACTGAAGGGACGAGAGAGAGAGAGAGAGATCACGTTGGGGCTAAGATTACCTTCTTCATCCCAATAGCATCTAATATTGCAGCTCATGTAAATAGTCAAAGGCTATGAAATTAGATTTAGTAATTTCCATGTAGGTTTAGACTTTTATCCTAACTTTTCTATAAATAGACGAGTCCTGAGTTATTGTAAACACATGTACAAATTTTCTCCGTAATTGTAGTCTACTCTTTCCTCTCCATTTGTCTACTTTATCTATCAAGTACAAAGCGAAATCACTGCAAATAGGGGAATTTTTTTTGGTGTCGTGATGGTGACCGAGTGCGCATTCTTCCAAATTTTTTTGGACTGTCTAGATTTCTCTCTCCTCTTTAAAATCCGAAACGTCCAAAATATTTTTAGACGTCTGGGATGTGCGCCGGGTACTGCCATGTGGTACCCGCTCGGCACCCACAAATTTCTCACCAAATAGATGTTAGACGTGCAGTCCAGTTTCAATGACCTTTCTATCCTATGTAATAACCCTAATTTTAGTAACATAAAAATTTGATTTATTAAATCAATTGTTTTCTTTTAATTTATTTAAATTCCAATTATTTATTTAATTTAGTATATCTAGTCATGTATCTAATTGTACAAGCCAAGTACTACACAATCCTCCTACCAAAATCTACCCTAATTTTTCCCACACCCTATTGTCACCCTCTCCTCCAACACAATCTTATTTTCTCCCCCTCCAAGTAAGAATATATTATTATTCTTTCCATTATGTAGGGATTTTGGTCCTAAATTTAGAGAGAGAGAGTCCAATTGTTCATGTGTGCAATTGCCTAAGAACAAAAAATCCCCTAACATGAGGAATTCTCCTAGATTTTTATTCACTCATTTAGTGGGAAGATTCACCCAATATTCACTAGGATTTTTCCAGATATTCTAGCCTATTAGGCTTGTGCCCTTTTATTGTACACTTGTGTGTATAACTAGCACCAAAAACTCTACCTAGTGGGGATTTTCTTTTCTAATTATTGAAGGAAATATATTCCCTCATTAATAAGGATTAAGATATATTTTTTATTAATTACCTAGATTTTCTTAGGTAATTAGGCTTATGCCTATTATGTGTATAATTAGTACCCAAAACTCTCTAAAACAAGGTGGCCATGCAAAATCCTACACAACCTAGAACACTAGGAAATTTCCTAGAAAGTTACCACTAGATTTACCCATTTAATTCTTAAATTTTTACCTAAGATTTACTAGGTACCATGGCTATATTTACCTAGGATTTTATTCTTGGAAAATCCCACAAAATCATGGATATTATTCTTGCATTAAAATTTGAGATTTTGGCACATGGGAGAGAGAGGGGGAGGCTGGCCAAGAGGGGAGGGAGAGCCGTCCATTGCCTATAAATAGAAAGTTCTTGAGTTTTCAAGTAAAAACTCAAAGTGTTCTTCCACATTCAAGTAGCTCCACCATTCAAAGCTACCCTCCAAACGAAAAGGTAGAAATCAAGTTGGTAGGAAGTTAATCATGCTTACGGTAGTTCTATTCCGGAAACCAACCTAGCTTTTTCGGCCTCCGACTAACACTCGGAATCAAGGTAGCTTTTCTAACTATTCCTAATTACATTTTTTTTTTATGTTGTTATAATGTTCGTAGTTATTATAATTTTTCATTAAAGTTACTTGTTTTAGCTTACGGTAAATTTTTTCGGAAGTTGTTATAATCATTTTCTTTTTCAAATTTAACGTAGTCGTTATAATGCCCGGATAAAATTTGACTTTTCAAAAATACACCGTTATAATGTCCGATTTATAATTGACACAAGATTTTGCGAGCCACCTTTGACTGTATGGATAACCCCCCTTCGGAGTTTGTCAAAAAGATTAGCTTCGTGCTGTCTAAGAAATGAATGGTAATTCTAACTGGACTCGTCCGGCCATCCGATCTGGAACTCCCTGGTTATCTCACTTTTCGAAGGTTAATCGCACAAAACGAGATTTTCTTAAAAAGTGACTACGTAGTCGATCGATACTATTTTCTAGACTGGTTTTGAAAAGAATTGTGCGTAGGAAAATTGTTATTTTATGTGACATGTTTTTTTCCCGAGAAAAGATGCATATTCACAAAATGAGTTTTTAAGAGACATGTTACATATTCATGATACACGATACAATATCGACACGACACGGCTAACGAGAAAATGATTGAAAGGTGTAAACGAGAAATAGAGATGAGAATGGAAATGAAATGAATACGGTAGTGTAGCGAGAGCGCTGCCCCAACTTCACTGAGAGAAATTGGTGGTTAGGGCTAAGCATCCACAACACATAGTGGACGGACCTTGTAAACAGATTGGTTAAGTTCAGTGATACCGGCCGAGACTATGTTGTGTGAGCTATGGGGTGGACAGACCTTGTAAACAGGCTGTTAAGATCGGTGACACAAGATGGCCGGGACCTCGAGCTAAAAGGTTGGTACCGTCAGTTGAAAGGAGACAGAAACGGACCGATAAAACAAATTAAAAAATTATATAGAGAAATATGTTTTTTAGGGGTTTGAAATTGCACGTATTTCCGTATGGATCACTTAAAAAGGGACGGAGGGAGTATTCCACAAGAACCGATGATCCAATCTTCTGCGTGTAAATTGTACTCTATACATTGAATCATTTACTATATAGAATAAAAGACACACATGCATAATATACAATAATATTATAGAAATATTGCCTATAATAGATTCTCATCAAGAAGAGATAAAACTGATTAATAATTAATTGATTAAATATTAAAACATTACATAATAGCATGACGTTTAGTATAAATTTCTAAATCGCAAAAATCTGCCTATCAACAGCTCTTGCCGTAGGACCAAAGCCAAATCAACATATGATAATGGTGATGGGGGCATAAGAAGATTGCCAGATTGGTAAAGGCAGAGATTGTTATGATGGTAAATTCAAGTGTCGGGCTCGGTGGTTGTTCTTGCCTGGTTGGGGAAAACCAGTAACACCGAGAAAAGAAAAACTAGGAGGAAGGGAATTCGTCAAGGAAATGTCCCATATAATTTCCAGGACAGTGACCTTGGAAAAATTAGAATGTGGCCCTTGGACATCGTCTGCCATAGTTATGGGTAACGAATATAAGGACGGAGGAGATTGAATCTATTTTATTGAAGGAAAAATCTACGATAAGCCTCTTTTTAAGGGGGCGTACTGTATGCCTCATTATCTATGTTTTGTTATGTATGAATTGGTGATTGTTATGTATTTTTGGGTAGATGTCTGTGAACAGTAACGTGCTTTTGTGTATAGTGACGTGACTAGTAAATTTAAAAAAAATCCATAACGGGTTGTAACAAGTACCAAAACCATTTACGTAACAAGGTTAACGAAAACGGTGATGTGAATAGTGAATATATAAAGGTGTGTAACTTGACCAAAGCCATATGTAACAACTGCCAAAAATGTACGTAATGGGGCATACCGTACGCCCCATTACGAGGGGCGTATTGTAGCGTTCTCCTTTCTTTGATCTACCATTTGAACTGATTTGTAGCAGCATCAACGACACATATTCACCAATCACGACTGCTTTTGTTTTCTAGTATAATGATACGAAAGGGGTTCCCAAAATTTCGTCAAGACAAACAGCTATTATGGTTAGGAAGTCAAATAACACTCATCGTCTCACCATGTTCCTTCTTCCCCTTCGTCCCCAATGAGATCCTCCTCGCAAATTTCTTGCGTTACTCCTCGCTTGCGCAAGGCCATGGAAGATTTCAATGTATGGTGTTGTTCACAGACACTATATATCAGGCATTATAATGTCTACAGACACTCATCGCTTAGACATTATATATCAGGCACTCTGTCCTTTTAAGAAGGTAAAAAAAAGTTTTGTGATTTGTTCTCTTTTTTTCTTTTTACCACATCAGAAGGTAAAAAAAGGTAACAAGGGAGGCCATTAGATGAATTTTTGGGTCAAACTTGAGTGGTTTCGAAATCCTTTTGGCCTTGTTCGGTTGGCCACTTTGGCCCAGTTTTGGGCCACTCTTGGTTTTGCTGACATCATCATTTTCTCACTTTTCTCTCTATCTCTCTCCACTTATTACACCTGCTTACATCATCAAAACTAAACTAAACTCCCTCAAAACTATGAACCGAACACAGCCTTTGTTTTTTTCACCCAAAAGGCACGAGGCGTAATTCATTGTAATCAGGATACAATAAGGACACAACAAGAGTCCGAGAAAGAGAGAGAGGCAAAATCCATGAGGACAACGACCAAATTAAGGCAAAAGAAGGGTTTCTATCTCCACTTCTACAACCATTGTAAGTCCACCAATTGGTATCAATCTTTTCAAAAAGAAGTTACAGCCTCCATCACAAAAATGGATTGAAATCGTCATGAGGTGGGGTGATGATATTGGGATTCTTTAAATCGAAGTACGTGCTCAATCTCACTAACACAAACACAACAAAAATCTTTCCTTTCAAAGAAAAAAAACATGATCTTGAAACACTGTGAATTGCATAATAAACAAATAAGAGATGATAAAGGCAAAAAGAAGCAAGACATAAGAATATACGAGGTTCGACAACATGCTTACTCCTCAAAGCCACACTAGTTGACTATTGATTGATGGAAAATACCCACAAGTTCTTTATCTAAAGTTCCAACAGTCTCTCTCTCTCTCTAACTCTCTCAATATTATGAAGTCTTTAACATAAAATAAAATAACGATTTATGGATTTATATATAGGTTACGTCCACATCTTTGACCTTTTTTTATTTCATATTTCGTGAATCACCGAACTGACTCCATGTATAAGCAGGCTTCCATCCAAAAAAGCGAATAAAGGATCTTCAGACGAACCGTCGAGATGTGGCACTCGGCTAAAGGCGGACCGACTCTTGCCCTAAAGCAGTTCTTCACTCCTAACAATCTCCCACTTGAAGATTGATTGCCGCTCATTGCTTTTAACTCCATCTAAACCCAAAGTGAACTATCTTCACCCCTCTTGGTGCGGCTCGGACCCTTCATCTCTTCAAGGATGAATGGTGATCGGTGTTGTAAACACATCTATTGGATTTATGCCCCTCAAAATCTTCTCTGGCAACAACTCCCATTCTCCAAAAGCGAGCGAATGAAATGGTACCACAAATCCAGATGCTTCATTCTTTTGCATATGTGAGACCCAACTTACTGCTGTTGAATCCAAAGTATAGATATATCTTGTGGTACTTTGCCTCGTATCATGATCACAAGCGAAGTCAACATACACATATCATCGCACTATCATATCCTCTCTCCCAAGGCACACTAGTGAGTCTGACGTACCTCCCAAATGCCTCATTTTCATTGCCTCCCAATGTTTTTTCCCAGAATTGCTTTCAAAATCTCACAACTCACATTGCATGTCTTGCCTTGTCTAGACTCTAGTCCATCGCACACATCAAGCTACAAATGGCTGAGGCATAAGGAACCTAGTCCATGGACTCCTTATTTGTATCAGACTTGGGAGATTGCCCATCAAAAACATTGGAGTGACTTCCCAATGGCGTGCCAACTGGCTTGACAGTTTGCATATTGATCCTCTCAAGAACCAGTTCAATATGCTTAGCTTGAATATCCCTTGAGCCATGTCCCTGCTGATTCTCATCCCATGTATCTGCTTCGCCGCACGCTATCTTTCATTGCAAGCTCGTTTGCCAACTATTGTTTAAACTTGTTTATCTCCTGTAAATAAGAACCGTGGCAAACATATCATCCATGTAGAGTAATAAGTTATGTAGCTCAACTTAAATCTTTAAGAAAACACGAGTGATTTGTGTTGCTTCTATAGTAGCCAATGTGCTACACAAACCCGTTAAACTTTTTTTCGTCATCTCTTTTGGGATTAATCGTTCATATCGGCGAGAGGAATAAAAAAAAAAGTAGCAGTATAAGAATGTGATCCAAAATTGAAAAAAAGTTTAATGACGAGTTTAGACAAAAAGACAGCTGTTTGGTACTTTTTTCTTACTTAGTAAACTTTTTTTTGAAAAAAATAATTTTTTTACTTTTAGATTGCTCTCGTCGAGACAGATGATTAATCCAAAAATCATCTATACTGCCCTTTAAGAAAAACAAATTCGGAGACTATTTATTGAACAATTTTGGACGCAATTACCACTTCCCTAACAATGCTCTTACGAGCAAACTTCCTTTCCCTTTGATAAAAAAAGAAAAAGACTTCCTTTCCATTTTTCTTCTATATACTCCCCTTTTTTCTCATAGGGTCAAGAATGGACAGTGCTACCTGTACAGAAAGGGGAGCACAGAAAATGTACCGATCGCGTACGGGAATTCACTTTTGGGTCCCACACGAGTGATCCGAACGATTCATTGTTCTTAAAATATTTTTCCGAGGGGCTGTTCCTTTTTTTCTGTACCCGTATCATTTTCCGGTCAGGAATAAGGGAAATTGCTTGAAATGGTCCTTTAGTCTATGCAACCACATGATTTGTTTTGACTTGTCAAGAAGGCAACGGACTGTGACTTTTTTAAAGCAAGATTCCCTTGTCATCATAGACTCCCCCCTACAGTTCTAACCTTTTACATAAACAAAGGCCTTAAAATCATAATGGGACCACATTTTCTTTTGCAAATAGTGAGCTATCAACGGACAAAGCCCATTATAATCAGCCACATGCCCTTTTGAGTGGTGGCCAGCGGTGCTCACCGGTGGTACCCACCAGGACCGACAGTCCCGCGTAACAGATTAGCATGTGAATGTGAACCAACTATTAATAATTGAGTCCATATGAGAGAGGACAGAGCTAACCTGCATTTCTCAGGTTTGAGACTTTTGTGAGCCACAATAATGATCGAAAACGTTTAATTTTTAAATTTTATCGACAAAATCGGTTACGTCAAAATTTATGTTAATCGGGTATCCATTGATATAATTTCAAGGACCCTGCTGGGTACAGAAGTTTTGGTACAGAAAATGTACCGAGCCCTCTCGGGGATCCACTTTTGGATCCCACACGAGTGATCCGAACCGTTCATTGTTTTTAGAACATTTTTCCGATGAGCCCTAAAAAAATCAGCTCGATCGGACGGTTAGAAGTGTTTAAACCAAAGTCTCACCGTTTCAAACAAAAACGATTCGGATCACTCGTGTGGGACCCAAAAGTGGGTCCCCGAGAGGGCTCGGTACATTTTTTGTACCAACACCTCTGTACCCGTAGGATTATCATAATTTCAATCACTATTGTAATAATACTGGTTCAAGAAAATCGAATGCCCGATGAACATTGTTTCTGACCTAATTATACTATAACGCATTCAAACAAATGAACGTTTCCAATTATTATTGTGAATGATACCGTTCTAAATAATTGAATACCCGATGAACATAATAAAGTAATACAATAACGCGATCCAACAACCGAACGATTGAGATTATGACTGTGAAATGCTAAAAAGAATGCAGTCCCTCAAAATGTTAATTACACTGAAGCTCATATATACCAACAAAAATCAACAACTCAGTGTCTGTCTATATGTCTTCTACGTAAAGGAGATGAAGAATTGAAACAAAAAAGAAAAGAAAAGAAGAAGATATTATACTACAAAATAATAGGTTATGAAATAAAACTATGAGAAGCCCAAATAGCGACTGTGGAAACTGTTACACGAGGAGAGGAGAGAGAAAGGAATGAATGAAATGAAGGTATCTGTCATTGCCGCGTTCTTTTTAACCTGGGTCCAATCATTTTGAACTCGAATTTCTTAACGTTTCCGGCAACGCGTCGCATTGTGTTGTCCACAACGTACGGGATTCCGTCTTTGCTGGTGAGTGATGTGGTGTTGACAAACTCCTGGCACGGTTCCCGGCGCTCGGCTATAGTACCGTGGTAATGGAAGTACATGATACGGCCCTCGGTCTTGTGCGTCGTCTTCCCGGCTACGTTCTGTGACATGTGCACCCCCGTCGCAAACACATTGCGCGGTTGCGCCGCGTACTTCCTATCTCTCCTTATTCCTCTCTTCGCATCCCTGTACACTAGCTTCTCAAATCCCCACTTCCTGCAATTGCACCATAACCAAAATGTGTTAAGATTCAACAAAATATTGCAATTCCAATAGCATAACATTTGTTGCAGAAACACCAATCTAACACTCAAATACACCTCAAGTCGTTGGCAAAGTGGTCATGGCTTGAAACTTAGGAGTTTTGCTCCCACCTAAGATCCCACCAAAGGTCTTAGGTTCGATTCCCCTTGCCAGCAAACTTTTGATGCCATTGGGATTATGCCCGGTCGTTACCTCCAAGGCCCCGGAATTAGTCGAGATGCGCGTAAGTTGGTCCAAACATTCAGTTATCAAAAATAAATCTAACACGGAAATATTCACCAACCATTTCTACTACTTATTATTCTAAAATATAGCATTAAAGATTGAGCAAGGGAGTTAGATGAAATTGAGGAGGCATTCTTATTCTATTTTCTTGCCAAGACGGAATCCCGCATGTTTTGGACAACACAATGCGACGCGTTGCCAGAAACGTTAAGAAATTCCGCATGTTTCGGACAACACAATGCCACGCGTTGCCGGAAACGTTTAGAAATTCCGTATGTTTTGGAAAACACAATGCCACGCGTGGCCGGAAATGTTAAGAAATTGTACCTCTAATACCCACAGACAAGTCCAACCACCTCCAATAAAAAAATATCATTGATTCCACCGAAAGTTAAGACAACGTATATTAATTCACATGATTTCTACTCCCAATAACTCCCAGCAGCATTTCTATATTTCGCATCAAATACGAATCCTTATTATAAAGAACAAAAGGAAAGGCTTTCATTTTACAGGAATATATTCTGGGTTCGGTTCCGTCGTGGGTTCCATTCCCCACCTCCGAGGTTAGAATTAGATAACTAAAAAAACCTTTCTGTATTCGTATTTTTGCTGTATAGGTTACCAACCATGATTTTAGCAAATGAGTTCACCAGGTGCTAAAATCATGGTATCTCATATCAAAAAATTAAGTGTTTCCGTGTATCCTTTTTTGAATTTTTCACACCGAATTAAAGTACACGAGGAATACTTTAATTTGGTGCGAAAAAAAATCGAAAAAACGATATACGGAACCACTTCATTTTTTGATTTGAAATACCATGATTTTAGCAACTGGGTTGCTAAATTTTTTTGGAACTAGGCCTTACTATCACCACTATATAGCTGTCGGCAAGTGACCCCATGCCCTTGCACCTACATCGAGCCCAAAGTTAAGATGCCACGAGACTCAGGAGTGGAGCCAGGATTTTAAGTTAACGGGGTCAAAAATTAATTTTATATGCAAGTTATTTTTTGTATTTACTCCTGCAAAGAAATACGTAACTAAATTAAGAGGTGAACTCTAATGTAAATATACGGTGATAACTCAACCAATGACTTATTATATTTTGAAAACAATGTACGATAACTTCATTTGTAAAACTATCAACTCTCAAAAAGAAGAAAAAAACTTAAGAATTCTATGAATTTTAAGTAAGTTGGGGCAATTTTTGAACTTTTTGCGGAGGTAAAAATGAAAAATTTAGCTCCAAATTATCAAAAATCCTTGTGAAAAATTGGAGTGATAGGATATTAAATGAATAGCCAAATTACAAAACAACAGGTTTGAACAGTTCAGGAAAAAAAAAAACAGCAGAAAACCCTCTCAAGGAGGTCTAAATCAATGAAATAAGAAAAGAACAAGTAACAACCCACCCCACTTCCACCTGGCCCAGACAAAACAAGGGCCTTGTTGATATTAAAATTTAAAACGAACACCAAAGGGAAGCCATCAATGATTCCACAAAATGTCACAACCACTCAATAACAGGTAGTAATATTCAACACCAGAAATATGTTTGGAGCTATGAATTTCTACATCAATAACAGACTTTAAAATTACTCAACCCCCACTTAACTGCAATGGGAACTTATGTGAACAAATTTAGTAGCCGGCAATTATGACTCCATACTACCACAACTTCAACAAGAAATTATTAAGCTTTCTCGGAGTACCATGTGACGTTGTCTACGCGATACTCCCAACCATTTATGTGGCGAGAAAAGTAGTGACACACAAAGTGTGGTGACGATCTTTTATTTACGGGGAGTACCAGATGGAATGCCACATGGTAGTCCGAGAGTCCCCAATAATTGGCAACTTCAACAGACAGCTCAATACCTTTCCCATACAATAGAGCATATTCGCAACCCCTAATAAAGGCAATTCATACAGCTTTACAGCTAGACATGAGGTGTATAGTTTCACAAGAAAACTAATGTTTTTTTTCCTAACATTGATTTTGCCTAAGGATTCTCAGTAATTGGTTTCACAAGAAATTGTCAATACTATGACAGTTTTGGGGAGTAAAATAATGTGTTCGAGACACCTGGTTCATTTAAGAGCTTAAATTTTTAAGGAAATGACGTGAGAAGTCAAACAATAGTTAAGGTAACAATAAAGTGTCAATGTCCCATTTCTCAATTAATAAAAAAATAATTCTCAGGTATTCCCATTATATGTTCACAAATAAGGAAGTTAGTAGCCGATAAAAAAACAGAAAAAGGAAGCCACTAGTCAAATTCCACTGCCCAATTACAGAACTAAAGAACCAAATTGAAGATATATTACCAATTTAAGTACACGACAAGTCCCCTGAAAGAGGGATCTGACCAAGAGCATCTTCATTAGGCCATTAAAGAACATTGTCCTATTTAATAAACTCAAAACCAAATTCCAAGTAAAAGCCGTTTAAACCTGCTCCGGTCTTTGACTCAAATTCACACCTGATTGAATTTACTCAATTTTTTTAACAAAATCGAGGATACCCAAATTTTATAAGGTTTGTTTTGGTCTTCACAATCTACAACTATACTAAAGTTCTTACTGAGATTTGGTTTGTCCATTTGAATACTTCGTACCAAATGAATTTTTACTCGCTCAAGAGCTCGAGATGCTCCAGGAGCAATTTTAGGCTCAGATTTTTGTGAAATTCTCAGACAGTCCTGTCCAAATTGCAATGACCAATTCCACAATTGACGAACAAAAAACTGAAATCAATACTAAAAACAAGAAACCCATCTAAGAAAATATGCAATCAAAGAGAATGAGAGGAAGTTGTTCTTACTTGTGAGATACACCCATGTCATCTGAGAGACAGAGCTTGTTCGACATAGTCATCTGTTCAATCGTGAACTGCGTATACTCCGAAAGCGAATCCATCACCGCCTTGAGATTACTCTTCCTCGGGACGAAAATGAACTCATCCACATCGAAGAAGAACATCCACTTAGCATCAAATTTGTATCTATGCAAACAATCGTTCACAATGAGGAACTGATTGTGGTAGTACCCGTCAAACCTCTCCTGCTCTTTGATGTCCTGCATCGTCACGTACCCTTTCTCCATCCACGGCTTAAACACCTCCATGACGTCCGGGTGGATCCCGCCGGCGTCGTGAATCACGAAATGCGACCGCTCGCCGAACAGTCTCACGTGGTAAGCTAGCCACTCGCGAATCCTCTGGGGGCTTAATTGTCCGTATAATGACGAGCCGCAGTAGAGGTAGTCGTACTTTGGGGGAGAAGAGAAGCGATTGGGGTCTAGGGTTTCGGGTTTCTCGGTCAGGGCTAGGATAGTGTCGGTGACGTTGGATTTGGTGTCGCCGCCGCCGTTGGTGGAGGCGAGGAGGAGGAGCTTTCCGCCCGAGCCGTCGTGGCCGACGGGGGAAGGAAATGTGCAGTTTACAACCACGACGGTGTAGACGTGGCCGTAGCCCCAGTCGGGGAGGACTTTGTAGGCTGCGGCAACGGCGGTGGGGGAGGAGGAGTTTTGTGGGACCCAGTGGCATTGGTAGGAAGGGTGACCGTAGACGTGGAGGGGTTTGGAAGATAAGCCCATAACGGCGAAGGTGTTAAGCCCACCTCTGTACGCGCTCATCAGGACGAAGTTGTAGGAAGCGGCGCCGTACGGGTTGAAACTTCGTTTTATTATGCCTCCTTCTAAGACTTCGTCCTGCTGAAGCGGCGGTGGAGTTGTCGGTGGAGAAAGCGGTGGCGGGGATAATAAAGATAAATTCGCGGGCGCAACCGCACCGTCGATGGCTGTGGTGTTGGTTGTTGACGATGTTTGGTTGGATGCAGCGGTGGAGTTGGAGGAAATGGCGGTGGTGGTGGTGAGATTGGGTATACAGTCTTGGAGGCGAGAGGAGGAGAGAGAGAAGGGAGAAGAAGGGAGGAATTGGAGGACAGTGGCGAGAGAACAGACGAAGAGGAGAGCTGTGATGAGGAACTTGAGCTCTGCTGCACAGTTCCAGGATAATCCTACCAACATCTTCTTCTCTTTCTCTTTAGCCATGTGAGTAGTACTGGAGATGGAGAGAGAGAGAGAGAGAGAGAGAGAGAGAGAGAGAGAGAGAGGATTCTCAGAAATGGCCAGAACAAGTACTCTCTCTCCTCTTCTCTTTGTGTCTGCTTTCCGGTGTTCTGTTTGTTAAATGTAGCAGAGCAATAATTTCTGCTTTTAATGAAGCTGGAGAAGAAGTCGGAGACACATTTTATGATGAGAAATTAATGTAATGTGAAAAGTACTATATAATTCCAATGTGAATAGGGAAAGTCTCATGGCATAGGGTTTTTTTTTTTTTTTTTGATTTAGGGAAATAAAAAAAGATAATTTAAAATACTGTAGCTATCACAGATCTCAACACAAAGATGATTTTTTTTTATTAAGGGAAAAAAGAAGATGATTTTTTTGGGGCTTAATTCAGGTCATATAAAGATGATTTAATCGGTTATTTTTTTTAAAATATTTTATTGAGTCCTACAAAAAATTATTTAACCAGGATATCTATAAGAGTTTTTTTAAAATTTGTAGGGCGAAATTGAATAATTCGTCGTACGAATTTTGAAAAAGTATTTACAAATACTACAGTTTATCGAAAACTGCTCGGATGAAGTCTTATCAGGTTTTTTTTTTTTTGTGATTCCTTGCGTAGGCCTTTAAAAACACGTTTTAAACATATTAAGCGGTTCGAATCGTTGAGATTTGACCCCGACCCATGAGATCCGCACGGAATTTCGGTGAGAAATCCCTCAATAGATCATTTTTTCACCATATGAATTGAGAAAATGCCTTTTGTAAAGTGTCCAATTGTCCCAATTTTTTCGAAGAACACATAAAAATGTATTTTTTATATATGAAAAAAACATTAAAAAAAATATTTGAAAAAACAGGGACGATTCGAATTATTTTTTGTAAGACTCGAGGCGGGCCCTAAAAAAAATTCATCTGTGCTAGTGACGATTTGTGTGCGTAGGCTATCTTTGGAATGTGAATAAGGGAAGGGCAGGGGAAAGGAGGAGTCGGTGGAGTAGTTTGAAAGGCAATTAAACAGGAGTAGTATTAACTGGGGAAGGAATGTGTGGTGGGAAGCCCCATTGCATCGGAATTTGTCCGTGTTTTGTTACAGTATCTATCTTTTTCCTCAATGTCCCAAAGCTACGGATTATGGATATTTGTTGTTCCCGTCAAACTCACAAGCTTTAGCCATAAGATTTTATGAGATTTTCCATAAAATCAACGTGCTAAAATGAGAGGTTTCTCATAAGATTTTACGGGCTTTCTCATTTGAGCACATTAATTTTATGAAATTTTTCAATAAAATCAACCTGCTAAAATGGGAAATCCCATAAAATCTTATGGCTAGGGGTGCGGACGATCCATCGGATTGGATTGGCATGAATCCAATCCTAATCCCGAGTCATGGATATTTGAAAATAAAATATGTGTCCAATCTAAGAGTCTCACGAATTGGTTCCAATCCGATCCGCGAGTCACGGATCGGACACGATTTTCAATTTGTTCTAAAAAGAAATCCATCCAACTCATTCAAAAACTCAAATTGAACAACCTACATGGAATAAATAAAAAACAAGCATACATCAACTCATCCACTGAGTACTAATCATATAGTCCAAAACACTTTAAAAAAAGTTTTTTTTTTTTTTTGATGCCACGGAAATTAATGAATTCATACAGACAAGCAACAAAACAAACAGACACAAGACAGCCTAATCCCTAAGGCGTCCTATACCTAAAGCATCTTCCATGACACTTAGGCCCCGTTTGATACGAGGTTTCATTTTGGAGGGATTGGTAATGAGATGAGATTGAGATTGAGATTGATAATGTGATGGGATTATTAATGAGGAGATGAATCCTTCCCTCTTGTTTGTTTTACACAGGATTAGATCATGGGATTACTAATAACATGTTTGTTTTGCTTAGGATAGGATTGAGTAAAAATAATTTGTTTCAAATTCTAACTTTATTTGGAAACACCATTTTTCATTAGTAGCTCAACAACATGTTTTCATGTCTTTTTTCTTTTCTTTTCTTTTCTTTTTTAGATTTCAAATGAAAAATTACATTTTTTTTAAAGATTTCCAATGAAGATTTCTTTGAGCCACATTTTCTAGTCATTTCTAGATAAAAGCATCCAAGGTAATGATGAAACAATACAAAAAAAATTGAATCGGGTTATTTTAAGTCTTTATCAATTTTTTTCCCTGTGTTAGTTTTGCTAGTTAGGCGCTAATATTTTTTTTGGAGTATTGGTTCATGTTAGCACGAGAAATCAAAAAGATTTAAAATATGAACCGTAGGTTTTTGTTTTAATAAAGATAAAAATAATATAAGGTTTTTTTTTTGTCTTTTAAAATGTTAAGCATTAATTGGCGTTGTCAAAAAATGTTGACAAAAAGCATTAATTCACGAAAGCATTAAACAACAAAAGTAACTGTTTCTGCATTACTAGTAACGTAAGCATCACGAAAATTCATGAAAGCATTTACCAGAGAATTGGGTAGAAGAAGCATGAACGCACTTGGCTTGTCTTCACCAACAATTCCCCAATCCCATGGGAGAGGTTTCATAATACCCAACCCCCCTTGGGTTGGCGAATCCCATGAAAATGGGGGATTGCTAGTCCCATGGGACTGCTAGTCCGGTCCTCAAATTACACACCAAACGTGAAAATTAATGGACCCACAAGATTGGTAATCCAATCCCATGCTCCATCTCTCTTATCAAACATGGCCTTAGTCTAGCTGCGATACGGACCTCTTCGCATTCCACAAACTCTTCCTCCTGCTCTGCTCCAAGGTGTGCAAGGATATCCGCACGAGAATTGGCTTCACGGCAGATGTCAAACAAAGAGGCATTAGTGTGAGCTAGTAGAATTTTGGCTTCCAAAATGATGTGATGGTGTAGATGATCCAGATTTAGCTCCTCATTGCATAAATTTATCCTAGGAGTCCGATTCTATACTAACAAAGCTCCATCCCTTTTCTAGCATCATAATGAGACCCCGGTATATGCTCCAAAGCTCTACTTCCAGACTAGAGTTGCATCTTCTATTACCATAATATACTAAGAGCCATTCTCCTTTAGGATCTCTAAATAACCCTCCAAAACCATCCCGTCCAGAGCTTTCGTAGTATCTTCCATCAGTATTGAGTTTGACTCCAGCTGTAATTGGAGAAAACCAACAGATTAATGTATTAGGAATCAAACCATTGTGGAGAGGTGACTCGAATGCATCTGTGATTTCTGCAGAGTAGTTAATGATGTCTCTATAGCTCACAATCAAGTGAGAATCAATATTTTTAAAACTTTTCATATTTCTATCTTTCATTTTTGCCAAAGGGAAACCACAAACATAGTTTGCCAAGAAACATCATTGCCTAGTCTAGCATTACCTTTCTGTTTCAAATTGAACACAAGCCAAACCTCCGTAGTGCATTTAAGAACACTTCTCCTCCAACGGTTATTATGGAAACAATTCAAAACCTCCCTAGCTTTACAACATTCATGGAATAAGTGTGTCATATCCTTTGAACTAGAAGTGGAGTGGGTAAAACCTGGTTACCCTATTAATGGGTATGAACGTGCCTATGACACTCACCACGAGAGGGTGAGTAGCTCGGCATCACGTAGGGAAGCCCTAGCCCTGTGCCAATCTGTACTGACCATGAATAAGGTCAGGATAATTAAGTAAGTTAATACATCAGGATGCCCTAGCTCGGCGTGAGACATAAAGGAATGTCCCGATATGGCCGAGCTAGGTAGGCTACGAATATAGCTTAAACAACATTCTGCAATACATAATTCAGCTCGGCGTGGAAGCACGACACCGCCACGAATAAGGCGGTGAGACATTCTAGAATATTCTACAGCGGCTCCTTATGGGATAAGGAGCAATCCCGTGAAGCAAGGGATTGATATGGAAGTCCTAATGTGATTAGGAATGAACCTCATATAGGAAGGAATCCTGTATGGAAAGAAGTACTACTGCAAGACGAGATCTTGCAGTATTTGGAAGCATGTACCTAATAGGAAAGTCCTATTAGGAGAAGGATTCCTAAAGAGAATAGGAAATAGGGGGCACGAGATGCCTAAAATGATAAACGTCTACACCTATAAATACAAGACAATAACCATGACAAAAGGTACGTGGTGAAACCCTATTCATACGCATTGTGATTTGAGAACTCCAGTACGTGATACTAACTTAGGCATCGGAGGGCCTTTGCCGACGAGAGGCAAAGGTGCTCTAACCCTATTTCTGTCTTGCAGATTTAGGGTTGAATCAAGGAAGCACTTGATCCAGGGCTACGTGGATTTTATCCCCGTACAATTGACGCCGTCTGTGGGAAACGCTTACAAAAAGTTCCCTTCTCCATTCAAAGATCAACAATGGTGATTTCAGAACCTGCCTTGTGCACTCCACGAAGAGAGGAGGTGGAAGATGACGGTGGAACCACTCTTGTGTACACTACGAGAAAGAGTACAAAGGTGGACAAAACTCCTGCAGTTCTGAAAGCACCACAAAAGAAGCCCGCTACCAGGAGGTTTAATATAGGGCATATCCCTGAGATTCCAAAGTTCAGGGATACACGCCTAATAACTTATGATTCTCCAAGATCAGGCGAGCGACGAAGACGCTCAAAGACACCCCCAAGAGGTGGGGAAGCCTCCATCCGACGAGAACGGAGGAGAAGCCCCCCGAGGAGGGACGATCATAGGCGAACCAGGGATCAAGAGAAAGAGGACAGCCTCGACAGAAAAGAATAGGAGGCAGAAGAACTGGCCCGTGAAGTCACTCGACGAGAACGAGAGATTCAGGACCTAAAGAAACAACTCCAAGAGAAGTAGAAAGACCTACGTTCATGGACGAGATCCGTGTAGTATGAGAAAGAAAGAAGGAGTCACCGCCGCGACGATGTCTCTGTGGAAAGAGTAGCCTCTCCACGAAAACGGAGAGAAAGAAGCGATTTCGTTGAGAAGAAAGAAAGAAGGAAGCATGCTAGGGACAGGTACGAGAGATCTGGTTCCAACGAGCATATTCCTGAACAGTATGCGAGAAGAAGGGAGATTGGTCGAGCTGAGGGAGGCCCTAAAACTGCACGAGAAGCAGCTAAGGAGGCCCTAGGCCAGATCTCGAAGTCACCGCTGGCCCATTGGATCCGAGCAGGAAAGACACTGAGCAGGGTGAAGCATTCAACATTCATTCCTTATGAAACCAGCACGGATCCCGTGGCTCACATTCAACACTATCAGCAGGCCATGTTCATGAATGAGCAAGATGAAGCCTTGTTGTGCAAAATGTTCCCATCCAGCTTGGGAAAAGTGGCCCTGAGTTGGTACCACAAACTCCCAGAAGGGTCAATCTTGTGCTGGGCTCAACTAGCCGAAGAGTTTACTGCTCGGTTTCTAACAAGCCGAGCAGCCCCAAAGACTTTTGATGCATTAACCTCTATGAGACAGAGGGATGATAAAACTCTGCGGCAGTACTCCAAACGTTATTGGGAGACTTTCAACGAGATTGAAAATTGCAGTGAAGAATATGCTTTGGCAACGTTCAAGACGAGCTTACCTATGCACAGTAAGCTACGAGAATCGCTTACCATGCATCCAGTAAAGAGGAAAGAATCCAAGAGCACGCACGGGTAGAGGATGACATCCTACAGGCTGGAGGGAAGATTGTGGCTGGACAACCTCAGCTTCCAGAAAAGAAAACGGTAGAGTCAAGGGTGTACAAGAAGGAGTACACGACAGGACGGAAGGACTATCAGCAGCAGAGGAAAGACAAAGCCGATCCAGACCCCAAGTCGTACTTTAGCATCATGGCAACCTTCAACGTCCCGATCTACAAGATGATGTACAGGATCAAGAATGAACCATGGTTCAGGAGACCCTCAAAGATGACAGGGAATCCAGAGAAGAGAAGAGCTACCAACTAGCACTGCTGCTATCACAGAGATTGGGGACACATGACTGAGGATTGCGTGGAGTACAAAAAGTTTCTGGATGAAAAAGTGGCGGAGGGCCATCTTAAAGAATTTTTGGCTGATAACAAGAATGATGCCGAGCTAGTAGAAGAGATGGACTGCGAGAAAGGTCCAAAGGGAACAATCCATATGATACATGGATTGGTGGCCCCGTATACCAACAAAGAGGTAAGGCATATTCAAAGAGTCAATGGGCAAGCAAAACAGGTCATGAAGCTCGGCACGAAGAGGCCGAGGACTGAGGGGGTAATGGAGGCCCCCATCGCCTTCACTGATGATGATCTAGATGGAGTATCGATACCCCATAATGATGCATTGGTAATTACCCTAAGGATAGGGCCTAGGGGATTACGACGTGGAGAAGATCCTTGTGGATCAGGGAGCAAGTACAGAGATCATGTATTACCATACTTTCAAGAAGATGGAACTCCCACCGAGCTCGTTGCAAAAGTGTTTAGTCCCACTGGTTGGCTTCAGTGCACAGACAGTATGGCCTATGGGAAAGGTCACGCTCCCTTTCAGAGCAGGATCAATTGTTCTTAACATTGATTTCTTGGTGGTGGACCTACCATCCTCCTATAACGTGATTATAGGGAGAACTTGGATGCACAAAATGAAGGCCATCCCATCAACCTACCACCAAAAGATCAAGTACCTAGGAGCAGACGGCATAGAATGCATTAGGGGAAATCAAAAGGTAGCCGACCAGTGTTTCAACATGGTGCTGAAAAACTCCCCAAAGGCCGAGCTGGTCCAGACAGTTGAAGTTCCAGATCAGCCAACCTTGGAGGACGTTGGAGGTGACCCCACTAAGAAGATGGTGGAAGGGTTGAAGAAGATACAGATTCAAGAAGGTGATGCAGAAAGATATTTCTTAGTGGGGGAAACCCTTGCCGAACAAGAGAAAAGAGATTTGGTTGCCTTTTTGAAGGACCATATTGACGTTTTAGCATGGACTCCCCAGGAGATGCCTGGGATAAACCCTGAAGTGATCTGTCACCACTTGAACGTGGATCCTCAGCACAAGCCGGTTGTGCAAAAGGCAAGAAGGTTGGCACCACAGCACGCAGACGCTGTGATTGAAAAAGTCGAGCGGCTACTCGAAGCGGATGCCATACGAGAAGTGAGCTATCCGGATTGGCTGGCCAACACTGTCGTGGTCAAAAAGAAAAATGGGAAGTGGAGAGTCTGTGTGGACTTTACCAGCCTCAACAAAGCATGCCCCAATGACAGCTTTCCACTTCCCAGGATTGATCAACTAGTAGACGCCACCTCAGGCTATGAGAGGATGAGCTTCATTGACGCATATCGGGGATATCATCAAATAGCTATGTATGAGCCCGACCAGGAGAAAACATCCTTCATCTCGCCAAGAGGACTCTACTGTTACAAGGTCATGCCATTTGGGCTAAGGAACGCCGGAGCAACCTATTAGAGGTTGGTTACCAAGATGTTCAAAGATCAGCTCGGCAAGACCATGGAGGTCTATATCGATGACATGGTGGTGAAAAGCACCATGAAACCTGATCATCTTGCCGACCTGAAGGCAACTTTCAGCATTCCAAGAGAATATAAGTTAAAGCTAAATGCCTCAAAGTGTGCCTTTGGGGTCAGTTCGGGGAAATTTCTAGGACACTTGGTGACCAAGAGAGGAATTAAGGCTAATCCGGACCAAATCACAGCTCTGCAGAACCTTCAAAGCCCAAGGACCACGAAGGAGGTCCAGAGGCTAACAGGGATGGCAACAGCCCTTAACCATTTTATCAGTAAGTCCTCAGATCGTTGCAGGCCTTTCTTTCAACTTCTCAAGAAGAGAGAAGGATATGAGTGGGGAGCCGAGCAGGCTTTCCAAGAATTGAAGGTTTATTTGTCATCACCTCCCTTGCTCTCTACTCCAGAAGCTGGGGAGCGGTTGATACTATAACTAGCGGTATCCGAGCAAGCAGTTAGCTCAGTTCTCCTACGAATAAAGGGGATAGAGCAGGCTCCAGTCTATTTCGTAAGCAAGACCCTGTTAGACGCAGAAACACGGTATTTACCATTAGAAAAATTGGTATATGCTCTCGTCACCGCTTCAAGAAAGCTGTCACATTACTTCTTGCAGCATCCCATTACTGTGTTTACTGAATATCCGCTAAGGGCTTTGCTTAGGAAAGCAGAATTTTCAGGAAAAATCTCAAAGTGGTCAATAGAGTTGAGCCAATTCGACCTCGATTATCAGCCCAGGACGGCAATCAAAGGGCAAATTTTGGCTGATTTTGTAGCTGAGTTCACTCCAACAGTAGCTCCACCACTGCCAACTCTCCACGAAAAGGAGTAGAACATTATCCCCGAGCAGCCAACGAGAGTGGCCAATCTAGATCCAGAGGAGTGGAGGCTTTATGTTGATGGGTCAGCTTGCAACAAAGGTTCTGGAGTAGGAGTGGTGCTGTTCTCTCCAGAAAGTTTGGTACTGGAGCAGGCACTACGACTGGGGTTTAGTGCCACCAACAATGTGGCAGAATATGAAGCCTTGCTCGCTGGACTAAGGAGTGCCCTGGAACTAGGGCTGCAAATGAGCCGAACCGCTCATGAGCAGCTCGAGGCTCGGCTCGATTTGAACTCGTTCAAGCTCGACTCGAGTGCTAAACAAACGAGCTCGAGCTAAGATTATTGACTCGTTAAATAAACGAGCCGAGCTTGAGTTACTCAATGCTCGGCTCGTGTGGGCTCGCGTGCCCAAACATACATACACGTTCAGCATATGTATATGCATTGTAGTCTACCAAGTGGCAGCCTCCACGTACATGCACTAGGAGAAGGAGAGGAGTGGTGTATTTATAGCAAAGGATGGGTTGCTGAGAAGGTAAATAGGCGATGTGGGATTGTGAAAGGATGAAGTAAATGCAAAAGAAAGGGTTCCAACTCCCCTCTACTGCCTTTGTAGTTGTCCCACATCAGAAGTTTAAGTCATTTTTTTCCTGAGGACAACCTATAAGTAGAGGACTTACACGCTGCACCCATTGCACATGGGCTGGCGATGAAGTACTCGAGCTCCTACGAGCCGAGCTCGAGCCATGAAAATTAGTGGCGAGCCAAGCTCGAGCCCAATTTTTACAGCTCGATTCGAGCTCGAGCCAAGCCCGAGCTGGCATATTTTTGGTCGAGCCGAGCCTGAACAACCCAAAGCTCGGTTCGGCTCGGCTCGTTTGCAGCCCTACCTGGAACTCAAGGTAAACAAGTTAAGAGTATTTTGTGACTCACAATTAGTTGTTAATCAGCTTTTAGGAGAATATGCTACGAAGAGCGAGAAGATGGCTGCGTACTCAGAAGTAGCCAAGGATTTACTCGACAGATTTGACAGAGCCCACATCCAACAAATCAGCTCGGGCCAAAACGCACATGCAGACTCATTAGCTTGCTTGGGGTCAGCAATCAAAACAGAGTACCGCTGCACGGTGGCGGTGGACTATTTGAGCGAACCGAGTATTGGCCGAGCAATGGAAATTGTGATGGAAACAGAGTTTGGGCCGAGCTGGATGGACCCCATAATGGCATACCTACAAGATGGGACCTTGCCAGAGGACAAGAAGGAAGCTCACAAGATCAAAACCAAGTCAGTACGTTTCTGGCTCTCTCCAGAAGGTAAGCTTTATAGAAAATCTTTCCTTGGTCCATATTTATTGTGCGTACACCCAGCTCTTGTTCAGAAATTCCTCCATGAGATCCATGCTGGAACATGTGGAGGACACACTGGTGGAAGGTCCATAGCGCACCGAGCAATATCCCAGGGATATTGGTGGCCTTGCATGCAAGAGGACGCAAAAGCTTTTGTCAAGAAGTGTGAAAAGTGTCAAAGATATTCCCCTCTCATCCGAGCTCTAGCGGAGGATCTGTTACCTCTGACCAGCCCGTGGCCGTTTGCTCAATGGGGACTGGACATCGTGGGTCCTCTCCCCATGGCAACAGGGAAACGAAAATTCCTACTCATTGGCACTGACTACTTCACTAAATGGATAAGGGGGAAGCTCTGGCCAAGATCACAGAAGCTATGGTGGAAAGGTTCGTATGGAACAAAATCATTACACGATTCGGAGTACCATACTCCATCATCTCAGACAATGGGTCCCAGTTCGGCAAAAAATTCAAAGCATTTTGTGCTCAGTACGGCATCAGAGCCCAGCTTACCCACAGAGTAATGGGCAAGCAGAAGCTTCAAACAAGACCATCCTTAATAGTCTTAAGAAAAGGTTGGAGAGTAAGAAAGGAAAGTGGCCAGACGAGCTGCCTGCCGTGCTCTGGGCATACAGGACCACCCCACGGCGATCTACGGGAGAGACGCCATACTCCCTTGCTTATGGGACAGAGGCAGTGATTCCATTGGAGATAGACTTGCCGACCATTCACACTACTCTTGTAGAGTCAGGGGCCAACGACAAAGCCTTGGCCGAGCAGCTCGACCTCGCTGAGGAAAAACGAGAGCGTGCACTAATTACATTGGCAGCATATCAGGAGTAGCTGCGGAGAAGTTACAACAAGAAGGTGCAGCCAAGGGAGTTTAAAATTGGGGATCTAGTCCATAAACGTCTACACCTATAAATACAAGACAATAACCATGACAAAAGGTACGCGGTGAAACCCTATTCATACGCATTGTGATTTGAGAACTCCTGTACGTGATACTAACTTAGGCATTGGAGGGCCTTTGCCGACGAGAGGCAAAGGTGCTCTAACCCTATTTCTGTCTTGCAGATTTAGGGTTGAATTAAGGAAGCACTTGATCCAGGGCTACGTGGATTTTATCCCCGTACAAGAAGCACATCTAGGACAAGTATTATCCACAGTGATACCTCTGTATGCATGAATGTGATTAGTAGGCAAGCAGTCATGAAGGATGAGCCACACAAAACCTTTTAATTTTTGAGGTATTTTTAACTTCCAAATCCATTTCCAACGTTTTAAATCAGTATCTTCTTTATTAATGAAATCATAAGCAGACAGAAAATATACCATTAACACTCTTAATCCAATGGGGTTTATCCACGGAATGATTGGGACCAGCAATGTTAAAATTAAGGATCTCCTCAATAGTCTGGTCAGATATAATATGGGCAATGAACTCTGTAGAAGGAAAAAATATTAACATGACACGTGGACGTTAATTTAAGATTAACAAAGGAAACAATGTTCGAAGTCCGGGCTAGCAACTCCGGGTCGTCACCGCCGGATGCCCCAACCCCAGGATAGCAACCTCGGGTCATCACCCTCGAGTGGCTCACCCCCGGTTTCCCCAGCTCCGAATTCTCAACCTAGGAGCCCTGCAACCCCAGTATCCCCAGCTCCGGGTCCTCAACCCCGGAGCCGTGCAACCCCCGTTTCCCCAATCCCCGATTCTTTGATTCCGGGTCTTAACCCCGGGTCCTTGGTACACCCTTGGTTCTCAACTCCGGATCCTGGGTACTTATTTTCATAAACCAAAGTTAAGTAAAGAACTTTAATTTATTTATGAAAATAAGGAAGTACCCCCCTTTTGAAAACAATGGCATTGCCAGAATTTTGAAATTTCCATCATATCAAAATCTCATCCCCCCATTTTTAGTACAAAAGCAAAAAACGACATGTTTTTCTCCAATGAAAAGGGCCAAAAGGCAACCTTCCCGTACTAAAAAAGATTATGATTATACTATTGTGCTTAGAAAAATTCAAGGAACAATTACCGGGACTTTTTATCGGCCAAGTCGAAACTTTCTGAAAAAAGTTATTTTTTTCATACTTAGTCATATTTTCGAGCGACATACAACAACGTGGACTAAGAACATCACGAACACCAATCATGAACAACAACAACAACAACATGCTTGTTGAAGATGCAAACTCAACCAGTCACGAAAATGATCTTGAGAACAACCAAGGAACTCTGAACTTGGAGGTCTTAAGGGGTATCCAAGACACTCAAAAAGTCTTGGTCACTGCCCTCGAAAATCTCACAAACGCTATTTTGGCTGTCATACCAACTCACCCAGCTTCTGCACTCCTGCAGCCAAACTAGGCTAGCTCAGAATGGTGAAGTTAACTTTCCTGTCCAAAACTTGAACCCTCCCGTCCAAAACATGGTAAATCTCCATAACCCTCATGTCCAGAATATGGCAAACCCTTTAAACCACCCCACAACAAAACCCACCTATTATTAATCCCACCGGGACAGTTTTCGTAAACCAAAATGTCCCTACTATAGAGAACCGCATCCTAGGGGGTGAACAAACTCAATTTGTGACATTGGTTGACCTTCAAGCCTTGTTACAAAAAGAGTGCACCAAAACAACTCTACCCTCCCTTCCCAACCCTGATATCCAATCACCTTACCCCCTTGTTGTCGCTCACATTCCTTACCCTGCAGGGTACACCCCTCCGAAGTTCATCAAATTTGATGGAAAAGACGGTAGCGCCCAAGAACATGTGGTTTGTTTTGTTGAGACTCTAGGAACGTATGGTAACAATCATAACCTACGGCTCCGCGAATTCTCTAAGTCACTTACTGATAGGGCCTACACGTGGTATGTTAACTTGGCTCCATACTCTGTCATTACTTGGGAAGACATGGTCAACAAGTTCTATACTAAGTTCTTCCAAGTACGAGAAAGGGTGACTACTCACATCCTAGCCAAGGAAAAGCAACGAAGCAATGAGGATATCATCGATTTCATCTCTCGATCCCAAGATCGTGCAGTGGAATGTCAAGAGCCACTTGAGGAGGTACAACTAGTTTGCTACTGTATTAAAGGTATCCTACAACTAGTTTGGTGAATCTCCCTCTACCTACTTTCTCATCTCTCATAGAGGTAGCTCGTAACCTTAAGTCAAGTGTCAAGCTCCCAAGTTGGGAGTCGTGGCGAGCAAGCAAAGGCCATTCTGTGTCTGTTACAACTCATGTGGCTACACCATGGAAGTCGCAGGGGGAGGGTGCAGACTACATAAAATGAAAGGAAAGATATGAAACCACAGACAACTCACAGAAAGAGAAGAATAATGCACCAGACTACCCATGCAGTCTGGAGGATGTGAAAGCCATAGTGAAGGAATGGGTGGCCGATGGGGAGTTGACATTGCCGGAGGTCAACCACACACGCAACAAGAAAGATCAAGAGTAGCCTAACTTTTGTATCTATCATAGGCAAGTGGGGAATCACTCCACCGCCGACTGTTGGACCCTCCAAAGGATCTTTGCAAGGAAAGTGGCCCAAAACGGCCTAAGGTTCAAGAATCCAGGACAGAAGGACGTCCGCGAAAAGCCTTATCCCTAGCATGGCAAATAAACAGGAGGGGAAAACATGGCCGACTGCTATGGTTTCATGGAAGATCTAGACAACTATGAAGATGATGAGATCTACATGACCACGAAATTGAGGAGATTGCAAACTATGAAACACTAGTTGTCATACTCGACTCTGACCTATAGGCCAAGGTACTACAGAAGTGCGCTAAGTTCAAAACCTTCTTCGATAGTCTAGGCTTGACGGAGCCCGCCCGCTTCGAGATAACCAAGGCGGTCATAAACATTGCGAAAATGTATCATGAGTCATGCATGGCCGCGGACGGATCAGTACCGCGGACCGTGCAAAGTGGGGTCAGCACTATCACTTTCTCCGAATCTGACAGGATGTACCTCCACCCTCACAATCGCCCATTGTAGGTAACTGCCTATATCAACAAGATTGAACTATGCTGAACCTTCCTCGATGGAGGGGATATCATGCCAACTTCAACCTTCCAAAAACTGGGACTACCGGCGAGTAGGCTAGTGAGGCAGCTGATTACAATCACCAACTTCACAAGAGGCAAGAAGCAGTCCCTCAGATATGTCACTGTAGATCTCCATGTCGGGGACATCCACTCAGCCACTAAGTTCCATGTGGTGGAAGGACAGGTCAACTACCATGTCATATTGGGGAGGTCGTGGATTCACCAATATGCGGTTGTCCCCTCGAGCTATCATCAATGTATGAAAGGGATATATGGGGGGCAAATAGTCACCGTCGAAGCTTTCGAGAGGCCTTTTGCAGTCAATGAGGCCCACTATCCAGACACTGCTTTCTTCACCCAACTCGCGGAGCAGGGTGTCGCGACAACTACTAAACCCGTGTGGGTAAAGATCCCACGGTGGGAAGATATCTGTGATGAGAAAGAAGATAAGAAAGAAGAAGCGGTCAAGTGTACCGAGAAAAGAGATACCGAGGCCACACCAACAACACTCGCCCCGCGGAAGATAATGAATGTCCGCGAGGGGGGAAAGATGGTCTACTACTTATGACGATGCGACGGGGAGGTCTCACTCGCGGGGGCCAACCCCATAGTATCTAAAGAGACCGTGAAGGAAGTGGAAGAAATCATCGATAAGCTAGACCCAGCCCCGGAATGCATGCAAGACGGACCAAAGCCTCAACAGGAAGAGCTCGAAGAAGTCAACCTCCGAATCGGCAATGGCCCGGCTCAGCTAGTATTTGTCAACAAGTCTGTCGAGCTAGGAATGAAAGAAGGACTGATCAAGCTTCTGAGAGATTACTCAGATGTCTTTGCTTGGCATTATGAGGAGATGCATGGGCTAGAAATAAGCCTCTTGGCCCATCACTTGAATGTTTTTCCCAACTCCAAGCCAGTAAAGCAGCCCCAGGGGAAGTACCTCCCCGGACTCGAAGAGAAGATAAAAGAAGAGATTGAAAAGTTGGGGAAAGCAGGTTTCATCAAGCCTATACTCTACCGCTCATGGCTGGCCAACATAGTACCGGTGAAGAAGAAAAACGGACAGATACGGGTATGTGTGGATTTTAGGGACATTAACAGGGCGTGTCCGAAGGACGGATTCCCACTTCCCCATATCGATACCCTAGTGGATGCAACCTTGGGCCATCAGATGTTCTCATTCATGGATGGGTTCAGTGGCTATAACCAGATCAAAAGGCCCTCGAGGACGCAGAGAAGACAGCTTTTAGGACCCCACTAGGGATTTTTTTTTACTACACGGTCATGCCATTCGGATTAAAGAATGCAGGAGCTACTTACCAACGGGCCATGACGTCAATATTTCATGACATGCTGCACCACATAGTAGAGGACTATGTGGATGATCTTGTCGTGAAATCGGAGGAACGAGGAAACCACCTCGCGGACTTAAAAGCCATTTTTTAGCATTGCCAAAAATTCAAACTTAGAATGAACCCGCTAAAATGCACCTGTGGACGCCCCATAAAATCTCAAGAGTTTATGAAAATGGTTTCGATTGATGGAGTCGCCACCCGAGTTTAAGGACCGTACCCGAGAAACTAGTTTGAAAATGACTCTTTTGCCCTTGATTTGAAAAGGTTTCATTGGCCTGTCGTTACCATGATTTCTTAGGTTCGGGAGCTAAGTTACGAGAGGGGAAGGTTTTTAAGGCATCCCTCTCGTCCGACACAACATCCGGTCTCTACTAAATACTTAAGGGATCACAAAAACATTGCTTAAATAGACTTTATCCATGAAATAAAGTGAGAGCACGTAATATGATCATAACATTGGAATGAGGGGCGTGGATACATGTGATATGTGACATGAGTGAATGATGATGATGAAGAATGACACGAAGAATAACAAGTAAACATGACAAAATAGCATATAAGGACCCAAAAACGACCCCTATACACCCCAACACAAAGAAATATATCATACCCTGGACACTTCCTAGGCGCCCATAGTAGGGGAGTCTGGGCGCCCATAATCTGTCTGGGCACCCACAATAGGGGAGTTTGGACGCCCATAGTTAATCTGGGCACCTACACTAGCTAGTGTGGGTGCCCAAAAATTGGTATGGGCTCATGTCTAAACCATCTTTTGACATTTGTTCCTTCTTCAAACACATATAAAATGGTATTTTAAGCCTTTGTAACTCTGATTGACTCCCAAAAACCAAGTTTAATAGGTAGTTTCAACTTGAAAATCATGGTTTTGACATGTTTATGAATGAAATAAGGAAGAAATAAACTGATGCTATGCATGAAACATGATCCTTTACACTTATGAAGGTTAAAAGGAAGGTATTATTCTTGAGAAAAAGATGCAAGAAGTAGACCCATAGTGGATGCCTTAAAGATGTATGAAATGAATGTGGGTGACCTTAAAGAATCTTTTCTATCTACTGTAATACTTCAATCTAGGCTTGAAATTGATAATGAACCCCATGCAATCCCTAGCAAACACTCACATCTTCTTTTAAGCATGGTTTTTCCTTCAAAAATGTTTTAAAAGTTACTTTATAGTGAACATTTGGACCATGCACTGTAAACACCAACCACAAGTAGGATGCAAATGACTTAAATGATCATGAATGTTTACTCAAAAATAGAAAAACACAAAGGAAAAGAAAGAATTTGGGCGCCTATACTAAGGGAGTATGGGCACCCATACTCAGTATGGGTGTAGAGGTTTGACCTCTTCTTGTTGCACTCCTGACCTTCCCAAGTCTTTATTAGGAACTAATAAAAACTTTTAGGTAGATAAAACTACCTTGATACTTGATTTGATGCTTGGGTATAAGTTTGGGGTTGGCATAAAGGATTGGATGGACTGAGATTTGAGCTACTGGAGCTATAGGGGCTTGATTATGGCTGGTTGATGTAAGCTTGATCAAAGAGGTGAAGGTATTTAGATTGATTGGAAGGCAAAGAAGTGGGTTTGTGGTCTTTTGAAGAGTGAGTGAGAGTGGCTCTGGTTTGGAGTGAACTTTCTGAGAGAAATTTGATAGAGTAACAGCTTGGGAGACTAAAGGTTTGATCCCCCTCTGAAATGAAGAAAGGGGGGGGGGGGGGTATTTATAAGCAATTAAGGGGTCATTTAGGTCATTAGGGGTTGGGTTTAGGGGTCTATTTAGGCCACTCAATTGCCCCCAATATCTCTCCACATATCTCTGCAAAAATCGACTAAAAATCTCCCCCATGATCTTCCTACTCAAGTTTAACTTTTGAATCACGCAATCTAGAGTGAGGTGTGGGCGCCCGGAGTTGGAGAGTATGGGCGCCTAGATTGAGTGTGGGTGCCCAGAGTATGAAGTATGGGCGCCCATAGTGAGTCCGGGCGCCCATAGTGAGACTGCACAACATACTAGACTTCGCGGAGCAGCTCCGGGTGCTACCGAACTCCGTTTTGCATGTGGTTTAAAGTGTTGGAAAGGTGGTTAAGTCTACTTTCTAACCCAGTGGTTTGAACCCATGATGACTTTTACATCAAAATCCATGACCATTTTACCCTCAAGAGGTCAGAAAAACAAGTCATTTTAGTAAAACACGCGCATCTCCCTCATTTCAAAATGGATTGGGACGTATTATATATCAATAAAAAGGGTTTTGAATGTACTAGAAGGTGGTGCAAGCTTGGGTTTATTTTGAAAAAGTTTTGGAGGGGTTTCCAAGAAATTAATCAAGCTCCACGTGTCTTTATCGGGCCATTTTCATCATCAGGAATGCCAAGGATTTTCATGGGTTCAAATTGGGGTGTATAGAGTGCCTTTTTTTTTTTGAAAGGCAAAAGAAATTTTATTAATCTTTGAAAATTACAAAGATTAAAAGGACAAGGGATGATGACATCATATCCTAAATAGAAGCTCAGAACAATCCTATGCCCCCCCGACACCCAAACCTCAATTGGCAAGAAGACAACCAAAGACACCCAAAGGGCCGAAGTCCAACACCCAAGAGGCCTAGCAATGCCTAGAGAAAACCAATAAAAATCTTAAAAAGAGCAATCGACCATCACAACGCTCCACAACCACAAGAAAAGAGACGGGTCGCTGCCACCACCGTCGCCGGAACCCGGGGAACAAGCCCCTGTTGCTGCCCCAGAGTAACGGATCGAAAAGTCCCTCCATGGTCACCCGAAGCCCACACACCTAAAAGCCCAAGCCCAAGCACCAGATGGGCTGGACCAAACCCAATAAGTCTGACCCAACTCAAAGTCACCCAAAGGCCCGTGGCCCAAATATGACATGAACAACCCAATAAAAAATACAACCATCACCCAAAATACCACCTAGCAATCCCAAGCGCCGTCACCCAAGACCACTCCTGGCCGACCACCACTGATCACCGGAGACACCATCAACCACCGCCTCCTCCAACACCAACCGAAAGAAGCAACCAAGAGGCAAGAACCCACCTAAAAATCAGACGCTACAACACCACTAGCAGTTAGGCACAGAACCGGGATCAACCAATAAAGAAAACCAGTGAGGAGGTAGCACGAACCGACACACTGTTAAGCAAAATAGTCGCACCCAACAGAGCAGCTATGGTCGGGAACAGATTTGGAGAATGGAAGGGAAGGATGCCTCAACCGACTGAGAGCCTCAAAAGAGGAGAGACGAAGAAAGGGGATAAAGGAGGAAGAGGGGAGGAGAGAGAATGTAGGGTTTGTAAAGAGAATGAGGAGAAAAGACGTTCTCTAGAAAATGCGCCTTTGGTGTCATTGCATGGAAGTTTCTTGGGTTCTTGGTGCATAGGCACGGGGTGGAGGCTGACGAAGCAAAGATCAAGTCCATAGTAGACATGCCACATCCACACTCCCAGCGGTCTCTAAAGAGGTTCTTAGGCAAGGTTTCGTACTTCGCGAAGATTCATACCTGCACTCGTGGAGATAACTGCACCCTTCAATGATCTTCTAAAGGGGAAAATAGCTTTTGCATGGAAGGAAGAGCACCACGGGCCTTTGAGAAAGTAAAGGCCGCCTTGACCTCACCCTTGACTATGGTGCTCCGCAGCCCGGAAAGCCGTTAGTATTGTATCTCACTTCGACGGACAAGTCGATCGACGCTGATCTACTAGTGCAAGAGGTTGACGGGCAAGAGAAGCCAGTTTATTACATAAACCGAAAAGTACAAGGACCGGAGGAGAGGTACTCTCCGGTGGAACGACATTGCTTGGCCTTAGTCTTTACAGCTCAGAAACTGAGACACTATTTTTTGGTATTCTCGGTCTAGATTGTAACTCGGAGTGACCCAATCAGATACTTCCTCTCGAGACCCGCGATTACGGGGAGAGTTGAAAGATGGTTACTCGGCCTCGTCGAATTCGAGATAACGTGTGTCGCCCCGAAAGCAATTAAGTCTCAAGCCTTAGCAGATTTGTTGGCACAATTTTCAAATGGGCGATGTGAGCCCATTGAGGACAATTTAAGAGAGGAAGGGATAACGGCCATCATCGCCGCCGCTGATGAAGTTTGGTCGACCCTTAGTTTTGACGGTGCCGCCGCAGATGGGCATGGCGGGGCTGGGATCATGCTGAGGAGTAACAAAGGAGAAGTTCAGTATGTGGCATATAAGCTAGACTTCGAGTGCTCCAACAATGAGGCAGAGTATGAAGCCCTGATACTCGGAATAATGTCCGCGGAACGCTGGGGCACCAAGAGGCTAGATATCGTGGTAGACTCGAAACTCATCGTCAAGCAAACAACAGGGTGCTGCTACGCCCTCAAGGAGCCCGCTTTGGTGCCATATAGGACTGTGGTCCAAAGGTTGTTGGACAAATTTGAAAAGGTCAACATGATCCATAGGCCGCGAACTGAGAATAGGTTCCCTGATGCGTTAGCTACACTGGGGGCAAAAGTCGAGGTACCGGAGAATAGGTTTTTGATAAGTATCACGACAAGGACTAGGTCGACCATGCTAGATGAGGACAACATCGAAGATCTCGGCCGCGTACCCCCATCGAAAGACAACTGTACACTGGTGTAGACACCCCAATCCGGACCCTCGGAATTCCGCAACTTCCCCAAGGATGAAAATGCCTAAATAGAGCATGTAAGGCTTGATCAAGGGCTTGAGGACCCACCAATTATCTTCCGTAAGATTACCAAAATACCCCTTTGTACTTTGGAATAGCCCAAAACCTTAAAACACGTTCACCTGGATTGCTCTTTCAAGCACCTGGATTGACCAAATCCAGGCGCTTGGAAGGAGTCCAGGCGCCTGGATTCCATAGTCGAGGCGCCTGGAATTGCACAATCCAGGCGCCTGGATATCACTCCAGGTTGAGTGTAGTTTAAGTTGATAGTGGGCCGAAACGATATCTTAGGGGATTTTTCTGCAGAATTCAGTTAGAGGGAGAGTGGGGGGGGGGGGGGGGGATGATTACCTCTATGGTTGGACCCCTAATTGACCCCTTAAACCCCTTTAAGGTTCAAGTGGCCCATTTTGAGCCCTTGGTTTTCTATAAACCCCCCCATTCTCTTCCATTAGAGGGGCTGAAAAATCTAACTCTCTCCATCAATGTTATGCTGTCAAAACTTCTTCAGAAACTGATTTCCAGTTAACCTCTTTCAAACTTCTTCATTTTCAACCTCAAAACCCCACTTCTACATCATCTACACTCTCCATATCATATTCCCCCACCCAAATTCCATAAAATCTCATATACACTGTCTTTACTAGCTATGTACATTCAAGATCAGTAGCTACATACCCACACAATCCATTCAAAAACCTACATCAATCCCTTTTGATCAAGCCAAAAGGTAGATTCTTCTACCAAGATGTTCAAGTAGGCCCTGAGGGGAGCTCAACCAAGCTCTCACTAGTCTTCTATATCAGTAGAGGGCTTGGAAGGGGTTTGAAAATCATCAGGAAAGGAATCTGTTTTGTGTATCAGAACACAATCCAGGCGCCTGGATCATCACTTTCCAGGCGCCTGCATTGAGTCCAGGTGCCTGGATTCACTCCATCCAGGCGCTTGAATTCTACTCCTCTGGTCTTGTTTTCTGCTTCCTTTTTGCATTTTAATCAATTTTTGGTACATCATTTGCATGCATTGATCCATGGTTGTTGATATTTCATGTTCTGATCCTTGCTACCATGATCATTTAAAGTGTTTTGAGGTTGCAATCATACTTTGAAAAGAGATTACATAAGAAAGAAGTGTTCATATGAGCTTATGTGTCATGTGTAGGGTCTGATCACTTAGTTTTGAAAGGGTCAAGATGAGTTTTTTTTATGTTATATAAGCATACCCCATTGTAGGTGTTCAATAGGAGCATTATCATTGCATTTTAGTATCAAATCATTCAAAATCAAGGTTTCGTTAAGTTCATATCATGCATTTAAGTGGAGTTTGAGAGTCATACCTGCTATTATGTTGTCAAACATCAGTTAGAGTGTGTGTGAATGAGTTAACGGTTTTTCTTTTGGTGCTAACTGTGAAAAATGAAGTTCTGAGGTTTCTGACTGGGAGGTAATCCAGGCGCCTAGATTGACCCTTTCCAGGCGCCTGTATTCAATCCAGGCGCCTGGATCTGCCTAATCCAGGCGCCCAGATTGCAATCCAGGTGTGTTGTGTTGGGTATTTGTAATCAGTTCTTGAGACATCCTAAGACAGTTTGGGGGTGATTTAGTGAAATTTTAACATCTTTTGTACATGAATCATCCACTCATGACATTTTGCACAGGCATTCACCAATATCTCATTAACTTCTTTTTGATGCATTTGTCGTGCTTTCACATGAATTCGTGTACAAAGTCCATTTAAACAACGTTTTCAAAAATCCTCTAAGCATTGAGTAGAGACCGGCAATCATGTCGGGCGAGAGGGGTGCTTTGAATTCCTTCCCCCCTCGTAACCTAGCTCCCGGACCCGAGAAATCTCAATAAAAGCAGACCAATGAAATATTTTCTACTCCAAGGGCAAAAGAGTCATTTTTCAAATGGTTTCTCGGGTACAGTCCTTAAACTCGGGTGGCGACTCCATTCAATCAATCAAAATCATTTTTCAAAACCATAACCGTTTTCGTGGACATCGCTCCCGCGGGGTGTCCACAACTGGCAAAGGAAATTTACCTTTATCGATCCTATCCCAATATTGTCTTGCCCGCGGTATACAAGGATGGTTAAGTCGATGCGTGGGGCCAACAGAGGCAACAAAGAGATTGAAAAAAGTCCATGATAAGACATGCGGTGAGTGGGAGATAGCATTGTACAGGAGAGTTCAATGCCAAGGCTATTATTGGCCTAAGATGGCCGCGGACGCTACCAAACTCCAAAGAAGTTGTCATCGGTGCTCCTTGACCACGATAGAGTCAGAATGCAATTTCATAGATGCCCCCGAGGATTTGAGGCAAGTGTACGTGGACTACTTTAAGGAAGGTGCGCTCCCTATGAACCATCGGGATGCCGAGTGACTCAAATATCGGGCCAGGCATTTCTTTTTGGATCAAGACCAACTATACAGGCGAACACTAGAGGGAATACCATTGAAGTGCCTGGGCAGTCAGGAAGGGGCCGAGGCTCTGCAGAAAGTCCATGAGATGGAACATCAAGGAAGTTCACGGCTACATGAGCAAATGCTGAGTATCGAGTACTACTGGACGACTATGGAAAAAAATGCTCGAATGCACGTGAAGCGATGCCAAGCATGCCAAAAGCATGTAAATTTGGTCCATGCCCTGACAGTAGACCTGCGGTCTCTCCGAGCACCTTAGCCATTCCACACTTGGGTGATGGATCTGATTGGACCAATACACCCAGCTTCACACACGCATCAATGGATCTTGGCTGCGATTGAGGTTAAAACTAAGTGGGTGGAGGTAGTTCCCTTGAAGAGTGCCACAGGAGAGAACTTTGCCAAGTTCATCAAAGATAGTATCATCTGCAGGTTTGGAGTACCAAAGGTCATCTTGTCCAACAACGGGACCCCATTTGTGAACAAGAATATTAGAGCACTCTTGGCTCCCTATCTGGTCGTACACAAGACCTCAACTCCTTAGTACCCCCAGTGCAACGGGCAAGCCGAAGCTACGAACAAGACCTTGATTCATATCATAAGTAAGTTGTTGGACGAAAATGGTGGAGCATGGTCTGAGCATTTGACGACGGCTCTATGGGCCTACCGAATCTCAAAAAGGAAGCCAACTCAAACAAGTCCCTACATGCTAGTCTACGGGACCGAGGGAGTTCTTCCCACCGAATTGAGTGCAGTGGGGATGACACCGGAACAGTGGATGGCTGACCTTGAGGCGATAGACAAAAAGCGTGAAAAGGCAGAAGAACGCACCGAAAAGTATGGAGAGGCCCTTGCCCGGGCCTACAACAAAAAGGTGGTCCCACGAGAATTCAAGGCCGGGGACGTTGTGTGGAAAACAATGGTTGAGGTGATGAGAGACTTGCCACTACAAAAGTTTAGCTTGAAGTGGGAAGGTCCCTACCATGTTCTCGAAGCTAGTCCTAGTGGCTATTGCAAGCTCGCTCTAGTGGAAGATGGCTTTAAGACCGGTCCTATCAACGTCAAGTATGTGAAGATGTATTACCCTTAGTGGGTTTTATCCATGTTTATTTCTATCTTTCAATTAAGTCTTTTTTAGGTCATTAGTTATGTAACAACAATGAATAATGAAAGAAATTCTCTTTTTTTTTTATTATGAACTTTCACTTTTTTGATCTAGTCCTTATTTTTTGTTCTTGTTTGATGCCTTGAGTAACAAAATAAGCAGTGGGATAGCAAAGATAGATAAGACGATACTTCTTGCTTTAGCACCCAATAGAACCATTGAGTGTGCGTTTTATTAAGTGATAGACATTTCAGTTCCTTCAAAAAAAAAAAAAGAGAGAGATAGGTGTGGCGATAGATTTTTCGCATTTATGTGATAGACATTTCACTATAAAAAAAAAAGAGAGATAGGCAATGTGATAGATTCTTCTCATTTATGTGATAGGCATTTCACTAAAAAAAAAAAAAAAGAGGAAAAAAAAAAAGGAAATAGATGAGGCGATAGACTTTTTTCGCATTAAGTGATCGACATTTCACTCAAAAAAAAAGGGAAGGAAGAAAAATAAAACAAAAAGAGATAGATATATTTCATTAAGTGGTATTACATTTGCTAAGGCAAAAGATCCTACTAATCAAGTGTTAGATATTACACTTCGATTACAAAAAGAGTGAACCATTCGGCAATATACAAAAAAAATTGGTGACCAAATGTCCCGAATACAAGCCAAAACTAAAAAAATACCCTTGAGAATGAAATCTCCATCAACCATCATCCTTACTTTAGCAAGCCCTTCTTTCCTCATCGCCACAATTGCCTTGAGTTCGACCAACTCACGCTCTCTTTCAACAACAAGAGCTTCGATAGCTTCGGTCCCTCGTTCAAACTCCTTAAGCTCGTAAGTCTTTGAGCCTCCTCGAAGTGAGGGCGAAGCCACGAAACGTCTATTCCCGTTGAATCAAAATCCTTAAGCGCAACGAGATGATCTCTCACCCGTGATTCATCCAAGTCATCCATCCTTGTATACCGAGTTTCCTTTAAAAATTTCGCAAAAGCCTCCAAGAGAGCTAGAGTGACAATAGGGGATGATGAAAATAGACGGGAAAAGGCGTTAGGACATACTTGCTCAACTTCCTCAAGAATAGGATAATATGCATACCAACTTGAATTTTGGCAATTGTTTTTTCGGGCGGCATATTTTTTTGAACTTCGCTTTGAAAAAAGGAACCACTTTGATCAAGAACCGTGTCATTTAGAAAATTTGACACCGCATCAAAATGTTGGGAAGTTTGTTTGGGTAGAGGAGACTTTGCTAAAGAACCGAGCGAATCAAAGTCCTCCAATTGCAAATCCGGAGGATCGTTATCAACTCGTGAGAAGCGCGAGGAGTTGACGGTAGCGCCTATCTTTTTGATACAAAGACAACGGAGTTTGGTTGGCGTTGTCTGGAATTACCCGAGCCGGAGTGACTTGCTCCTCCTCCTCATCCTGTTCTTCATAAAATCTCCCCTCTTCGTTGTTCTCCTTAAGGAAACTATTGACAAGCTCATTGTCATCCAAGCATATATTAACCACAGATGAGGAGGCATTGTCGGCAATCGCACCAATTGAAACCATGGTCTTAGCTGAAATTGTTCGCTTCTTAGCAGCGGCTTGGGCAAAGAACCCTTAGAGCTAGAACTTTCACCCATCACTGTACCCACCTCCTCAAACTCAACATCGCTGCGACTCGCGGCATGGATGGTCGCATTACTATCATCTGCGGTTGGGTTGCCTGCAGTAGTGTCACCCGCGGTTGGGCCCCCCACGACAGTGACATCCACGGGGGAGCCCTCCTCCTCGGCCACGCTAGATATCTCCACTTGCTCAGTCATAACTACCTCCTCGATCGCCTCCTCGAAATCCAAAATCTCCATAATCTCTTTTTGAGAAGACTCGATACTTCGGTGTTCTTTGGAATTACAACTGGGGGGTGAGTAAGATCCTCGCCACCTCCCTCGCTGTCACTTTTATCAAGTAGAAGTCGGGTGGTTCTCACTTTTGTGGCACCGGGACGTGGAGAAACTAAAAAAAAAAAGAAAAGAAAAAGAAGAGAAAAGTTAGTACAATAGCATGGAGGAAATGCGGAAATGAAAAAGGCAAAAAATAAAAAAAAGGAAGCGAGACATACGTACGTGGTGTCTTTCTCCTTTTGATAGCCTTGGCGAGGCCATGGGAAGAAGAAGCATCATACTTTTTGAAAGCTTAAACAAGGTGATAAAAAAAAATGTTAGCAAAAAAAGAAAAGAGAAAGCAGAAGAAGTATACTTTATCTACTGGAATTTTGAAAAAGAAATTAAACATGAGATTACCTTTCTAAGGTTTGTTTTCTTTGCACGAGGTTGTTGAGGTGCCAACTTTTTTTATGCTTGCTCCCGAGTAGTACTTCCCTCGGTAATATCCGGACAAGAAGTAACTAAAGGAGGTGGAGCTACGGGGCTAGGTGAATCGCGTCACGGGACAAAGTAACTAAAGGCCTCGCGGGAAGCCGCAGTTTTTTGAGTTATGTTCTGAACGGTGTAATCCCCTTTGAAGATAACGGGCAAAGTAGAAAGACAAACCGCGGGGCCCCTACAAAACTCGACGAAGGCCGACAAAGTCGCACACCAATTACTCCTAAACTCCGCTGTGCAACCTCCAAGACAACTCTGAGAAGGGATCACGATGCAGGTATATTTTCTCAAGTATGGGTCCATACGCCCACTAACAAACCGCTTGCAACTATGAATGAAACCCAAATGAGCGGGAGCCTGACCGGGAATCCCTTGATCATACCTAAATTGCTTAGCCAACCGATCCGGCCTATAAACGGTTGAAGTAACCCCATCTTCATTAAGCACCAGGAGATACCCCGGTGTGAGCATAGAAAGAAAATGGAGTAAACTACCCTTTTGCTTTTCCCCGAGTGGGAAGTCTACTAATCGATCCTCTGGACCATGAAATAAAGGTGAACGGGTACCCTCATATTCAAATCGATAGGGCCTATGATTAACATATTCCTCGCTATTCATCAATGGAGCAAGAAGCCTTTTGCTACTACAAATTTTTCCATTCCACCTCATTGAAAGAGCATAATTTCTAGCAATGATGGTCGTCCCAGGAATACCCTCATTATCATAAAGTGGCGCCCTTTTTTGTCAAGAGTTGGAACCTCCTTGGTCACCGAGTAATTGTGGGGATCCGGGGCCGAGGGGGGAAAACGACTATAAAGAAATGCACTAAGGAAAGATGTGTGAACATAAGACCAAACCTCATACCTCCCCGATGAACGCTCCATGTCCACATGTAAAGAATCCAATCGGTGATAGAAGTTGCCAAGAAAAAGAGGCCCGAGCGGAATAGCCTCACCCCGCAACAACCAAACCGCAAGAGGGAACACAAAAGGGCTAGGCATGTTGGCCGGATGCCTTGGAAGCACAAAGAATAAGAAGAAATAAGAACCCTCTTTGTTGGTCTCCGTGGCCGCAAGTTTAAGATCAACAATCATGGCATTATCCTCCACGATCAAGGTAAGATGATCATCAAAAGAGGGTCCCCGGCTACCTAACCTCATCAACAAAGCCACATCTTTAAGTGTCGGTCAAACTCACTAAATTGAAGGATGGAAGTGTGCGTTTGGCCACTCCATCGAGCCACGAAGGCATGTAAATTGGTATTGTTTCTCCTAACTTCAAGTTTAGTGGAAAGCAAAAGTGGTTCGACAAGCTTCGCATTACTCAATATTTTTTCATAAACGGGGTTGGCTAGAACCTCATTCACCCAAATGATCCAACCGGGCTGAGGTTTCTCGACGCTTTTGTAAGTAATGAAGCAATGAACGAGTATGGAAAATCACCTCGTTCAATACGGAGTCGGAGAATGGAGGCCGGATCAATGAACTCCGTGTCACGGTCTTCACATTCTTGTTGCATTAGTAGTGGCTCTGGAACAAACGGAGCCGCGGGATCGAAGCTATCCACAGAAGTCCATAGGTCATCACCTTCACCATTAAAGAAAGGCCCCGGATCGATCAAAGCCGTAGCTTTACCCTGTGGAAACCCAAAAGAAGAAGAAGAAACTGAGCAATTCGGCCCGAAAAAATGGTCCCCGGAAACGGTGCCGGACGGTGGTGGTGGCCGGCGGTGACAGTTGGTGGTGCCTGGTGACGGAGCTTGGTAGTGGGTCTGGCCGGGGTTGAGTGGATGAAGAGTTTGTTGGTAGTGTTTGAGAGGAGTGGAGAGGAGAAGAAATGTAGAGAGAGAGTAAATTGAAAAAATGAGATATGTTTTGGCTTCAACTATAATACTTAAAGTGATTTGGTGTTCAAATTTTGAATGAAAAGGAGAAAAGGGGGGAAAACCCTTGCATTACATTAAAAGTTCTAGGCTTTGGAAATGTGAATAAATATTGCCCAAGTAAGGCATACATGCCGCACACGGACAAGGAGGCAAAATGTAGAAGAAAAGAAATATTAACATGACACGTGGACGTTAATTTAAGATTAACAAAGCAAAAAGTGTTTGAAGTCTGGGCTAGCAACTTCGGGTCATGATCCCCGGATGCCCCAACCCCGGGTCATCACCCCCGGGTTACTCACCCCTGGTTTCCCCAACTCCGGGTTCTCAACCCCGGAGCCATGCAACCCCGGTATCCCCAGCTCCGGGTCCTCAAGCCCGTAGCCGTGCAACCCCGGTTTCCCCAACCCCGGTTCTTTGATTCCGAGTCTCAACCCCGGGTCCTTTGTACACCCCCTGATTCTCAACTCCGGATCCTGGGTACTTATTTTCATAAACCAGAGTTAAGTAAAGAACTTTAATTTATTTATGCAAATAAGGAAGTACCCCCCTTTCGGAAACAATTAATGACATTGCCAGAATTTTGAAATTCTCATCATATCAAAATCTCGTCCCCCCATTTTTAATACAAAGGCAAAAAACGACATGTTTTTCTCCAAAAAAAAAGGGCCAAAAGGCATCCTTCACATATTCAAAAAGATCATCTGATTATACCATTGTGTTTAGAAAAATTCAAGGAACAATTACCAGGACTTTTTATCGGCCAAGTTGAAACTTTTTGAAAAAAGTTATTTTTTCGTGCTTAGTCATATTTTCAAGCGACATACATGGATGCCTCGATCAAGAGACAATCTAATGGCGTTATGGCCTACGCCGTTCAAGCCTTAGACGATGACAAGGGGATCGACCTTGATACCCCGAAGAATAAGAACATGACGAGGATAAACGTCAACTCCTGGACGGACTTGGACGAGTTAGTCTGCCTCGATCGACTTGGTAGGACTAGAGGGTAAGCCACTTAGAGGCTTGGTCGCGTTTTCGGCACGACTAAGGAGATCGTGATCGCGCCGCTTCTCGGGATTATTGGAGATTTTTGTGGATTGGTAGCTAAGGATGAGGGTTCACCGCGAGTAGCACCCGCGGGATTACCGCGGATGTTACGGAGGCTGCGACCTGGACTGTACGGAAGGAATATTCATGCACGGTTTTTTTTTTCTTGATTTTGTTACTACCGACAAGCAACATTTTACAAAAACCCTTATAGAAGAACAATTTTGTTTTATGCGAAGCGAAATCGGGATGTCCAATCCTTTTCAAATTTTTTGGGATTTTTTTGTTAAAATGATCATCATTTGTTAGATCATATTTTCATTTTGGGAGTTACTTCCCATGTTAATGCTACTCCAACATTTTGTTCAACAGTGCGAATCAGTTTTTGGTATGAATTTGCTATCCTTTTAACGTGGGTTCATTAGTCTGTATAATCTATGTAATTTTATAGACATATCTAAGTCCAAATATCTTTAACAAACAAGCCCACTCGATTTTTTTTGGTCCAACCTTAGACTTACATGTAGCTACAAACAAATTTGATCCAGCCCACTTACTTGTTCGATCAAATTATTTTCTAAAAGCCCAAAGGTTTACAAACCAGTCTCTTTTTGTCAAGCCCACTGCTACTAGGCCCAATGCAAATCATTTCCCAGTTTCAATTTTATTTTAAGCCCATAGTGTCACAACCCGGTACATTCCATACTCTTTAGGTTTGTTAAAATGGGTTGATTTTAGCACTAAAAAATTGTTACTGAATACCCTTTAGCAATACACTTTTAGTGATAACCAAGTGACAAAATCGTTGTCACTAAAGATCAACTGTTTTTTGTAGTACTCGACGAGTTCTACGTGATTAACGTCTCTGATCGAGCTCTAGTCTTTTGACAATCATTAACCAATATCAAGCAATTGAAGTCAAAATTGTAAACAAATCGATGGATGGAAGAGATCAATTACATTATAAACAAGTCAATTGAAGTCATCATTTGTTAGATCATAGATTTGTTTTTTTTCTGTCAATCGATGGAAGAGATCAATTATATCATATATATAAAGTATAAAATACAAACCCGGGACACTACATCAATTGTGAGAGTCAACGAGATAATCAAGTTCAACAACTTAACCAATACAGGAAATAAGCACATTATAGGGTAGAAACAAAGAAAGGAAAAATCTCTATACGCTGGTGGAGAGATTCGAACTCCTGACTTTTTAGTGAGATACATGAGTCTTGACCAACTGAGCTAGCCCCAGTTGGTTAACTAAATTGAGGTTAATAAACGAAGAAAATGTCGTTCAGGTTAACTAATTGAGAGAACATTCCATACATTGCCGGTGTAAATAAAAGTTTCCTCTAAATCAACTGCGTGCATTGCGCCATGTGTCCAAAGACTCCAAACAATGGTCCTAAATAGTAGAAAATGGAGATGCGGTGCAATGTAACTGAAATGTTTTCTCTAACTATATAATCACTAATACTTCCAAACAAGCTAAGCGTACACAAGATAACACATCCCACTGATAAGTTAATGAGAGTTCAACAATGCCATTACTTAATTAATACTGCTAGACTACGTAGTTTTCTTCGGCAACAACTACTACTAAGATTACATGCCAAATAAATCAAATTAAAAACTAACAACCTGCATTAGCCACTAAAAGGCTGAAAGGGAAGTGCCAACTGATCAAGAAGACCAGTAACCGGGTTGGCAAGTCTAGGCTCGAATGCAAAGCCATGCAGTTCCCCACCACCACCACCGCCACCGCCACCGCCACCGTCTCCGCTACTGCTACCACCAGCACCACCACCGCGAGTGAAAGGACAAGGGGGAATCCACAGCCACCTCTTCCTGTAGAAATCGAACAGCACCGCCTTGTCGGAACCCCGAACCGTTATGATGATGAACTCCCCGTGACCGACGCAGTTGAACCCTTTTCCACCTTCCACATTCTCAAACTGTAGGTAGAGTTGCTGAGGCATTCTGTCAATCTCAGCCCATGTTGTTCCACATGATTGTAGCCCCCACAACCTGAGGCTTTTAGGGACATTGAGCTTGCTTTTTTCAACTGCTGCTATCAGAATCATCTTCCCACGACTCTCCACCAGGTTTGGCGACCTCAGGAACCTGTTTCAATTTCCGATTAATTTGAAAAATTTATAAGGCGTCTGTTAGGCTCCGTTTGTTTTGAGCGGAAATCATTTTCTAGATAACCTTTTCCATGGAAATCATAATGAAGATTAAGGTGAAGTATAGCAATAAACGAGGTGGATTTTTCTTGTTTTTTCAAATTTCTTTCTTAAAGAAAGAGAGTTTAATTTTTACATAGACTAGATCTCTATAGCATGTAGTATAAATATATAGATGAGTTTAAAGTGTACGCCTTTGTGTATCATCTGGTCTGTAATGGGATTTTGGACCTTCGATGCAACTATTTTGTATCGTGTTGTGCAATATCACCCAATATATAGCCGTACCGATACCGATATTTAAATCTAAGGTGTTGCTAGCCTTCCTACGTTTCCAGTGGAGTAGTTAATATAAGAGCAAGAGTGCTATAGAAGTGCAAAAAATTGTATAGAGAAATTTACGTAGAGTGACATCCATATAGCAAGACTTGACTTTATCGCTTGAAAGAAAGTGTATAGAGAAATATACGCAGAGTGTCATTGTTTTTAATGGATTATTGGTTTAACAAGAGGAATATAAAAAGTAAAAAATTATTAACCAAATTAAATTGTTTTTTGAATAAAAACAAAAACAATTAAAAAAGTCTGTCTATGTTGGATTATTTTTGTTTTTAGTGATTTCTAAAATTTAGATAAATTTTTTTTTTACTTTTTAGATTTCTCTGATCGATAAGAATCAATAATCCACACACAAACACCAAGGTGAAATTAAAAAATGAGAAATTTTTTTGACAATTTTTAGCCAAAACACCCCTAAATCGGTTGTGTATATTTATTTTGCAAATCCCATTTTGTAGAATATATGCAACAAAATGAAGAAGTAAGGGAATCAATACTTCTGTTCGATGGAAATGGATACTATTTTTTTGATAAGTAGATGGAAATGGAGATTGTTCAAGTTTGTTAGCCAAAAAATAAAGACAAAAAACAAAAGTAGAGAACCTTCGCATGGGGGCTTGAATCTTGCACCAATGGTTTGCTGCCACGTCATAAGCTAGAACACTGAATGGGCTGTAATTCATGCAGTAAAATCTTCCTCCCCCGTAAACCATTCGACCTGATTCAAGGCTACAAAGCCTAGGGAGTGAAGAATTGGTTCCCCACAGTGAGTAAAAACCCCCTCCGTCCACATGAAAGCTCTCCGCCGTTAGATTTTTCACGGCGAACGGAGATATAAGATCATCCCCAGCCACCACCAGATCTACCGATGTGTTGGTAACGGTCAACCCAATGGAAGGAAACAGGCGTGGCCGTAGTGTCGAAGGGAGTGGAATAAGCGAACCGACGAGTGGGTTGGATAGGAGTAGGCTCTTTGAACCGGCCTCGTCCGAAACCCAACAAACTAGGCCGCCGGACGAAGAGACCGGTGAGAACCCCGGCGGGACGAGAGGGAATGAAACACGGTACCACGAAACGTCGTGGGGGTTGAAGAGGTAAGCCTCAGAGTTTGTTCGGTTGTCACTATTGTTGATGTTGTTGTTGTTTCTGTAGATGTAGTTCTTGTTAAGGGATTTTCGGTTGAAGAACAAGAACCAGTGGCGGCGAGGGGCGACTTGCAAGTACAATTCAAGAAAGCTGTTGGAAAATAGGAGCCCATACCATCTCTTACAGACGGACCGGGCTCGGAAGAAGGCAGGAGGTGGGAGGAGGGCGAGGACGCGGTCGACGAGACTACGTGGGAGCCTGCTCCATGTCCTAGTGTCCATCCATGGACTAGTAATACCACAACTGGACTGAGAACTACTACTACTACCAGTAGTTCCAATGGTACTGTTGGCAAAAGTGTAGGAAATGGGTATTAAAGGGATGGAGGTGTTAAAACCTTCCATATAGAAGGATATGTTAAATTTTGTTGGCGAAAGTTTATTTTGGAAAGTTGAATCCTATTTCGGAACTTAAGGCTTCCTAAAGTTTCAATGGAAATGGAAATAAGGGTTTGAAGGAAAGAAAGGCAAGAAGACTAAAACAAACCTATGTAAAGTACTCAAGAGGCTGAAAGCTTTTGCTTTTTGTTGAGTGGGTGGTGGTGGTTTTGAGTTTTGGTGTGGGGGACAAGAGACAACGAGTGTTTATATAAGCTGGGAAGTGCCTTTTACTTTCTGTTTTCATTATGGTTTTTTCTTTGTTATTTCATTTCCTTTCATTTTTGTTGGAAAATGGCAGTGATTTTGATGGACCCGTCTATCGTTTCAGTGTTTTCATGTCAAAGCCGAGGAAGGAAGTACAAGAAGCACAGCAAGACTCCTGAGTGAGAGAGTGTGTGACAGAGAGGAAAAAGAGAGTACCCCATGGGTTTAGTCCATGGTTTTAAATACCGTCCGTTACCTAGCGTATTGGCCGTTACGTAACCGTTTTTGGCGTCTCTGATACTGTTACATCCCGGTATAACGATGAGAGGGAAAAATTGCACGCGTATCGGCTGGTTCCCATTACGTATCGGTCTGTATCCGATTCACGGACCGTTTCACAACTATTATGGCCGATACTCGACCGTTACTGGTTATTTAAACAAGTTAAAAAAAAAATTTATCAAAAAATGGTTCTTAAAAATTCACCACCGCTACACACGATTCCCGTTTCGTAACGTTCGATACTACTGAAACCGTTACACCAAAGCCGTTACCGTTACGTGTCGCAAAACTGGTATTTAAAACCTTGGTTTAGCCTAGTCCTGTTGGTCGGTTGATGGATTTGTTCTGCATAAAATTGACGAAAGTTCTATTTTTTGTGTCAAACTGTAAAAAAATAATTTCTTGTGAATACCCTATTTCAACCGTGGATGATCTACCTTTGACCAGATTAAAGAAGGAATTAGTCAAAATGCTCGTAAGCTTGGTCCAAACATCACTCACGAAAAAAAAAAAAAAAAGGAGAGGAAGAGAACTTGAAGGGGATTGACATTTGGCAACAAGTACTCAAAAGTACTCCAACTAAATGCAAATACAAAGTTTGTAACCATGATAGGCCAAGCAACATGAAGGAACCGGGTATATTCAAGGAGCTCTGTTTTGGGATTGATTGCATCATCAGTTTTAAAATGCAGAGATAGGCTATGAAACCTAGGAAGGCTTTTCATGGACTTGGGGAGAACAGAAGGTCTTCATTTGTCTCTCTCTCATTGCCTGTCTTCTTTCTCTTTTCTATGAGCAATAATACTTCTCTTTATGCAGCCCTCTTGGCTTTTGTTTGGATTTGTCGAACAGTACTGGTTTACGCAGCAAATCTGAGTCAGACTCTTTCACCCCAATGTATTGTTTTTGTCAAACTTTTGATAAAAGAAAAAACCCAAAAAGATATCACTGCACCAGATATACTAATTTCCAGAAAAGTAGAAAAGCCAGAAACCAGATTTGGAAAATGTGGGTTTCCTTTAAGAAACCTCCATGAATGGAAAAAGGTATGGTTTCCATATTTGGAAATTAGACACACCTACAAGAAACCCCTCACCATTTTCTATGAGAGCAGTACTTATGAGATTCTGGGATATCGTCCTTTCCTTCTTTTTTTTTTGGTTTCAAAACTGTATTATCTAATTTTATTTGAATTTTTTTTCCTTTTCTAAGGTCCTGAAACTTTTGCTTGTATTTTTCAGTTGCTTTGGTTGACTTTTTATCAGAAATGTTTGATTGGTATCCCTTTCATATTAACTCTCTGATTTTTTCAAGTTCAGTGAACGAGCAAGGTTACAGACAGCGAACAATTCTAACTTAAGTTTGTAGTACCGACACGTTTGGATGACGGATTTGATTTTAGATCGGATTTGATTTTGGGTGATGTCCCTTATGTTGTCCAATCACAGCTGTCCATGCTTTGCAATGGGCGGTTCGGATCGCATCTTATTCAAACAAATCCGAACCGTTCGCTGTCGATCAAATCTGAGCCGTCCATTACTGAGCACGGATGGCCCTATTCGGCCCACATCTTCAAAAGCGTGGATTGTATATTTGGATGGTTTTTCTATGGAGATTTGGAAGGTGGATATGATGAAATAAGTTGTCAAAAGACTTAATTGCCCCCACAGGAGTTATTTCATCTTAAATTTGTTTTAATCAATATTAATTACAATAATTGTGTTATTAAATAATTTTATTTTATCTGAAAATGTTTAAATATCATTTTTATTAGAAAGAATATTTTTTTCAAAAAATTTAAAAACAAAATCATGCGGTTTCCAAACGTCTAAACAATTTATTATATAGTACCTGAATGTGTATAAAAGTGAAGTGCACATTCCTATATATAATGTAAATTTATTTTTTGACAAAAAAGTGGGACAATAAAATAATGGGACTTAATTTTTGGAAAAAATAAATGAAAAGTTATATAATGTGATTTTTTTTCCCGAAGAATACATGCCATTACCAAATTTAGAAAACACTCCTACCGATTTTCGATATCCAATTGAGCTGATTTTTATTCGAGTAAGTTTATTTAATATTTTGAACGTCCTTGTAAAAAATTAGCTTAATCGGATATTAATAGGAGTGTTTTCTATCGGCTCAGAACACACAAGTGAGGGGTACGATTATTGAGAATTTTGTTTTGACAAAACTGAAAAGTTATATAATGTTAATTTATTTTTCAAGAATACATCCCTACAATTCTAAAAAACTTAGAAAATACTTCTACCTGTTTTCGGTATCCAATTGAGCTGATTTTTATTCGAATATGCTTATTTAATATTTTGCACGTCCATGTGAAAATCAATCGGGTATCAATAGGTGTGTTTTCTAACGGTCCAATATTTACAAGTGACGAGTACTACTGTAAAAATCAACTCCCACTACTCCGGATTTGGTAACGACAGGGTAAATTTCCGCTTGACAAATACACCCTGAGGTGAATTTGTAGTGCCAAACATTAACCCACCGACAAAGTGATTTTGGGATGTTTCATTACCACTAATTATTAAATTAAACTTTAAGGTCAAATACAATTCAGTAACATATTCCAAGATAATCAATATGGCTAGCTTTTCTCGAAAAAATGGTGCCATTGGCAACAAAATTTGTATTTCCTTAATATAGTTTATTTTCTGTTGTCACTTTTGATTATTATGTCACACCAATAACCAAAATGTAAATAATATCCACGTAGGATAGATCAAAGTCTAGCATATCTCCATTGAATAGTCAAAGTCAAAAGTACACCTTCCCAAAATACAAGTCCACATGTCTCACATCAAGGGTACCCGAACCCAATTACTTAGCATCAAAAGTATAAAGAGTTATTATATTTATCAAATTTGTCAAAAGATTGAAGAAATAGAAGTTACATGATCATCTCCTAAAAAAATACACTAACTATAGAGAGGATAAAATAACTTCATGTAAAAGTAAGCTTCGTGTCATTGAATCCACACTCCAAGCATCCAAGTCATGTGTCTTGCCGAGTACCTGAAAATTATAGGGTGAGCGTAGTAGCCCAGTAGGAAAATCATTCTACTAACGCTAGGTGTATAAAGATGATAAGTGCACCGGAATTTGAAATGATGTGAGTGAAATGAGCAATGCATGTTATGATAGGTCAAAAATAGTTTACAAGTGACCACAAAACACCTAAGTGTCCAAAGAATCCCAAAGTGTCCAAAGAAACACCAAGTGTCTATTGTTTTTCCTCATAACCGTTACCAACTCGTGTCACGTGTCCAAAAGCGCTTCCAAGTATCCAATTTTCATTAAAACACCATGGTAATAAAAAACACTTCATTTCCAACATTTCATAAAAGTATCCATTTGGTTTTAATAGGGAATTAATCCCTCTGCCGGATTTCGTGGGCTTCGTGTAGCCCTGCCGGATTTCGTGAGCTTCGTTCACCCCTGCCGGATTTTATGGGCTTCGTGTACCTCTGCCGGATTTTATGGGCTCCGTGTACCTCTGCCGGATTTCGTGAGCTTCGTTCACCCCTGCCAGGGACGCACCGAAAGGTGGCCCTAGTATTCATAAAATCATTCTCAAAAATCCATTTAATACAATTTATTCATCAAAACACTTTCAAGGATCGTATTTCTTTCCAATCGTCACAAGTTTCATCAAAAGTGTCAAGACGAATCAATGTAGTGCGTGTCCATTTCGTATCGTGATGTGTCCAACCATTTTTTGTATTAAAAATCTCATTTTAATGGTCATAAAATCAATTTTGAGGGTTATCTCGAGATTAGAGGTCAAATACACGATGATATGAGCAAACGGGAACTAACCAAGCATCAAGGAATGATTTGAAACGAGAGAAAAAATTTGACTGATGGCTTGGTCCGGACAACGAAATCCCCGTCCGGACCAGCGAGGCAGATTGTACAAAAAGTCTAACAGATGGCTTGGTCCGGACCACCCAAATTCCCGTCCGGACTAGCGAGGCAGATTTTGACGAAAATTTGACAGATTTTTCTCAAAGAGAGGGGATTTCAACCCAAGTGCAAATAAGATGGTTTAAGCTCTAATTTGAGATGTCAGGCAACAACTAAACACGGGGAAAGAGTAAATGATCAACTAAATGAGCAATTTACCAACCAAAATGTATAGATCAAGAATCAAACAAGAAGGAAACCCATTTCAATGGTGAAAAACAAGTTTTACTAGAAATTGGTGGCCAACAACAAGATATATGCTACAAATCAACTAGATACAACTAGAGGAAGTTGAAATGTGTCCCCTAACTCAAAGATTGAGCTCCAATGAGAAGGAAATGAAAGCCCTAGGTTGTTCTTACAAACCCCAACCGAAATATGCTAGATCTAGGCAAAACCACAGAAACCCGGACTCCAAAACACGCGTAGATGATGGAGATGAAGGTAAATCTTGAAGTGGTGAGGTGTGGATTTTGTGGAGAAATGGAGTAGACTTTGGAGAGGAGTAGAGAGAAAGAGAGGGTCGGTGTGTTTGAGGGAGGAAGAGAAGTGTTTTGTCTCAAAAAAAAAAAAAATCAGCCAACAAGTTTAAAAGCACACCCCGCAAATTGTACTTTCACCCCTCATGTTTCTAATGCATTACAATAACACCCAAGCGCATATACCAACTTCACATTGGCCCCATATTATAGTTTAAAAGATTTCTCATACTTCCCCAACATTATTTCCGGATTTTTTTTAAAAACACGGGTCTTTACATTCTACCCTCAGAAAAATTTTGTCTTCAAAATTTGAAACAACAATGCACTCTAAGCCATACATGCTCATGCATGATATGCAATATGTACTCAACTCATAAACTTATAAAATGCATAACTTAAAACATGTACTCACATAGTTCAAACTGAAAACAACTCCGGATATTTCTCTTTCATCTCATCCTCTCTTTCCCACGTTGACTCCTCGCTACCGAAATTGTTCCACAAAACCCGAAGTAGTTGAATAGTTTTACCCCTTAGTGTTTTCTCCCGTGAATCTATAACCCATATCAGTTTCTCCCAGTAAGATGCATCGGCTTCAAGTTCAAGTTCGGACCACTCTAACACATGTGATGGATCCAGCTCGTACTTCTTCAACATGGATACGTGAAACACGTCGTGAATACCCGATAACCTCGGGGGTAAAGCTAATCGATACACGACTTCTCCGATCTTCTCAATGATGTCAAACGGCCCAATGTAATGTGGAGATAAGAAAAACTAGAACAATAAAAAATATTATTAGTCCAACAAAAATTATTGTCTGAAACCCACAGGGCATTGAACATTTTTAGCGAAAAAAATATGTTGCAGTGCCAAAAAATATACCAAAACAAGTATATATATCAAACAGTCGGAATATGGAGCGAATTGCAAGGCTGGTGACGTGGATTGGTGCTAGGCGCGCTATTGAAGAGGTCAAGGGTTGGAGCTTCAGCGGGAGCAAGGAAGGAAGCTTGGGAGAGCATTAAATTTTTTTTTTGTAATGCGCTACAATTAGCGACAAAAAAAAATTTCCTCGCCTAAAATGTAATTGGCGAGGAATATTTTCCTTGCAGGTTGCCGTTGGTAGACGGTAGTATCAAGCGCTGGACAGAATTTTTTTAGAAATGGCGAGGAAAATTTGTCGCTAGTTGTCTACAATAGGCGAGGAAAATAATTTTTCTTCGCAAATACCTTTTGCGACACAGTATAGGTGAGGAAAGTGGGAGAGGAAATATTTCCTCGCTAATACCTTAGGCGACGCAAATTGATGCTCTAGCGACAATTTTTTTTCCTCGCCATAGCACGATTTTGTTGTAGTGTAACTTAGTCGCATTCATAGCGTTCGTTACAACAATCTGGTATTAGATCTTCTGGTTGAAAAACTAGGGTTTCGTTTCCGATTGTGGCAATGAAAGCTAAGTTTGAGATTGTGAAGTTTGATGGGCAGAGCAGTAGCTTCAGTCTTTGGAGGGTTAAGATGAAGGCTTTGCTAGTTCAACAGGGATTACACAAGACCTTGCAGGGGCAGGAAAAATCCAGCATCAGTGTGGATAATTGGGAAGACCTGGATGCTAAAGCTCTGAGTTCGATTCAGTTGAGTCTAGCAGACGACGTTCTTCGCGAGGTGGAAGAAGAAACTTCAGCAACAGGTATTTGGCTGAAATTAGAAGGCATCTATATGATGAAGTGCTTACGAACAGGTTATATCTGAAACAATGTTTGTATACTTTTTGTATGCGTGAAGGTATGCCTATTAAGGATCATTTTGACGAGTTTAATCGCATTTTGATGGATCTGAAAAATATTGATTGTAAAATCGAGGAGGACCAAGCCCTAATTTTGTTATATTCTTTACTGCCTTCGTATGAACATTTTGTTACAACCTTATTGTATGGGCAAGACACCATATCTATGGAGGATATTAAGGCCAGTCTTCACTCGAAAGAGTTGAGGAAAAATGTGTCATGAAAGGTTGATGATCATGCGGAGGGATTGTTTCCTGGGGGAAGAACGGCAGAAAAGGGTGGTACGAGTAATAGGAAAAGATCCAAATCAATAGTTAAAAATAAGAAAAAGGGGAAGTGCAATTATTGCAAAAAACTATGACACTGGGCAAGAGACTGTTTAAAATTCAAGGAGAAGGAAAAAGAGGACCAGAAAGGGGGTACAAGTATTGTCGGGGTTGCCGAAAGTTCGGATGAGTCAGATACTGTTTTATTAGTTACAGTTGGAGATTCTCACTATGATACCGAGTGGATTTTGGATTCTGGGTGTTCATATCACATATGTCCGCATAAGGAGTGGTTCGTCACTTACAAGGCGGTCAATGGTGGTACAGTTTTAATGGGCAACAACATGCCCTGCAAAATTGTTGGTTGTGGAACGATCCAACTCAAGATGCACAACGGTATTGTGAGGACTTTATCGGATGTTTGGCATGTTTCGGAGTTGAAGAATAATCTTATCTCTTTGGGTGCTCTAGATTCTATTGGTTGTACTTTCATTGGTGAGGTGGAGTTTTGAAGGTCTCAAGGGGTGCTTTGGTGCTGATGAAGGGTCAGAAACATAATAATCTATTCACTCATGGGCAGTACAGTTATGGATTCTGCAGCGGCGGTCGCTTTTTCAAATGATTCGGGTTCGGATTTGACTCGGTTGTAGCATATGCGTCTTAGGCATATGAGCGAGAGGGGGATGACAGTTTTGAGCAATCAGTGTCTACTTTGTGGGTAGAAAACTGAGAAGCTGGATTTTTGCGAGCATTGTGTCTACGACAAGCAGTGCATGGTCAAATTCAGTACAACTGTTCATCGCGCCAAAGGCACGGTGGATTATTTTCACTTGGATCTTTGGGGTCCCGCTGAGGTAACTTCTAAAGGTGATTTTTGACATTTTATGAGTATTATCGATGATTTCTCTAGTAAGGTTTGGGTGTATATACTAAAACATAAAAGTGATGCTTTAAGTACATTCAAACAGTTTAAAATTTTGATAGAGAATCAGACGGGTAAGAAAATAAAATGTTTGAGAACTGACAATGGTATGGAGTTTTGTCTTGGCGAATTTGATAAGTTTTGCAGTGATGAGGGCATTGTGAGGCATCACACAGTGAGGAAAACCCCTCAGCAGAATGGTGTGGCTGAACGAATGAAAAAGACTCTTTTGGAGAAGGCGCGTCGTATGTTGTCCAATGCCAGGTTGGGCAAAGAGTTTTGTGCTGAAGCCGTTTCCACAGTATGCTATTTGGTGAATAGGTCTCCGTCGACTGCTATTGAGTGTAAGACTTCGTTTGAGGTATGGTCGGGTCATAAGGCTGACTATTCTGTACTGTGTGTGTTTGGGTGTCTAGCTTATGCTCATGTGAATGAGGGTAAGTTGGAGCCACATGCCAAGAAGTGTATTTTCTTGGGTTATCAGGCAGGTGTGGAAGGGTATAGATTATGGTGTCCGGAAACCTCTAAGTTTTTAATTAGTAGATATATTACTTTTGATGAAAACTTTATGATTAATGGGTTTGAGCAGGATAAAGATGCAGTTGAGGAACTGAGGGTTCCAAAGCAGGTGGAGTTGTTATGTGAATCTTCTGGCTCAGGGAAGAATGACAGTGATCAACCAATTGAAGAGGAGTTCAAGAGTTCAGACACAGATGATGATGTACTAGTAGAACAACCACGCACTATTGCTAAAGATAGGCCAAGATGATGTACTAGCTTATTCTGAGATGGTGGCCTATGTTTTATCAGTTGCTGAAACAGTGGAGTATGATGAGCCTTCTAGCTATGCGGAAGTTGTTTTGAGCAATGAGTGTGCGTAGTGGTGTGTTGCTATGAGTGAGGAGATGTCTCTTCAGAAAAACCAGACATGGGAGTTGGTAGAACTGCTGAAAAATAAGAGGATTGTTGGGTGCAAGTGGGTCTTCAAGCGCAAGCCAGGTATTCCAGGGGTTAAAGAGGCATGGTTCAAAACTCAGGTAGTGGCAAAAGGATTCAGTAAAAAAAAAGGTGTTGACTACAATGAGGTATTTTCACCAGTTGTAAAGCATAGTTTCATTCATACTTTACTTGCTATTGTTGCATGTTATGACTTTGAGTTAGAGCAACTTGATGTCAAATCGGCGTTTTTGTATGGGGAGCTTGAGGAACAGATTTATATGCATCAACCGGAGGGATTTGTTGTTTCTGGTAAGGAAGATCATGTATGCTAGCTTTGTAAATCTTTATATGACTTAAAACAGTCTCCTAAGCAGTGGTATAAGCGGTTTGATACATTCATGATAAGCCAATCATATTCTAGGAGAGAATATGACAGTTGTGTGTATTTTCGGAGACTTCCAGATGTTTCATTTATTTATCTACTGTTGTATGTTAATGATATGCTTATTGCTGCGAAAGGTGTATCAGAAATCAACAGGTTGAAACAGCAGTTGAGTGTGAATTCGAGATGAAGGATTTGGGTGCAGCAAAATGGATTTTGGGAATAGAGATTAGCCGAAATCAAGTAGATGGAAAATTGTTCTTGAATCAGAAGTCATTTGTTCTCAAAGTGCTTGAGCTCTTTGCCATGCAAAACTCAAAGTCAGTCAGCACCCCTTTAACAGCACACTTTCGACTTTCAACAGAATTGTCACCACAGTCGTAGGATGAGGAGAAGTATATGTCTCAGGTTCTTTATTCGAGCGCAGTTGGGAGCCTTATGTCGCCATGGTATGTACTCGTCCTGATATTTCACATGCAGTTAGTGTCGTTAGTCGCTATATGGTGCGACCGGGGAAAGGCACATTGGGAGGCTGTGAAGTATTTAATAGGGACTGCAGATGTGAGTCTTTTGTATGGGCTTTATAATCTGGGTAATCAAGTTGTTCGTTATGTTGATTCGGATAGTCACCATAGTCGGAGAATGATGAGAAGTATATGTCTCAGGTTCTATATTCGAGCGCAGTTGGGAACCTTATGTACGCCATGGTATGTACTTGACTTGATATTTCACATGCAGTTAGTGTCGTTAGTCGCTATATGGGGCAACCGGGGAAAGACACATTAGGAGGCTGTGAAGTGGATACTTTGGTATTTAAGAGGGACTGCAGATGTGTGCTATATGAACGGACCAAGCATATTGATGTCAGGTATCACTTTGTTCGAGAGATCATCTCATAGAAGCAAGTTGAGGTGAAAAAAGTGGGAATGACAGATAACCCAACGAACATGTTGACTAAACCAGTTCCGGTTGCCAAGTTCAAGCATTGCTTGGACTTGGTTGGTATTTGTAGTTGATCGCCCCTCGGGGACATTGTGGTGAGGTAGAGGAAAAAGGGGGTTGCTCTAATTAGTGATTTGGGTTAAGTAGAATTCAAGTCAAGGTGGAGAATTGTTGAGAGAGTGCCTTGAATTTGGCTTTTTCGGAAGAGGTGTACAGTTCTGTCGCGCTCCGCATGCTGTCAGGATTTCGGGGGGTTTTCTGGAAAAGCCGCTCGGGCAGGTTTTATGTCCGCCTGGGCGATTTTAGTAGTTTTGAAGTTTTTCGGCGTTTTTCTGGAAATCCCGACTGAGCGGTTTTGCCGGGCAGAAATCCTGCTCGGGCGGATTTGTCCGAGTTACATACGGATTTATACGGGTGACGCGTTTTGAAGGGTTTTAACCTAATTTTTCTGTAGCTTCTTATATAAAGCAGCGTTGGGGGCTTTTAGGGTTGCATCCTTTGGCTATTGCTCTCATATTTGTGGCCTCTCTAGAGTTACGGATCATAGCCGGCTCTTTGTATCTCTTCTTCACCATTGATAGTGAACTCTCTCTCTCTCCTCACCCGTGGACATACCTCAATCTTGGGGGAACCACGTATATCTTTGTCTCGTGTGATTGCTTGTTGTTTTTTGTTTGTTTTCTCCTAACTTAGTCACATTCATAGCGTTCGTTACAACAGACAACAACTTGTTTTATTCCTTGCAAAGTAATTTGCTTTGTTGTAGCAACAATTGTCTACTTGTGTCTTCATAGTTATCAGTCCAAAATATATCTAAACCTCAAGTATGAGGTGCAATTTGTCTAGCCTCCATAAATGACAAAAACTCTAGATGTACCCAACCCCGCCTTGTAAAATCTTGTCCGCTTTGGCTGCCAAACCCTTCTAGATTTTCAAGTTGGTCACCCATTCTTGAGTTGCTCTAATACGAGCACGCTTAACTGCGAAGTTCAAGGGGCTTTGATGCGCAAACGGCTAGTAAAAGCTTTGTACAAGATAGGGTCATGATCTATTTGTTGTGCCAAAACATGAAATTAGAGAATATAAACAAATCAATAAGGAAAAACAAAACGCAAGATTTATGTAACTCTCGCTATATTGGGGAGAAATACGTCCACGAGGAAAGAGCAAGAGGATTCACTATATTGGGGAGAAATACACAGAGTTGGCACATAACTCTCGCTTGACGCACTCACACGATATATAGGAAACAAATCTCTGAGGAAAACCTAACAGAGCTTCAAGCATCTCAAGAACACGAAAGAGACAAACTTACCCTAATATCCGAATCCCAACTTAAGATTATTAACGGAACAACCGAGAAATCCTAATACTCTACATGGAACCCCATGGGGGCTCCCTCAAAGGGATTCACTCAAGAAGTCCAAACCCTAACAGCCCGCAAGGCTGCTATTTATAAGAAAGTATAAAAATTTAGATCAAAACTCTCTTAGAAATGCAACGCGCATCTGCACACATTCAACATCGGTGGTCTGGACCATGGTCACACTGGTCTAAACCAGAGAAGCTGCAAGCTATAGAACCAAAACTGACCCGTGGTTCGAGCCAAGGATGTTGCGACCGTTTTTTTGCACCGAATTTTGTACCTTTCTTCTAACGTTTTGAATTCAATGCATATCTACAACACTATTAAATGTCGGACCGAACTTTGCATTCACCGAGATGGTTTGTCAAAATCTCCCCACCTTGTGATGCAACGTCCTCATTGTATTGGCCCAACAATCTTCTCTCGATAGCCATGGCATAACACTTAGTTTTGCATAGCACTTAATTTGCCCCTACTCTGGGATTCAAGAGGTGGCTAACACATACTCTAAAGGTTCCCCCTACCACGAAGACTGGCCTGGGTTGTGCTCTAATACCAATTGTAACCACTCGATATCGCCCAGTACAATATTGTTCGCTTTGGCAAAGAAATCCCCTTGGACTTTCCAATAGATCACCCATCCCTGGATTACATCAGGACGAACACGCTTAACTATGAAGTTCCAAAGGGCTCTGACGCCATATGACTTTAAAAGGCCTTGTACAAGGTAGGGTCATGATCTATTTTATGTAGCACCGAACTTTGCCTTCACCAAGATGGGTTGTCACAATAGACATTATACTTTAGTACTTCCTCCGTCCCAAATTGCAAGTTCTTTAATTTTTTGGATGTTCCAAAATGATAGTCCCTTAAAAAGTCAAACTAAAAAGCTTTTAGTTTTCCGAAATTTTCCCTAAAAAGTAGTCATCATTGTGTTAAAAAGATAATACAAGGGCAAAGTTATGGCTCACAATTTGAATTTGATGCATCATTTCTTGTCCCCTTAATGTTTAACTTTTCCAAAAGGGATAACAATTTGGGATGGAGGAAGTAATTATTCACAATGTGGATAGTGGTCTTGTTTCTTTCTCTCTTTCGATCAAAAGAACCCGCAATGCGATCCACTTTCAGATATATAGGAATAAGTTTTGGAAAAAGAGATTTTCTTTACTAATTAATTGGAGTAAGATGGCCAATTATTGATATTTTAGTTCTTGTATATTAAATTGCTCTTAGATTCGATCTGCTGAGACAATTCAAACAATTAATTTGTTTTGATACATGTAACTATCTTACTCCAATAAATATGATAGATTTTTTTTCTGTCAGCAATTTTTTATTTTATTTAGATTTTGTATTACAATATTTTTCCCCTTGAAATGTGTTTAAAATGTGCCCCACTAACGTTGATTCTTGACTCCACGACAGGACAAATCAAGCAGAGGCTGTTCCAATTGGGTAAAGGGGGGTGTTTGGACCCTGCACTCCACTCAATTTTCTTCTTATTTATGGTACACTTTTGAACTATTTTTTTTAAATTACTAAAGAGTAGTCCCCTAAAACTGGTCAAATTCGTAATCATGCATCCGCCACTGAATTAACAAGATATATATTCATAAGGTAATTGTTTAGGTGTTCACAGTGTTGTTATCTGTAGATGCTTCCCTAACGTACCACAATTTAGACATGTAGTGTATCACGTTCCGTTGCTCGTATTAGGACGATCCGCATTGGAGGTAACATAGGTTAAAGCTTGCTTCACGAGGGTCGTTTTCTTAACCATCAGGGCTTTAATGAAATCAACCAATTAACACCATTATGAAAAGAAGCTGTGTACAATCGTTCCACGGCCTCTCTTAGGGGGAAACTACTGCACCAAATTTTGTGCTTTGTTATTTTCCTGCGCCATCAATACTACAGACAAATCTACCAATAAAAATTCTCACACATTGACGTAGGATCTACACATAGGAATATGGGACCTATAAGTTGGCGTGCGAAATCAATAAGTGCTCGTCTTCCATGATGTCGTATGTTCGAATTTCACGGTGGTAAAAAAATTCCAAACTTTGGGGCCATTAGAGAGTTTTCCAAGTTGTTAACTCCATGGTCTCACAAAAAGTCGAAGTGCGCACAAGTTGGCTTGGACATCTGGTTATAAAAAAATGACGCATTTTTTTTTTGAGAAACGAACAAATGAAAATTATATTGATAAAACCAGTTACAAGCTACACGACCCATGTGCCTAAACAGTTGCAACAAAGGACCTAGATAGGTCAAAAGGCAAGGGAAAAGTTTTTTTTTTTTAAAAAAGCAAAAGAAAAGCCGGAATTTAGATAGCTGTATATTTTGGAACACCACCGATCTGCTCATGGATAGGCTTGGAGGGAGTTGGAGTAAAATAAATTTGCATCTTGGAGCTTAACGTCCTTTGGTACCACCGCAATTGCTGCTACAAGTGCCACCACCACTGTTGTTGGAGGACCACAGATCCGTCACCCAGACTGATCAGATCCAAGAGCCCAAAACCCAGAGCTAGTTCTTCTCTAGGGAGAATAGGAGATCTTCCCTCTCTAAGGAGAGAGAACATATAGAGCATTAGGGAGGACTGAGAGGAAGGGATGCAGAAAGGGAGGCACGGAGAATATAGAGAGGATTGTGCTCCTCTCTGATTCTGTTTGGAGTTTAAGAGTTGGGGTTGAGGTTGTGTGTGTAGGTTGTTTTTCCCTTTGATTGTTTGGTTGTCTTTTTGTCAGCCCAATCTTTTGGGTCTCGAGAGGCTTTGTTGCTTTTCTTCCCTTTTAATCTTGTATCTTTGATATTTGATTAATAAATTCCCGTTTTGCAGTGCAAAAAAAAAAAAAAAAAGAGGCACAGAAAATATAGAGGGAGGGGGGAAGAAGAAAAAGGAAAAAAGTGAAAAACCTAACCTCCTTTATTAATTTTCTCTCACTCAATTACCCTAATTGTAGCTTGAATCCACTTCTACCAACCTTAGCTTGAATCCACTTCTACCAACCTTCCTACAACATCAATACCTCTTTATATTCTTCTTCTTTTAGCCATGAAATTCCTCATGGACTTCTTTTAGTGTGTCTGATCTAACTTCTCCTGTATCTCAAGCCATAGCAATACTAGCAGATGGCAAGCCAACTTAAGATTTGGTTCATGGTTTTAGTTTTATTCTTTGTCACAAACTTGCAGCCATTCATTGACGCTAAATCCCAAGTACCATGTTACTTCATTTTTGGAGACTCGGAATTTGATTGTGGAAATAATAATGGCTTTACAAAAGCATCAAAATCAAATTATCCCCCATACGGTATTGATTTCCCGACGGGCCAACCGGAAGATTTACCAATGGTCGAACTCAAGCAGATCTCATAGGTAAGTTCTTTCTAGTAAATTTTTTTAATGCGCATATATGTATCGTTGTTAGTTAACTACTCCCTCCGCCCTACGAACTAAGTCTCAAACGTATAATTTTTGTATAAAAAATAAAGTAATTCGATCCGCCTGTAATTCTTTAAATCTTCTTGTATCAAATTAAAGAACTAATTGATATATAATTTTTGAGTTGATTGTTCAACTTTAATCATAATTAATTTTGCTGTCTTATTCATCCAGTGGCAGCCGTACACGCACATGCACTTGGGTGGGCAGCTGAAGAAACTAAAGTAGTTGTTTTGAGCTTTAATAGTAGAATTTTTTCAATTTTATTTGACGCTTTATTTGAACACTCAATCTTATTTCAGATGATTCATATTGAACAGCTAACACATTTACTCAAAACAAGGACACACTCAAGGGCGGAGCTGAGACATGAATCCACCCTAAGCTAACCTAAAACACAGACATACATAAATATTTCCACTCACACTTAAAAAAAAAAGCATAAAAAACACCTCACTCTTCCGGGCCACATTGTGATGTTCCGAACATTGATCTTGTTTAAATGAGTAAAATAAAAGGTCCAGCAAAATTTCAGCTCAATCGGATACCGGTAAGTGCTTGATCCAAACAGTTTTAAAACACTAGTTCCTGTCACAGTTTTTACAAAATTGTTTGGATCAAACAGTTATCGATATCCAATTGACCTGAATTTTTGCAGGACCTCATATTTTACACATTTAAACCAGATCAACGGTTCAGAACATCACAATGGGGCCCGAAACAAAACAAGTGTTTTTTTATGTGACCGTCCCCTATATATGTATATATATATCCAAAAAGAGTCTGACAAACATGTACATAAACTCGTCTAATTGCATCATGTTGATTAATGGGATGTTACCATATTAGAGTAATGTAACCTCACCTTCCGTATAAGAAAAGTATCATAAAATTCGACTAGTTGAATTTTAAGAGGTGGTTGCTCATTGGTAATTGAATTATCAAAATTCGACCGAGAAGGAGTATCACTTTCTAAGACAACATTATCCACTAATAGTTTGAAGAACGACAAGAGGGTTTTTCTTCCCTTTTTTTTTCCATTATAATTTAACCCTAAAAAAAAAACATAATTTGACCCCAAAAGATTGTAAAAACCAACATTTTAAACCCGTCGGACTTGCATCTTCGAGGAGTAGGAGAACGGCAATGGCGAGGAGTAAAGGACGGCGATTTGAATGGGTTGTGCTAAAAAAATTTTATGGGATGGGCCAAAGTGTATTAGGCTAAAATTTTATATTTAATTTATTTTTTAGTTATTTTTTTTTGGATCATCCTGGGCTGGAGCCCACGTTAGCCTGTGGTGAGCTCCGCCCTTGGTCACACTCTTACTGACAAAAATTAAAACAACAAAAAAAGAGCAATTTACAGGCCGCTCCATTTTGTGGAGGGCCTGCACCGCAAGCTCATGAAAAAATCCCAAATGCACCGCGCACTCCACTTCCCCATGTGTCGTCCCAGCAACTCTTTTGAGTATTCTGACAAAAGCGCAACTCCAGCTAGACCCTTCAGCTTGATGTTAAAAAATTGAGTGACCATTATGCAAGCCCACCTCCCCATGCGGCGGAAAAGTCAAGTCCCATCCCGTCACGTCAGTCCCCATGTGTCGTCACTCGTCAGTCTCTCTCTCTCTCTCTCTCTCTCTCTCTTTACCCACCCCATCTAAATTCCAGGGTACCCTATAAAAGTGCCTAAACCTAAACCATAGGGTACCCCATGAAAGTGCCTAAAATCCTAGGGTACATATGAAAGTGTCTAAACCACTAAAAATTCTATAATAGAAAAGTGCACCTTAAACCTAAATCCTAGGGTACCCTATGAAAGTGCCTAAAATCCTAGGGTACCCTATGAAAGTGCCTACACCACTAAAAATCCTATAATAAGAAAGTGCACCCTAAACCTAAACCCTAGGTACCCTATGAAAGTGTTTAAACCTAAACCCTAGTGGTAATATATCCAACTTTCAATTGATTATTTTCATAATTGACTTTTAATATTTTGGAATATATTGTGTTAACGTTCATGTATATTTGGTGTGTGCATGTATTTAGTCATATGCATATTTGAGGTTTATAAAATTGAGCAAAATTTTAGTTATATACACATATAAATATAAAAATATAAATTTTAAATTCTTAAATGTATGGTCTAAATTTTAAATGTACGATCTAAATTCTAAATGTACAGTCTAAATTCTAAATGTACGGTCTAAATTCTAAAATGTATATTCTAAATGTACGGTATAAATTATAAATATACAGTCTAAATTCTAAATGTACGGTCTAAATTTTAAAATGTACATTCTAAATGTACGGTCTAAATTCTAAATGTACAGTCTAAATTCTAAATGTACGGTCTAAATTCTAAAATGTACATTCTAAATGTACGGTATAAATTATAAATATACAGTCTAAATTCTAAATGTGCGGTCTAAATTTGAAAATGTACATTCTAAATGTACGGTCTAAATTCAAAATGTACAGTCTAAATTCTAAATGTACGGTCTAAATTCTAAAATGTACATTCTAAATGTACAGTCTAAATTCTAAAATGTACATTCTAAGTTTAGGGTACCCTAAACTTTAGGGTACCCTATGAAAGTGTCTAAACCTAAACCTTAGGGTACCCTATGAAAGTGTCTAACATCCTAGGGTACTCTATGAAAGTGCCTAAACCACTAAAAACCCTGTAATAGAAAAGTACACCCTAAGTGTCTAAGCCCTAAAAAAGAGTGATTGACCTTAATGGAGTTAGTGGTAATTAAAAGAATGATTGGAGTTAGTGGTAATAAATATTTGGTTTTTGTATTGGCCCGTAATAAAACCACAAAAAAATAGTATATAATAGTATTGGCCGGTGACGTGCTCTGTAAAAAAACAATGGACTCTATATTTCCATAAACAATAGCATGTGTCAAACAATATCTGTGCCAAACTGTTTGGCACAATTTTCCCCAAAAGAATATTCGTAACTTTTGCACCGGCCGTTTAATTTTGCTTGGCTCAAAATATCAAAATTTGTCGAGAACAATCATTAAATTAATCTTATATATTCTTACATTTTTTGGTTGTATTATTTACACTAGCGAATATGTGAAATTTTGTGCATACGTAACTCATATGAAAATGATAAGATACAAACAAGTGGATGATTTGATGTCTGTAAATTGAGGACGGCTACAATACACACCTATTAAATGTGTGTACCATATGTTGTGCCACTTCATGGCAATCATAACATTTTTTATTGTCTTCTAACTTTTATATTAAAAACTCGTAACTTTTCAGCAATATGATACATAACATTTTCTCTATAATTCATCACATTTTGGTAGGTCCATAACTTTTATACAGAAAAATGGTAACTTTTTATTTATAAGAGGTAAATCGATTAGTGACATTTTAAGGTTCATAAGAGGTAGTCGATTCATAACATTTTTATGATATACACCAAAATAGGAGTGTGTATTGTAGCATTTCCCCGTTTATTAGCTTCTATGTTGTGTATAGTACGTAATCTTTACATAGTTAGACTTGCTATCCATACTCATTTTTATTTAATTCACTTTAACTTGCAGGTCAATTTTTAGGTTTTGACAATTTTATTCCGCCATTTGCAAATACAAGTGGCCAGGACATTCTCAAGGGTGTAAATTATGCATCTGAAGGAGCAGGGATTCTTAATGAGACTGGAAAAAATCTGGTACTATTCTTTTATATTTGTGAAACACTGCTTTCCCTTGAATCCCTTCCCTAAAGGCGAGTGCAAGAAAATGTGAAAGAGATTTTTAGGTATTATACGTGGTCTAAAATGTGAAATGTAAAATGAAGTCTCCAACGGTCTCATCAAAGCCCAAGAAATTGATATGTACAAATATCATATTCCTATAGTTATATTGTGCCAAAACCCAAAGTACGAGAATATAAACAAATCAACAAGAAAACAAGACACAAGATTTACGTGGTTCCCCCTCAAGCATGAAGCTCTAAAGGTACGTCCACGGGGAAAGAGCAAGAGAATTCACTATAAACGGAGAGAGAACAATGAGCCGCTATACCCGTAACTCAACAATTGAAGCACCCAACATATATCTAGGGGCAAATCTCTTAGAAGCGACCTAAAGAGTATCAAACATCTCACAAATACAATAGAGACACACCCAAACCCAAATATCTAATCCCAAGAATAAAAGACTTCAACCCTAGAAGGCCACAAGGCTACTATTTATAAGAAAGTACAAAAAATTAGGTCAAAATCCACTTAAAAAAGTGCAGCCGTGCACGTTCAGCACCCGAGATCCAGACCTTGGATCCCTTGGTCCGGACCAACATAGCTGTAACCTTATAATTAACCCAAAGTCTGGACCAATGGACACCAAGGTTCGGACCAAGGATGCTGCGACCTTTCAACGAAGCTGCGAATATCTTTACACACCAAATTTTGTACCTTTCTTTGAACGTCTTGAATTTAAGGCATATCTTCAGCAATCTCCACCTTGGCTTGAATTCCCGTCCAAGCCAATGATATAGTGCAATTCTCTCAACACTCGCCCTTCCCTACAACGCAATCACCAATGGCACCAACTAGCAAGGCTCAAGCACTATTGCTTGACCGTGCAAATGTGACTCGAGAAACTCAGTCGTACGTGCCTCCAAATTGAGCCTCCATCTTCAAACGGGCACCTCCCACCCAATGCATCCCTCCAGAATGCCAACGAAGATCCGCTCAAACTCCATCTAGAGCTAAAAACCAAACTCCCCACAGAGTTAATCACCAAACTCCACCACGGAGTTAATACCCCAAACAAGCTACCATCTTCACACGAATGTATACCTAATTCACCCATCATTAATGACACTGAAGACGTGCTCAAACTCCCCACGGAGTTAACTCCTAAACTCCCCACGGAGTCAATATGCAAACCTTACATACCCCAAATAGTTGAATCCGAATTCATACCCACCGATGAAGACCCCAACGATGTAGCACCCACACACATACTACCATCAAGCACATAGAGGTTTCTCGATTTCCGACCCTCCAAGAAAACATGAGCACCCTTCGAAACCTTTAAGACTCCACCTTCACAGGTATATTTCCAACCCACGGAGTCAAGAGCACCTAACGAGACAAGGTTCCTCTTCAAATCTGGTACGTGCCGAACACCAAACAAAGTCCTCACAAATCCATCATGCATTCTGACTTGAACAGTTCCCATCCTAAGAATTCTACAAGGAGTGTTATTCCCCAAAAGAACTTACCACAGCTAACCGCCTCATATGTATCGAACCAATCTCTTCATGGACACATGTGGTAAGAACAACTAGAGTCCAAAATCCATGTGGCATCTAAACGGACATCACTGACCCCCACCGAAAGAGCAAAAACAGGATCAGGATCATCTTCAGCAGTACCACCATTAATCGAACCTTCCTTCTCCACAAACTTGTCCTTGTTTCTCAACCTCAGACAATTTCTCACCAGGTGCCCAAATTTCTTACTATAATAACACTGTACCTCATCCCTATTTGTGGAATGAGAATCAGAAACCCCTCACTGCCAGAACCCCTCTTAACAGTTCTTCCTCGCACCACCAATGCTTGGTCATGATCATGAACATTAGTTTCACCGGATACCTTTTTTCTTAATTCTTTTAAATATAAACTAGATTTCACATCCTCCATGAAAATCATATCCTTCCCATACAAAAGGTAGTCACAAAGTGCTCATATGATGGAGGTAAAGAACGCAAAACAATTAGGGCTTGATCTTCATCATCAATCGAAACATCTATATTTTTAAATCCATAATAATTCGATTCAACTCATCTAAATGGTCTTTTATGGGCGTACCTTTCTTCATACGGAATGTATAAAGGCGCTGCTTCAAATACAACTGGTTGGTAAGCAATTTTGTCATGTAGATGCTTAACAACTTCAACCAACTCCCGGCTGACGAATCCTTCACTTCGACGTCGCGAAGCACATCATTGGCTAAGCACAATTAAATCAAACTGAGTGCCTTCGCATAAAGATCCTCAGAAACACTATCTTGCATATTAGCAGGCTTCTTCGATTTCCCCACCAAAGCCTTGTGAGTTCCTTGTTGCTCCAGCAAAGCCTTCATCTTGATACACCATAAACCGAAAGAAGCGCTATGCCCATTGAACTTCTCAACTTTGAAACGAGTCGTCATCGAGTTGCACCAAACGCACAAAAAACGCAGCGAAAACAAAAGCCTCGGTTTGAAGCCGGAGCTCTGATACCAATTTGTTGTGCCAAAACCCAAAGTATGAGAATATAAACAAATCAACAAGAAAACAAGACACAAGATTTACGTGGTTCCCCTCAAGCACAAAGCTCTAAAGATACGTCCACGGAGAAAGAGCAAGAGAAGTCACTGTAAATGGAGAGAGACCTAAAGAGCATCAAACGTCTCACAAATACGATAGAGACACACTCAAACCCAAATATCTAATCCCAAGAATAAAAGACTTCAATCCTAGGGGGCCACAAGGCTCCTATTTATAAGAAAGTACAAAAAATTAGGTCAAAACCCACTTCAAAAACACACAGCCGCGCACATTCAACACGCAAGGTCCGGACCTTGGATTCTTTGGTCCGGACCAACGTAGCTGCAACCTTATAATTAACGAAAGGTCTGGACCAACGAACACCAAGGTCCGGACCAAGGATGCTACGACCTTTTAAAGCTTAATTAACCCAAGGTCCGGACCACTGCGAACATCTTTATATACTGAATTTTGTACCTTTCTTCGAATGTCTTGAATTCAAGGCATATCTTCAACAAGTTAAAAGGAGACAGATGGAGTACAAGTACGAACAGAAGTGGGCTTTTGTTCTCTACTCACAAAAAATGTGGGGTTCTTTTTTATTTTTTTTACTAATTGGCACAGTTGTAGTATTAAATAATATGTGATTAATAATTAGGTACTTAAACTTTTTTTCTTTTAATCACTGCTTAAGATTAAAAAAAAGGTAAAAATTATATGAAATTGATGTACAAATGTAATATTCCTATAGTTAAAGCTTTAAATATTAACATTGCGGTAAACTGAAACAATACATCAAAACACACCGGTACCGCCGTACCGGTACCTATCCTACAAATTGATAAAACGGTACGTTGTTCGATACAAGATTGATAACTTTAGTTTGAATCTTGCAGCCTACCTGATAATTAAATACTAGCAAGAGAGCGTGGCTAGACATGATGGGGCATGTAAATGATATCAATAACAAAGTTACCCTACCCTCTAACAACTTAATGTTTTTGGATTAGTTGGTGATGACTAAAAATTCAACAAGGAGTTTTCTTTTGCTTTTAAGTTTGGGCAAACTTCACTTATACCCCTGTGGTTTGATGTGAGGATGCACTTCTCACGTTCACTTATACCCCTGGAGGGAAGCCCAGCAAGCAATTGCTTAGGGCTCCAGTTATTGGCCCAATAATAGGGGCCCCAGGATCTGCGATATATTAAATATTATGTACGTCAAATGTTTTGTATATGATGCTCTAGCAGCTCAGCGAGTAAAACTTTTGAGTTTTACTCTTAAGGTCACATGTTCAATCCTTCTAGTCCTCATTTTTTGAGGTCATTTTACTTAAACATGTAAAAAAATGTGTTTTTACATAAGCTGTGGGAGTGAAACCCCCAACCTCATGGTTCCAAACACTATACCTCACCACTGTACCACAAGGAGCCACTATAACTCTAGTTGAATAACTAAAATATATACAAATTCTAGGTGGCCCCATTTTAAAAACTTGCTTTAGGCCCCGAGTGCTTTGTGAAAATTTGCATCTGCATGCACCCAATGCTCTTGCACTAAAACAGATCCTATTGGAAACCCTTGTTGTGTCCTGATATAAAACTTCGTTGATGCTAATCAGAGTAATTTGTTTTGTTATTTTCATACCAGGGTGATCGAATTAGCATGGATATGCAGTTACAAAATCATGAAAGCACAATCAAAGGCATTTCCAACTTGCTTGGAAGTTCAGGAACAGCTGAATCTTATCTAGCAAGCTGCATATACCTGGTCGGAATGGGCAGTAATGATTACATTAACAACTACTTATTACCGGAGTCTTACAATTCAAGTCAGCTATATACCCCAAATATGTATGCCACAATCCTAGCTCAAAATTACGCTCAGCAGTTAAGGGTAAGTATGTACTCATCTCTTTTGTCATCTGTTTGTAGTGATTCTGATACAGGTTCCGTTTGTTTTAGTGTGAATGATTATACCACGTATTACATTTTTCACGTAACATTATTTTTTTGAAACGACAACTCCTGTTTGGATTTTGATTTTTTTGGGGGTTTTGATAGTTAAAAACTGAAGATATTTATGCAAATATTTCTACTGACTATGTAGGGGAGATAGGAAAGGAGAGAATGAATTAACGTATAGAAGACTAGATCGAGTTATTAATTCATGGAACTTATTGAATTGTAACTATGGTTATAACATTGATAAGATCTGAAACTTACCTGGTTAGATTTGAATCATTGCCCATCTACCATTTAAGAACTTAGTCGACAAAATAAAATTCCAAGCCAAAATTCCCAGGGACCTAACTGCGAATTCAACGAAAATAGAACTTTTTCCTGCTAAGCACTTTGAATAGAATGTTAATCAGGAAAAAAGTACATACTGCATTTGGCCTGCGGTTATGCAAATAAGGTATGATCGAGAATTTATCTAGCTGAATCTTAACTAATAAGAATGTGTGTAATGTTCACTCAATTATTTAAATTGGTAAATAAAATTGGACTCGATCAGCTTTCTTCTTGTGTGTGAGACAGTGACAGAGGGTCTATGGTTTATAGTAGTTCAGGTTTGTGTGCGATATGTGTACAACTCACTAGGTTGTCAAATATTTGGGATGCAACAAGGTAAATTGGCTAACGGGAGTTTGATAAAAAAAATCACTTGCCTCTAATTGGCATAAAAGATTTTAACTTGTAAAACATTTTTTTTCCTTTTTTCACATGACCAAATGCCGGGAAATATATAACAGGAACTTAATTATTGGTCATAAACCTCAGTAATAGTTAAGTCTTAATCCTACTTAGTTTGAATACTTAAGTTTTTAGTCTTACATTCAAGAAAACCCAATACTACCCTTATTAAACAAGGGCTTAATTAAATTGCAGCTATCTATCTATCTCTCTCTCTCTAGGTCCAACCTCCCCATTACTAAGTCACATTTGTTACCTTATCTACCAATTTCCGAATATGATAAATATATTGTAGTTTATGGTAAATCCGTTATATATATGTTAAATTTGTTATATTTGGTTGCATTTTTATGATAAATTCATAAGATAATTTATAAATCATAGTCGACTGTGATAAATCTGGCATAATAAATGAAAGCTAATGAGAGAGAGAGAGAGAGAGAGAGTTGCAATTTAATTAAATTCTTAATTAATAAGGGTATGATAAGACTTTTATGCATTTAGAGGGGAAAAAAAAAGCCACCATGATGTTGTCATGGTCAGAACATCAAGTAGGGGTTTGATTTAAATATTGCACAAGAAAATAATTTACGGAAAACAAATAGAGCCATAATTTTAAATTTCCATTTTTCTTTTTCCTTGGTTATATTAGACTTTGTACAAGTTTGGAGCAAGAAAGGTGGCCCCATCCTCGGACTTGGCCTTATTGGTTGCACTCTGCCTGAAATTCACGATTCAAATATATTTACCTGCGCTGGAAATTATGTTACCAAGGACGTGGAAGTTTTCAATATTCAGCTCAAGTCACTTGTAGATCAACTCAATAATGATCTACTCAATGCCAACTTCATCTACATAAATGTTAGTGGAATTACAACATCATCTCTTGCTGCAGCTGCAAAATCTGGTAATTTAATTTTAATATTTTTCTACTACTCATACTTAAAATCTTCGGTAAATTTTATAAATGGTCCCTCTAATTTCAATGAAGTCTCAATTTTGTTCTTCTTGCACTAATTCTGTCAATTTTAACCCTATAGTTTACATTCTGTCTCAATTCCGTCCCTCTCCCTGATGGAGTCAAAATCAATGAAACAAATGGAATTGAAGGGCAAAATTGTCATTTTCCCTCATAGAGAAATGTTGTTGATATTTTGTGCAAACAAGAGAGACTATTTCTAAAATTTTGTCCTTTATTTTTGTTTTTGCAAATCAAAATGAAAAGCACCATACGTTATATATTTGACACCTCAATTATTTTTAATGGGATAATCAAAATATGTTTAGGAAACTAAAATTTACATTTTATTGCATACTGCAAATATATTAGGAAATTCGAAATCAACCCCTTAAGTTATGTCTTTGTTTCATGTTTTGTTTTAGTGGCTTTATCTTAAAATTTTAAAATCTCCTTATTTTCTTTTTCATCCATGTAATAAAATTTCAAAACCCTTTAGTTAATCTTGTTATTGTTGACTAAGAAGTGGAGCGCCATTGAATAATTGAGTGGACTTCCCACTTTGGGGGCGATGTTGTAAGACACTTCACAACTTTGATATTGCTAGTTTATGTTGATCTAAAGAGGTTGTTTTTGTATTTCATTATGTAGCTATTAACTAATTAGTTGAAGACTAGTATAGACTAACCATGTAGCTGTCAATATTCAGTCAACTTGTATATTTTAGGTGAGTAATCTTACTAGTGAGCCCAAAATAAATACGCTTTCCCAATGTTGTAATTCACAAGACCATTTAATACTCAATAGTGTTCCATTTCATAATCAAACAAAATTACAAAATATTTAAATACTACTGAACAACTGTTTCCTTTTATCCCGTGAAAAAATAACGAGATTGTAAAAATCTAATTGAGAGAAATACGATATGAAGACATTTAACAAAGTGGTTGCTTTAGGAATTTTCTAATACATTTGAGATATGGAATATAAATAAAAATTTAATTTTCCCAGCATATTGTAGTTATTCAATAAAAAATAAATGAGGAGAGAAATATATTGCAAATGGTGTATTTTATTTTTATTTGCAAAATTAATAGTATAATGTAACATGAAATATAGGTCCCCCAGTTTGCATGAAATCTCTATTTAACAAATATCTTTACGTTTCAGGTGGTACACTAAAGTATGGTCCATGTTGCAATATCGAGCTATTATGCATCCCAAATAGTGTTCCGTGCAGTAACAGGACAATGTATGAATTGTGGGATGCATTCCATACAACTGAAGTTGTCAATATATTCCTTGCAAAAAGAATGTACAATGCCCAGTCTCCATTGGATGCATATCCTTTCGATATCGCCCGCCTCGCTCTGCTCTAACGATGAAGGAGATTGAAAATAGTACGATTGAACGCTCGAGTTTTAATCAATAATATCAATTGTTCCTTGTTTGTATTGCTCCAATTTACTCCTTTATTGATTAGTGCATGGCTGATGGCTTGCATATGAACACATTATGATCTCATTGTCAACATCTTTAATAACATTACAGCAAATGTTTTCATGATCATTTTTCAGCATCTTAATTGTGATTTTTGAGAAGATCACTACGAGCCCACCCCTAGAATGTTTTTTTGGATTTCTAAAACTCAATGGTGGATCAAGACGAGAATGAATCCGGGAATCCAGGACATACTTATCCTGGAGCTTCTGCTATCCTCATGGTTGGTTATTAAAATCAATTACTATTATCCTCTCCTGGTTTATCACTTCGCTCTTGGGGTATTTGACTGAAAGTATAGTTTTCAACTTTAACCGCGTTTCTTATGAATTGCTCATGTGTCTATCGATATTCAATCAAGCTGGTTTTTTATGAGGATAAATGGTTCACATTATCATGCATTGTGGGATCAATGTGGATGAGTCTCGAGGGTATGGAGGATAGAGGCATAGAGAGGAGCTTAACCCAAGCGCCCTCCCCCCAAAACCAAAGGGGAAATACACACACACACACACTAGTGCATGCTCGTGCCCATGCCTGAAGCCACGGCTTGAGCAATCGACGTACATGCTTGTACCCGTGCCAGTGCCAGTGCTAGTGCCCATTCTTTAGGGAAATTTATCGAAATGGTCCCTCTAGTTTCACCTCTGTCTCGATTTTGTCCCTCTATTTTCAATTTCACTCTAACGAACCATTTAGTTTCAATTTTGGTCGAATTAGGTCCAATCGACAACAAACGTTTGTAAAGATAACGGATCGGAAATCCCAATTTGGGAGTTTTTTGAGGGGCAAAATAGACTTTTTTTTTTCCATCATTCTTCTTCCCCAATTTATAACCTTAACCCTAACCCTAACCCTAACCCTAACCCTTTCCTTTACCAAAAAATAAAATAAATACTACCAATAATCACACTCCTCCACAACTTATCATCAAGATCATCATCTAATCTGACCATCACCCGATCAAGAAAGTGACTTCTTCGAGTTCTTCAACGACGACCACATCTCCGAAATCTCTCACGCCGATGATATCATTCTATCCCGCAAGGGTCGAGAATAATGCGGCAGCAGAGGAATGACTTTGAACGATCGACGCTACCGGAAGCGGAAGAGAAGGAAGGGATCGTAAAATCAGGAATGGCGTCTCGAGTAGTAATGAAGTCTGATCTCTGCTAAAAAATCTGATCCTCAAACCCTAACTCTACCATTGTTGTCATTTTTTGTCCACTAGAGACCATTTTTTGAGTTTTTCTTAGGTAACTATTTAGGGCACTTAAGGATACTCTTTTAGGTAGTCCACTAGAGATGCCCTTATGAATACATTTTGTTTTAACTTTTGAAAAATGGATTAACAATTTGGAACATCCCAAAATAGTACGTGGGACAAACAATTTGGAATGTTTTCGGTAGGAAAAAAAGAAGAAGAAGGATTTGATTAGTATTGGGTACAACATTTTAGCAACAGAAATCCCAGCGGAGAGAAAAATCTCACAAAATCCATATTCATTCTCTTCCAACATTTATCTGCTAGATCTAACTAGTTGAATACAGTCAGGTGGCAAAATTATTTCTCGTCCTACCCAACCAAAAACTCCATGTCTTGAACCAAATCTCCCAACCCTTGGAAGAAATCATCTTCAACCTTTTTCATCATCCCTTTGTTTTCCAAGAATTCCCCCTCCAGCAAAAGGCTTCTCCAAAACGTCGTTGTGTCACTTTCTTCCTCCTCTGTTTCTTTTTTTCGATCCAAGTCTTTGTCATCCTCGGATGGATCCCAGTTATTCGGCAAAGTATCACTTTTTTGGTTCATCGTTTTGTTCTTTCTCTCTGCTGCAATCTTCTTGCTCAAACAAGAGTTCCAATAATTTTTAACGTCGTTTCCTATTCTTCCCGGTAATCTTCCTGCAATTAGAGACCATCTGCGCACCCAAAAAAAGAAACGAAAAGAAGAGAAACGATAATTTTTTCTCCAATTACAACTCATTTGAGGATATATAGGTGCTTTGAGTGTTTCTGAGAATTGCTAAAATCTAGTTGCATTACTTTTGGTCTGGTCTTAACGATTGTTACAAGTATTTAAATTTTTCTATATTGGAAAAAAAAGGACAAAATAAAAATAAAAATATGGGTAAAGAATAAAAAATAGAAAATTCTATATGTTTCATGAAAAGATATAACCAAGATTTTAAATAATGATTTCGCAATACATAATATTAAAAGAAACATAAACAAATGGCGTCACAATCGAGAGGAACATCCCCATTATATGTGTTGGCATGAAAGCCACAGACGTTCAGAGGGCAAGTAGCCAACCCAACAAGAACAAAAAAGTAACAAATTACAATTCTCCAACAAGGTGAATGCAAAAGGACTAGTCAGTCTTCAATGTCAGTCATGGAAACTACCCATATTTTAGAGTTCAGAAAGGCTAGGTGTCAAAAATAACTACCCCGAAAGTACCCAAAATCTGAGCCACTTATTCTCAATTTCTGGGCATTTTCAAGGTAGTTTTTCTGTGTATGTAACTTTACTAGTATAGATTAATGAAAAAGTCTACAATACATTTTAATTAATTCTTTCTACATCGCTCTATAATTGATTTTTTCTTCGTTTCACGGCCATTACAGTCGATATGTGATCACAACAACCACTTTATGTGTTGTGGGACCAAAATGTGCTCAATAAATTCACGTGGATGACCCTTGATTTCCGCTCATATTAATTTGATACCGTTGCATCAGAAGAACCATCACCATTGCAGCGACCTTATGTATCACAAAATCTCGAGAGGGTTCCTTTCAATGACCGAGACATTATGCTGAGTTTTTCATTTGATTTTAGCAATTCAATTGTTAAAATCACTCATGATTTTAGCAAATGAGGCCACCGGGTACTTAAATCATGATTGATTTTAGCTAGGGCTCAATGGGGGCCGCACTGAATTCTTTTTCTCTTTTTTTCTTTTTTTTCTTCTTCTCCCTTCAAGTTTTGTATTTTTACTTTATAAATTGGTTTCGTAATGTTTAATTTTTTATCATTATGTTTAATTACTTCAATTCATTTTGTATATCATTTCATTCTCAACTTTTTATTTCAAACAATACAACAATGTCACCACTTACCATTTGAAACCCTCTAATGTAAAATTTAGAAGTGGTTATACGGTGGCCTGTATGAATACTTTATCAATTGTTTAAATATTCCCAGTAGTCTTAGACCTTGTTTGATGACACAGATTCAACACTTAAAAATGAATGAATTAAGTAATAATTAATTAAGTAGGTTTGATAACTACATTTTTATATTACTTAAAAGATTAAGTGCCTCTTAAAATGTAAGCTTAGAAGTTAAACAAAAATTAAGTAGCTTTGACTGAATTTGTATGTGTTTCAATACCACTATTTTGTCACTCCACTACTATTACCACCACCACTCTGCCACTCTCACCACAACTACCACCACCACCCATTGCCACCACTACACCACTACTCCCACCATCACTCCACTACCACCACCATGATGCCACAACCACCATCTCCACCACCATCACTACTCTGCCACACTACCACCACAACTCCCGCCACAACTACCATCACCATCACCACCACCCCACTCCCAACACCACCACCACTGCCGCCTATATACCGCCATCACTATCACTTCTCCACCACAATTACTCCCACTATCACCTCCCTCATCCACCGCCACCACCATTCTAATCACCAGATGTCACCACTTCACCACCACCACCACCACCATTACTCTACTAGCACTCCCACTATTACTCTACCACCACCGCAACTACCACAACTCCCATTAGTATTCCACTGCCACCACTACCACTACCACTACCACCACCACCACCAGCTCCCCACCAACCACCACTCCATCCTCGAGCCACCATGATCACCATCATTGCAAATATATGTTGACCATTAATAACAACTCCATCCTTAGACTATCTTGTCAATATTATGTGTATTTTTTATTTGGATAACTATAAGTTTTTTCATTTATTGATTTGATTTTTCTAACCCAGTATAGTAGGGATGGCAACGGGTAGGGTATGGATCGGGGGAACCTATTCTACCCCCGATCTCCAATTGGAAATTTCATCCCCATCCTCACTTCCATACCCAAAAGGGATAGTGGACAATCCATCATACCCGCCTCCTACTGGGGATCGGGTATATTCGGATAAATCCATATCCAAACTTGTTGAACCAAAAAAAAAAAAAAAACAATAAGATCTAATTTATGTGTCCTTTAATAACAAAAACAACAATTTACAACAAAATAGAATAAAAAATTACAAAGAAATAACAGTCTACCAAGATATATAAATTTTAACTACCATCACTAAACTTTTTTTAATACTTAGCATATATAGTTTTAATTCGGAACAATATACACAAATTATACGTATATGCATACTTATATATACACACATACATATACATTTATATACTACTATATGCCTGCATATATACATACATTCATAAAATATATATATATATACCCCACGGTTCCAGTCAGGGATCCCTGACTGGAGCCTTTGGGGTGTTTTTTTTGTGTTGCAAATTATTTTGAGAAAATCCGATCCGTCCAATGTGTTCAAAAGGTGTTTTCCAAGGTCCACGCGGAAAATCTTCAAAAAAAAATACCGGGAAGGGCTTGATCCAAGCAGTTTTTCGCAAAAACTGTATATTTACAGTTTTGCGAAAAACTGCTTGGATCAAGCCCTTCCCGGTATTTTTTTTTGAAGATTTCCCGCATGGACCCTTGAAAACACCTTCTGAACACATTGGACGGCTCGGATCGTCAAAAAAATATTCGGATCATGGAGGTCCGGAAGTCCGGATCCCGGACTAGAACCGGCCTCTATATATATATATATATATACGGGGAGGCTCCAGTCCGGGATCCCGGAAATCCCGGATTGAAGCGTTTTGAAGCCCTTCCCGATATTTTTTTGACGATCCGAGCCGTCCAATGTGTTCAAAAGGTGTTTTCCAAGGCCAACGCGGGAAATCTTCAAAAAAAAATACCGGGAAGGGCTTGATCCACGCAATTTTTCGCAAAAACTGCATATTTACAAAATTGCGTGGATCAAGCCCTTCCCGGTATTTTTTTTTGAAGATTTCCCGCGTGGGCCTTGGAAAACACCTTTTGAACACATTGGACGGTTCGGATCATGAAAATTTGATCCGGAACTATGAGTTCCGGACTCTCTAGTCCCGGACTAGAGAGTTCCTCTATATATATATATATATATATATATATAATTGAAAACGGGGGCGGGTACGGGTATTCGGAGGTGGATATCACAAAATTATACCCGCCCCATTTTCAAGTGGGAATTCTTTAAGTTCTACCATACCCGCTCCTATTGGATGAAAAATTGAGTAATATCCGCCTCCAAATAAGCGGGGGCGGGGCGGGTATCCATCGGGTTTGGGGGAATTGCCATCCCTACAGTATAGATGTATAAAAGGCAAAGTAGAAAAATTAGTGAATTTAATAATTTAGCTTCTTTTACAAATTAAACAACTTATTAGCCTAACAAAATCAGCATTCAATACTTAATTTTCAGTTTTCAGCTTTCAGCTTGTCAAAAAGCACCTTACACTTTGTCTGATCTATATTCAGTAGAACCCACAATGTAATACAAATGTGGAGGTTTAGTAATAAAACTTTAAGGAAAAAATATCTTTCTAATTGGATTAAGATTGCTAATGTTGAAATTTTAGATTGAATTGCTCTTATATTTAATCCGCTTAGACAATTCAAGAGGTTGATTTGTTTTGATAATTACTAACATACTTGGTAAGTATATTAGCTTTTTAAATTATTTTTAAGAACACATTCTTTTATTATTTTTACATTGTTTATTACCAACTTCTTCTTCTTTTTTCTTTAAAATGTGTTTATTGTGCCCCACAAATGTTAATTCCTAGCTCTGCATGCTACCGGTTCCTTCGACAAACTGAAGTTTTGTTCCGTGTAAAATTTCAATTTTGGTCTGAAAACTTTGGGCATTTCCCTGTATGAATCTTGAACATAAATATATTGTGTGTTTACACCAAAGTTTGATACTTTCCGTGATTTATCTTTTCCTTCTTGGAAGAGCCTGGAGGTAGGCAGGGCTAGGACGACCATTTACGTACGTTCATCTTCTTGTTTTTACTTAAAAACAAGAACATCGGAAGAAGAAGAAGAAAATATTCAACTTGCCTGTTGCCTAAGAGCCTGTGTAGTCGGATGATGAGATCATCCTCGTCCTCACCGAAGTCACCACGCTTGATGTCTGGACGAAGATAGTTCAACCATCTTATCTACAACTCTTCCGAGAACGATTCAGCCCTGCATTCTCAACAAAATCAGACCCGAAGGCCGAAACCGAGTTCTAACTTAAGGGGCAAAGGGAACAACAAAGAAAAAAGAAAAAAAATTACACCCAACAAGTCCCCAAAAAGAAGAAAAAAGGTTATGCTTAGTGACCTGATTTGGTTGGGATATGCTTCCAGTTTCTTTGTCCGTACTCTTCCACATATTTTCTGAGCAACCTGTCTTCTTCCTCACTCCAACACCCCTTGCTATATGTGTTCTGACCACCCATTTCATTTGTATATCCCCTTGTGCTCATTGCCCTGTAAGCAGATTCATGAACTACGGCCATTTACATGCTTAGAGCCTAAACCGAAAAATTAAAAATGGAATCCTTTTTCTTAGACTATTACAAGGGAAACCAGAATAGGAGAATCCCTTAAAATTCAAAAATGTCTACAACTCGAATTTAACTCAGGTCGGCTCTGCATAGGCATAGTTACATAGATACTCCTTCTGTTCCAAAAATAAGTGTCCCGCATGCAAAATTAAGTCTTTTTAAAAAGATGCATTTTTTTTTTTTTGTTAAATAGTTTAAATGTTTTTCACAACTTAAAAGAATACATTGATATCTATTGATTTGTGAAAAAAAAAATGATTCTTTTTACGAAAAAATGCATCTTTTTAAAGGCATAGGTTTGCGAGCGGGACACTTATTTTGGAACGGAAAGAGCGTATGATAGTACAGTAATGCTAGAGACATATCACTCCACCACACTACCAACCACACCAGCCTGCGTGGTACTGCATGATTAGTGGTTACAAAGTAGTTTCAAAATGCTTGTTCTCCCATTACCAATTCAAGTAGGCTGGTATGACTAGTGGTGCGATGGAGTGGTATATCCCTAGCATTATTGATGATAAGAGTTGGTTGAACGTGGAAGTTGTGCACAATAACAAACTCAGCTAAATGCCTAAAACAAATAATGCATGAGGCTGCCGATCGATTGCTTTCGTGAACTAGCAGTATAGTACGATTTTGGAGTGCATGTGGCTAGCAAATAAAGGAAATCCCAGTCCCACCAGTGTTTCGTAGGCTGTAGCAGAATGATAGCGATCCCCCATTTATATTTTTATTGCCCGGCAAAACAGCAACGACCCTTCAATTTCTAACGGCCATTCCAAATCCCAACCCAACCCAACCCATCTTCTGCTTTCGTCTCTTACCCAACACAAATATGGGCCAGTCTCCAGTTTTTCTTTGGTCCAATCCGGTTCAGTTGTGGGCTTTGGTGGCCCTCCTGCGCCGGGTCCGCTTCAACACATACTGTACGTCACCCGGTGAGCCATACGAAATTAGAGTAGTGGGTCCTTGAAAATCTCAATCCTGCAACATTTGCAAGATCTTTGGCCATGCTACTAACACTTGCACAATTAAGCCCAAAACTCCACCTCCTCCGGTGTGAAAAGCCAAGGTGAGAGTAGGACAAGATGTCCTACTTGTTCAAGAGCAAACTTCAAAGGAGAGATGTTGTGACACACACCTCGCGCACGAAAAACAGTAAATCAAGCAAGAAGCGAGACACACCAATTTACGTGGTTCGGCCAAATCGGACCTACTTCCACGGGGAGGGGATTTTCACTATAATCCAGATAAAATTTGAGTTCTTGTGTTACACACTCACTCTCAATCTCACAATAATAAAAGCCTCAGAGTTCTTTCGTGTATCTCTCTCTCCAACTCTTTGCCTCTCTCACTTTTGTCACACAAAATAAACTAGGCACATCGTCTATTTATAGAGTTACATAACAAAACCCTAAACCACTCCCCCCGGGCCAAAGCCCATCCAGCCCACACGGGGTGGAATCCCAACAAATCACCCCTTCCACACCGAGTGGGCAAAGTTGACTGCAACACCCCCATGTTGGCACCTCCAATCAGCTACCTCTAACAAGCGCCCGTGTCATTAACCGGTCGAGCATCCATGCACCACCAAACGTAGTACAAAAACTCAAAAGAGTGTATCCTTGCAAAACCAAAATTTGCAGCCAATCAGAAAATCCAAGTACCACACCCCCTCAACTGGAATGCCTCCACTCGCACACCTCAAACCCGAGGTGTCCGCGCTCCCCAACCGGGGTGCGGCCGGCCGAGACTCACTGGCTCGGTGACCTTGGTGATGGTGTCCCCCCTCCCGTGTCAACAACTCCAGAGAGATCACTACCATCAAGCACATCAAGAGCGAAAGAAACTCCTTTTGGCATCGTCGGAGCTCCCAAAATCTCCGTCTTTTTCCTCTGGGCTTTCCCGTGGACAACCTGCACCCATTGCTTCCCTTTTGCAATTTTACGGTATCGTTTTTCATTATTTTTATAACTTATTCGTTGGGCATGTTTAGATCTAGGATTAATTTGATTCTTGCAATCTTTACAAGCATGTGTGAGTAGTCGTTTTGAGTGCGGCCGCGGGACCAAGGTGTCCCGTGGCTAGGCTAATTTATGTTCCACCTCGGTGCCGAATCAATTCAATTAATGCGCAGTTTTTGAATACGGAAATTTTTCTAGCAAACAAACCCGGGCATTGCCAATTCCAATTGCGCGCTGAAATCGGTGACAAGTGGTGTGCACTTGTTGGAAACTATTTTCCATATTTTTAAATCTATTAATTGAATCATTGTGGCCCGAGTGAATGTGAATTAGGCTAGCTGCGGACACCGTAGTGCCCTCGGCTGTGCTCTCCTGTTTAAACCGTAGCCCAGTAGTTGAATTAGTTTAATTTAGTTAATTAAGTAAATCATCTGAGCAAGGGGTGGCTACCTGAGAGCCAATTACAAACGTAGAGCTGACATAGTTTGAGTCAAACACCGTAGACCGTCTCTGTGGTTTGACTCCGGTACTTCCGGATTTATTGTGCTGCACCGGTCGATAGTCCTACGCTTGGGACGAAATCTTAGTTAATTGTTAATCACCCGAACGGTCAAGCACAGCATAACGTCTGTAAACTAACAATATTCATGTAGTAATGCGGACAGCATAACGACATGGGCAGAAGCGTAAGTATGCATGCAGACAGGGTAACTACTAAAGATACGAACTTTTCGAATATCCGAACCGGCAACATAACAACTGTATATGTTACGTGCGGGGTTCCACTCGGACAGAATAACAATTGTGCTGGCAATTAAATCATGCGTGCATATTAATTACGCGCAGGTGTATGCATGCAGAACAATAATTAAACTACTTTAATCATGCGAGGGCAAAACAATAACTTCTCATGCTAAGAATATCTGGATGTTTAACTTGATTGAAAATCGCTAAATTATGCATGAACTAAGCATAAATAAATCCTACCATGCTTTCATAAACAAAACTAGACTAAAACAAAATAAACAAAATAAATCTAAACTAATTAGACTAATTAATTAAACTAAACTAAACAAAACTAATTAACTTGAAAGCAAAATTAATTAAACCAAACGAATTAAACTAAACTAACTAAACAATAAAGAAAATAAAAAAGGGGAACATACCTTGACTGAGCCGGTCGCCCACAGGAAACAACCGAACTGAACTAGACCGTCTCCGCTAAGATAGCCTTGATGCTCGACCTCTCTCCGGCAGCCTTCCGGCGTCGAAGAGAAAAAGAACTAACCGAACTACTCCAAGGTTGGACCAAGATTTGATCTCAGTCCAGAGAGGAGTTTACACTATACCTGCTAAGAGGTTTTACAAGTGTTTTCGGAATTTTTGGAGTCTTTTTTTAGTGTCTCTCTTGTGTTTGAAACCTTAGGTGAAGGGGGGTATATATAGGCTCATTCCAGGTGAAGAAGGATTTGTTAGGCGATGTGGGACGACCAAAAATACGATTTTTCCGTGCTCAGAGGCGGTGGCACGTAAATCTAGAACGTTCCAATCGAAAAAGGAATTTTTTTGGTAGGGCCATCCGGCCCTGGGCTAGAGCCGGACCGGCTCTGGTCCTGGTACGGGATGGGCTAGTTCGGGTCGGGGTCGGGTACGTTTTGGTCCATTTTGACGCGTTCCGGGCTGATTTTTGGGCCAAAAACAACGATAGATTGGGCTAAAATCAAGGTTTTTTGTGGATTAAAAATAAAATACTTTTGGGGAATAAAACCACTCAATATTTTGAAAAACACTCAGTCCGGAACTCAACAAAAATATTTTTGGGAACTTCAACGAAAGGTTTTTCAAACATTCTTCAAAATCCGGGCGCGAGGAAACGACGATAGGCTACCGTAAGAGATCTTTGCATCAAGTCCATCTTCTCGAAGCGGATAAAATTGTACCAACATGTTCGTCATCGGGCGAAGACACAACCAAAGGGCTTAAGCGTTACGGACAACCAAGGTGGGGTGTCTACACCTACCCAACTAAACTCCCTATACCGCTTGCTCCATGTCTAACATCAGCCCCTCATGTCACGACTGATCCCGCAAGCCTGTATAGCCCACCAAATTTCTTCCCCAGCAGTACATCCCGCTCTCCAACAAAAACCCCAAGTTCTCCAGATTGTGCAGAAAAACTACATCATCTCTCATCAAGTATCCCGAGAGATATCAAGTTCTTCTTCACTCCTGGCACGTGTCTTACTCCCGCTACCTTCACAATTTTTCCACTAGGCACCCAAAATTTCACTGTCCCCTTGCCAACAACCTGATTCATTGAACTATTAGCCATCTGGACAAGACCTCCATTGCATGCCTCATACTCCCAAAACTGTGACCTATCCTGCAGACATGATATGAGCATCTAGAATCCAGTACCCAATCCGATTTCGCTGCATCCGTAGCGTCTATACAGCCAACACACAATCATCATCGGATTCCCCGAAAGCCACTACTGCCTCATTTGGTGGGATTCTCTCTTTCCCCGCCTTAAACCTTGGACAATTCCGTTTAATATGCCCCTCTTCCTGGCAATGATAGCAAGTGAAAGTATGCCCCTTCGGATTGGAACTGTTGTCGCCTCCATTCCTTCTGTTTCCCTTTCCTTGGTTCCTGCCCATTTTACCGTCCGAAATTAGTGTCCGTGCTCGTCAGCCTATTCAGTCCCCATCTCTTTCCTCTTCGCCTCTTCGTTGAAAATAGCATCCTAACCATAACCATAGTCAACTTCCCTTCCGGCACTGAGTTACTCAGGGAAACCACCAGTGTCTCCCAATTATCCGGTAGAGAACTGAGCAACAACAAAGCCTGCAACTCATCATCAAACTTTATCCCAACATTGGACAGCTAATTAACCAAACTCTGGAACTCACTAGAATGTAGAGAAAAAGACACCAACCCGGAGCTTCAAATTCACAAGCCTCCTCATCAGTAGTGCCTTATTCCGGGAGGTTTTCGACTGATACATCCCCTCCAATTTCGTCCACAAAGCGTAAGCGTCTGTTTCCTCAGCTACATGATGAATAACCTCCTGTCCAAAATACACTGGCGGATCAATGCAACTACTTTCCTATTACTCTTCTTCCAATCTTCTATTTTCACCTCTGTCGGTTTGACTCCTATGTGTTCCAAGGGATCATATAACTCTTTAAAAATAAGCATGTCCTCCATCCAAGGCTTCCAAACTGCATAATTGGTCGCCGTTAATAGGATCATAACATTCATATTAATCTCCGCCATCTCCGCAAACAAGATAGTCTAAAAAACAAACCCCTAGAAACTCCCACACTTGATTTGAAACACCACAGAACGTTTTAAAGAAGCAAAATAAAATGTACCGTCAAAATCCGTAATAAATCTCTGTAAACCAACGCCGGAATTGGATTCGGGACGTCGAACCGAGTCTAGAACCTGTCCGAATCGGCCAAAAACCTCCTGAATAGGCCAAAAAACACTCTTTTGGTCAAACCGGACCGTTGACCAGTCAAAAACCGGTCTGAACCCGCTGAATCAAATCAAACCGCCCAGTTTCTTTTGAAAAAAACCGAAACTTGAACCGGTTGAAACTTCTGACCCGACCCTTAACCCCTTTGACCTGATCTCTAAACCTTTTGACCTGGAATGTAACTCTTTTGATCTCTTTGACCCGAATTCTGACCCTTCTGATCTCTTTGGACCTTCTCTGAACCTTTTGAACCCTTCTAACTGTTGACTAACTCTTTGACCTTGCTGATGTCAGCGTCTTCTCCACCAGCCCAGCACTCAAAATCCTAGATCTTGACCAAACTTTGACCGGTCCTCACGATCTCGTTTCAACTCTGATTCACGAATTATATATCAAACTGATCGTATCGCCGAGCTCTATCCAAATATGGTCACAAATCTGAATTCCGACACTTTTTTTTTCCATCAGTTTTCAATCCGATTCGTCAAACAGAGTATCCGGTGACCAAAACGGACCACCCACACACCGTAGTGATCGTCTCCAAGAGTTGCACCTTACCCACTGATCAAAAACAAGTTTCGTCACTTGTTATGTCCGACCAAAACTCTGAACGGTGCTCCAATGGCCTCCGAGTGATTATCCAACTGCTTCGCGCTATCTGGTGCTTCAACCAAAGCTCTTATACTAGTTTGTTGTGACAAACACACACCTCGTGCACGAAAAATAGTAACTCAAGCAAGAAACGAGACACACCAATTTGTGTGGTTCGGCCAAATCGGGCCTACTTCCACGGGGAAGGGGTTTTCACTGTAATCCGGAGATTGTCGCGAAACCAGAACCGCTGCCAAGATCCCCAAGTAGTCTTGTTGGCTTTAGGGGGATTGCGGAGCTTTCCTTGATTGTCATAGCGAGATCCGAACTCGCCAGCAGACTTAAACTCCTTCTCCACATACTCAACTGCTATCTTGACACCAGAAGATAGATTGTTGGGGTTGAAGTGATACTCGCCGCGAGTGGGGAAACCCAGCAGAATCTCTGTATCCAACAGCGTTGGCCCTGCTTCCCCAAAGGGGAAGATGAAGGTGTGAGTGATGGTGCTCTAGCGAGACACCGCAAAATCCAGATAGCGTTGGGGATGACTCGTGGAAAGATCTCGCGAAAGGCGAACAGCTTTTGATAGGCCCACTTTATCAAGGGTTCTTCTGTGTACTTTGTTATCAAGCACGGTGGATACCCAATCACCCCAGCCCTTTGGGGGTTGGACGTTAGTCTTGTACTGGACCTGAGAAAAGGGGAAAATCGCCCCTCTCTATCCTAAGTCGTACCAATGAGGAAGGATTGATCATGTCTGCTTCAGAAGCACTTGACTCGTCGGAAAAAAGGATGTACCGCACCTTGGGATCACCGCGAATGGGAACATAGTTCTGAACATTGGCCCAGAAAACGTCATTCTTGGGCCTGAGGAATGGAGCCCTCTTCCACTCACTGGCAGGAGGTAAAGAGGTTTTCGCTAAGAAAGCCTCAGTATCAGGTTTTGATTTCCTTGTTCTGGCCATAACGGATTCTAAGAAAGAACTAGGGTTTGGTAGAAAACTTAAGTGATGGAAGAAGAAAGATGGGACGAGAGACTTGGAAATTTTTGAGATAAGCACGAAGAGGTTTTTGGGAGAATAAAAAGTTTATCCTCTCCCTCAAACGGTACTTATAGGCGTAGCCTCACGGTCATCACAAGAATGAGCGGTTGAAACGGTGTCAGGAGTCCAATCAACCTGCAACTTCGAAATTGGGAATAGCCACCTTTTGGAGGGAAATGCTAAAATGACAGACTCCGCTGACATCGCACGTGCGCGATATGGTGCATTAATCAACACGCATCGCGGAATCACGCTCGCGCAAGGGGCATATGTAGGAAAGGTCAGCGCATTGGATGACTGGACGGTTGACCAACCTATAATAACTTGCCACGTGGAGAACAGACCCACAACAGACACGTCAGACATTGAAGTCAATGTCTGGGGTGAAGCCCCACCGCGAAGGGGATATCCTCGCGGAGGAACACAGCAGAACCATAAGTACCCTAAGTAAGGGATACCCTGAGCAAGGTAACCCCATTTGGTGGGAATTCAGCTGTCGCAACACCCTTAGTAAAAGGAAGTGACGCGACGGGAAGAAGAATATATTTACACGTACATATACATTGAGCTTGCGGCTGCACCTGGCCATAAGGCAGGGCAGGGAAGTCATGGCGAGTCTCAAGGAGGGAATTGATGCGATCCCTAGTATCGCGGGAATAGGGGAGATATAAGTGGCTTGGTGGCTTAAGAGATTAGGGTTCGTCGTGAAGGAATGGGGTGCACTGGATAAGCCAGAGGAATCTTCCTAATGGCCAGTGACGACACCCACGTTGCCCAGGTATACAGAGAGAGCACGTGTCATCATATTATTAGGGAAATGTCTGCAGCCCAATGATTGGGCACAGATCCCTATAAATATGGGACACTCCTTCGCAAATTCTCAAATAGATTGATTCATTCCCAAGGTATGGAAATTCTAGAGAGAGAAAGTGATTCCGAGCCCTGGAATTAAGGACATTGTTCTTGCTTAGTGACGTCACCCACGTTGCCCGGGTATACGGAGAGAGCACGTGTCATCATATTATTAGGGAAATGTCTGCAGCCCAATCATTGGGCGCAGATCCCTATAAATATGGGACGTTAGTCCTTCACAAATTCTTAGATAGATTGATTCATCCCCAATTAAGGCACGGAAATTCTAGAAAGAGAGTGATTCCGAGCCCTGGAATTAAGGACATTGTTCTTGCTTGTGCTTGCGGACTCATCCTTTCCCTAGAACTATGACTTGAGGATGATGATTGTCTAAGGGAAGCGAACTGAGTACTGCTGCCTTCTCTTTCTATGTATTTGGCCTAATTCTTCACCCCTTTACACACTCTCTTATTCTTGCTCAGTTATTAGCTATTGTTTGCCTCTCCAAATTAAGTTTATTTGACAGAACCAAGAACCTATCCTACACGCAATATGATTTGTCTAGACGTATGCAATTCCATCTCACCTTTTTTTAGTCGGGGTGTAACACTAACGAAAGACGCAAGAACCAATAGTACCGGCCAATACAATAGGTGACGAGCCATGTCTAAAACATCAAGAACCGATAGTACCGGCCAATACAATAGGTGACGAGCCATGTCTAAAACATCAAGAACCGATAGTACCGGCCAATACAATAGGTAACGAGCCATGTCTAAAACATTAATGCCTACAAACCAGACGACATAAGCTATGTCTAACGCTGCCCAACAGGGTTCTTTGTAGGCCACAAGCGAATTGAGGAGAGAGGAAAACTTCCGCCATGTACTATTTTTTTATTATCAGTTTCACCACGTTCCTAATTTCGTACAATTATTAATACGTGATTGTAAGGAAATTAGATGGTCCCTGCAGGCATGCTGGCAATAGGTACGCACTAAAACTATATGGACCATGTCTACACGACGTGCAAATTTCAGCCCTATAGGGGTACGATCATCAAAATCTCCAAGATGGGTTTTGTGGACATGTAACAATGGCTGGGTATGGAGGCTTATTCCGGGACAAAGACGGGAAGTGGATCATGGGATTTTATGGGAAGTTGGTGCGATAACAATCTAGCTATAGAAATCTGGGTGATTTACAGGGGCTTGACCATCATCTTAGAGAAAAGCATGCATAATGTGATTATGGAATCTGACTCTATGGTGGCGGTACCGGTAAATCTCATCAACGATGGTGCTGAATGGAACCATCCTCAAGGAAATATCATCATGGAAACTAGAGTTACTATCCAAAGAACTCGAACTACGCTCAATCAAATTTACCGTGGAGCGAACAAATGCGCAAATCACATGGCTCATGGTGAAGCGGAACAAAATGACAACCTTATGGTTACTGAGGCAATGCCCATTTTTGGGTCTGTAATCTTAATTTTCAGCTGCTGGTGCTTGTGGTTGCTTTAGTCTAATATAATTTCCGAAATACCAAAAAAACAAAAAAACATAAAAAAGGACATGTTACAACGTGTGGTGCTAACATAATGGGGTGCAATAGGACACATGCTGGAGCCCTAATTTCTGGTAAACCTAATCGACTGTGGGTCCAATATATACACCCTAATTCATGAGGACCATCAAATGCAGTCCTTTTCTTTTTCCTTTCTTGGGGCATAGTCAAAATTAATAACCTTATCCACCATATATTTCTGTAGAATCGTAGAGTATTAATTGAACCCTATGAAAACGTGTAGTTGAGAAGGGTGTTAGCAGAGCACATGGCAGTCCCGAGACCACCAAATACTTTCATTATTAGAGCATCTCCTACCCGTCTCTCACTCTTTCTCCATTTTGGAGACTCAAAGAAATATATTTTATTCAAAAAACAAATATGGAGAATCAACAACTCCAACCCCAATTCTCCATTTTTCATCTCCTAAATTTCCCTCCAAAATTTTACTTGTATTCCCATTTCAAATTTCAATCAAAGTACTCCTTTTGTGTTTAAATTAATTATTGGTAGTAGTAAAAATAGTATTAGTAATCTAAAAAAAACAAACAGATGGGTAGGAGGCTAGTGGTGTAAGTGAAAAAAAACTATAAGAGTTAAAATAGTTTGAATTTACATTTAAGGTAATTTCAAAGTGTATTTATATCTATTTAATATTAGGCTCATTTTGAAGATACTATTAATATCTTTTCAATGATATCAATTTTATAAAAATTGAGTGTATAATGTAAAAGTTATATGTCATTGAAGAATATTTAGCAAAAAGTAAATAGGATATGGTTGGTATTCTAATTTGTTATCAATTGATACAAAGGATAAAATAGTGATTTTAAGAGAGAGGGGAGAAATGGAGATGGGTCTCCATTTGGTGGGAGATTCTCCAAAATATGGAGGATGAGAGTTGAGTCTTCATTTTGGAGACCCTAAATAGAGATGGGTTGGAGGACATAGATTCTCCAAAATGGAGATTTGGTGCTCCAAAATGGAGATTTGGAGATGGGTAGGAGATGCTCTTACAGGGTCCAAAGTTAATATCTAGTTTCTGACACGACCTACGTCTCTACATATATAGAACCCCTAGTACATTGTTCCATTCTTTCAGCTTTAAGAGCATTAGTTCCAAGAGAAATATTTGAAACATGAAGGAAACCCATAAAGTGCATCCGACGGGTGACATTCATCCGGTACACTGTTTAAATAGTGTACCGGATGATCTCACTCGTCGGATCCCCTGTATGAGTTGTTTTCTAGTTTTCTTTTCATGTTTCCTACCGGGCCTCATCTTTGTCGGTTAAAATCTCCACGAAAGCTACCACATTTTCTGAAACACTAATAGCACGTAGTAACACACGAGATAGGACACCTATTCGATCACCAAAGAGACATACAAATACTCACCAGCTCTTACTCCCTTCGTCCCTTTTTAAGCGTCCAACTTTGTAATTTTAACTTCACCTTGACTTTTACCTCTGCTTTTAATAATATCATTCGCAATTACCATTAACTCTTCAAATGGATAAAGTAATACTCCCTCTGTCCAAAATTGTTGCTCATGTTCCGGGATTCTAATTTTTTATGAACCTTACATAATTGTACCCAAAAAGGCATGGGCAGCTCTAGCATGGCACCGCGAGGTCAAGCGACCTCGTTGGGTTAAAAAAATGTACTGAAAAAATATAAAATTTAGATACAAATTAAATTTACTTTAGTATTGTCAGCGCTTGGTTATTCGTGCGAGGTAAAAATATATATTTCTAACTCAATTTGAACCAAATTGTTATAGCCTTAACAAAACAAAACAAGCCTAGCCTAGCCCAATTATAAGAGCCCAATATATAGTAAACATTTGAGGACTGTGCTTGTATACTAGCTTGTAACGCGTGCTATGCACGGGATCAAGTGTGCCTGTTAACCCCATTTGTCTACATCTTAATCCCGTGGGTAGCATGGGTTAATTTGTTTTTTTTTCTTTTTTCTTTTTTGATAACTAGATGTCTAGGCTAGTTTTCGTGCACCTCGACTAATTCCAGGGCCCTAGAGCTAAAGACCGAGTATAACCCCCGTGGCCACAACAATTTACTAATAAGGGAATTCGAACCTGAGACTTTTTAGGTGAAAGCAAACTCCTAAATCCCACTTTGCCAATCTCTTGGGGTTAGTTAGTGTGGGTTATTGTGAGTTACTGCTAGTTATATGTTTACTTGTGTAGCACACGGCCTATTATTTGACCGAGCAATATTAATACATTCATTGAAGTACAATGTTTTTTTTTTTTTTTTTCCTTTCTTTTTTGGAAGATATAAAAGTACAATGGTTTGTCACCCTCTCATATCAAAGCATAGGAAAAAGATGTGCTATGATATTTATTTTTCGCTAACTTAGGAAGGAAAACAAAGTTTGAGAATAGGCTGAACACACTCCTCCAATGAATTATTGTTTTGTTCGAAATATTTTTGAAAGGAGGAACTCTTACTCTTATAGTACAACATATGCATGGGCTGCTTCAAGAATAAGATCTTGTGTCGACATTCAAGGAGGCACTCATTTATCATATTTCCTAGTTGCAACTTCTTTTATTTTCATTTATCGGTTGATAGAATTGAATGTTTTCAGCATGTAACAAACAAAACTCAACCTTGCAATGAACCCGTGCTATGCACATTTGATCAATTGCCTTCTACAGAATGCAAAAAACGTGATTTTTAAATGAATCATTTCCATTATAAAACGGCAATAACTAATGTTTTCTAAAACATTTGTATTGTCGTATTGTAGAAGTCCAAATTTAATTGATAGAGGTCAAAATGGATAATCAGGCATCGTCAATGAAAGGATATTATATGAAGAATATTTAGTTAAAATATTAAATGACCATCTTGAAAAAGGTGACTGCCAAATAAAATTGGACTTAATTGGAGATCTTCTGCTTTTGTTAAATCAAAAGGTAATCTCTCACAAAAAACATTAGATGTGCATATCTCTTTTGCCTAGTCAGAGACTTTTTTTTTTTTTTTTTGTCAGTGCTTAGATGAAAATCCTGGAGCTACTCCTGCAAAAAAGACAAAAGTAGGACTATTTTTTTTACGTTTGCGAGGAAAAACATATATATTAAGTAACGCATATTTTCTCTCGTCCAAGACATGTTTTCTGTAGTGATTTATTGGGTACCGTACCATCCCTCATATCTCTCTCCTTTCTCTTTCCTCCAGACAACTTCTGCCATCCAATTTCCTCTCTCTTCTCTCTCTCTCTCTAACACACCCTACACGGGGATCAGCATGTGGAGAGGGCTCTAAAATTGAGAGAATGTGTTTTGTGTAGCTCACTCCTAAAGCACTCAAATGGGGACGATGATACGCGTACAGAAGCTGGGGACCCGAAATTGTACCGATCGTACACGGGGATCCACTTTTGGGTCCCACACGAGTGATCCGAACCATTCATTGTTCTTAAAACATTTTTCCGAGGGGCTCTACCAAATTTCAGCTCAATCGGACTGTTGGAAGTGCTCCAACCAAAGTCTCACCGTTCCAACCACGGATCACTCGTGTGGGACCCAAAAGTGGGTCCCCGTGTGCGATCGGTACAATTTCGGGTCCCTTTTTTCTGTACCCATATCTTTATCCCTCAAATGGAGTGCAAAAATGAAGGAAAATATAGTTATGTGACACAGGATAAAAGTTGACCCAAAAGTGGGCCTAAAATCCTCAAATGCTGATGCTCCAAGGCCCATAACCTTTGCCGTATTTACTACTATATTGTATCGTTTCTGTAACCCATTTTTCATAAGCAACAACTCAAACTACCTCATCAACAGAAAAGTCGGATATTTTCTATTTTTTTTCAAAGAAAACGAACGTTCATGAATTTAACAATGAATTCAAGAAATTGAACTTAACAATAACTGGAGTATGCGCCCACCACCGAATTGGGGGCCGTGTAGTGAGCCAAAACTCACTACCTCACTACAGGATGCTACAGGATGTAGTAAGGAACGGAAACCGTTCGATTCGATAATCAATGGTCCAGATTTAAAATAAACTTCTCCATGGAAGAAACTACTCTTACATGGAAGAGTTTATTTTAAATCTAGACAATTGATTGCCGAATCCAATGACCACTGTTGCTCACTACAGGCCCCAATGCCGCCCACGAGACCCATACCTAAGCATCATGTTCTGTCCTCACTTTAAACAAGTCAACTATGCTGAATGAATTTCAAACCTACAAAACTCACTAACCAATTATGGTCCGCAAAAAAATCATCTCTTACATCTCTTTCAAAGATAGCATTCTTTTATACCAAGTGGGTAGAGGCCCAAAACGACAATTATAAACGAAAGCATTGATTGCATTCACTTGATATCCATTACTTATCCAAACTGGAATTACCATTCAAAAGTAAAAGAGTCAAGGAACAAAAAGAAAAAAGGGATATGGGTTCAGTGAATGAAATGAGTGATGAAGTTCAAGTAAAACCTTACTGGAGGTGGAGCAAACAAGATTTCTTCCCAGAAGAATCATTCCAGAACTGGGGAACATATCGGCATGCGTTATCACAAACTTGTTTCCGTTTCAAGGACCGTCTTTTAAGCCGATCGGATGATGCAAATGAGGTTGGTGAGCTCAGGAAACGAAGTGAAAACCAGATGAAACGGTGTTTGAATTGGTGGGACCTCACTTGGTTTGGATTCGGCTCCGTCATTGGCGCAGGCATCTTTGTGCTCACAGGCCAAGAAGCCAATATGCACGCCGGACCTGCTATCGTCCTGTCCTACGCTGCTTCAGGTTTTTCGGCGATGCTTTCTGTTTTCTGCTACACGGAATTCGCAATCGAAATTCCAGTAGCCGGTGGATCATTTGCTTATCTGAGGGTAGAACTGGGAGACTTTGCAGCATATATAACAGCTGGAAACTTACTTCTTGAAAGCATAATTGGGAGTGCAGCAGTAGCAAGAGCTTGGACTTCTTACTTCACAAGTCTTCTCAACCGCCCGTCCAATTCGCTCCGTGTCCATACAAATCTTAAAGAAGGCTACAACCTCTTGGACCCGATTGCCGTTGTAGTCCTAGCAATCGCATCATCTCTTGCCATGGCTAGCACAAGGAAAACCTCAGTTCTCAATTGGATTGCATCTGCAATTAACACTGTTGTGATCTTGTTTGTTATAATTGCAGGCTTTGCTCATGCCAAAACCTCGAATTTGACTCCTTTTTTGCCTTTCGGCGTGAAAGGGGTCTTCCAAGCAGCAGCGATCGTGTACTTCGCGTATGGAGGATTTGACAACATTGCAACAATGGCGGAGGAAACAAAAAATCCGTCGAGAGATATACCACTAGGATTACTTGGGTCCATGTCGATCATCACTGTCATTTACTGCTTGATGGCACTTTCATTGAGTATGATGCAAAAGTACACGGACATAGACCGTGATGCAGCCTACTCTGTTGCATTTCAGAGTGTAGGGATGAAATGGGCAAAGTATTTGGTGGCACTCGGAGCTCTTAAGGGGATGACCACCGTTCTTCTGGTAGGGGCACTTGGGCAGGCACGATACACTACACATATAGCGCGAGCCCACATAATCCCACCGTGGTTTGCTCTGGTCCACCCGAAGACAGGAACCCCTATCAATGCTACACTGTTGATTACCATTTGCAGTGCTTGCATTGCTTTCTTCTCAAGCTTGGATGTTTTGGCGAGTTTGTTATCCGTTAGCACGTTGTTCATCTTCATGATGATGGCGGTTGCACTTCTGGTGAGGAGATATTACGTAAGAGGGATCACGCCTCGTATGAACTTGTTGAAGTTAGTTGTATTGTTGCTTCTCATCATCGTTTCGTCAATGGCAACTTCAGCTTACTGGGGATTGAACCCAAATGGTTGGATCGGATATGCAGCCACAGTACCTCTTTGGTTCTTGGGGACCCTGGGGATTTCGGTGTTTTTGCCGCAGCAGATGACGCCCAAAGTTTGGGGTGTTCCACTTGTCCCCTGGCTTCCGTCGTTGTCCATAGCGACAAATTTGTTTCTCATGGGATCTTTGGGAGCTGATGCTTTTATACGGTTCGGGGTATGCACCATTGTAATGCTGGTCTACTATTTCTTTTTTGGGCTCCATGCGACTTACGATATGGCACATGAGCCAAAGAAGCCAGAATCCATGAAGTTCACTGAAGCAGACAGCATTGGAAGTCCAGGGCCTTGAAATTTAGAAATCTCTCACCTGTTGGCAAGGATTCTTCTTGATTAGTGCCACTTAGCAGTTCTGGAATAATAGGATGTAACAAGATTCTAAAATTTGAATCGAAGGCATAAATTTAGTCTTAATGTAAAAGTTGTCGAAGGAAAGAACATATTTTGTTCATTGCAGAAATAAATGGAAGAGGACCTACCTCTCTCCTCTGTCTCTGTATTTTACAGAAGTGCGTTTGTCCATTATATTTCCACGGGATCTGAAACAACGAACAAATCAAAATATGTAGCAGATAAGTACGCAGTCCTAAGAGAGAAAAAATAAATAAATAAGGCCAGTGACATGTAATTCCTTTCACCTAAACAGGAAGTAACAAAAAGAATCTGATAATGTGATGAATTAACTTACCTTGCCTTCAATTAGAACAAGAGCAACTAAGGTAGAGAATAAGATCAGCAAAAGTACATACCAAACAGTGGCCCAAAAAGCAAAGCTAATTCCAAATTATGGCAAGCTAATTTTGGCTATGATGTCTGCCATCAAATTAAATTTTAAATTTGACTTGCACTAAAGGTTACTGAAAGCATTGGCCAGCTAAGAAGCATAGATACGGAAATGCCCGGAATATTTAATGTAATCCATTTTGCAAAATATCCTGACATTAGATGTTATTGTTAAAAGGTTCTCCGAAGTTGAATAGAATTTCTGAAAATAAAGAAAATAAGAGGATTCATATCCTCCATCCATTTGAGGGTAGAAATTTTACCATATGAGCATGAAGGGGAAAACTTTTTCTCTCGACGTAAAAATATGCATGTGCCATCATTCTAATAGGTGTCCCCGTGGTTGCCGTGGATATACTAGAAAATATGCATGAACTAATGCAGCACAGGCACAGGTATGGGCTGTGGGTAAAGTACAGGTGCAAGTACTAGATATGGCAAAAACCAAAAAAAATGTATGGGTACACGAAAGGCGAGGGTACAGCAAATTGTGTAGCATGCTTCATTTGATATAACAAGTACAACATATTTTACCAATAGAAGCAAGATAAGGGGCGCTCTGGAGTAAGAAATAAAAAGATGGGGTCTTAAATTGTAATTTGGCTTCTTACAGAAACAAAATGACTCAGCAGCAGATCAAGGTCTCACTCTCATGGATTGTTCTCTGCCTTCATGTATCTCTACCCAACCAGACAACGAAACAAGCCACTGAAACTAGCCTCTCCTCCGGCAATTGGAAATGCCAACTGATCTCCCTCCTGCAACGCAGATTTGGCTCTCTGCTCGCTCTATGACTCTCCTCTCGTTTTCTAGGCTTAGCTCTCTCTCTCTCTCTCTCTCTCAAAACAAACGTACTGAATAGAGTACCATTCGTGTAACCTAGCCCATACCGAGGTACCCAGTTCGTTTTCGGAGTACCCAGTACGTATTCCATAGCCGGGGCCATACCCGTACATACTAGATTGTCGTAGAACCTTCCAAGACATGCTACAATCTTCTCCATCGTCATGGACTCTTCAAGATTGCCGTAGAACCTTCTGGAACTTTTCATAATTCCCTTTCTTATGCCACCAACTCGCAGTTCATAACACTAATTCACAAACTTTAGCCCTTTCTAGATTCTTCTTTACAATTATCATTATCCTCCTAAGTCCTAACACAACATATTTTGTAGATAAACATGTTCCAAACCTAATCCTAGTACAATTCTATTCCCGCTCATGGCTATTTATGTTAGATATTATTCTTCTCTCTTCTAATGACTGTACACACTTCTAAGCATATTCTATTATGAATGCTTCTACCCCAATTTTGACAATATCCTAGAGTTTACACTTTTAATTTATACTAGTCGTAGCCGACGTTCTTCGCACGTCACCGTGTGCTCAGTGGTGAAACAATGTTCAGTGATGAAAGATGTTGTTCGATTTTTATAATAATAGCCTATGTGTATGAGCATTCTATCCTTTTGCGGAAAGAAGACTTTTTTTTGTTCAGCTCCCAAGAAATAAACCTTAAGTTTAAGTGCACTGCATTTTCCTCCTGCTGATGAGTTTTTTAAGACCCTGAACAGCCACAGCCATGCTTCAAATTGTCAGTCTTTGGGCAAATCCAATATGAATGTACAACAACAATGTTATGAATAACATATCAAATTGGAATGGTAAAATGACTTTGGTAAGACTTATTGAATTCTCACCTACCTGTAGCAAGTGGCGTTTCGTCACCGTCAATCTCATTGGTGGCGACAAAGTGCCAACTATTTTATTTGACTAATGTTCATCACTCTTTTTAGCTACTAACAAAATATTCTTTCGCCACCAAGCCACAATCGTGGTCGATTCATTCTTTCTTCTTCTTTTGTGTTTTGTCAACAGTTGGTGGACAGGGATGGTCTTTCATCTTTAAACCGTCAATTTCATCTTGTTCCATGTCTGTTGTGGAGTCACCTTTTTGTGTGATGAAGATTCAGCTTCTGCTTGTTTAGTATGATCTGCTGTGGCAGGAATTGCAGCAACTACAGTGAGAGGGATTTCTAGTTGAACTTCTACAATTACAGACAGATCCTTAACTGCGATGATGTTAAACTCCATTGTTGTTCCCAGTATTGTCGCAGCATTGTTTGACAACCTGCCCTGTATTTCAAATGCAGTCAATGTTAGTGTGTTACAAATATTTGGTGTTGTGATTTTTTCCAAGGAAGAATGAAATTAAGTTGTGCGCGCGGATATTTTTTGGTCACTTCTTGTGTGTTGTCTTCCAAGTATTCTCCAGTTACGCCAAAAATTGTACACATGTATAGCAGATGATGTGCACTGTTAGTCCTTTACGTGAATGCAAGCATGTGTCCTTATTTTTGGTATATAAGAATGGTTTGAATTGCCTCTGTCAATGGTGATGAGAGGAGCAGATTTAAAGTTTTCACTTCATGGAAACATAAGCTCTCAGAAATTAACATTTGTTTGATCGAGAAACTTTAATTCTTACTTTCTCTGTCCCAATTTGTTGTGTCTGCTTTCTTTTTTGGACGTCTCAAACAATTGTCTATATCTATTAATTTATAATATTTTTTATATTCAATATCGATCTTGTTTGATAAATCTCAATTAATTTCATTAAACAAAGATTTCGAAATCATAAAAAAAACATTATAGATTATGAAATATAGACAATTTTTTTAGAAGTCCCAAAAAAGAAACAGGCACAACAAACTGAGACGGAGGGAGTATTGATTTTTCCTCTAATATTCAAACAAATTTGGATGCAGAAGCTTTGCTTTCTATATGTTGCCACATGGAAATTTCCAACTCACTCATCAGATGCATGTGTGTTTGTGTGTGCGCATTTACGTGTGCTTAGGCCTGATTTCACTCAACTTAAAAAGGCTCTTGAGTTGCAATAGTGTGTGTCGAAGGTGTGTTTCAGTGTTTGTGATGTGTTTTGTCCAAACAAACAATCAAGCTTAAAAAGGTAAGAAGAAAGACAGAACTTCAACACTAAATGTAAAGAAAAAAGTCAATAAAGAAGAGTTGTAGTTCATTTGTTGCAGTCCCACTCTGTGTTAACATCTAAACCAAATTCAGTCGTCATATCAAATTTGCTTCAAAACTCAGGTACAAGCATAGATACAAGCGAAAATGGCGAAACACATATGCATATACGTAGTGATACCTTTGATAAGTTGTCTTTGGACATTTCTTTGGCACATTATGATGAAAAAAGGCGAGAAATCTGACACGAGACAGGAAATTAGCAACTATCTGAGTCGAGGCATTGAAGCACAAAGGCGATGCTCCTCTCTCCTCTGCACTTGAATCACTCCAATTCTAACGGACCTCGACGAAAATTTTACTGATTAAATTACTATTCTCTCTTGTAACCTTCAAACTCAGCACCTGCAATAAGCTTAGTGGAGGCTACACAACCGAAAGTCGCAACTGTCTCATGATGTAAATATATATAGTAGAACAGTTGCAAAGGCTTTGGGCTTTCAACTACCTCTTAATGGATCTTAAAGTACACCAACATTCAACAAACAGATGCAATATAAAATCACTAAAGCACAGGTTCCTAATCTACTATTTCAACAAGTTTAACCAACCTATCAGGGGAGAAAAACAGAGACAATCTACAAGGTATGCGTATCGGAAAAGTAAATTGTTGGACTGAGCACTAACAAGGATAAATGTACTGCTACTCAACAAAGGTTCCCTGACTAAATCAATTATTGTGGAGAGACTGTAACTTAAAATTGGACTTGACTACAGGTACAGAAATTTTGGGTACATAAAATGTACAAATGGCTTGTGGGGTCTATTTTTTGGTTCCACACAAAAAATCCGAACCGTTCCTTAATTTTAAAATAATATTTCAAATGACCTTGCAAAAAATCAACTCAATTGGATGTGTAACTGATTGATCCAAATTTAAGGTTTTTATTCAGAGTAGGATTCTGAATGAAAACTTGAAATTTAGATCAACGAGTTATGCATATCCAATTGAGTTGATTTTTTGCAAGGTCATTTGAAATATTATTTTAAAATTAAGGAACAGTTTGGATTATTTGTGTGGGACCCAAAAGTAGACCCCACAAGCCATTTGTACATTTTATGTACACCAAACTTCTGTACCCTTAGGATTTTCCCTTAAAATTGGAAATACAAATATAGGATCAGAATTTTGCCTTACCTTGAGGCTTGAGGTCTGATAAATCTAGACATCTTCCAAGGGAGCCAGGCAGGTCCTTTAATTGGTTGTTTGAACAATCAAGCCTACATAAAACCACATGAAATGGAGCTGCTCAACCACAAAAATAAATAAATACTGAATGTGACCCTTGTGTTCTTTTTTCTTCCACAATAATTTTCCCCATATGTTCAGTTGTAAACCATTGTTACTAAAGTTACCCATGTATAATTCCTATCTAGGCATATGGAATCAAGAAGAACAAAAAGAAAGCCTACTTGACCAGAGAAGTTGCTGATCCAACTTCTTCAGGTATACTGGCTATCAGGTTAAAGGACACATCTAATGATTTTAGCATGTGAAGCCTGAAAAACGAACAAAAAGTTGCCATCAGAATGTTACAAGCATGAGAGAGAGAGAGAGAGAGAGAGAGAGAGAGAGATCACAAAAGCATGAATGATATCATTTCAAATACAAAAATGCTTGACAGTATTCAGATAACGTACTCTCCTACAGCAGCTGGAACGTGGGAAAGCTTGTTGTGGCTAACATTGAGTACAGACAGTAAAGGAAAATTTCTAAGGTCTTTCCTTAGTGATTCAATGTTATTATGTGCCAAAATTAGTTTCTGTAGCTCCACAGACTGTACACATGCAATAAACACTTTATTCTGCATTGTTCATAATTCAGAACGGCATCTTCATATGCACAATCAGCTTTAGCTAATACCTCCATAAATGCATTAAGCAGGTTAAAAAGAAACAAAACAAAGCAGTGCCAGTAATACCTCCCACCAGTTTTCACCCTCCCCAACTGCGTCCAAGCTCTTGTATACCTCATTGGGCACTTCCCTGGAAGTAAAATTTGGAAGTTGAAACAACCAACACCAACTTGCCCAGGCTCAAGGTGTTCACTTTCCCTCTAGAGTAACACTACAATAAGGCCTCCCATACTCTCCTCAAAGTTCATTTCCTGCAGTTTCAAAAACATCAACTATTTTAAGGTGTTTCATATTTCCTTCTACTAAGCCCCAATTTCATCATTTTCCCTAATTATCAACATTACGGTTTTAAAGACTAAGGGGAATCTGACGAAACTGATAGCAGCAGAGCTGAAATCTCCTCAATCGTAGCATTTTTATTTTTTTTCGCTCAGGATCACCGCAAGTGTGTACAGTTAGCGATCTGGGTTTCGTTTCTCGTTGGAATATCAATTGCGTATCATTTGTTCTCAATTCCGCATAGATAAGAGCAAAACAATTAACAAAAGATTCTGAAAATCTTCTGAAATCAAGCAAAAGATCAAGCAAAGGGTGGTTATTGCATGAGTTTTAATGGTCATTGCTAAAATATTGTGTTACAAAAGAAATTAAGCACAAATGTCAAGTAAGCCATTTGAAAGCTATTAGGGTGGCCTAATAAAACCAAATATTTTTTGGCTGAAAGATTTCACCAATTGACTCAATTTTCCATAGATAAGCTGCATTTTTCGCAGCTGGAGCTTAGCCTTAACCCAAAAAGCTACTCTACTGTTTAGAAGTTCAATCACCCTCAAAATATAACAAAATTTCTAACTATCAAATTGGCCGTGACGTAGAGAAAAATACGGCTTCCCAAATAATCCTCCTCTGTACCTTAATTACCATCATGTGGCTGTTGGAAATACAGCTTCTCAAATGATCCTCAAAGCTCCATCGTCACCAACCCAAAATTGAATACCAAACATTCCAAGCATGAAGGCAGTTCAAACAAAGATGATCAGCACATAGCAACTCACGAGTGCAAAAAATATGATCGGTAAACGCATCATTGGAAATCAGTCTCGGTCTTTGAAGATGGTCCCTCATAGCTTAGCTATGCAACAGAACCAGTCAAGAAAAAGAAGGAACTCCAGGATGGAGAAAATCCGACTAAAAGATTTTGTGACCCACAAAAGAGATAAAGGACCCAAGAGATTTACATCCTTCTGTTCTAATTCCTTGATTTTATTAGAAAACAAAAGAGATAAAGGACCCAAAGAGGATAATATGAATAAATAGGAAAGAAGAGAGAGGTGATTTGAGGCCACCACTAGGTTTGTATTGAGAAATTGAAGAGAAAAATATGCAAGACAAGGAAGTTTGATTACTTTCCAGATTGCATTCCCAATAGTGAGTCTAAGAGCGCAAATGCTGGTATAGCCACAATCACTCTACCATTCACAGACGGTACAATTTTCCATTTGAGAACAAGTCAATACTTCCATGCTTGTTTAATAGAATCAATAATGTGTACCAAAGTATGTCAATGAAGAAGGCCTCACCTAAGACATCAGGAGAACAGGTCAGTCCAACAGTTATCAATGGCTGCTCGAACCTTCCTTGGTTTGCAAAGTGCTCGTAGAACCTTTTCCCAAGTGGAGGCCTTTAGAGGAAGAAACTTTCGAAGCATTAGTTCTACGATCTTGGAAATTGCATCAGTTCTCTGTCGCTTGTGTAAGCGGATGACAAGTTCATCAAGAAATTGGCTCCCATCTTGTGGAGGGTTCAGCTTCTCTCTCAAAGCTTCTAAGAATATGTTACATGTCACCAAGTCAGGATCACAGCCTTGTTCCAACATATTATTTAGAAGATCAATCGCATGGGAAATGTTACTTTGCTTGCACAGAGCATGGAAAAGTATGTTATACGTGATTACATCTGGATTAGCAGCAGATTCCTGGCATAACATCTCATTGAAGAGTTTTAATCCCTGCTTCACAGACCCAGCATTACAGAGGCCATGGATCATTGAACTATAAGTCACAACATCAGGTTTGCATCCTCTGCCCAACATTTGCTGCCACACCATCATAGCATCTTTAAGCTTCCCAACCTCGCAAAGGCCACTGATAAGTACGCTGTAACAAACCTCATTATGCATATAACTGTTATCTGCCATCTCTTTCCACACAAGGATTGCTTTGTGGCTATTGCCCGTTTTGAAGTAGCCCCTCATCAAGGAACTGTAGGTAAAAGCATTCGGCATGCAACCATTTTTAACCATCTCAGACAGGATATCCCTAGCTTCATCCGGTTTTCCTTCTCGACAAAAACCATCTATAAGTGCACTAAAGACAACAGTATTAGGTTTGCATCCCTTCTGCGACATTTCTTTCCAAAGTTTCATTGCCTCTTCGGATTTTCCCTCCTTGAATAGCCCACTAAAAAGTGTCGAGTAGACAAACTCATTTGCAAAACGCCCTCTTTCCTCCATAGAAACCATCACTCCGACACCATCACCAGCTCTCCCTTGCTTAACAAGACCATTGATGATTGTTCCATAAGTAACATCATTAGGAACACATTTATTCAATACCATCCTATCCAAAAGACTAATTGCCTCATCCAATTTACCTTTCAGACACAGACCATGTATAAGTGTGTTATAAGTCACTTCATTAGGAACACAACCTTTAAGCAACATGTTTTCCACAAGCTTCCCTGCCCGACCCAACTTCCCTTTCTTGCAAAGCCCATTAATCAACACATTAAAAGTGACGGAACTAGGGAAACACCCCTCTATTTGCATCTCATCCAGCAGCAACACCGCCTCATCAATCCTATCCTCCTTGCACAACCCATCCATCAAAGTGCAGTAAGTAAACCCATCCGGCACACATTTTCTTAGCGGCATTTCTCTAAACAACCGAATAGCTTCGTCAATTAGTCCTAACTTACACATTGCTTTAATCACTAAATTAAAACTCAGCACATTCGGCGAAAAACTCTTTCCACTAAGAACAACATCATTATAAAACTCCAACGCGAAAGAATACATACCCTCTTGTATAACTACATTCAGCACACAGTTAAATGATCGAACAGTTGGTGTGCATTGGAACTCTTCCACCATTCTACTAAACAAGTCCACAGCCTTTTCTGGCAAATGCGCTTTTCCATAGGCTTTGAACACCAGAATAAAGCTCCTCTCTATAAACACTCTTCTTTCGCGCTTCATGCGATTGAAGACCTCTTGCAAGGACTGGAAGTCACATGAGTTGGCGTAGTTTTCGATGAGGGAGTAGAAAGTGGAGTCGCCCAGTTTGTAAGAACCCAGTTTGGGTGGAGACTTGAACAGGTGATCGGGAAATGGGGGTTCTTCGATTGGGTCTTCTTGTTCGGTTTGGTTTTGGTTAGGAGAAGTTTGGAAGGAGGAAACGGTGAGAAGCGAGAAGTTGGTGTGAGAGTGGGATTTGAATGGAGAGAGGTTCAGTCTGAGGCGTGTTCGGATGGAGGAAGGGACGGGCATAACGAGTTATATCGGCTACTGATCAGGTAAATCCCGGCAGTTTTGAGGAGATATATAAGTTGTGGGAGGGATGTATTAAACCGAAGACACACCTGAGCTTGTTGGAAGCGTGAAACAGCCTCTCAATACTTGGTCTGCGTCTAGTATACTTGGTCTGCGTCTAGTCTATTCCCTTAATTTGCCTTCTGCTCTTGCTCTACTATCGTCCTACGTTGGTGTTTGGTGGTGATTTAATTGAGAAAAATATATTTTTAGGAGTTTGAAATTATACGTATTCCGATAGAAATCACTTAAAAAGAGGCGAATGGAGTATAGTAAAGAAAACCGTGCAGTCTCTTCATTTTTTAAGCAATTAAAGTTATTATTTCATCTCATCCAAAGATTAAAGGGGCTTTTAGAGTACTGGCCCCTATTTTAGCTCTGTACTCATCTCAACTTTGACAAAATAGATTCCTTTTGGGTGATTCTATTAACAACCCTTCATTTACTCCATGTAACTCATTTTCTTCATGTAACTCACACTTAAAATTTCCTCAAACCAATTTACTCCATACAACCCACAAAATACACCTAAACTACCCAAGCTACCCTCGCGACTAGTTTTCATACTTTAAATGTCGAAATACACACTCATTTTCGACAACCACATGTCGATTTATATTGAAGGACGAATTTTCAAAAATTGGACCCTGTCTATGTTCGACATCCTCATGTCGACATTTATGTCTATATTCAACTTTCGAATGTCGAACTAGATACATGTGAATAAAATATTGTTGTTTTCGACAATAACATGTCAAAATATAACCATATTTTCAGCTTCTTAATGTCAAAATTTGTGAAATCAAACATGTGAATTTCTCAGGTGTCGTTTTCGGAATGAAAATGTTGATGTAATGCGTAGAATTCGATATTATAATGATGAAAAAAGTAACTTAAGTCGACAATTTATTACTGAACTTTGTCTTGCATAATTTCGGTTAAGTGAAAAGTTTCAACATCGATATGTTGAAAAAGTTTACATATTTCAGGGTATGAATGTCGAAAAAAAACCACAGTTTTTCAGATTTGTTCTTGGTGTTCGAATGTTCAAATGGGAACCCATCATTGATTCGATGTTTACTCCTTCATTCTCCATTGAGAGTGAGAAGAAGAAGAAGTTAACAGGTGGAAGAGGGGTGGCGGTGGCAGTGAAAGTGGCGGTGGAGTGAAGTGAAGAAGAAAATGAGTTTGAGGGCATTTTGGTCTTCACACAATAATGAAAATGGAGGAGTTTTTTGTGGGTTACATGGAGTAAATGAAGGGCTGTTAATAGAATCACCCTTCCTTTTTTAGGTAATTAAATAATCATCCCATTTTTTGAACTCACGTACGTTTTCATCCTGCTCATTTTATGGAATTATGTTTACATCCTCTTTAGATGTGATTTACCATCGTTACCCTTAATATGTATATATATATATATATATATATATATAAGTTACCACTTTCGGATCCCTAATTTATCTCAAGAATCCTGATACATACACTCCCCCACATACACTCCCAGCCACACCCTCTCTCACATGGGGTGTGGGGCTCACATGAGGCCCACATGTGGGGACCACACCCCATGTGAGAGAGGGTGTGGCTGGGAGTATGTGTGGGGGAGTGTATGTATCATTTTTGTTATCTCAATTTCGAATTCCTAATTTATCTACACATTGCCTATCTTAAATTGAGACATAAGGTGGCATTGATTGCCGAAATAATCTATTGCATATTTGTAGGGATTGTTACCTAAAATCAAGGGTTTTTTTTTTTTTTGAAATGGTAGATGATCGAATTTCCTAAAATCGTGGAATATAGAAAATGGATACAAAATGAGTGGGATGATATTATTCCCAAATATAGTGCTCTGATTTTCCGAAATTATAGGAATTTTGAAATCAATGGGGAAATGCAAATGATAAGCCCCCAATGTTGTATATATCCGGGCTTATCTCGCTCGTTGTGATCACACACATGTGCATTTTGTGCCTTTATACGATTGATTTTGCGCAAGATGTGTTTTTTATGAGTTTCAGAAAATCGGAGCTAAAAGGTGTGTCCAAAGCTCCAAATAATCCCCGGTTGTATCTGGAAGTACCCAAGGACCCGCAATGCCGTGGAGGACAATCACCAAAACTTAGAAATCGATTCAAGAAGCTTTGGAAGGTTCAAGGAAGTCCCGGAACAAAAGAACAAGAAATTTGGAGTTATGAGCCTCGAGAAATTCCGTACCATATTCATCAGTTTCCAAACTGAGGTGTTTGTTTGGGCATTGCTAGGTTTCGGTGAAGTTGGTGTGGGCACAACAAATAATCCCTATTATATATAGCGTTTTAAACCAAAACTGATCGGATGAAGCCCTTCCGGGTATTTTTTTTGGACGAATCCTCGCGGAGGCCCTTAAAAATGCATTTTAAAAACATTGAACGGTTCGGATCGTCAAAATTTGGCCCGGAAACACAAAAAAAGGCTAGGTCCGCATGGTATTTTTATATAAGGGTCCCTTATTGTAAGTTGATCCTATATATATATATATATATAGGGAATGGTTCACATCCGGACTTTTCATTTCCAGACCTCATGATCCAAACATTTTTTTGACGATCCGATCCGTCCAATGTGTTCAGAAGGTGTTTTCAAGGGTCCTTGCGGGAAATATTCAAACCTATATATATATATATATATAGGAGCCCCTTCCAATAAGGGTCCCTTATTGAAAAATAAAATGCGGACCTAGCCTTTTTTGTGTTTCCGGACCAAATTTTGACGATCCGAACCGTTCATTGTTTTTAAAATGCATTTTTAAGGGCCCCCGCGTAGATTCGTCCAAAAAAAATACCCGTAAGGGCTTCATCCGATTGGTTTTTGTTAAAAACGCTATATATAACGTTTTTAACAAAAACCGATCGGATGAAGCCCTTACGGGTATTTTTTTTGGATGAATCTTCGCGGGGGCCCTTAAAAATGAATTTTAAAAACATTGAACGGTTCGGATCGTCAAAATTTGGCTCGGAAAGGTGAGGTCCGCATTTTAACTTCAATAAGGGACCCTTATTGGAAGTTAATCCTATATATATATATATATATATGTATATATATATATAGGGAATGGTTCACATCCGGACTTTTCATTTCCGGACCTCATGATCCAAACATTTTTTTGACGATCTGATCCGTCCAATGTGTTCAGAAGGTGTTTTCAAGGGTCCTCGTGGGAAATATTCAAAAAAAAAATACCGGGAAGGGCTTGATCCAAGCAGTATATATATATATATACGAAATCTTTCCCATCAGGACTCCCTGATGGGCTTCCCATTAGGGACTCCTATTTCCCGATCAAATTTTCACGATCCGAACCGTCCAATGTGTTTAAAAGGTGTTTTTAAGGGTCCCCGTGAAAAATCAGTGAAAACAAATACCGGGAAGGGCTTGATCCGATCAGTTTTTGATAAAAACTGTATAAATGCATTTTTATCGAAAATTGATCGGATCAAGCCCTTCCCGGTATTTTTTTTCACTAATTTTTCACGGGGACCCTTAAAAACACCTTTTAAACACATTGGACGGTTCGGATCGTGAAAATTTGATCGGAAAATAGGAGAATTGGAGGGCTCCCTTCCCATTAGGGAGTCCTGATGGGAAGCTCAATGTATATATATATATATATATATATATATATATATATCATAAAGAACATGTTACAATGGTCATGATAAAAAAATCATAAAGTACGGTAAAAAAAATTTGCAAGTCGGACTACCATGGTAAATATATAAACCATATGTATAATACGGTAGTTTATATGGTTTGTTATATCGGATAATGGTAAAAACTTTTTAAGAACTTGTAGCAATGATCATGGTACAAATATACAAAAATGGTAAAATCAGACTACTATGGTAAAAACTTTTGCAACTCGCACTTCCTATTTTTACCATGGTACTTGTTTTATTGAATACCATGGAAGAAAATTTTTCATTTATTATGGTAAAAAAACAATATAACAAAAATATGGTAAAAACAGACGAAATACTTGTAAAAAAATTGCAGCAAAACATGGTAAAAAAAAACTTGTGCAAAAAATCATGGTAAATACTTGCAAATTGATTTACTCTAGGATCTATCGTACCACTGATTTTCCAGAAATCATGGTAAATTAGTTACCAATATTCACCATCTACAAACATACCCACCAGAAATCATGGTAAATACAGTCAAAGAACATTAACATTAAGTGGTTTTATATTCTAATATTAAAAAAATGCAGTAAAACATGGTAAAAAAAAACTTGTGCAAAAAATCATGGTAAATACTTGTAAATTGATTTACTCTAGGATCTATCGTAACACTGATTCTCCAGAAATCATGGTGAATTAGTTACTGATATTCACCACCTACAAACATACCCACCAGAAATCATGGTAAATACAGTAAAAAAAACATTAACATTAACCCACAACACTGTGAAGGAAAAAAAAAATCGAAAAATGGTGTATATTATGTAAAACACTTATGATAAAATTTACCCCAATGAATTTTTCAGATCCAACCACTTATACCATGAATTGAACTAAACAAAATCCATGTGTAATTCTAAGAAAAATGTAGCAAAATCTAAAAGATCAGATGATAAAATTGAAGGTGTGATTGTCAACGAGAAAGCTGAAGGTATGATGGTCGCAGTTGTTAGTGAATCCGTTGTTGGACAATAGAAGTCTCTGAACCCAATGAGTCGAGTTGGGATTTTCGGCAACAGGAATGGAAGATTTGGGACGCCGGAGATTAGACAACGACGAGGACTCTTGATGACTACTTTTTCACCAGGAAAGAGGACTATCGACGGCGCCGTTGGATTGAATTTATCCCAAACCTGGGTGAAGAATTGAGACGTTTATGGGAGATGAATTTGGACTAAAAATGGCGTTATTGAAATCTCTTTTGAGTCTAGATTTTTAAAGGAAGAGGAAGAGTCTGCTGGCAAGATTTGTGGGATAAGGATTTATCTACTCTCTTTTTCTTTTTCTTTTTATCAGAAGATAATGTGAGAAGGATTTATCCCAATCCCGTAATTGCAGTGGATGATCTCCTAATTTTGAAATTGGTCCACTTCCTACCGCCTCCTATATGCAACTTTTAATTTAGTCCTCAATCCCCTAATATGTTATAGATTCTATAATTATATATATATATATATAAAGGGCATTTTAGGGTTTATTTGAATCTCGGAATGGAATGGAAACATAACTCCTAAAAAGGCTCAGGATGATTTTTCTAATTACAAGTGAGTAAAAGGATTATTATTTAAGTGCCCGTTCCTTTTTTTATCTCAGTTCCTTTTTATTCATATGCGCGTATCCCCTTTTCTTCCTCAACATTCTCATTCATGCTCTCTCTCTCTCTCTCTCTCTCTCTCTCTCTCTCTCTCTCTCTCTCTCTCTCTCTCTCTCTCTCTCCTCTTTTTATTTTAAATTTTAAAATAGTTTGTAATTTTTTTTTGTTGATATTCAATTCCAAAAAAAAAAAATTACATATTTGGAAATTACTTGATGAGATCTACAAAACAAAATCCATATTTAATAGGAAATTATGTGAAGATAAAAAAAAATAGCCTCATCTCATAGTTCTCATAGCAAGAAATTCTCATAGTATGAACTGTCGATTATAGCCTATGAGAATTGTTTGCAATAGACAATTCTCATGGCCCAGTAAATAGTTCTTATAGACAGTTCTCATAGCCTCATTTCACAGTTCTCATAGAGGGTATTTTGTTATAGTAATAGATAATTCTCATAGCCTCATATATAGTTCACATCGGGTTATGCAGTTCACATAGACAATTCACATAGCCCAACCACACAATTCACATAGACCCACAACATCTAAAATATAGAGTTCACACAGGCTTATCACACAAAGTTCACATAGGGTTATGCAGTTTACATAGTCAGTTCACGTAGACAGTTCACATAGCTCAACCATACAGTTCTCATAGCCCATCTCACAGTTCTCATGTACAATTCTCATAGCCCGATAGACAATTCTCATAGACCCACAACACTCCAAAATTAATTTTTTGCGCACCTATCTAGCTTTGGATTTAGCTTTGGAAAAGTATTTCAAGGTTGGGATGGGTACGGAGCTAAAAATGGGAACCGGCCTCTTAGTTTTTTCTATAAAAACTATAGCTTGCTCCTACAAAAGAAAGTTCTAAAAAAGGCCTACATAGCTTGCATCCAACCCCGCCAAGCCTGAGCCCTAATATGTTAGGTTCGTGGATTGGACCTAGGCCTAGATTTTTTACACGGGCGGGCTAGGCCCAAGCCCTAATTTTGGCAAGAGCCCGTTGGGCTTGGACCGGGCTAGCGCGTGCCTGATGATTTATGGCCAGGCCATGCCAAACTTGCACCCTTAGATAAAGAGCAATGAATTTCCCGTTAACTTCTTTAAGAATCTCTCTAAATTGAGAAAAGAGGGAACTGCTGAAACTATATGAAAAAAGATCAAGGACACATTTAAAAAAAAAAAAAAACATTTTTTTACTATTAATAAAGTGGGTGACACTAGATCTGGACCTGGGACTCTAAGATGGGCCACTTGGAACAGAACCTTTTTAACCTCCCAAGCTTGGACTGGAAGATTCAAAGAAGTTACTACTTGATTCTCAGAGAGGATGAAAAGGGGAGCGAAGGACCGAAGAGAATCAAGTTGGAAGTAACATGCAAAAGGAGTAACAACTTTTATGTGGTTTGCTGCATGAAAAATGGCAGAGCCAGGACTAAAAAGATTCCTAATGAAATCTAATATTTCCATATCCAAGTGACTATGCAACCACAAAAGCTTCAAACTTATGCCGAGCCAAAAAAGAAAAAGAAAAAAGAAAGCTTCAAACTTGGAGGCAAATGGAAAATTAGATGAAGCTGCGGAAGTGACAAAGGATGTGCCATGTAAGCATCTGAATTCTGAACTGGATTTTGATAGCATTCACATGGAAAAGAAACCGCGCCAGGGCCTGGAAACTTGGAAACAATGTTGACGAGAACTCAACCCAGCTCCGATACTTGGAAACAATGTTAAGGAGAACTCGACAGCCTAGCCCCATGGCACCATCTCAACCCATCCATCACCGTTTTTTGTTTCAACCACTTGCGTTCTTTTTAATTTTTGGAGATGAAACCAACCCTGACTGTTGTGTCTGAAAACCTTTCTGCAGTTGAATATGTCATTTGACCTCCGTGAACATGCTAGAAAGAACACTGGAATCGTTTAAGTCCCCAACAATTCATGCCTGCATTTGATGCTAAGAAACAGCAGAATTGAACTTCTCAATGAGAAATTGTATGTGGCTCATAAAATTATACACTTGCATTTTGCAGAGCTACTTCTGAGAAAGGACTACAACCATGAAAAGAACTACAAGCACCCAACATGGAAAACTGGGCCAAACAAAAAAACAAAAATTACAAGAAAACATAACGAAAAAAGCACATGCAGCACATGTAAAATCTGAATAATCTAATCTGCAATTCTTCCAAATTTAACATTTGCTTCGTCCAAGACAGCCATGTGTTTCCTTTTCTTGGATATTTTGGTTGAACTTATCCCATCTTGGCTGTCACTGAATTGAGCAGCAGTTCTAGCCCGTAAATCTTCTAAGCTCTCCCTTTCTTTTGCTCTTTCCAGAACCTGAATGTAAGATTTTTTGGCTGTTATAACTTTATTTCTATGGCCTATATGTGGAAAGACGAAAATGTTTAAGGAGCTGGTAAAATACTACGTACCAGATGCCGACCATACAGATGGGTGCTTGAAAGAGCTTGTACGGCATTATTTGCCTCTTGCTTTGTACCAAACTCTACAAAAGCAAAGCCGCTATGGTGTCCAATCCTCTTTGGCAACCTTATACTCTTTATCTGTATGATACCGATGACAATTTCACAGCCAATCAGCCGAAGGAAGTTAAAATCACTATTACTATAACCACCACAATCAAGTATTCGGGGCCGCATAAAAATAAGGATTCTAAGCATTCATAATGCGTGCTATTAAGATCTTAAAATTGAGGCATAAGGAAATACATAAAAAGTTTCATAGTCACCACTCCCATCTTACTCTCATTTTCCTCTGTTTTACATTCCCACTTCCCAGTATTCTAAACAAATCCTATAACCTCAGCCCCCAATAGACTTCATCTTTTGTAATCCATCTTAACAAAAATATTGCAAGAGTTAAACTCTATTCTCTCTAAATTTTAGTTTACCACATTTCATTGTTCTCTCCGAAAGAAAAATTCGAGGAAATAGACATGAAACCTTTCGGCTCATATAGGATTGTTGATAAAATTGCACTTTTTGTAATGGAAGGGTACCTTGTTTCAGTGTGTGCATCTCACCATGTAAACAACTAGGGTATTGGTGTTGCACTGTAACACAAGTTGAAGAATTATTGACTCATTTAAAAGCTGTTCCTTCTCTTGACAAGCGAATGGAGCCTAAGAGAACTACTTGTGCCTCGTTCATGTATTTACTAGTACTTGCACATTCATTTTAATTCTTGCCAAGTTGGTTACTTAACTGATAGAGCCTTCCCAACTAAGGGTGGACCAAAAGAGGACTCATTAATACTTCAAGTCAGTTTTACATGAAAATGCAAAAGTAAAAAATTACCTCGCCAAATGGACTAAAGAGCTGCTTGAGATCTTTCTCTGTAGCCTCAAAAGCTACATTTCTCACAATTAGTTTTGTTGAACTCAGAGACTTGTCAACATTTTTCAATACTTTCCCATTGTTCTTAGCATGACAAAGTTGCAAGCTAAGAGCATGTCCATCCAAAACAGTTCCCTGGAAGAGACGGTGTGAGTTGAATCTCATTTCAACAATATTCAATTAAATAAAACTAGAAATATTACCTGTAAATCCTTGCACACGGTTACTGCAGTCTCAACAGAATCAAATTCTAGGAAACCAAAACCCATTGAGACATTCTTTCCATTTTTTAAGTGCTTCTTCACCTGTACATGGAAAATAACAAGGGATGAAGTTGAATACGATGTCGAGAAAGGTGACCAGAAGTAGGGTCCAAACGAATTACCCTGGCACTGAGGACTTTCCCCTCTTTCATTAGTTCACTAAAATGCTTTCCAAGAGATGCATCAGATGTTTTGAAGTTCAGGTTCTTCACATATAGCGAACGTGACTGCAGCACAAAAGAGAGCGGATATCAGGATGATTGTGTGCTCCGAACTCCAAAGAACAGTCACAGGTACTTCAAAGCACACAGGTGAAAGAAGGCAAGAACAACTTAAGTAACAGCCTTCTTTGACATAAATACCAACTGCAGGTCTCACAGACTGCCATGAATTTTCCAAAAGCCTCTGTTTCCTTTACTGTTACTGATTATTTACGCAACAGCTATTTCCAGATTGCCAAAGTAATATTGCCTCAGATCAGTTGGAAACTAAACCCATCAGCAGTTTAAGAAAATCACAGAGTTCAAACAACCTAATCCAGGGTCGTCAAGGTGAACATCAAGAACAAAGCATTCTTAACCCCATATCAAGATCACATGATTGTATGATATATCATATCATCTATGTTACAAGGATTCGGGTAGGAGTATCGTCGTAGGTTTGAATCCAAGTGTTAGATTTCTAATTCACGTGTTTTTCGACAAACTGGATATGAAAAAACCTTCATGTTTCCTACAAATGCACATTCCAGAGTTTTTGCTCGGATATTTAAAAGAAGGTGGTGTGGTTGTGTCCGAAACTTGTCCAGTAACTAGATTTTGTAACCATTAGTTCAACTGACATCCAAAAGAACAAACTACTCTCTTTTCTCCTCTCCTCACCATGTCACCATCTCCGCAACTAGGAGTCCCCCATCAGAATTAGTCAACATACAAATTGTGGTTTCGACATTGAGTAACACATCTCTGTAAATTTTCTGCAGCTTCTCTCTAAAAGTTCAAGTTTAGGACTTTTGTTGGGTGGGTGGCGGTTGCCACCTCCACCTCCCCCCTCCTCCTTCATCTTCTTCCCCTTAACCTTTCTCCTTCTTCTCCGATATACGCCCTTCCTCTACCTCCATCCCTTCAACCCCGTATCCGGAGGCATAGATCCAGCGAACTGGGTAGACAGAGCGGCTAATAATTGGCAAGATGGGAAGATGAGTTTTCTTCCTGTCCTCCTCCCCTTGGAGGCGTATGTTTTCCTTGGTTTGTGGGGCTTTAGGACCCTTAATAGGCACCCCCTCCGGTGAGGAAGCCAGATCTTGTAGCAATGGTGGCGGATCGGTGGGTAGTGCAGTAGTAGTGGTTTTATCTTTTCTTTGTTTCAGTTTATTGTCTGGTGCATGTTCTAGAGGATTCGTGAATTCCATCTATGCTTATTCCCATTGCTTTACGCTACCCTTTCGTTGAGATATCTACCACCTCTTCCTAGACTTGCAGTATCCGTAATTTATATTTTGATCTGCTTTGCAGTAAATGTTAGTTCAGATGAAGCTCCCATCAAGGTATAGGTGGTTGTGGCTCTTACAAATCTTTTGCAATGAAACCTCTTTGTAGTGCCGTATGGATTTGATGAATGCAATTTTCAATGTTAAAAAACGACATTAAAACAGGGTGATTTACGGGTATGAAGCAACACACCACCACAAATGAAGGAACTGCAAACAACTCAGGGTGAAAACTAAGGAAAGAAGCCCACATTTCATGCAGTACCTGAGATCTCATACTTACCAAAGGGGGGAAAAAAAAACACAAGGAAAAGGCATATGTTGCTTTCATCTTAATACACAAGTTCAGCAAAGTTAATATAGGTGACATATCAGAAGATACTAACAGGAATAGGGTCAAATAAATATATACAACTTCCACAAAAGACCGGGAAAGTTAAAGTCCATACACGTTACATTCAATGTCAAAACGGGAATCATGTAAGACTCGAATTCTAGCAAATACAGGAAACTTATAAACAAGTAACGGCTTACCTTTTGTACAGAGTCGTAAAACTCGTTAACAAAATCCAACCAAAATAGAAAGTCGAGACAATGGAAACTAAAAACTTAATTTTTTTTGTAACTTCATAATTAAAAAGAACGGGAATAGTCAAAACCTCGATTCTATCAGGATCAACGTCTGCATCAACTATTCCTTCCACGTGTTGCTCTAATAATGCCCTCTTGGCTTGATGCTCACCAACAATGACAGCATTGTTTGTATCATCAAGAATTGTGGAGTTGTGACTAAGAATATTGCCAGGTGCCCATTCCAAATACAGTGGAGCATCCCTATTCCGAAAATTACAAAACAATATATAACTATCAATCCTATTTAACTCAATCCAGCAATTCCCAAGAAGCAATAGTTGGTAACAGAATGTTCACAACAAATTGCATAAGAAATAACCATGTACCTAAAATTGGAACCGGAAAAGTGGAAAGCATCCAATTCCCAAGATACAGAAACTATCAATCCTAATATTAGCTTTCGTAGTTGTAAAGGTAACATCCTTTGGAGATGTGGGCTTTAACCTGCTCGTAAGCAGCTTGCCGCCTTGTTTTGGGTTTTGTCGTTTCATAGTTTTTTATTCCTAGGTAGTTCACCAATAAATAACTTGAGACAGGACCCTCAGTTGCTTGTGTTGCCCCTTTTTTTACTCCTATGCCTTGGGTTATTGATTCTGGTACTACTAATCATATGGTTGGTACTTCCAATTCCTTTTCTTGTTGTCAATCTCTTAGAAAATCAACTCGTGTTACCATAGCCGATGGTTCAATTGACATTACTAGTTTGGGTTCTGTTCCTCTTACTTCATCTCTTACTTTGTATTCTGTCTTACATGTTCCTCGTTTTTATTCAATCTTATGTCTGTTAGTAAACGTACAAAATCTTTAGATTGCTCAATCACATTTTCTCCTCATGGTAGTGTCTTTTAGGATCTCAAGACAGGCAGGAAGATTGGTGGCTGTGTTGCCGATCATATGCACCAACAGAGTATTGCCCTTACATCATCAGACTCACCATATCAACATCATTGTCGCCTTGGACATCCATCTCCTCAAACTCTAAAACAGCTAGTGCCCTCGTATCGTCGGGTTGATGTTTTACCATGTGAAGTTTGTGAGCTCAATAAACATCGTCGAGTGTCATTTTATCCTAGGGTTGAGTGTCGTGTGTCTCGTCTTTTTCAGTTAGTACATTCAGATATTTGGGGTCCCATGCATGTTCCCAATGTTTTTTATTTTCAGTATTATGTTATTTTTGTTGATGATTTCTCTCGTGTTATATATCTTTATCTTATGAAAGAACAATTAGAGTTGTCATCTGCTTTCAAATCTTTTTATATGGAAATAAAAACTCAGTTTAATACATGTGTTAGTTTATTTCGGTCTGATATGCACGTGAATATTTTCATAATACTCTTTCTTGTTTCTTTGACGATCACGGTATTATTCATCAGTCTTCTTGCGCTCCAACTCCACAACAAAACGGAGTTGCCGAACGCAAGATTCGGCATTTATCCGAGGTTATGCGTGCCATGTTATTTCAAATGCACGTTCCTAAGTCTTATTGGAGTTATGTTGTTCTTACTTCTTACAACTTGTTAATAAATCGTATGCCTTCTCATGTTCTTGGAGGTCAGATACCTCATCAAGTCCTTCTTTCTGGTCAGCCTATCCACCCATTACCACCTCGGGTAATTGGGTGCACGTATTACGTTCATGCTCTTGACCTGATCGGAGCAAACTTGACCCCCGGTCCATTCGATGTATCTTTCTAGGTTACTCACGCACTCAGAAGGGGTATAAATGTTACTCACCCTCTCTTTGCCGTCATTTTGTTTGTGTTGATGTCATGTATAATGAGTCCTTGCTATTTCATTACGGCACACCACCTCCCGTTGAGGATGCATTGATTTTCCCTATGGTTGTTCCTTCTATCCCCACTGTGAAACCCTTGCAGGTGTATGTTCGTCGGTCCAAAGTACAACCAGCTCCATCAGCGCCAGCACCAGCTTCTCCTCCATCCTAAGATCCGCTAACTTCTCTGTCTTTGTCTACTCTTGATCTTCCTATTGCTCACCGTAAAGGTACTCGTACATGTACTCTTCACCCATTACTAACTATGTTTCTTCTAATCACTTGTCTCCTTCTCTTCATGCTTCCACTTCGTCAGTTTCTTCTCTCTGTCCCTAAAACTGTACAAGAGACTATTTCTCTGTATGAGTGGCAGAGAGCAATGGAGGTAGCAATGGAGGTTGAAATGTCTGAATGGCACTTAGGAGTTGGTTTCACTTCTGCCAGGGAAGTCTACTGTTGGATGTTGGTGGGTATTTACCGTCAAGTATAATCCGCATGGCACTGTCGAGAGGTACAAGGCCAAACTTGTGGCTAAAGGCTATAAGGAGACATGGCGTTGATTATGCAAAGACTTTTTCCCCGTTGCCAAAATCAACTCTGTCTGGTTCTTATCTTACATGGTGATCTGCTCGAGGAGGTCTACATGGAGTAACCTCCTGGGTTTGTTGCTTAGGGAAAGCGTTCTCAGGTTTGTCGTCTTTGTAAAGCTCTATATGGCTTGAAACAATCACCTCGAGCTTGGTTTGGTCGGTTCAGTGAGGCTGTGCTACAATTTGGTAGGTGTCGATCTCATTCGGATCACTCTGTCTTCTTTAGACAGTCAGAGCAAGGGAAGATAGTGTTGATTGTGAATGCGGATGAAATCATTATTACTGGGGATAATTAGAAAGGAATTGATGAGTTGAAACAATTCTTGCACAACCAGTTTCACACTAAAGACTTGGGTAAGCTACGATAATTCTTGGGTATTGAGGAAGCGAGATACAAGGATGGGATTAGTTTGTCCCAAAGGAAATATGCATTGGATAATCTAGAGGAGACGGGTTTATTGGGAGCAAAACATGTGGAGTGTGGAGGCTCCATTGGATCCTAATGTCAAACTTTGCATTGATCAGAGCGAGATATTTCCCCATCCGGACCGGTACCGCCGCTTGGTTGGTAAGTTGATTTATCTTACCAACACGTCCTAATATCTCATTTGTTATTAGCATGGTGAGTCAGTTTATGTCAGCTCCTCGCCTATCACATTGGGAAGCTTGTCTTTGTATTGTAAAGTACTTTTAAGGCTCATCTTGGACCTGGTCTATTTTACAAATTTAATGGTCATTTGCGTGTTGAGGCCTTTACTGATGACGATTGGGCAGGATAACCATCTGATAGACGGTCGACAACTAGTTACTGTACTTTTATTGGTGGCAATCTAGTTACATGGAAGAGCAAGAAATTAACAGTTGTTGCAAGGTCCAGTGTAGAAGCAAAGTATCGAGCCGTGGCTCACACAGTCACACAACATGTGAGATTGTGTGGTTGCGAGCTTTACTTGAGGAGTTAGGTTGTGGAGTGTAGTTACCCATTCCTATGTAATTTGGCAATCAGGTAGCAATACATATTGCTTCAAATCCAGTATTTCACAAGAGGACGAAAAATATTGAATTAGATTGTCACATTGTTCGTGAAAATATGATGGTGATATATTATCTACTCCCTTCGTGTCCACAGGAGCTCAGTTGGCTAATATCTTCACCAAACCATTGTTTTAAACCACGTTTAGAGTTTTTATGTAACAAGCTGGGATTTTGTGATATTTATTCTCCAGCTTGAAGGAGAGTGTTAGAATAGTGTTAGTCCCACATTGGTTTATTATGTCTAGTAACAAGTCGAATGGTAATATAAATAAGAGTGGTTTGTGTTACGGTTAATTAACTCTCTCTCTCTCTCTCTCTCTCTCTCTCTCTCACACACACACACACACACACACACAAATGTTTCGATGACCTTTGTTCGAAGGAATGTGCAAATGGCGTCACACAACATATGCATGCACATAGACAACAAGACCATAGTAATGTATGTGTTGCAGACCAAGGGCCAACACAAAGTGATTTCCCCAGCAATTTGCTACTTCTAATTTTTATCGACAGAAAGCCACACACATACAATTGAGTAGACAGCAAGGGAAATTTTCTAGAAATGCCCCTCATATGCAAGGTATAGCATACTAATTCATATTTGTTACCTGAAATCAATGTCAATCACCAGAATAGAAACAAAGACAAACTTACTTGAAACGCTTGTATGCTAAAGCTCTGAAAGCTGCCCGTGCCTCAGCTGGTTCAAGGAAAACAACCTGAATATCATAAAAAATGTTACAAGAGAATGCAAGTATAAATTTCAATGTGTGCTAGTCTGTACAGCCATTATTCATACTTTACGTTATTCCTAACACGAAGACTCATCTCTAAGAAACAACTGCTTTCATCTCTAAGAAACAACTGCTTTCAGGACATAAATCACCGAACTTGATAAACTAAACAAAAGAACGAGAAGAAAAAAGCTTTCAAATTCTACAGGGCTATCATGCAACTTACATAACCCAAGCATGGGCCATTCCGGAAAACACCCTGATGATCTAAAATTACGCATAGCTTGGCAAACCCAAAGCTACACATTCTGAATAAACCACTATCCAGGTATCACCAGCCAGCCATCATTAGTCCACAGTTTCTGCAAGACTGGCATTCAGAAACTGCACCTAAACTATTGCACTCCCGGTGTTACTCCCGCTCTCAGCATCACTTTCAACCATGGCCTCGCTACAGAAACTCTACCAACCGAGAAGAGAAAGAAAGAAATTTATTTTTTATGGAGGAGTTGAAAAAAGAAAGGATGAAGAGAAGGACTTCACTCCGATGGGTTAACCAAATTTCACAAACAAAAATTCAGGAAGTACAATCTATTATGTCGACATAAATCGGTAAGCTAGTGATACTCCTATGTAACTTTCTTCAAAATCTCAACTACCTTGTTTATAACAATGTTGTTTCAACCACACAAACCTTCAGTTCCCATATCCTACTACCTCTGTTGTTGACAATGTATTCCACTTTTTGTTTCATTGTTACCTAGTAAGCGTCAAAACTAACATCTAACTTAAATTGCAGTCATGCACTTTCCAGATGAATAAGACTAAACAACTTCAGAGACCACCGACTACTTGTAATGAAACCAAAAAGAAAAAATATTCCCACCAGCGATACCATGCTGCAAGGAATAAGATACGCCAAAAGGGACAAGAATGTATGAAGATTGAATTTGGATAATAGAACGAGATTCCAAGAGAAGCTGTAGAGGCTAGAAATTCAATGAAAATACTAATGGACTAAGAAAACAAGATAATTGACCAACTAAGTGTTTGCATATGAACCTGTCAACCTAGGACAGTTGAAAAACAAATACATGACAACAGGCAAGATGCATACCAGGGCCAGTGTTCTTGTTGGAGGGAGAATAATTTTGTCCAAACTCCCAAATTTTCGAAACATCTTATCCAGTTCATCTTCAGAAGAACCATAAGGCAAGTTCTTCACTAGTATAACATGGTTGCTTCTCTTCACACCGTCAGATTTCCCAATAGCAAATTCTTCTAACGAGGCTACATTAACTCCTGCATTTGCAAGAGCCTTTTTGGTCTCTGCAATTACTTTAGTTTCTCCCAGAGCAATACGAACTGGAAGATCATCAGCTTCTCGGTCAAGTACATCACTTTTACTGATTCCAAATTCCCTAGCGATGTTTTCAACAACCTATTTATAAACAAAGAAAAACTGGAGATAAGAACAAAAAATTCAGAGCAAGGCATGAAGTTAACACACACAAACAATTATGCAGAGTAAGACAAACAATAATAAGAATTGCCCATCATATCAAGGAAAAGAAGAGCAATGGTATGGTGAACACATCTGAGTACCAAATTTTGAGTACCATGTGAGGGGTCACCATTGCATTGGTAGAATATGCCACATCTGTCATATCTACAAATGTGGCATATTCTACCAATAGTGGTGACACATCACATGCTACCCAAAACGTGGTATTCAGATAATGTAATATCCAAACCAAAATCGTAACACGATAAATTCCGTCAAAGGGTGCACAAAAGGATATTAAAAGGATATTTGCCGTCACCCTTATTACTTTCTCCAACACGTTTACCTACTCCCCTTTCAATTTCCAATTATTAAAGGTATTCAATGAGGCAACTAACGAGACTCGAAAAGCCACGGACATCTTTAACTTGGTTGCCTTTTTTTGGCTATACGAGGTATCCATTGAAGACGCCCAAGTGACCAACTATTTTGCACTGGCAAGACATATATGTACAAAACAAGCCAAGAGAAATATAAACAAATCATTCTATGGTGGCTAATCGAGCAAAGTTAGATCTGACAAACTGAACGGGTCGAAGCTGGCGAAGCAGATCAGTCAAAAGCAACCATTGGTGTTGGGTCAGAATCAAAATTCGCAAAAGGGTCGAAACTGTTGGTTCGATCGAATTTGCGTTGTCGTGATATTATGGTTGAAGTTGGATTGGGTGTTTTTTGTTGACACCGTGCGAAAATGGCAACAAATCGAGTCACTCAGGCTTCGAGTTGTAAGGATATGTATCATGGGTAAACTGAAAATGGGTCTGAAGATGGGCTTATGGAGATGGTTCCTGATGCATGATGGAGGGAATACATCCAGCATTCAAGAACTAGCAGCCATCGGATACTTTACCGGATCGGATACGTGGTTTCTTAGGGTATTACACAACCCTAAAAGACATCCTTTATATGCATAATGAAACAATCAACATGACAAGGACCATAATTCCTTCAACTTGTAAATTGGTTCATTAATGACTCCATCCATCAAGTTACAGAAATCTACATAACTGAGGACGAAAAATTGAATAAAGAGACTCCAATCGACATCAAAATATACACTCAAACATATTCCAGAATGCCACGTTTAGGTATATATAATTCTACGTCTGTAAACAGGAAAAAAAAAAAAAATTAGGGATCGACACTGCCTCATAAATTTTTTCAAGTTTCCAGCATACAATACATCTTCGTAGGAAACTCTTCCCATGATAAATGTGTTTTTGCACGCAAAATACATATTGCTGCTACAGGCACTCTCAGCCTTGCCCTCTTCAATTACGTGCCCAGGCCCCAGCCACCGTGCTGGCTCCTATCCAAGTTGGGAGTGATTATCTCTGTAGGAAAGATGTAGGGCAAACTTCACTTACACCCCCTATGGTGTGGGCCATTTGTTGCATCCTCATGCACCCATTTCCGTCCATGTTAACGGAAATGACTAAAAGTCCAGTATAATCCCATCTTCTTCTTTGATTCTTCTTCTCCCTTCAATGTAAACAATCCATCCCATGTACAAAATATTAGATCCGAGCCGTTCATATTGCAGAGCTTGATGAGTATTACATTCTTACCAAAATTCAAGTCAATCAGAAAATGGAAACCTCATGGTCGAATAGAATTTATTTTGAAGTAAATTATAAAATTTAAATTTACCATTCATTTTAACAAGAACCTGATCACTAAGTTATTGATGTCCGATCGACATGATTTTTACAGAGATGCTCTAACCTTTGATTAATACATTTTGAACGGCTCGGAGTAAATTTTTGATATATCAGATTAAATTTTAATAAATGGGTGCGAATGCAGCTTCTTAAAAACTACATGGGGTGCGGATGAAACAAATTGAACCACATGGGGTGTAACCGCACATGGCCCAAACACCAGGGGGTGTAAATGAATTTTGCCCGATGTTCTAACGCGGTTCAGGATTGAACCATGAAATCATGGTCGTACAAGGAACCATCACCTATCACCCCAGGAATAAACTTCTATCTTGTTTTTAAAAAGTTGAAAATAATTATGCTCAATGGTTTTTGCAATAAATCTTATAGTGTTCTGCAACTAATCAACCTTAAGCTGATAAAAAAAAAAATACTCAAACCCTTTTGAAATTCTTCTGAGGTCAAACAATGATGTTTCCAGATACTAAGAACAAATCAAATTTTAGAGGGTAATGATGTCAGCAAAGGTAGGTTTTATCCCACCATATAGAGATTCATAGACGCAGCATTTCCTCAAAAATTAGGATCAGTGACACATTATATTTAACCAATATTTGATAAAAGATGACCTTCTTAATTCATATAAAAGTAAAAAAAAAAAAAAAACACACATTATTTATATAACCAAACTGAGCCTTATGTCCCAATCAATTGGGGACGGCTAAATGAATCTTTTTTTCCCATTGAGCTCTGTCAAGGGCTACTTGTTCACTTAGATTTAGTAGAATCGAATCTTTATGCACTACAGGATCCAATGTCAATTAGGTCTACCCCTCCCCGTAGCGTTACTACCTAAGATTATCCTATCAACTTTCTTAACTATTGCATCTACAGGCCTACAGTACAAATATTAATCTATTTTCTCTCAACTTCTCCTCTATAGGTGCCACAATTACCATCTCACAAACACTAAGGTTTCTAATCCTGCAACTTGGAGCCGACTAGTTGGCCGACTTGACCGACTTTTAGAACACTGGTCTTACCACACATCCATCTTAGTATTCTCATTTCAACTACATCCATCTTACTCACTTGTTGTTTCTTGATAGGTTAGCACTCTGTCCCGTAAAGCATCGCTCGTCTTATGGCAGTTCTATAGAATTTCCCTTTCAATTTTGTGGGTATCCTCGTCACATAGTACACCAAAAGCGCTTCTCCACTTGAGCCACCCCACTTGGATTCTATGAGTCACATCATCTGCTATCTCCCCATCTTTGCTAATCATAGAACCTAAAATACATTATTTCCATCAATCATAATTAGTGTCAACATTTTCATGACGACAAATCATATATCTAAGGTCATTACACCATTCATCTTGACATCCATTTATATTTTGACTCTCACCCAATGTTTTAAAAATTACGGTTAACCTTGTAATGTTACCGTAATGTGTCCTAAAGTGTCCACATGTCCAACTGCAAAAAAGATAACATAAAAATTGAACACGTATTTAGGGACAAATAGGAAGGATGCATGTGACGAACTAACAATTCGAATTCAAAAACTGAAATAAGCAACAAACATGGAGTTGAAGAGAAGCAAATATTTTTTATGACATTAACCCACCCAGTTCAATAATTGGCTTGAGACATACCGTATCAGGGCGCATGAACAAACTGTTCCACGCTTGTGTATTTCCACTGGCTTCCAATGCCTTCTTCTCTTTCTCCCTCTTTTGCTTAAATGTTTTCAAAGATTCATTGGCGAAAGCATTGCTCCTATGAAGTGCGGAGAAGTGAACTAATTGAAAAACAACTATACACCCATGAACCTTGCAACCTAAAAATCACTAGAGACGGTTAAACAACTTAATGTTACTTACTCTTGTTTCTCAGGACTATGCTTTTGCTTTGCCGGCATAATATGCAACAGTCTGCCTTGGAAAATTGAATTGTCCATTTCTTCTAGTGCTCTGATCAAAATACCGAAGACTAAGGAATCTTATAAACACTAACCATAATATTAAACTGTTACAACAGCAAAATTCCACTGACGACGACAACAACAACACGATCACAATAATGAGGATGATGATACTAATAATAGCACATAGAAGAACAACACAAGATTTAACTTCAGTAAGATCAACAGTCTAGTGAGTGTACATATGATACCTCGGTAAGGACACGAAATTGAAGATGTGCATCACAAAAGAACAAGAAAAATTCTGCGACTGAATAAATTTTTGTAACAAATGACTATGAATTGAGTGGCAAGGTAATGGCGTAATTCTAGCATGGGTACTTTCCTAACATTCTATTCAACCCAAAATCAAAAGCTTTTTTTTCATTATTTATCTTATAAGTTCCTTTTTTTATATGTGTTGCCTGATACTTGTAGCTTGACCAGTTGACTTATCATGACAGAAAATGACCATGACGCAGAAGTGCTAGTACAAAATATTACAAGGACCAAATAAAAAGAAAGAAATAAGAACATAGAAAACAACTTACGAACCTCATAGTCTACCCATCGATACACACAACCAAAACAGTGGACAATGCATGGACTGCATCATAACTTTTGTAAGTTATGAAACAACAATAACAGTACATCCCCAATTGATGGGGGTATGGGCGGGAGAGGAGACAGACCAAACCTTTGGCAATATATGCACAGACAAGACATTGTCTGTTATTGTTAGGGAGTTACGCCATGGAACCATGTCCCAAAATCAAAGCCAGAAGGCATTAGAGAGGGCAGGCTGACGGACCCGACACATTTTTTGTGCTCATTACCTTGCTTGCTTCATTCAAAATCCAGATAGCATCAATAATTTTTTAAATTATAAATAATCATATAGTTTGTTGATTATGGATATACCAGTATTTTGGCAATAATTAAAGGTCAAATACGGTATCAACCCTCATCAATAAAAACAGGTACGTAATCCACATCATGCAAGGCTCAAAATATAAGGCATGATACTCAGAAGAAAGACAGCTACATATAATCTGCCCCAAAGACATTTTTTTAGCTCTGAGGTGGGAGGAATTTACAAGGCACAAACCTTGAACCTTAAGCTCAAAAACACATACCTGGCTGCACATTCTGGAAGGGTGTAAACGACATAAGCAATTCCTTTGGACCGCTTTGTATCTTTATCAATGACAAGATGGACCTGGGAAACATTACCGAGTTGGCGAAAATGCTCTTCTAGCTCATCCTCACTGAATTGTATCCAAAAGTCTAAGTATCAGAAATGTCTGAAAACCTAAAAGTTTCCACAGGCTGGAAAAGTAACATAATAATTTGCACTGGTACCAGCACCTTAAATCAAATGGTTTTCCAATCAATCAAAAAATACAAGTCTCAGATAATACGCTACAAAAAGGAGGAGCATAGAATCAGAAGCATACGTGGCTGTATATGGTAGGTTACGGACAAAAAGACGACCAGTCTCCAGAATATCCTTGTTAGCATCAATCACCTCATGCTCAGGGTCTTCAGCAGATCCCTCTTCGACCTCCTCTTCAGAAGCTCCTGTTTCCAAAGCATTTCGTTGAACCTTGGGATCAACTTTCTGAATGTCCCGGTGCTCTCTGCGAATCTTCAGAAAATTGCTTTCCCCACCATCCTCACCACTGTTGTCGCTGTTATCCTCATCATCACTATTTTCTGAATCTGACCACTCTTTCTTTACTCTACTTTTGAAGTAATCCATATCTGAGGCAACTTCATCAAAAGCCAAACTACTAGATTTTTCAGCTGCCTGACTATGTAAAGAACCAGGTTCACTTTTCTCATTTTCATCTAGCTGAGACAAAACTGAAGCCACTGTATCTTTGCCTTTTAGTTGACTGTTTTGGTCGCCAGATTTTTTCTTTTGCTCAGGAATTTGTGTCGTCAATGAATCATTACCCCACAATTTTGACTTGACCCGCGGCTGCATTACCTGAAGGAACTCCTGAAGCTGAGGGTCATCCTCCCCCCTTCCTTTTTTACTACTGTTTTTTCCTCCCATAGGACTTGCAAGGCCTCCATTTTTTGAACCAACTTTCTTTCCCTCCTTCAAGTTCTCTTGTTTCTGCTGGGAATACCGACTCCATGGACGGGGAATATTTGGGTCTCCAACTTTACGAGCAATCTGGTGACGATAAAATCAGGATTATAAGTCCCTATATTTTAGGTCCCATCATCTTAAGTACGGTGGTCTTTAATAAAACCATGTTCAAAGTTACGAACAAATTTAGCTACTTCTCATCCTTCAAGATCACATCATTTTATAAGGAATGACATAAACTGGATAGGCATCAATGACCTTTTTCAGAAATTAAACAAAAGCAGGAAGCAATTGAGGTGCATTTGTTCGTGTTGCATGCTAAAATCACCATTACTACTTTATACCAACATGTTAGCGATGTAGGACAATGAGGGAGGTTTAGGGATTTTGTGTTGAATGGAAGAAATAGGGTTAGGGTTTAACAAAATAGGAGAAACACACTCAAAATAGGGCTGTCAACAGTACCCACGAAAAGTAACTAGGGCTGTTAAATGTTAATGTAGCAAACCAAGGAAAAAGTAGGAAGAAAGAAGAAGAAAGCTCTAGGAATCGCTCGTAGAGGGTTTAGGCATCACACCTAGTGTTTGATTGCATCACACAATTCATAGAGGCTTCAAAAGCTCTAAAATTTATCATAATATTTAACACTATCAAATTAAGGGCATTACGTCAATTTATAGTCTAGAAGACTTCCAAAACCAAAAAAGAAACAAATCATACTAAAACTTTTCTTCCTAAACCTATAAAATACTAAAAAGGAAACTATCAAATAAATGACTTGACCCATAAAATAATCCATGGGCAAGCCCTACGGCCCATGCACATAGAGCTAATATTATCAAAATACCCCTATGCTTAGAATTTTCTAGGGACATTCTTATTCAATACTAACATAAATAAGACTCTACTTGCGTTTATTGTTTGACTATCCGTGCAATCTTTAGGTCCCCTCTTGAGATCATACGAATTTCCATCTATTGCCGCTTCTATAAATTTACTTTTCCTTGAGCCATTAGAACTTCCATCAGTTAGTTAACCCAGTGTTTTAAAAGGCTCAAGGCGCACCAAGGTGCCATGGTCCCCTGGAGCCTAGGCGCGAGGCAAGGCACACGCCTCATCAAAGTGAGGCGCAATTTATTAAAATAAGTAGAATTTTAAGGCAAAACTTTCAACATAGGCAAATACTTTTCACGAAATTTGACTCTTCATATACCTCACAGTAATTACAACGAATACATGTTGAGTCTTTCTGATGCACCCACAAAAAAATGCATGCTTTGAAATATTTCAAGGACCAAATGTCATGAGCAGGCATAGACATACTTCTTCTCGTTCAGAGCACATGACAGAATAAAACGTTAAAATTGATTTTGCATTTATTTTGGGAATTATTAAGAATGAGTTCCTTTTGATGGATTTTGTTTATAAAATAAAAAATGAAAAAAAAATAAAAAAAGAGGACTTCCCGGAAAAAGAAAACTGAGACTAGGGTTAAGTTGCTAATGATCAAAGTAGACAGAGCTAACGAAGAAGAATAAAATGGAAGACGTCTGAGAAGGAATGGAACAGAGACTTCGTCGATCAGAGCTGTTGTATGGCTTCAAGACTTCGTCTGGTGCTGCTGTATTTCGTTTTTGGCCATCTACGGCTAATGATCAAGCATTTTTAATCTGAATAGGGCCATGTTTCAATCCTTAGATCAATGGCTAGGATGAATTTTGAGTAAAGATGTGTGAAAAATCCATGAGGCACGTGCCTCAGGGTGCCAAAGCCCTAGAAGTGTGCCTGGCCTAGGCACGCCTCTTTTAAAACACTGAGTTAACCTGCCATGTCTTTTCAAGCATTCATCTTGAATGTAAAAAGCATCATAGAACTTCTCTATGTGATGGAGCATCCATTGATTGGTTGAACAAGTATGATAGAGTTTGGAAGCCTAAAGCAAAGGTCATAGATCCCACGATCTTGAAGAAGCCTCTTTGTTCCAAAAATATGTGTCCATTGCAGTTAAGGGTATTTTGGTAATTTAATAAGTGTTGGATTTTATTCGGAGTCATAATTTAGTTGTTAAAATAGTTAGTTTCCACTGAAAACTAATTCCCTTCAAAATTTGAACCAAAAATATAAAGTTTGGGTTTGCACACTTTGTTATACTTGTGGGTATTCCACGAGACGGTATATGTTCATCCCTTGTTTCACAAGTACCACTTAGTTTAGAAAAAGAAGAACATAATCACAACTGGGACTTAAACCCATTGGTGCCTTTGCAGGATATTAGAAACATTCGAGCTACAAGGTAGGTAAAACTAAGTAGCTCTATGTGGGAACCTTTTTGAGACGCATTTTTTGCATAACACTTTAACAAATATTTTAAACCAAAGCACCCATTGTTTCCATATCATACAAATTCTTGAGCGTAGGTCTCGGTACTTAAAAAAACACTTTTTGTGCAACTCGAGAATTACAGTTATTTCGTAAAATTTCCTCCAGAAACTATATTTGAAAAACGGTTGGTCAATGAACTTACGAGACATAGAACAGGAAAACAAAAAACAAAAACAAATACGATACCAAACAAGCCCAAGTTTTTTGCTTTTATTTTTTCCTTACGTTTTGAAGTTGTTAAGAGGAGTAGTTGAGTTGTTATGACTAGTGAAATTTGTGGTTTCGCATAACACTCAGAACTATTTTAAGTACACAGACCTCACAGACAACTCTAGAACTGTCCAGGTACGAGTTGTTGAAGTACTTAACAGCTTCTTCAGCTTCTCGCTCGGTCCGGTAACCAACAAAGCCAAATTGCCTGCTTTTGCCATCTCTGCGAAAAAACAGAAAACATTATGCTATTTCATTAGAATAAACTACACATGCACCTTATAAAACATAGACAATAAGGCTCCATTGAATACCTGTGGTTACCAAATGAAGCAATTTCACACAACCATTTAGATTTGATAGCTTACATAGGTACTTAGATATTACATTTAAGAGTTTTATCATCAAGGAAATGGAGATGAATTATTCTAATTAGAGGCAATAAACAAGCCGAGCAGTTAGTTGTTCAAGCTTGATTTGAAAACTTAACGAGTTTCACAATATGATCAAGCTAAAAGCTTCTTCATGAGACAAGCTGATCCCAAACAACCTTCAATCGAGCCGAACACGAGCCAATCTCGTGTTTTGTACATCCTAAGCTGAACGAGCCAATTCAACCTCGGTTTGAAAGCTTAATGAGCTTTACAAAATGTTCAAGCTTGGTTTGTTCATGTAAAAACCCAATCTGAAACGAGCCTTTATCGGATTAACACGAGCTCAAACTCGAGTAGCGTGGTTTGTTTACCAGTCCTAATTCTAATGCTAAGCTTGAGAGCCCATATAAGCAAATAACAAAACCTTCTATAGAAAACCACATCTATCCAAAGGGAGCTTTTTTAAGGGGTTTAATAGAGTACTGGGTTCGCATGAGCTTGGCATCGGTAACTTCTCCTTTCTGAGAAAAGAATTTTCTGAGGCGATCCTCAGCAACGTTCTTGGGCAAATTCTTCACACATATTCGAGACCTTGAAGGAAAAAAAAAAAAAAACGAAACGAAATTAACATGTAAGCTAAATTAGCTTCGAAAATATTCAAGAAGTAGAAGTTCAATTGAATGAATGAATAAGAAAAGAGAGCATAAACTCACATCTTTGTTCGTTTAGTATGAAGATATTCCTAGACAGTGCAGCGACCACCTCAAAGATAAGCTGTGCAGAGAGAGAGAGAGAGAGAGAGAGAGAGAGAGAGAGAGAGAGAGTTTTTAGAACATGAAATTAAGCGGCAGGTCGGCTTACGTGACGGGGAGAGGAGTGGGCGGTGCAAAAGCCTTGGAAGCCACCGCTTCAGCGTAAGGAAATAAACAGCAACAGCGAGAGAGAGAGAGAGAGAGAGAGAGAGAGAGAGAGAGGGGTACCTGTTCTGGTAGTTGCCGGCCCCGCCGATTGTTGCCGTAGCTGCAGAGCCTATTGGATTTTCGGTCGGTTCTGATCGATTAGTAATTTAGGGCGGGTCGCAGAAATTTGCTCTTTGTTTTACAGTTTTGGGCCAACGATTTTTTAATGCTACAGATTTACCCCCAAAAGAAGCTTCTTTGATAGAACTAGTATTTTTTTTTTAATGGGTAAAAATCACTTATACCCCTTCATCTATCACTTATCCACACATACACCCCCTCACCTTTAAAACCCATCAACCACGCCCTCTCATCTTTCAACCCATATCACTCCACAGCGCTTCGAATAGACTACCAATTATCCTTTAAAAAATCGGTAACGTCTCTGTGGTCTTACTGTCCACTCTTTATGAAATTCGACGACGCAAGCTAAGGACGAAAAGCGAGCAAGCGTACCAATATTAGTGAATAAGATGATTACCGTTGATTGCCACAGCGGCAAGCCATATCTATACTATTATAAGTCAGTCAAATGACTAACATGTGATTATCACTTATCCACACATACACCCCCTCACCTTTAAAACCCATCAACCACGCCCCCTCATTTTGCAACTCGTATCACTTACCACCCTTCTGTTACTACTCCCTCCAATTTGTTAATAGATTTTGAAATTTTCCATCCAAACCTAAAATTTTAACCCTCTTTTGCCCTTCATACATTCCCTCTTTCACTTCTCCCCTTATAAAAGGCTCTCTATCTTCTCTCGTAATGAAAAACGAAAACCTCTCTCCTTCGCCGTCCTCCATCACCAGGCATCCTCTTCTTCTTTTATTCTATTTCTCACTCCCACATCCTCCAATACTATATAGCAAGGCCCTTTGTGGATGTGATGTACCAGCCCCCCTAAAAGCTTAAAGTAAGACCCAAATCGGGGAAGAATATTTTTTGGTTGCATTAACTATAAAGTAAATTCCTGCATAATTTTTTTGTAATTTCAAAACCCTAAAAACTTCCATTGTTTCCTATAATGTTATGCACATTTGTTTTTTTTTTCCCCTGTAGCAACCCACTGCATGTGGGTTCTTCCTTTGGCTTGATCCCGAAAGGGAAATGGAGAAAGAATTACTACAAGCAAAAAATCAAGTGCTGCAAAGAGAGAATGAAACACTGACCAAAAAGAATGAGAAGTTGAGTAAAAAATACAAAGAAGCTGAAGCTAAAATGTTGGGCTACCAAAAAAAGTTTTTTGGGTTTAATTTGTATTCATTGTTGTGTGGTTGGGTAAGGACTTTGTAAATGTTCCTAACACAAGGAACATGAAATATCTGTCATAGTTCAGCCTTACTTCAATTTGAAAAGGCAATGTAATACTATGAATGTAATGACACTCTCATTTCAATGCTACTGATGTAAAGTGTTTCTATGGTAATGTTTGAATTTCACCATTCTATTTGCACTAACTATGACACTCCATAACACCAGAATTCAAGAATTCAACGTTCCAACTTTTCAGAATTCAACATTTCAACATTTTAGAATCAAAAGATAATCAATAAGGCTTTAAACTTCCTCACATTTTGGAATAACATCCCACATTCCAACATTGGGTTCTTCATGTCTCTCCACTCTACAAATTCTTCATATTCTTCATCCTTTCTGCCATCCTCATCTGAGTCAGCTAGGCTCTTCTGATCATCACTACTACACTAGCCTCCACCTCATAAAAATCAGGTACACTGCCACTAGGCACACTTGTTCCCTCATCATTTGTAGGCCCACTTGTTCCTTCATCATTTCTCGGTACATCATCATCATCATCAGATGAATCATTCATACCACTTGTATGATCCCTCTCACTTCCATTGGCCTAAGTTAGGGTCACTTTCCTCCCCTCATCTTCTTGGTCTACCCCTCCCTCCCCCTCATCTTGTTGGTCTACCCCTCCCTCCATCTCATTCTCCATGTCATCCTCAAATTCAAAAGGGTCATCCACATACACATTAATTTCAGCCCCAACCCCACACGAGTTAAACATTTCCCTCATACTTGTTTCACATTATAACTCACTCATAATGTGGTTAGTTGGAGTGCATTGTGGAAGTTTGTAAAATAATTTACTTTGCTTGGAACATTCTAACCCAGACAATACTTCAAGTGGGTCATAGTAATGAAATCTGTCAATGTCCAACACTCTAGATGTGGCCACTTGCCCACCATCATAAGACACTTGTTGTCCCTCCACTACTAACCTACCCCTTGTATAAATAAAAAGAATAACAACTTTGCTACTCACATCCACAACACTGCAGAACAATTCCAAAAAAATCATACATTATTGAAATAGAAACAGAAACATAGTGGGAGAGGGGGGCAAGATTTCATATGAAATAGCACATGCAGCCCTAGGGGACTTTTAGGGTTAAAATAAGATTTTGGGTTAATGCATAACAGCTTTTAGGGTTAAAAAAATCCAAGGGACCACTAGCTTTTAGGGTTAACAGTCGCAAGGGACCACCATCTATTGCAACCCAATGCAATCAGTTTGATTTATGGGACCACTATCTATGTGTGTGTATATATATAAGGTAGGGACCACCATCTATTCATACACACACACACACATTGATTTGCAAACCCATTTGTTTGAAAAGTAGGGTTGTTCATAAGTAATAAAAAAACCCCTAAAAAACCATTCAATCCTTACAAACGAAGTAGATTAAATGACGAAATACAGATCTAGGGTTTTTTAGGGTTTGCTTCATGCCGTATTTGCTTCAAATCGGAGTCGTATTTCGCGAATTGTACTAACTAGTTTGTGTTGATCGATCTGCAGCTGGGTTTTGAAGTTTTTCGTCTGAGAAATCCAACTTTGTCCTTCAAATTGACCAATTTTCAAAGGAGAGATCGATCATAAGGTTAGGGTTTTCGATCACATGTTTTCATCATAAAGAGAGAAAAGAGAGAGTTAGATCGTAATGTGGGGTTGCAAAACTGAAAACCCTAACTCCCCACCCCTTATATACGAATGGGTGTTATGGTCACATGTTTTTTAGACGCTGTTTGACATTTCACATAGGTTGAAAGATGAAGGGGTGTGGTTGATGGGTTTTAAAGATGAGGGGGTGTATGTGTGGATGGGTGATAGATGGAGGGGTCTAAGTGATGTTTACTCTTTTTTTTTTAATCCAATTCTTTGATAGAATTTGATCGCTTTAATTCCAAACAACACATATAAAGTCTAGAACAAAGTTTTCATAGCCAAAAACACAAGGTGCAGTTGATCTTTCATGAAGCGAGGCAAATTCTTTAGGAGTTTTATATGTTACAGTACATTTTAGAAATAAATTAATTAAAATTACAATTCAAAAGTAAATAAAAAGAAAAAAAAAGAAAAAAAAGAAGCAACTTTTTCAATTAATTGATCCAACTTTTAAAACACTCTTAGACTATAAATAAAAGTCGTGCAACAAAGTTCAATAACTCAAACTCACAAAATAAAGTAAGTATAAATTATTTTTTTTAAAAAAGTGATTACCTAAACTAAATCATTCTAATAATGTCATCTTCATCTTCTTCTTCCATTGCATCAATGTTAGGAAACGTTCTTTCATCTGCTCCATATTGCAACGCCCCAATTTTCGGGTGAGTTATTTAAAATATTTTTCCACAATGGTTTCATTAGTTAAAAGTCAAATTACTTAAATGACATCGGAAATTTAGTTTGATTATATCAAATTGAAAAAATAGATTAAATTTTTAAACAAGATTAAAACTTCAAATTAAATTTCTCAAAAAGAACAGAGCAACAAATACTATGGAATTCAGTGTCTGATAACTTTGTCGCCAGGAGGGTTTCACCTTTGGCTTAAGCTTGCCCTTCTGCTCCAACTTCAATAGCTGGTGTAAAATGTCAAGGTATACAAAATACCATGAGCGATTGACACTTCGTAGATAAAAAGATAACCATGCTGTGTGATACATTAGGGTTCAAACTAACACCGGGGTCGTTTATTGGCCCCTAAACACACACCGAGTACTTTACCGGTCCGATACTTCCTTCAACAACCTTCCTTTTTTACCATTAACTAACATGTCTATGTGATCTTCTAATCAATTACCACATGCAACCCAAGTCTTTTCCAACACAGATCAATCCAACATATACAATTTATTATGGTAATATAGAAGTTCAATAAACAATATGAATAAGAGATAATAATTGCATAATCACAACATGATGTATGAAACAATGATAGCAATTCATAAGAGTAGAGGAGTAATACTCAAAAGAACAGAGCAATTACCACATGTTTTCATCATACTAACTTGCTACAAAATAGTGTCCAATATCAGCCCTTACAACTACTACAACATAAATCCCTAAATAGTATAGCTGCTAAATATCATAGTCTCCAAATACATAAATCTCAAATAGTAAGCCTAACTACTGTCAGGTCCTAGCTGCAATCTCCACCAGATTCCACCCATCTACAGAAACATTCCCGGCTAATGAGCTCGCATTGTGCTCTCCTTCTCCACCGTCACCTCCGTCAGTCCGAAACAGCTCCACGTGATCCTCAACCTTGGGTCCTGATGATAACGTCCCGTTGGGTCAAGATAAGGCTCTTTGTTTATAGGCACCTCAGTATAAGTCTCTAAATCTCGAAATCCAAGAAGTTGGAGATAATGAGGTGTTCATCAGCAGGTCGGGTACGGAACACCCGGGTAAACAACACTTTGTTGGAATAGACATCAACATAACCTTGTGGCAACTCTAGAGTATAATGGTGGTTCACACATGGCTGAACAATGCGGACCAGGTCCATAAAGTACTGTTGGGTTTGTGGAATGGGCAGGGATAGATCGGAAAAACCTCAATGTAACAGTATGTGTCGAGCTGTAGGCTAGTCATGTGGCTATGCCAAGAGGCAAAATGTGGCAACACAACTCCCAAGGGATAAGGTATAGGATCATCCACTTCACTCTCGGGTTCGGATTTCTGGGGTACTTGGTTTTCCTCTTGGGCAACTTCCATCTCTATGGCCTCATAGTCGACCAACCAATCATTAAAATCAAAACCTGGTGGGGGTCCATCCTCCTCTACATAAATGTCCTCTTCATCTTCATCACTCTTATCATCATCATACTCTGGGTGGGATATATACCCTCCCTCATCTTCTGGCTCCTCCGGATCACTCTCGGAGTCACTAAGGGTAGTGGGCGGAAATGTGCCATGCTCATGGAGATAGGCTGTCATAAGTGGAAAGTGGGTCATGTAGTCAAAATCTGGATCAAGGTCTGCTAGTGACATGCTAAATCTCCTCTTGAACTCTCTGATCTCTGGTACCAACTCGGGGCTCAAAGGGGCCATCTACACAGAAGAAATATCTAATCAGTACTAACATACAGACCCAACATATATATATATTTTATTTAAATTTTTTTTTTCAGTCTTTTATTATTAGCCTAGTGTCTACCCATTTACCAAAGGGCGGGGGTTGAACCTAAGGCTCTGATACCACGCTGTAACGCCCCCAAAATTTGGGCACGTTAATTATTTATTACAAACCATAATAAAGTTTAATCTTAAACTTTAATACAAATAATAATGTCTCCAATTACTAAATAAATAACAACCGGGGTGGTTCTAGGTCTTCTTCTACCCCTGCACCGGGTCATTCCTCACTCCGCCAGCACTGCCTGCTCCATAGGACTGATCGCCACAGTATCGGTCCTGTCCATCTAGATAATCTGACATGATACGTTAGAGTCGCGCAAGCAACATCGTGGTATTATGTCAGGGTTACACAAGTGCAATACCATGAGCAAAGGCCTAGTAGTTCACTCTACCAAAATTCCAAATAGCAATTCTAGAACAATAAGTTCACAAACAGTATATGAAACTTGTGAACAGTAAAACCATGCAATGCACCATGCGTGTCTATGCGGATCAGAGTAAACATGCACAGAAAATAATATTTCATTTCCAGTATCTCAAAATAGTGCCACGTGTCAATTTCTCAAAACAGTTCTCATTCAGTTTCTAAAAAATGCAACTCATTTATCATCAGCTTTCCCAAAAATCGTTTTTCTCATATCAGTGCCTCTTTCAGTATTCTTCTTCAAATTTCATGCATCTCCCACCACTCGAAAGTTATTGGTCCGCTTAAGTCTCCTTTCAACTAGCGGTACCAACCTTTTTGCTTGAGGCCCCGGCCATCGTGCATCACCGAATTTAACAGCTTGTTTGCTCGGTCCGTCCGCCCCGCGACTCACATGACACAGTCTCGACTGTCTCATATCACTGAGGTCTGTTCACCGTGTGTTGTGCACGCTTAGCCCAAACCTCCAAGTCCTCCCCGCGGAACTTGAGGTGGTGCTTTTGCTGCACTACCGCATCAAATCCAATCCTCCAAGTTCTCCCCTCGGAACTTGAGGTGGCAACAATTCCATCACATTTATTCTTCCAAAATTCATTTCACTTCATTCCATTTCCCAAAAATTCCATTTCTCATTTCAAAACATATTTTCATTCTTATCTCTAATTTCTCACCAACAGCTATTCAATATTTTTCAAGTCTCGTGTCGTAACGTATTGTGTACGTGCTCAATGCCACATGCTCAAAATCATGCCCATGCAATATTCCATAAACTTTTTTCAAAAAAAAAAAAAGTTATATTTTCCCCAATGAAAATTTCCCACATTAAATCATGCACTTTAATGCATCAAATTCCTCAAAAATAATATTTTCTCTAAGAAGAATTTCTCACATAAAATCATGCACTTTAATCCACCAACTTTCTCAAAAAAATAATACAATTTTTCTTTAAGTTTTATTTCTCAACAAAAATCCAATTTCTCTCTTTTCTTTTTCCAAAGCCACTTATTTCTTCTCTAAAAGAAATAAATTTTTTTCAACTTACTCTTTCTAACTATTTTTTTTTTTTTTGCTAAAAGACATTTCTTTTTCTAGAAATTTCATGTCCAAAAAAAAATTTACTCAACTATCTTACCAAATCTTTTGAAATAGCAATAAAAATCTTCTTTTTAAAAAATTCCACTTTTTCCAAAAATATACTTTCTATATTTCTAGAAAACTTTCTTTTCAATAAATCTTAGACAAAACTCTCTTTCTTTTAAAAGCAAAATCAACAACTTTCTTTTTTGAAAAATTTCAAGCAACTCTTATAAAATCTTCTTTTTCATCACAACAATAAAATATGTTGTTACTAATTAGTTAGTAACAATTTTCTAGAAGAGAAATTATTAAAACTCTCTCTACATATTCATTTATTCAAAACTTCTAATTTTTCTTACAATAGTTCTAATGATCCAAAAGTAACTTTATTAGTAAGAAGCAAGTCCCTTTTAAGCATAATTAATCTACTCATTTTAGGAAGAAAACTCTAATTAGTAGATCAATGATTTAATCAACTAGTTCTTCTAAGAAAATTAACAAAAATTTCTAGAGGATTTGTATAAAAATTTACATCTTCTAATCAACTTAATCTCATCAAACCAACTTCTAATTTCATGAAGAAACATTCTAATTAGAAACTAATTAGGATCCTTAACAACTTTCAACATGAAATCCTCTTTCTTAAACACTAAGTAACATGCTTAGTAACTTAATGCATACATAAATTAACCCAATCAAGCTTCAAAACCAAGCATAGAAAACTAATTAGGATAAACTAAATGAACTAGAAATAACCAAATAGAAAGTTAGTTTAGTAAACTACCTTGATTTCCGGGTGTAAACCGGAAGCCGAAAAGCAATCCTTGGTGTGGAGGCTTCTTAATCTACTCAACTTTCTTACTAATTAACTTAGTAAGAAGCTAATTAGGGTCTAAGTAGGTTGACTTTGTGGTGGTTAAAGTGGTTTAGAACTAGGTTTCTAGTTTGGGATAGAAAGCACACAAACTTTGTATGGGAGAAAGGTGGCAAGTTGACCAAGTGGTGTGCCCTTATATAGAAATTTTGAGGTTCCTCTCCCTCCCTCCAAGACTTTCGGTGCTCACACACCCCTTATGGCCGAACCATTTCCATGTGGGAAGTAAATTGTACAATAAATTTTGCACATGGGAAGTACATTGTGGTTACAACTCCCACCCTAGGTCTAGGCTAGTTTCTTTAGGCTATGTACTTGCAAGTAAAGAAAGAATCTTGGGGAATTCAATTGGGAAAGTAACGTGGGAATAAGGGTGTGGAGAATTAGACCTCTTGTTGTGTAGGATTTTGGAGTGGGTAAAACCTGATTAACCCTAATAAAGGGCATAGCACGTGCCTTAGTTGATCACCACGAGAGGGTGAATAGCTCGGCACCACATAGGGAGTCCTTAAACCCTGTGTCGAGCTGATTTGGCCACGAATGAGGCTAGAACTAGTAAAGAGTAAACTAATAAATCAGGATGCACTAGCTCGGCGTAAGGCATAAAAGATGCCCCTGATATGGCCGAGCTAGGAAGGCTACGTGTAAAGCTTAAATAGCATTCTGGAATACATAGTTCAGCTCGGCGTGATGAGCTGAGCTATGTACGGGTTAATCCGAGCTATGTGGAAGCACGACACCGCCACGAATAAAGCGGTGAGACATTCCAGAATATTCTACAGCGGCTCCTCATGAGGTAAGGAGCAATCCCGCAAAACAAGGGATTGGTATGGAAGTCCTAACGTGATTAGGAGTATACTTCATATAGGAAAGAATCCTATATGGAAAGGGAGACCCCTGCTAGACGAGATCTAGCAGGATATGGAAACTCGTCCCTAATAGGGAAGTCCTATTAGGAAAAGGATTCCTAAAGAGAATAGGAAACAGGGGCACGGGATGCCTAATATGAAGAACATCTACACCTATAAATACGAGAAAAAAACCATGACAAAAGGTACGCCGTGAAACCCCTTTTCATACGCATTGTGATTTGAGAATTCCGGTACGAGATACTAACTTAGGCATCGGAGGGCCTTTGCCGACGAGAGGCAAAGGCGCTCTAACCCTTTTTTTTGTCTTGCAGATTTAGGGTTGAATTAAGGAAGCACGTGATCCAGGGTTACGTGGATTTTATCCCCGTACAGATTTTGCATGGTCACCTTTGTTATGGGGTGTTTTTAGGGCTTATACACACAAAAAGTGCATGTGCTAGCAAGTTGTAGCTAGGGCTAGGTTCAATAGGCTCATGTAGGAAGAATTCTCCCTTAAAACATGGAAGCATGTTTTAAGGTGCTTGGGGTCCATGGCCTAGTCTAGTGTGGGCATAGGTTGTGTAGCATGTGAGCATGTACAAGTATAGTGTGTGTATGTATAGGTTTTTCCTAAAATAGCAAGGTTAGTTCTAACTAGTTTTGTGTACAAAACTTTGCTTGTAGGGCTTTCCCTCATTCACCCCCTTTGCTTGCACAAGTGCACAACCAATAACTCTTGCATGTGCAAGAGTACTTGCACAATACACATGCACACACTCCACTCTCTCTCCCTCCCTCCCCCCGAACTCTCTCTCTCTCTCTCGGTCACTCTCTCTCTCTCTCTCTCCCCGTTGCTCGCTCTCTCTCTCTCTCTCTTGGTCAAACTACCAAGTTCCAAAGCTTGTAAGTATGGTACTTGGAAGGTACCGGTTAGGTTGTGAGTCATAAAGACGGTGGTTGTGGTAGGTTCGTGCATTAAGAACGAGCTCCAGTTGTTCCGGAAGTGTAACGGGTGTGTTGCTCGGTCTCGTACGCTTGCATGCATGGCTAGAAAACTAATTATTCGAATTAAAAAAAATAAGGAAAATAAATCAATTATTAGAAAATAAAAATATTTTATTGAATTAATAACCAAAATTTTTATTCTCGAAAATTCGGGTCGTTACATAGCATGAAGAGCACTCAAACTGTTTGTAAAATCATGATTTTCTTTTAACTAGATTTGTAATAAAAAACTTCTTTCCTTGATTAAGTGGAAATCTGTAATAATTATAAATTTGTACATTTATCATATGGGACATGGGCTCCCGGTCGACTCTAGAATTTGTATGACTTTGACTCGTGAGAAATCTCGGACTTTGACTTGAAATGGTTGACTTGTCAATGAATAGATATGTTTTATTTATGTCAAAATTGAGGGCGTGATAGGGACGGTGATGTGATGTATGTAGACGGTAGATTTTGTACTACACGAAGAGGATCATGAGCAACTGTTTAGAAAGAATTGAGTTGTGCTACATATTGAAGTTAATTTGGATGTGCCATGGACGCGTACCTTAAGAGATCTAAGTTGATTATAATTTTCTTTCTGTGCATAGCACGGGTAATTTAACCGATTTTATTCTTGAATTGGTTTTCGAATTATGTGTACAAACATTTGACTATGTATACTAAATTCAGCCCATGCATAGTACATGTTTTTTCCTAGTTCATACTGTAACCAAACATGACATAAACATGAATATAGGTTAAAAATTGATTGATATAAGGTCTACGAGCGCAAGGTTATAGGTAGAGGCCACAACATTTTAGTTTACAGACCCCATGCATATGCGGGGTAGCGTCCACGAGGTTTATGAATTATCCAGATTTGAACCATGCAAAGTCTAAAATACACAACAACTACAATTCGGATGCCAAGTCCAATGTTGCGGCTTCCAAGTCCTAACTAATATAGTAATATATTATACTTAGGATTAGATGGGTCTAGGAATATCCCCTTTGATCCGGAAGAAAAGCTCGGTTGTGGAGTCCTGTGGTTTTCATGAATTAGCGGCGAAAGATTTAATTTTGAAAAGAAACTTTGGACTGCAATAACTCAACTAACCTCAACCATTTTGGGCGATTATTGTGTCTTAAACGAACTCTTTTGAAGTGCTCTACAACTTGATGAAGAAGTCTAAGCCTAAAATCCACTCTAACTAGGAGAACAACCGAGATTTTCAGAAGGTAAGCAATTTGTCTGAGAATATCCAAACAGAACTTTGGATGACAATAACTTGGTCAAAATGCTTTGTTCGGAAAGCTAAATGAAGAAGTTTTTTGGAGTTGGAAGTTTAATTTTGAATTTCAAGTGTTGATTCCCCAGGACCCACGGAGGCCCTTCCTCTCTACCTCTGCCACTTTGACCAAATTTAACTGTATGTATTCTATGTATTCCCCTCCAAGTGGCCCCCCTCAAATCCACGTGTCCTCTCTCTCTCTCTCTCTCTCTCTGTCTCTCTCTCTCTCTCTCTCTCTCTCTCTCTCTCTCACTTTGAAAACTCATTCTCTTAGTGTGCCCCTCTCTGACTCCTTAACCCATTTAAGGAGGGAAACAGTTTCAACTAAAAAAACCTTTGTGAAAAACCTTTCCGAACAAAGCCATTTGAGACGAATCCAAAAAGTATAAAATGATGGGCAAAACTATTTTTTTTTAATAAGGCCAAAATTAAACTAATAAACTGGTTTATTTTCGGACAAGACGAATCCATAAACCACGAAAATTTGTTGCAAAACTAATAAATGCAATTTTTTTTTTGAATAAAGACAAAACGAAAAAACGAAAAAACCAATTCTGTGTTTTTTTTTGCCAAAGCACCCCTAAGTAGGAGAAAAATGGGGATTTACATAGAGTGTGCAAGTTATTTGAAAATGGAATTGATGGCATGGAATAATTTTTTTTCTCTTCCTTGCCCTCTCTCTCTGCCAAAATGAAGAGAGGGGGAAGGGAAAAGTTGATTTTGTAGGAAAATGGGAGGGAGGGTGGAGTGTGGGGAAGCAGTTGTGCGCATGGAGGGCATCAATCTTTAAATATACTATAACAATGTAGTTGGGGCTCTCAAAAGCCTCCAAACCCCAATCCCTCGATTCTCAGATTTTTCAATTATTTTTTTCCCCACAAAATACCCACATCCCACTTCTTTTTCAACCACCTCCCATACTCTTCCCCACTCTCTTGGTTTTCTTCCACGTAAACCTCCCATAAACTGCCCCACGTAATCTGTATGTCTTGCATTTTCCACACTTTCTTCTTCTCCTTTATATATCATATCAGCCCACTTCTTCTTCTTTCACTTTCTTCTTCTTCTTCTTTCACTAATTACCAGTCGACAGTTACTCCCAATTTCTCTCAGTTGGCGGGAGAGAGAAAATTATTTAAGCCAATGTTTTTGTTTTTTATGTTGGACACATGTAGAAAAATAGTTTTTCACTCCTCTCTCTCCATGTAATTACGCATCAATGTGTCTGCAAGTTTTGTGCATGTCTAACAAATTTTCAATGAATTGCAGATATGGGTGACAACTTGCCAGTTGATCAAAACCCCGCGGCTCCACAACTACACCAACACACAGGTATTTCGGATCCCTCATCCAAAAAAATGGCTTAACGAACTTTTTCTCTTTAAATGACTAACCTAATTCTCTCTCTTTGAGAATTGTCCACACACAAACATAGGAGCTCCTTTACAAAATTGTCCTTAATATATCTGAACCTTCTTTGAGAATTAAACATAATTGTTCAGTAGGATTTTTTTTACATTGCTTTTTTAAAAGTTTGGGCACTTTGGGTTTCTTTGGTCCAAGGAAAAATTATATATATATATATATATATTTTTATTTTTTATCAAAGTTCGACATGCACACACATTGCATGTTCTCCAGTCTCTATGGTTTCAAAAACTGTACACTAACTATAAATGCACGGAACAACATTCAACATTCAAATGTTGTTTAGGTTAGTATAACTTGGACTTAAAAAAACGTATATGTCATAATTTGTGAGTCAAGTTTGATGTTAGAAAATTGGGATGAATAAAAAACGTTCCCATGGTTCGATTTTTTTTTTTTTGGGTTAAATCAGCCCACCTTATTATATTATGCTACCTAATATGCCATGCACATACATTGTGCGTTCATGTTATCTCGCCCGTGCATAGCACGGGTTCAACGCTAGTACCTTATAGCAAAATGTGTTTTGCCTAAAAAATTCTCCAAACCCCAAATCCTAAATTTCTAGATTTTTCATTTTTTTCTAAGAGAGAGAGAGAGAGAGAGAGAGAGAGAGAGAGAGAGAGAGAGAGAGAGAGAGAGAGAGAGAGACGTGGGGTGGGGAGAGACAGGTGGGACGTGGGAGCTAGGGAGTGTGGGAGAGTTTGTGGGATAAGTGAACTATAAAAAAATATTTGAATGCATGTATGCTTTTTTCAAATTGTTTCCGTCCTTAAATAGAATGTTAATTTGTGACTATTTGATACACCGGGCCAAAAAAAAACACACACATGTGATTTTTTTATCAAGTAACATTGTGCCTGTTCGATACACGAGGCCGGAAAAACACCAAAGTGGTTTTTTTTATCCCCAAATCCTATTTTTTTTGAATTTTCATTTGTTTTAAATTTTCTGAGAGAGAGAGAGAGAGAGAGAGAGAGAGAGAGAGAGAGAGAGACGTGGGGTGGGGAGGGACAAGTGGGTCGTGGGAGGGAGTGTGGGAGAGTTTGTGGGATAAGTGAACTGTAGAAAAATATTTGAATGCATATATGCTTTTTTTCAAATTGTTACGTTCCTTAAATAGAATGTTAATTCGTGTCTATTCGATACACTGGACCAAAGAAAACACACGTGCAATTTTTTTACCAAGTAACATTGTGCCTGTTCGATACACGAGGCCGGAAAAACACCAATGTGGTTTTTTATCAACTAGCATCATGCTCGTTCGATACACGACTGCCGAAAAAAATACCAATGTGATTTTTTTGTTCTGTGCATCGAACAGGTACAACGCTATAGTGTGGGAGGTATAGGCGTGTAAGAGAAGAGAGGGAGGGTAAGGTGATGGGAGAGCTGAGTGCGTGTGGAGCTGATGGGAGTGATGGGGAGGGATATGGATAATGGAGGAGTGTGTAGATTAAGTATTTAGGTGATGGTCAGTAGAATTGGTATGTAATAGGTGTATGTATTTTCTAACATGACTAGAATTTAATCATAGTTTGGGTTAGGTCAAGTTGGGGGCTAAGCCAGATTTTTGTGCAGTTTTAAATTTGAAAATTACAAAGTAAATCACAAGTCAACATTTTTTTAACTAGTCTAATTATACATTATAGGTATTTATTTTCAATTAGGTTAACTAATCACCTTTTACAAGTAATCATCTAGTTATAGGTAATAACATATAATTTATTTTATTCAGAGCTAAAATTATGGTTGTTGCCTTGCCACAAGTTTTATGCACCAAGTGGAAGGACTGGATCTTCTTTTTGAGTAATTCGTTCATCATAGGAATCAATTTTATCGAACTAACTAAAATCGGATCAATATATGTTGTCTTCTTTCCATCAAACGTTCTTGTTCTAACTCTACGCATCTTTTTGTGTGGATTTGATACAAGAAATACAAGCAAGTATACAAATAAATAAACTTTAATTTTCTACTCAAAATTCAAACAATCTGAGGCCTTGTTCTTCTATAGATTTTAGGTGTATTTTATGAAAATCTCATAAAATGAACATTTTATGGAGGGATGATAAAATGAAGTTGTTTTCCCAACTGATAAAATATAGTGGTTTTCCTACAAATTTTAGGAGGATTTTATGAAAATCTCATAAAATCACTTTTATATTTTATGTGTTGAGATTGAAGTGTCATAAAATGTGAGATTTTATGTCCCAAAAATCTGTTGAAGAACACAGCCTGAGAATTTTTTTTAAGAAGGGTAAATATCTACTCAAAGGCGCTCCAAATATGTTCACATCCCAAAGCACTATAAGTAAGGTTGAGAACTTGACTGGCAAATTTGTCAACTCGAGTGTCATTTGCAAGTGGAGTATGTAGCCAACTGGTAAGCACAATGTACTCCCATACATCTAATAAGGATGCAAACATCACTAATTACAGCTAACAATGTTGACTTTTGACAGGGAAAAAAAAAAGAACTCGGGTGTTTTCCCCCCAAAATGCATCCACCAATTAGCAACAAACAATTTTTTTAAAAAGGACATGCACATGGTTATTATTTGTTTCAATTTTATTTTTTTACGTAACTAAAGACGATAACTTTATAGAATTCAGGAATATTAATAATTAAGGTGGTCGTAAAAATATATTCTTTGTTTCACAAACTTGGCTTTACGAGACAGTACTGCAGATTTGCACCAAAAGAAATTCCTTTAAGTAAAATTACTCTCTCCAGTCCCATTTCACTTGCTTGTTATATGGAATTCAACTTTTTATGGAATTAAAGTCTTTGCTTCACTTGTTCAGATTTCCACAATTAAAATTAGAATAGTAGAGTTAATTACTTTTTACTTTTACAACTAAATGTGTATACTGAGGAAAACTGGCGAAAACGTAAAAAATATCAAGTTAGATATTTTGAAGATAAATGATGTTGATGAGTGGCTGAAGACAATGAGGCTTATGAGAAAAATAAAAGTCGAGTTTCCGTGACAAAGGATATGTGGACATCTAGCAATAAAAGTAGAGTTTCCTTGACGGTTGAAAATTGTTCTATCAATGAAGCAATGATTAATCTTCGGTTTAAATGTCATTTTTGTTTTTGATTGGAAAGGTTAGAGATATTGTTGCGTTTTGGACAACAATTCCAAAGAGAGGAGGAATTTGAAGATGTAGCTCGCCCATTGGAATTACATGTGGTAAAAAGTTGTCTCTCACGACTGCCCTACGAGGTGGAAACTCCACCAAGGGCCGATCCAGGAATTCGAACTTGGAGGGGCACCAACGGAAGCGGGGGAGGTGCTGTGCACCCCTCGGCCGTTGGATCGAGTTTTGGACGGCTCGGATGTGTTTTGATTTTTTACCGGTAAAAAAAAACAAAATTAAAAAAAATTGCCGAACGCATCCGAGCCGTCCAAAACTCGATCCAACGGCCGAGGGGTGCACAGCACCTCCCCCGAGTCCGGCACCAACTCATTACAATTGTAAACAATTTTATCCACAATCAAGTACAATAAAATGATACTACACTTAAATATTATGAAGTAAGAACAAAAGTTTTGCAAAATAATAGACTAGTTTGATTATTACCAAGCTATGGCTCATCGAAAGCAAAAAATAAACAACCCATCAAAATCTTTATTGTAATATGCAGTACATAGATTCAACTCCAAATAGAATGATCAAAAGCGTAATCTTAGATTAATCATAGAGAACGAAATTGATTTACTGAAAAATAAAAATGAATGAGAGTCATAGCTTTTACTTGAAGTGACAGAAAGTGTGTTTTGAAAGAGAGGAGAGTCTTACTATTTAACTAAAGTTTGGGACTGTTTTGAATAATTTAGAACACCAGGGAGTCTAAAGTTTGTCTCTGAAATTGTGTTTGATGCTTTGAGGAAGAAAATCACAATGGGGCTTGGATTGCTGGCTTGAGTGATGGTGGATGTTTGATTTCAGTAGCTCTACACCTTATTGGTAATGTTTGACGATGATTTTGAAGATTCAATTGTGTTTGACACGATTTTAAAGATTTAATTGTGTTTGACAATGATTTTGAAGATTCAATTGTGCATGACAACGATTTTCAGGATTAAATTGTGATAACTCACACCTGCTAGACAAACCCAAACTTTTCTCACTAGAATTTATTCTCTCTCTTACTCTCTCTATAATGTCTCTGAAATTTCATGAACAAAATGAGCTTAATTTATGGAAGGAGTGAGTTTGTGTGGGAGAATGGAGTTGGAGAGTTGGCCGTGGAGGGGGTGATTTGATGTTAGCATGTGAGTGTGATAATGGTGCTTAGAGGAGTGGGAGAGTGAGATTAAAATTTGCAGTTGGTTATGAAGAGATTGGGGTGGAAAGATGATGATGGGACAATTCAATATGAGTGGAGGAGTGGTGTAGGTTAGGAGAAGATGGTGTATGTTAGTTTGATTTGTGTACATGTGTGTATATGGATTTTAGTAACTTGTAACCAATTTGGATAGGTCCAATGTCTTGGCTCATGAGTACATGAGTCATGGTTAGGTGCTAGGCTAAGTAAAGGATAGACGGTTCCGATTGCCAAAACAAACTCAGGTGGTGCTCGGGCTGTCCAATATAAGTCTGTAATGATTCGAGATCCATCCAATGACACGGTTGCCGATATTCGATGATCTCCAATTTTGGTGTCAATGACGGAATCAACGAGATGTTTCATCGTAGCGGTTCAAATCAATCATTGTGAAAATTGACTAGGTATTGAGCTTTGGAATCTATATGTTCAATGTAATAGTTAGCCAACTAAGTATTGCGTTGTTGTTGAATGTTAAGTAGCCACAGTAGCGCGATACTATCACGTCAATCGAGACCGTTTATTACGTTCTTCATATTAATTAAGCCACTATCTTAAAATTTTGGCATGTTCGGGTTTAGAAAGGTCCTTGACCGGGACGCGATTTGATTGAGTAAATGAATTTTACGTCCGATTAAGTGTGTTGCGATACTCTATTTACTTCATTCTTTTTATGAATGACGTAAAACATCTAATATAAATATTGTTGATTCTCGATTGCGGAAAATATCTCGGGTGGGACCCAATCGGCACATCGTAAGAATTCAATGCATCGGGAAGCCTTAAACTGATGCATTAAATGTCGTGTGATCACATCGTTCTCAATATCTAATGATCTCTGATTTTTGTGCCGCGAATGAAATTTTGAGGATGTTAAGTCCTAATGGTTCAGATCAATCAATCCAAAAATATCTTTGGTGATTAAATTTAGAATTTGTTCGTAACAATTATGTGATACGTGGACAGTTAATTTTTCCCCAAATTTTCAAATTTGTACCGCGAAAAAAGGCTACATTGTACAACACATCTCTCTCTCTCTCTCTCTCTCTCTCTCTTCCAAACTCCAAACCCTATCCCTCTTCCACTACATTCTCTCTCTCTCTCTCTCTCTCTCTCTCTCTCTCTCTCGTCTTCTTCTCTTCCGAACTCCAAACCCTAACCCTCTTCCACGTCTCTCAAATCCCTCACCAAATCTCACCCAAAACCCCACCAAATCAACCTTTGAAACCACAAATATTCATCAAATCGTCAAGGAAACTCGAAATTCGTAAGGATTTTAGTAAGTTTTGCAAGGGGATAACGTGGATTTAAGGGGTTTCAACATAGAAAGGTAACTTCCACACCCTCCCTCTCTCTCTCTCGCGGGCGCACACGGTCACTGAATATTCCCACTACACCCACACGGTTTGAATCTCCACGCCCACAAAACCCAATCCACTCTCACATCCTCTGGATTACTGCTTCACACACTGAGAATGGCCCAATTCACACCTCACCTTGGACTGTATATTGCGAAACATACTGGCTTTGTACTTATCTTGGTCTAAAACTCATTCCCTGTCTCAATGAAAATCGTTTTTTTCTTTTTTCTGGAAAGAACAAGTCAGTGGTGACGCTATAGGTAAGACTAATGGGGTCGGCTGACCCCATGCTAAGAAGTTAAACTTCTACTACCATTACATGGATCCATTATAAATTGTTTATGACCCCACCCTAATGTGAAAATTGCAAAGTATTCATGTCAGCTTAGGCACACCGGGAGAAGTACGGAGCTTAATTAAAGCCAGGGCCATGATTTGTATAGAATAACCATAAGAGTTGCTAACACTGAACTGCTGCCCTATAACTAACAATTATAGATGTTAACCTAATATTGTTTCACTATATATACTTATATTTGGAGTTTACTCTTCAATATTTATTGCATTTCTTGTCACTAAAAAGGATAAGTGGGCCATTTCTCGCTCTTTGGGTTGACGATTGATGGTTTCCAATGTAGGAGTAAGGGAAAGAGGCTGCCTCAAAATTTTCCATCATCAATGCCCCAAGATCAAAACAACGGGCAGGGTAAGAGAAAAAAGCCTCCAGGTCCTTTCATTTTTTTTAGGTATAGACTTCATTTTACTGAACTCCAATCCCTTGTAAGTGAGCTAAATTCAAAAGTACTTATGGTGGTCCAAATTTGAGCATGTGTAGTGCCGCAGTACACAAAAACCTCCAATCACAACAGAATATAGATGAAAATAAGTATATATCGTTATACATGCCAAACAACAGATCTTGTAAAAAAAACATACTTATTGACAAATTGTTTCCAATCATGAAGGGAGACGGTCGACCTCCCACGCCGGTTTGATTTGAAAATAGAGTCGCCACCCGGGTTTTTGGAAAATGGTTTAGGACTCGAGAAACCGCTTTGAAAAATGATTTATAAAACAATTTGAAAACCAGAGACTCATTTTGGATTCGGGAGCCAGGTTACGAATGGGGAAGGGTTTTAATGCACCCCGTTCATCCGATTAAAAATCGGTCTTTGCTAAACATTTGTGGGATTTTTAGAAAATATTTTAATGCCGAACTTTATTCAAATAAGCAATTAAATCATGCAAAACAAATAATTTAAATATTGAAATAAACAACAACTGATATGAGCAATCAAGTAATAGTAACTAATTAAAAGGAAAAATTATGTTCTCAAACTGTTTATAAAGGAAACTGATTTAAAATTCAGATTTGAAAAAGTGTGTCATGCGGCACACAAAGTGTACCGTGCAGTACAGAAAGTGTGCCGTGCGGCACTGTTCAAGGATCCAACGGTCAAATTTTCAAAAGAGTGCCGTACAACACTCCAAGTGTACCGTGCGGTACAAAAGGAGTGCCGTGCGGCACTGTTTACTTCACAACAGTTTGAAACTTTGATTTTTTCGAAATGATTGAATGTAAACTCATACAAGGCATGAAACTTGGTTAAAAATCGATTATTTTGAATAAGAAAACGATGTGCTTAGATAAGGGATGTTCCTCCTCACTAAATTACCCCGTACGAGGCGATATTTTCACCATACGACGTAACCGGGAGATATCGATTTAAATTGGTTTTGATGTAACATAGGCATACCAAGTGTGGAGTTGATATAGGAGATCATTCCATACTTGGTACCCCTCCCCTCAGGGTACCAAAGTTGTGAAACTTGGCGAAACGGAAATATACCTCGGTTTGCAACTCTCGGATTAGAACTCTTTAGAAGTTTCTGACCTCGATTCGGACCTTCCTTGAACTCCAACTTCACTCCGGTACAACGGCAAGGATACTTGGTTCTTGGAACTAAGGATGTATGGGGCGGCTAGGACATGGTTTCGAAACCGAAAACAGAGCACTTAGTTTTTTGATTGGGTTTTCTTGGATGGAGCTTTGAGAGTAGTTTTCTGGGGTGGAAGATAATAGCGATAGATGATTTAGGATATAGGAAGGGTTGTAGACAGAATTCAAGAGAGCTTTGAGAGTAGTTTTCTGGGGTGGAAGATAATAGCGATAGATGATTTAGGATATAGGAAGGGTTGTAGACAGAATTCAAGAGAGCTTCTTCATCATTTTTCTTCTCATTTTTCATGGAAACCAATCGGCATATATATAGGCGTAGGAATAGACTTGGTCATTACGTATCCTTGATGCCCACACCAAATGATGATAGCTAGGGGATAGCCTTTTATCTCTACAAGCAACCATGATGGAGGAGAAACAATTCGTCAAAGAAGGGAGCTGTTGGAAGCTTTGCAAAAGTTGACTGATGTGTGACTGTGCTGTACGGCACACTTCCACTGCCAAAGTTCAAAAAGCTGTTGTATGTGACTTGGGCTGTGCCGTGCGTGAGAGATGAGTACCGTACGGTACTGTTGACTGAGTTGACTTGAAGAGTTTCAATCCGAGAGGCCTTCCGGACATTTCTTTTCATCATCGGGGATAAAAAATGTGTACGAGAGACTCATTTTGGGGTGTCTACAGCAAACATATGCTGACTCAGCAAAATATAGGGGAGAAATGAAAAATCCTCTCGAAGCATGAGAAACAACCATACATAGATATGGCAAAGTTGGATGCCCGTCAGTTGGCAGAGGAGAAAGCTCATCGGTCGCGGAAGCCTAGAAAGGTGATTTGAAACTTATATGGTCATGCAACTTAAAAAAATTTCACACAACATTTTTTCATGAATGGGTACTGAGAATTGATATGTTACTTCATGCAGGTATATATGTAAAATCGAATTGCGTTGCCATCTGTTGTCAACCTACTTCAAAAGTTAACCCAAGAACAACGTGAGTCTGTTAAGAGTATGGGGTTGGGTGGACTACTTGAACTTCACTGCTCAAGGCTACATCATGATTTACTTGAGTGGTTGGTTGACAAGTTTGATCCCTCACATTGTTTGTTATGCGTTCACGGGCGTGAACTTGTTCTCACAGTTACAGAAGTGCAGCGGTTACTTGGAATACACGGGTGCGGCCCGAATATAATGTTGACAGGATTCTCTGATGAAGGGTTCAAGAAGTTGTGTGATGACCTCAAAAATGAACAAAAGGGGTCTAACGTTGAAGGATTTAGGTGTGTCTTTGGGTGAGTGCAACGATGTAACTCTGGAGTTCAAGTGGAAATTTGTGTTTTACATGTTGGGCTCCTTCCTATGTCCAACATCGCAGCCATACGTACCCCAAAACTATGCTCATGTTATTCGGGATGTTGACACCCTCAATGAATGCAACTGGGCAAAGTTAACACTTCAGTGCCTTGCCAACGGTATCAGCGAATCGAAGAGGTTGGAACGTCGATGCACAAACGGGTGCATGTTTCTTTTGGAGGTATGGAACTCCTTTTTTTTATTGGAAACACAATATTCTTGCTATGTCTTCTACAACCGTCTCTCAATGGAATTCATGTACTAAATCAAAGGTGTAGGACAGTTATTTTACGTGGAACACGTCATTCCAGCTACGTGTCGAGTAGTGAGAGACCCATCTATGAGTCCCCTCGCTCATTGGGGGTTTAAAGAAAAATTGGCAATATTGTAAGACTCTTGAAAAATGGAGTTGGCGGGTTCGAAATGGATGAAGTAGTGAATTCATTATTACTATTTCAAAAAGAAATGTCCTTTTTTTTATGTTTGTGTTTCTATTTGTTAATGTATTTCATAATTGATCGTTTGTGCCGTTTAGGTGCATGTAAACTTTAGGGAGTTTGGGGAAGGAAACGAAACATCACCAACTACAAAGGTGGTGCCGCCGTTGGGAGAGGACAAAAAAAAAAAGGACAATGACATGGAAATTGTTAAGGGACAATTTGGAGTACTACTGGAAGCCGTCGGTAAGTTACAGGGGGTAAGTCGGCCCCATAACGAGGAGCTTCACATGCGGGTTGAAGATGGGAAAAGTGTGGGGAAGCTGCTACAAAGTAATATGCACAAAGGTGCGCAACACCAACATGGTAGCCATACTTTTGTAACCCCTCAATGACAGAGTTGAAAACAAAAAGTAAACATGCAAACACCAAAAGCATGCACCACGCCAAAAACAAGGCAAAATGCCAAACGTCAAATTTTTCCTAATGTTGTGGCCCTATCGAGTGAGACAGGAAGTGAAATTGGGAAGCATGTGACAACAAGCGTCCTGCCAAAACAAAAAGGGTAAAAAAGATTCCTTTGAACCATGAAAACTCACCAATCAATACAAAACCTCATGCTTCATCGAAAGAAGTAGTTGATGGACGCAACCGTTGGGGGAGGAAAGCTAAGGAGTCTACACCTAAGGTCCAAGAAGGGCCCATTGTGATCGACTAAAAACGGGGATCAATGCCAACCCTTGCCAGACAAGACGTACAACGGAGCGCGTTGCAGGACTCTTTATGCGTTCACCATATGTCCCACTACCAGTGCATGGAAACAAGAAGCAATCGATTGCAATGGAAAAGGAAAAGAACCGGCAAACTATTGACAATGTACCTACTTGATGATGTGTGCTAAGTTTGTTAGTCCCACTCAAGTATTTAGGATTGCTAGATTTCATGTTTGCTAAAAAATTTCTTGTAGCAGGAAGTTCATGTTTTCAGAGTGAATGATGACTTGTTTTACAGTAGGACTAAGGTTATTTATTGTTTCTATGACTTAAATGTTTGCAAAAGAATTCATGTGCTTCAACATCATTTTTACATTTCCAATATCTAACTTGTTGTGCGATACTGCGGAAGTCACAACGATTCTAGTAAGCACAATCAATCTAGAAACAAGAACAATAAAGATGAAGAACGCTAGGAAAGCAAGAAAACCAAGCACATAAGAACACAAGAGATTACGTGGTTCACTACACAGGCTGTGTAGCTAATCCACGGGGGGAAGGGACGAATCAATCCACTATAATCAATACGGATTACAATCTCTAATCTCCTCTCAATGTTTCTCTCAGTCTCTCTGGGTTTCTCTCTCCAAAACAAGCTTCTCGAACCCTAAAACTGATTAAAACGCACTTAAATAAGGTGTTGTACGTCACCATGGTCCGAACCAAGGTTCTACTTGTCCGGACCAAGGTTCTTGAGACCCAAACAAATGTTTCTGGAGTGATGGTCCGGACCAAGAAATCCCCCGTCCGGACCATGACCCCGTGGTCCGGACCAAGAAAACTCCCGTCCGGACTATCGAAGCAGAAAGCCCAATTTTGGTCTCCCGAAGTTTGGTCCGGACCTCCAAAGTCTTGGTCCGGTCTAGAGATGCTCCAAACACCAATTTTGAAGCCACACTCAACAAATATCCACCTTGGCTTCAAACTGAACCATCTTAAAGAAAAGCTTGATGTAACCCCAACTGCACTCCCTTTACGGGTATGAGTGCTCCACCTTCAAGTCCTCAATCAACAACGGAGAACATGGAGCAAGTCCAAGCAACGCTCAAACTTCTCCCTCGGCACTGGCTTCGTTAACATATCAGACGCATTCTCATCAGTGTGAACCTTAGACAAGGTTAAGTCACCTGATGCTAACCACTCTCGAATCCTATGATACCGCACATTAATATGCTTTGTCCTTGCACTGTATACCTGATTCTTCGCCAAGTGAATTGCAATTTGACTGTCACAAATGCAGCAACATACTGTCCTGCATGAAACCTAATTCACTAACCAACCCCTTAAGCCAAACTGCTTCTTTTGCTGCCTCAGTCACTGCCATGTACTCTGCCTCTGTAGTCGATAAAGCCATCGTATACGAGAGTCGAGATTCCCAGCATAATCTGAATCCACATAGCCCAGCACGTCTTCTGAAGCCTCTTTCTGATCAAACACTATCCCCAGATCACGAGTGCCCGCGAGATATTTGAAAACTCATTTAACTGCATTCCAATGCTCCTTTCCCGGGTTCGCCATATACCTGCTGACCACACTGACTGCATGCGATATGTCTGGTCTTGTACACACCATCAAATACACGAGACATCCAACTGCATTCGCATAGGGCACTTCCTCCATGCGCTTTACCTCATCCTCTGAACTAGGACTCATCTTGGCAAAAAGTTTAAAGTGCGCCACAAGTGTGGTACTTACGGACTTGGAATCTTGCATGTTGAATCTCTGCAACACCTTCTGCAAATAACCACTCTGAGACAACCTCAATTGACCAGCCCTTCTATCACGGTGAATTTCAATCCCAAGAATCTTTTTGGCAGCTCTAAGATCTTTCATGTCAAATTCATTGTTCAACATCGACTTCAACTTCCCAATTCCCTGCTTGCTTTTTGCTGCTACCAGCATGTCATCAACATATAAAGCAAGTAGAATTTAAGAACCATCTGAAAGGACACGATAGTATATGCAACAGTCATACTCACAGCGCGTGTACCCATGCGACACCATGAACAAATCAAAGCACTTGTACCACTGCCTGGGAGACTGCTTCAAGCCATACAATGACTTTTTCAACAAACATACATACTCTTCCTTACCAGGTTCCTTGAAGCCTTCAGGCTGTTGCATGTAAATCTACTCGTTTAAGTCTCCATGGAGGAAAGCAGCTTTAACATCAAGCTGCTCTAACTCCAAGTCATGCATCGCGACCATTGCCAAAATTACACAGATAGAAGTGTGCTTCACCACAGGTGAAAAAATCTCATTATAGTCCACTCCTTCCTTCTGTGAATAACCTTTAGCAACTAACCAAGCCTTGTACTTTTCACCCTCTTTTTCTGACAACGCTTCATTTTTTCGATACACCCACTTGCACCCAACGACCTTCTTCCCCTTAGGCAATTTCACCAATTCCCAAGTTTTATTCTTGTGGAGCGACTCCATCTCTTCTGACATTGCTACCAACCATTTGTCGTTGTCAATACTGCTAGTAGCTTCCTTGTAAGAGAATGGATCTCCACTGCCAGCCACCAAAGCGAAACTAACCATGTCCTCAAAACCATACCGAACTGGAGGTTTGTGAACCCATTTTTTCCTTCCTTTCGCGATTGTGTAAGGATCCTCTTGCTGCTGCTATGGGTCATGATCAATATCACCTGTATCACTGAATGAACCTGGCTCCTCAAGCTCCACCTCGACTATAGATTTCTCCCTCGGGCCCCCAAATTCCATCTCATCATTCCGATTCAACATAAAATCCTCATCAGACACAACATCCCTGCTGATCACCCTTTTCCGTGCCTCAGGATCCCAGAGCTTGTATCCTTTGACACCTTTTTCATACCCAAGAAAGATACACTTTCTGGACTTGGGATCAAGCTTCGACCTTTCCTTATCCGACACATGCATATAAGCCGGGCAGCCAAAGATTCTCAAATCCGACAAATTAACTGGTTTACCTGACCAAACCTCTTGTGGGATCTTGAAATCAATGGCTGAAGAAGGAGACCTGTTGATGAGAAAACATGCCGTGTTGACTGCCTCTGCCCAAAATACCTTTGGTAACCCTGCATTCAACCGCATACATGTGGCCCTCTCTGTCAAGGTTCTGTTCATCCTTTCTGCTACTCCATTCTGCTGTGGAGTCTTTTTAACTGTGTAGGGTCGAGTAATTCCCTCTGAATCATAGAAGGCCAAGAACTCCTTTTCCCTATACTCTGTCCCATTATCAGTTCTAAAATACTTTATCCTTTTCCCAGTCTGAGTTTCAACATGTGCTTTCTAAGTCTTAAACGTAGCAAACATATCAGACTTATGCTTCAAAAAATAAACCCATACCTTTTTGGAATAGTCATCAATGAAGCTGACAAAGTAATGAGCACCACTGTGAGAAGATACGGTAACTGGACCCCAGACATCTGAATGAACATAATCGAGGACTTCATTGCTTATATGAACACCTGTCTTGAAACTGACTCTGTGCTGCTTCCCATACACGCAATACTTACAGAAATCCATCTTGCACGCTTTGACCCCCTTCAACAAGTCCCGTTTATGAAGCTCCAACATACCACGCTCACCCATATGGCCAAGCCGCATATGCCAAAGTCTTGTGTCATCAGTGCTAGATTCTGTAGGTGTGGAGATAGCAACTCCACCTACAACTGTGTCCCTAATCAGCTTGTACAAATTACCCACCTTCTATCCCTTCATTAGCACCAAAGCTCCTCTGCTAATTTTCATTGCTCCACCTTGTGCTGTGTACATACACCCAGCTGAATCTAATGCTCCCAAAGAGATTAAATTCTTCCTAAGTTCAGGCACATGTCTGACATTCCCCAAAACCCTAATAACTCCATCAAACATCTTAATTTTCACGGTACCGATTCCAATGGCTTTGCAGATTGCATCATTACCCATTAGAACCGTATTGCAGGGCTTTAGTTGTCAAACCACTCCTTATTAGGGCACATTTGATAAGAGCAACCAAAATCCAAAATCCATGACTCTGAAAGAAAATTGCAACCTGAAGAAACAGAGAGTAAATATGCGTCGATCTCATTGTCTGATTTGTCCTCCGCAACACTAACGGATTCCACCTTCTTCTTCCCCTTTTTCGGCTCCGCAAGAAGATATTTCAAATCCTCGCATTGATTTTTGTAATGCCCCATCTTGTGACAAAAGTGACACTCCACATCCTTTTTCATGTTCGACTACCCTCTAGACTGCGATCTTTCCCGATTTGAATCTCCCTTCCCTTTTGACTTGCTTTTACCTCGGCTCGACTGTGGCTTAGAGACAAAAAAATCTTGATCTGCATCAACATTATCATCCATCCTCATCTTCTCATGAGACAAAAGGGTACTAGTAACCTCATCGAGTGACAAGGTTTCCTTCCCATACATAACTGTAGTCACCAGATGATCATATAAGGGGGGCAGTGATGCTAACAACAGGATAGCCTTATCCTCATCAAGCGTTATTCCAAAACCCACCAATTGCGAGTTCAACATATTATAGGAATTTAAATGTTCTAGTAGATTCGTACCTTCCTTCATCTGCAATCCATACAACTGTTTCTTGACATACAACTTGTTGGTCAGATTTTTTTCTCATGAACAAACCCTCGAGCTTTTTCCAAATCGCCTCTGCCGTCTCTAAGTCTAACACGTTGTGAATAACTTCATCGCCTAGGTTTAGACGAATAAAACTGGCCGTCTTAGCGTCAAGATCATCCCAATCACTGTCTGTCATCTCCGCAAGCTTCTTCGTCTTCCCTTCTAAAGCCTTTGAGACACCCTGTTGGATCATAATATCCTTCATGTGCCGCTGCCACAAAGAGAAGTTATTCTTACCGGTGAACTTCTCCACCTCATACTTGATATTCGACATCTTTAGTGAAACCCTAGATTGAAACCCTAACTGGGCACTCTGCTAGAAACCCTAACCAAGAGCTTTGATACCACTTTGTTGTGAGATACTGCGGAAGTCACAACGATTCTAGCAAGCACAATCAATCTAGAAACAAGAACAATAAAGATGAAGAATGCTAGGAAAGCAAGAAAACCAAGCACACAAGAACACAAAAGATTTACGTGGTTCACTACACAGGCTGTGTAGCTAATCCACGGGGGGAAGGGACGAATCAATCCACTATAATCAATATGGCTTACAATCTCCAATCTCCTCTCAATGTTTCTCTCAGTCTCTCTGGGTTTCTCTCTCCAAAACAAGCTACTCCAACCCTAAAACTGATTAAAACGCACTTAAATAACTTGTTTTACAGTAGGACTAAGGTTATTTATTATTTCTATGACTTAAATGTTTGCAAAAGAATTCATGTGCTTCAACATCATTTTTACATTTCCAATATTTGACTAATTGTTGATTTCTTAACATATGTACTAGACAACGGCAGAAATTCGGTACGTTGAACAACAATCTTTATCAGAACTCGATCAACTGCTTGTTCGATTTTGTTTCGATGCAATGAACCAATTGAGTATTGTTTCTTATGCTTGTCTGTTTTCATGTGTTAAGTCCATTAATTGACCTTCAATTTTAGACTTATCACGTATTGCATGCAGAAAAATACTCATCAGCTTCGATCTCCATGGCAACCCCTCGAAGCATGCCAATCGCGGTGATATCTGCTCTTTGAAACCACAAGAATGGATTAAGGATACAGTAAGTTGTTTACTATATTAAATTCATTGCCAATTTATATTATTATGTCAACATTGTTGAAAAGATTTAGATCCAAAACTTGAATGCGTGTAATGTAATTGTATGATATACTTGTCCAGGTTATTAACCCGGTCGTGGTTCAACTAACAAATCAACAGAGGGCTGATCATCCGGACCAGTGTCACACAGCTTGGTACTTACCAACATACGTTGCAGCGAGTACTGAATGTAAGTTGAATTTCTTTTGAGTTTCAATTGAGCAATTCATCATACAAAATGTTATTGGATTTTTTCATAGCAGAAGCGGCTTGCTTGTACAAGTGAAAAATAGTGCAAGCGTGAAATTAAAAACATTGCAGATAAGTGAGTCCGTCCTGATCGATATACATGCAGACTACTTTCATGTAAAGAGGTGAGCAACCACTTATTTTGGTTGGAATTTTTTCATAGTTTCATATTTGACATCATTATTCCGTTGAAAACATGAATTTAAGCTGAAGAAAAGTATATCCTAAAATTGGGTCCGTAATGTTTTCCTATGTAGATCTACGTACCATTTAATGATAATGAATCTCATTGGTTGTGCTTGAAAGTTGATATGGTGCACAATACTGTTTACTTGTACGATCCAAAGCCCGAACCATACCGTGCGAAGGAAGGGATAAAATCCGCTCGGTTGTTGATAATGTCTTTGTGTTCCATTAAAATCCTCATCTCCGCCAATAATGGTGCACAATAAGGTCTTTGGTAATGCATCATCATCAGAATCTTCATCTCCCATCTCCGCCTCCTCTTCATTTTGACTTCCTTCCTCCAATTGATCATCTTCATCGTCTTCAATTCTAGAACGCTGAATACGCCTACTGGGGGCAGTTGATGCTGAAAAATATGCGCAAAATTAGCGTTTTAGCATAGTATTAAAATAAACTTCATATATAGTCCTCAATTGCAAGAAATGGAACATGCTTCACCTAAGATATTGAAATCAAACATCATTTGATTGAGGGTTCGAGTGGATCTCCCTTAACATGAGTTTCACATTACTACCCATGAATGACACAATATATTATACAGATGAAATATGTCCAAATGATAAAACAATACTACAAGATCATTATTTGCATGATCCTAACATATGCATATGAAAATTTTGACATTTGGCATATCATTATCTTAGGTGAAGTATCCATAGCTTAACATTAACAAACTATGGCCATACCACTTCCACCATCTCTACTTCTCCTCATCTGGCTCTGATTCATGATCTCCTCCTTCGTACATTCATCTTTGACACCACAACAATGTAAATTTCTTACACGTCCACTTCGTATGCCCAATTGACCTACATAACAAGCAAACATAGGGTTCGCTGAAACTAAATTTTGCCAAAAAACTTTACACAACCAACGAAAAAAGAGTTACACTGTGTTTTATACCTGCAATGCGAACATCGCCTTGGTTTGCGAGGTGCAACTCCTGAACACGGTACCCCTGGGTTCCTTTTCGTCCTGACAATGGGTGGATCACCGACACCAAATAAGTCCACGCGACCCTCTCCATCTCTGCCCTCATCACCTCCCTCGTCATTCCCCTTGTCGGCCATGTCATAGACTGATTCCTTCGTTTCCAACTTTTTCCTGAATCGACACATCATCTCAAGTGCTACCTTTCTTGCCTCATCAAACTCCATATCCAAGTGTGATGCATAGTACGACAATAAAGTGAAAGTTGAGCTCAACATGCCATATCGCGCTTTTTGTGTTACTGTTGTCAAATCTTTGCATACAAATTGACCTTGATGACCGCCCTCCATTGTGTGCCGCATCCACCTCAGAAGGACACAACCAGGTGGAATCTGTCGTAAATGCTGGCGTTTCATAACAGAAATCATGTGGTGGCAAGGAAATCCAACCGACTCCATTTTTAGGTAACTGCATTTCATTATGCCGTTACATGGCTTATAATCCACTGTCCAAATGGAATTAGGTGCTCCATACTTCCCCATCTCGTACATGCAGTGATCCTCTATATTATGTTTTCCCAACAAGAACAAACAACTTTCAGCCACTATTTCTTCTCGGAACTTTACGAAAATAGCACGACTAAATACCTCGACTCCGTGTCGCTCCAAGCTCTTCAAGGTAATTTTCATAACTGGGAAACCGTTATCAGTTACTGCCTTTGCCTCCACATCCTTGAAGCGCAACCTATTTACACCTCTATTAAAGTGTGACATAAATTCATACAACCTCATACCACGTGTCAGAAACCTATTGAAATACACATTCATGCTCTCGCAACGCTGTGTGCTCCTTATCCCAGCAAAAAAAATTTCCTGGAGATACGAGTCAGCCCACCACTGTCGCTTGCGATAAGTCTCCAACACCCAACTGTGGTTCTCAATACCATACTTCTTGACAACCTCAGCCCTTTCTTTCTCAAACTCCCTAATCTCACAATCCTTAAATGTTATCTGCTTGAAATCATCTTGGAACTTGGGTTTGTGAACGTTCGAAGCAGCATTGCGCAGCAAATGCCACATGCAAAGCCGATGACTACACTGGGGGAATACATTCCTAATTGCTAGCTGCATCGCCCTATCACCATCTGTCAACACCGAGACAGGCTTTTTGCCATCCATGGCCTCCATCAGGCTTTCCAGCACCTAGGTGTATGTTTTAGCTGTCTCATCCCCCAACAAAGCGCAATCGAAAACCGTCGTCTTAAAATGGTTACTGACACCGGCCAGGATGACCAACGGCTTATTGTATGCATTCGTCCGATATGTCGAGTCAAAAGAAAATACATCACCAATTGCTGCATAAACCAAACTTGACCTCGAATCCGCCTAGAATAACCTGTCCAGCTGGTTCTTTGAATCTACACTATTCTTAAAAAAAAAAGGATCGACAATGCCTTTGGAGTGCATGTACCCCAAAGCACTCTCGGTATCATCGTCCTTCATTCCTGCTATACGCTGCGATTGAATGTAGTTATGCAAATCTTTGTCAATGAATCCTACTTTGTGTAGACCACCGGATTGCTTGGACATGAGGCCCATCATGTCGATTGGCTTCATGCCTACATTGCGCATAACACTGATTTTAGATTTGTCGGCACTACTTAAAGCCTTGTGCGACCATAGAAAAGGAACACATTGCAGGTCTGCCAACTCATCACCGTGCTTACTAACAAAGTGTGTCACAACATATTTCCCCAATGACCTATCTAGCCGTACACGAAAAACAGCTGCGCAACCCACCCTTGTTTCTGCCCGAGGCTGCCTCCTCCGATCTTTGGGCATAAAGTGCCGACTATCTCTTAGGCCTAGCCTTGAACATACCCATTTCCTGCTCAATACCACATCATATTCATTTTTTTTAATTCTATATTTCCTTATGCTAAACCCACTAGCCCTAGCATATGCGTTGTAAAAGGCATGTGCATCGGCCTCAGTCAAATGTCTGTCGAAACACATCAGCCTCTTTAAGTAAAGCAAAGCTATATTCCACTTGAGAATTCAACACCTCCTCTTCTTTCACTTCAGCTTTTACCTCCTCCAACACTTCTTCTTTTACATCCAATAGAACGTCTTCAACCTTTACCTCCTCCAACACTTCTTCTTTCATACCCAAATTATTGACATTCTTGCAATTATCCTTAAATCCTAAAAATCTCATTGTTGAAGAAAATTGTTGTCGTTCCATATAAACCTTTTACACCTAAAAATTCAAAAAACCCCACTAAAATTTTTTTGGTCATTCACATAACATGACACAAATATGATAGAATAACATGAAGAAAAAGACAATAAGAGGTTGCTCATTAGATTAGTTAGCAGAAATAGAATGCACAAACATGTCCCTAATCTATTTCCAATTATTTATAGCTTATTTAATCCAAAAACCTAAATGGCAACCAGCTTGTAAAAAGATCACACAATTAGTAACAAAATGAAATAAGTCTATAACCTGCTTAGACTAATTCAAGGGAGTTTTATAACCTGCTCAGAAATAGGTAACCCAAAGGGTTTTGGACTGATTTATGTGAGAAATCAAGAGAGAGAAAGTCAAACCGAACTTTTGGTGTACAACTTAGGGTTTCAAATTTGGGGGATTATTGGTTAGGGTCTTCGATATTACCTTGAAATTGGAGTTTAGGAGTCTGAAATTGAACGTTGAAAAAGCACTAAGATTATGTTCCAGCTCTGAGTTGAAGGATTGCGAGGACAAAGGAAACCGAAATTGGGTTTTCTGGGTTTGGTGATCTACGGTTCGAAATTGGGATTGTAGGTTTATAAATTGGATTTTTGAAGGATTAGGGTTTGTAGATCTCGGATTTGAGTGGGTTGGAAGGTGGGAGATAGAGTTTTGAGGGATTGAGAGGTTGAGAAGAGTGGCTATGGAGGAGTAGGGTTTTTTTCGATTTATTAGGAGGGGAAGAAGACAACGTCGAAGAAGAAGTTTTCTCTGCATATTTTGTTTTTTTTTTAAATAATAAAATAACCAAGTGGGCCCGATGGCCAACCGGTGGCCTTTATTTTTGATTTTTTTATTCCAAAAAATTTTCATATGTATATGAGATACTGTGGTCCTTTTTATCATGTTTTGGTGTTTTGGTATTTATTGTTTTGATTAACTATATGAGCCTTTACTTTACTGCATATGAGATTTTGTGGGCCTATATGAGACTTTGTGGCTGCCCATACGAATTGCGCACCGTATGCCAAAAAGTTGAGGTGTGTACTGTAGCAAAGCTCATTAATATTAGTTCTAATTTGATCTTATTATACTGTAAGATATAATAAATGAATTTATTTTATTAAAAAAAGAAGAGCTAGGGTCGTTACATACATGACCCGTCCACATCTGTGTTAAGATTGATATGAAAGTCCCTCTTGCTATGGACATGAAAGCATATGTTCAGTCCCACTATGTGGCTATGGAGACTTGAACCTAAACATCGAAAGAGAATTTCTCAATCTCTCCACAATACTTGCACATTTTCTAGAGAAGAGAAAACCTGGCACAACTGAATTTAACTGAAAGGAACTTTCAAAAACCATGAACAACTAGCACAAGACAAACTAAAAACCATGCCCCCAGGGACTGTAGCCTCTCTTATTAGACGTAGACTTTCACTTTTCCATATTTGTCCCTGATGACAATTTTCATATAAGTTGTAACATTCTTCTTTGTAAGGCTCCATTACATCTCACTAACATTATTTACACAACAAAAAAAACAAACAGAAGAAAAACAAGGAGTGTTCTAACTTAATCCTGTAGATGGATGGATGTTTCGCAATGTTATCGTCACCAGAGTTTAAGATGAATCAGAAATTTCTTCACCAACGTCAAAATCCCCGCTTCTCCTGAAAGCTTTTCCTTCAGCAGTAACTGCTCGAGCACCTGTTTCTATGGCAATCAACCTTATAAGAATGTGATAATCATAAATAAAAAACAGAAGCAGCAGCAATAGCTAAATGAAGTTTGAGTTGCTCAACAAAGAGAGCATTTTAACTGTACCTTTGTTATACCGCTGAACCTTGTCGTAGTGGCTCAGCTTCGTGGTGGACGACTTGATTATTCTGCTGGCCGTCAAGCGGCATGTACTGTGACATAATGGACATAATCTCCGAGTCCATGTACGACTACGAATCAGAAGAAAGATTTTAGCTAAATTCCTTTGTTATTCATAGCAAAATTGATTAGCTGATAACAAAGTTGATTAGTTAACTTCACCAGACGTACCCTGAGCCTGTATTTGTAGAATACATAACCAGCAATACCAGCAACAGAAACAATACCTAGGACCAACAAGGTAACAAACCATCCGAACTTCGATGCGTTTCTTTCTGTGAACGGATGAACAATGATCAAAGCGCTTAATAAATACCGTTATTGTATAAGAGAGTATCAAAAAAATCGACACACCTAATCAATTAACTAAAATGTAATAGAAGAAACGGTCAAGGGATCTTTTGACATCAATTTAAGTGTATATAGCTTGAAAAAGAACAGAAGCACCAAATGAAGTAAGAGGTTCCTACACTTTAGCATGAGAAATATTTGATATCATGTTAAAGAAAATATCATCATGCAGATGCAGTCTCTATGAACATCTTCAATGTTCATTGGCATAATCTCATCAGTGATACCATGTCCCTAGTGAGTCTTCAAACAAAGCTCAAAGTTCAATGCAACAAATTATGTCCCTTGCATGTAACACAAACTCCATTAAAATTTCCTGCAAGTACAATGCAATATGCTAACATACCGATGCATGTATCTTGTTCCTTCATATACAGCTTGTTCCCACTACACTTGCAGTCATATCCACCCCATTTATTCTTACAAGTGCAGCCATTACACTGACAGGCTTGCTTTTCCTTGCATTCGTCAATATCTGGTGTACATTTAGAATGCAAAATTATTATGCTTTTTGGACTTGAAAATTCGCAGCGTCAAGAACTTTGTATAGCGAATTACATGATGTTGTTATCAGTTTATGAAAGGTACAATTAAACTCACCTTCGCATGTCTGACCATCACCACGGAAACCAGGTGGACAGTGACAGCCGCTTTGATAGAACTCCTGTTGTGTAAAGGTATTTTAGCAAGATGGGAAGTACCCAGAAGAAAAAATAATAGTTATAGGCAGAGGTCTTTGAGGTATAAATAAAACCGAAGCAACAAAAAACATCTGCAAAGTCTAAAGTGAAGGGAAACACTACGAAACTGAGCAAGCTGAGAATTTTCGTCCATCTCTAGTTTTTGACCAGCAACCTCCGTCATTTATCGTACACCTTGCAGGTCCCACGGCTGTGAATTATGGGAAAAAATGAGTAGCCAGCCATGGGCATTGCAGTTTCATAATACAAGCTTTAGTGAATGTGAAACATACAAAAATGGAATTTGTATACTGGCAAAAGCAATACGAACTGTAATTTCATTGATGAAAAACATTCAACGCAGTCAAGAAAATGACCACTCTGGAAAGATGGTTAATGGCGTGAAGCTGTACATTCTTGCTCGCTCGCTTTGCTGAATTTCAGGAAAATGTCAAATCCCATACTTTCATATAAAACTAAATTACAGTCATGGGTACGTTTCACATTCACTAAACTAAAGTACATGACTCATTAGCTTCTATTATGTGGTTATTCAAGTAATTTTCAATCTCTAAACCCACACCTCTCTGTTGTGGTGATGTATTTGAACTGAAGTACATTAATAGATATGATTAACGTTTACGCGTACTACATTGGTCGACACTGGACATGTACTACATTAATAGACAAGTACTACATTGGTCGACACTAGACGTGTTTAGATGCATGATTGATTATATAATGCTAAGATTGGTTGTAACAGTAACAAAAAATTGTTTTGTTTTTCGGCTGTAGGATAATAAAGTTGCGGCATACACCTTATCTAGATCCGGCCAAACAAATGTTTCTCTATGTACGTGCACCAGTTCCATATCTCGATTTTAGAAAAGGTTGTTCAAGTTATTTGGGAAGACACCAGTTCAAATAGAAAAGAAATACGACATTATTAGTACGCCATACATGAAAGCTTTGTTGTTTTAAGGGGAATCGGGAGAATACATACCTTCACACCTCGTATAACCATCTCCGTTATATTGGACACCATTCACTGAAGGACATTCACAAACTCTTCCCCTAAAAGTATCCTGTGCAAAAAAAAGAAAAAAGAGTATCCTGGTGTAAGTAATATAGATCTATTTTCTTGAGCTCTCCATTCTTTTAAAAGCCAATCTGTGATCCATGTCAAACTGCGTATTAATTACGAGGCTTTCATTTGCTCGGTATACCTGGCAAGCACTTATGTTACGTATTGGGTCCATCCAACAGCCACCATTCCTCTTGAGGCACTCATTGGTCTCAAGATCTGTAAATATATCACAAAAGGCTATAACAATTGGTACTCGTGCATTTCACTAATTTCATGTTGGAAACAAAACAAAAACACGCACAACAGCACGACGAAGAATCACACAAATGCACAACAAAAGCACGACACCCAGATTGACATGGTTCGGTACAAATTCCTACATCCATGCATCACACTACTAGATTCCATTATCTTACTGAGTAAGGAAGAAGTTACAATGACAAGATCTAAAATACCAACAATATGTAATGCTAGGCTTTAAATACAACAGAGTTACCGTAAAATGTATGCAAAGTCGTGGTCTTCGAGTTCAGTAATAGTCAGGATTCAAAAACTCATCATTCGTCCACTAGTCAATTACAGTTCAGATTAGAAAAGAATGTAATGATAGCAAACCTGCGGTCAAACAAAGTCGAGGCTCGGTGGTTTCCTTAAATCCAGCACAAAGAGCCTTCAGCACAGCAGTCCTCTCCAATTTTCCTTCAAGAAAAAGTAGAACAGATACTTTAGGAGGCTGTAAACTTTGACATCTCACACCAAAAAACTTTTTAGTTATTCCCTAATAGACCACCACTGTCTTATCTAACAAACCTCGGTATTGAATGTTATTTACAACCAACGTTGGCAAGATGGTAACGTCACTTCGAGTTCCTCGGCCAACCTAGATTTCAGAAATCAGAACACGAGCAGTAAGTTCATCTAGTGCAGCAATTTTGACATAATCTAATCTAATTTGCTCAGCCCAAGACTTAAATAAGCACAATGACAAGTACAAAATTATTATTGAAAGAATTTTATGATCATAAAACTTATATGGTTGCCTTAGTACAAAGATATGCATGTAGTGAAAAATACAAACCTGGGAATCTTGCTCCATTTTTAGGACTTCATTTTCTACATCAGCTTCTGGATCGCCCATGCATTTTTGTATCTTCTCCATCGGCAGATCTGGTGGACCAAGATGGATATTAAGACCTACTTATGGGACAAATACCATACCAGTGTTTTAAATAAAAGCTGTTATGTATTGTATCAGCCGTTACATAACGGGATTTCAGACCATACAGCCAATATATCGACGGACATATGGCCGTATCAGTGATACCATTATGCTTCCCGATACCGCGGTTTAAAACCCTGGCAAACATTATCTACAATATGAATCCACTAGGGTGCTTTTGTTGTCCTTATGGCCCTCCCATTGATAGTAGTAGTAATCTGGAAATATCAAAACATTATCTCCTCTTCCTAGGAAGTTTTTATTGCTAATAAGTTCTTCACAGGGAGAATTCACACACACATACACACACCCGGGAAAAAAATGAAACCATGAGATAGAACTTAGCCACTTACCGAGAGATTTCATGACATCTTCAGCGCATGTTTTACTATAGTTCTTTGCCTTCATAGAACACCGGATATGGAAATCCGTCACGTAATCCCACCAAACCCATGACCGGTTGCTCTCATTGGCAACCCTATGCACACAAATCTGTCTCAAGTTCTCAAACACCACATCCTTCCCTTCAAACCCCACTCCAAATTCCTGCTCTGGATCTGGCGCGCAGTATCTCCCGTTGTTTATACATTGTGATAAGCACTGACTGCTTTTGATGAAAGGCTCAGGACAATACCAAGTTATATAATGCGGTGTGAACCGGGTGTAACCACCCTTTTCAAGAATCTGAGCATGTCCTTTGAAATTTTTAACGAAATCCATCTGCTCATCACAACGGGGACCACACTCGTCATTGCTATTAGTCCACAGCTCATACTCAACCCTTGCATCCGGGTGGGGCATTGATTCTGACCAGTCTAATTTTAGCACAACACCGTCACCTTTCTTCAATGCAGCCTTCAAGGACTCACCAAAGGACCGCTGTATTAAAGCCGATGGAATCCGAATCTTTTCTACGTAATCACCTGCGGTAGAAGTTTCCTCTGGAGCATCCATAGTTATCAGAGGCTCGTCTCTGCTGTCAACTACCAAAACTGCTGCAGCACCAGCCTGTTGACCGTTCCAGGCCTTCAAAGCAAAGTAGCAATCTAGAAATGCAAGAGGAAAAAAGAAAAGGAAGTCAGTCCTGACTCAAAACTCGTGTTTCCTAGCCAATTCATTGCACAACTTTTTTGTTGGGGGTGCTAGTTATCAACTTTTTTGTTGGCAGGTTAAACAATTGTCGGTATTAAGCAAAAAATATGTTCAACCAGGATCACGTCAAACTTATGCCAGCAGTAATTCGTCAAAATATGCTGTGCACATTTGGGCCAAAAGGGGCCTTGCTATGCACATCTAGGGTCCGTTGTCCGGATGTATGGCCCAGATTTCATCTTACATCGCACGATAATGAACGGTTTGGATACAAAGGAGCCGAGATGAAATCTAGACTATCCATCCGAGCAGCGGACGACCCGGATGTGCACAACATGGTGCTGTATAGGCCACACAACGCCATCCCCGCTTCCGAGTTTATAGTTACTTTGTGCACATAATGCCTACGGTTTGATTTGTATGTACCCCATTGAGTGGGGACTATACAGGGCGTTGTATAGTCCTTTTCAACATGGAAGAAGCCAGAGAGTATGTAGGATTGTTTAATCTTTCGTTAAATTTTGTAACATTTATGTCATTTTCCTTTGAATTGTTTATCGTCACACAGACTTTAATTAGAAAATTAAGAAAAAACGAATGAAACTTTAAAATAATTCAAAGATGATTTCTTTCTTGAATCATATTTTTGAACTATTTTTGCCCTGTTAAAACTTTTTAAGCTTTTGTTTCAGGCAATTTAGCTTTTAGAGACAAGTAAATTAGAGACAAATAAATTATTTGAAAATAATTTCAGAGAAAACAAAAACTCAAACACGCAAAATGATAACATATATCGATCTACCAAAAAAAAAGAAAAGAAATCCGATCAAAATGATTTTTTGGGTGGATATTATTTTCAACCAGTTATATAAAAAAATTTGAAAAGTGGAGGGGGACTGGATATTAACACCCTGAACAGGAACTGAGTCCGAGTTGAAAAGGCTAAACCAGAGTAAAGAACAGGGGAGCTCATCAAGGCACCAAGAACAGGGGTGTAAATCAAGAAAAATTGATAGATCCATTTAGTGTTAAATCCACGCCACCGAAATTTGTATCTGCACCGTTCAGTTGAATTATTGTTAATTTTAACAAGGAAAATTAATTTTGTAACCAATTTTTTTTTTAAAAATTGATTTCAAAATTTATCAAATATTCTGTTGTGTGCAATTTTAAACCAAGTAGGATGAGTTTCAAGTTCAATTACAAGAGAGAAGTGTGACCGGATGTCCCGTCCAAAATCTAATCCATCTCCACAACATACGTGAAGTTGTGATTGATATGAGACCCACAAGTACAAAAGTAGAGTTTTGCGAATATTATTTTCAGTAACGATAACATATCAGTAGATTAAAAAACTTTTTTTAAACTTAATACACCATTTTTGTTTTTATTTTTAATTAATTTTTTTGATAACCGGATGTCCCGATCAAGTTGTGAGCATCTCGACTAATTCCGGGTAGGGGTGCTCATGGTCCGGATTGGCATGAATCCAATCCTAATCCGCGAGCCACGGTTTTTTGAAAATAAAATCCGTGTCTGATCCAAAAGTCTCATGGTTCGGTTCTAATCCGATCCGCGAGTCACGAATCGGTTCCGGATTTGTCCACGGATTTTCAATTAATTCTAAAAGAAAATCATCAACTTCTTCAAAAACCCAAACTCAACATTGAAACAAACACTTCAGTGGTAATATAGTGGGCATCAAAGACAGTTCATCATCTAGTTCATCATCCAGTTCACAAAGAAAGACAGTTTAGTTCAGTTATATAGAAGAATACAAATATTCCAGTAGTACATCAAAGTCCAATAAAATAAAATAAAAAGCTATTGAATTTAGTATATGAGATAACTATATAACCCTTCATATCAAAATATCAAATTGACAATATTTATAGAAGTGGTAACATTATTTAGCTATACCTATATATTATTTTTTTTAAATTATACATAATAAAAATCTCACGGTCCAGATCGGTTAATCCGTGATTTCAAAATAAAAAACCGTGTCCGGACCGCGAGTTACGGTTTTCTATTTTTTGAATCTGTGTCTGAACCATTAATCCACGGTTAAAATCCAAAACGTGCGGATCGGTTCGGTCCGGACCGGATTCACAGTTCACCGGTTTTTTTTTAATAGCCCTAATTCTGGGACATAACAACCGGCTATAACTTCCAGTGGCCCCAAGAGTTCTGGGAAGGGAAATCGAACATGAGACCTTACGTGGGACAAAACCCCCAAGTCCCAAGACAAGACCACTTTCCCAACCCCTTGTGGTTAACTTAATACTCCATTCATCACAACATATTTACCCGGTCAGAAAAACGAGAACCTAAAAAAAAAAAAATTCAAGAAAAATTCATAAACTTTTTCAACAATTTACTATCTATCAACGAGTTCTTTTAATTTACGAATTTTTTTTGAATTTTTCTCATAAAAACTTAATCCTCGTTTTACAGACCCAACATATATTTTAGGATGGACTTAAGGATTTTTTTGGTTTTATGTTAAATTTTTTGTGATTAAAATTCGTCTCGACTAGAGGAATCGAAATTAGGTAAAATTATGACTTTTATCCAAATACTCTGGGGGATATCCAATAGAAAGTATATTTCTTTTCTTGGATATTTTCCAAAATATTTGGACAATTCTCATAATTCTTTATTTTTCATTCTCACTTTGAAATGAATCTATAATTACAAAAAAACTTGACACAAAACTATCAAATGAAAAAAAAAAATGAATAAAGACAAATCCAAAATTTTTTTTAAGCTAATAGCACTAGAATAAAATTTACCATAGACAGTGAAACAGATAAACAACCACCAACAAATTCAAGGACCATCCATCTTACTTCAACCCATCAAATCTTAGTACTAAATTCTTAAACGACAGCAAAGAAGCTATTGACATAAAAATTCGAAATTCTTAAACGACAGTGGGTATTGCCCGCGTGGTACCCGCTCAGCAATCTCAATCGTCCAGAACGCAATCTAACAGTCTGGAAGAAGAGAGAAAAAAAGAGGAGAGAGAGTCGTTGGGTGAGGAGAGAGAGAGGGAATCAATCTTGGCCGTCCAAAACACTTTTGGACGGCCGAGATTGTGCTCAGCATGGCCACGTGGTGCCCATTCGGAACCCAAAAATTGTTCAATTCAGGGACCATTCATCTTACTTCAACCCATCAAATACTACTAAATTCTGAAACGACAGCAAAGAAGCTATTGACATAAAAAATCTAAATTCATAATATTTGCTACTATTATTTAATATTACCTCCACGATCGAGGAGAAGAATAGCGGGAAGATGATCTTTGGACTTGAAGGGTTGATCACCATCAAAGGTGTTGCAACCACGCGCGCCCGCATCAGGGTAAACAAGAGAGCCAACCATGGATCCTCCATAATTGGGCACTCCGAAATTTGCTATTGCCCCGTCGTGTTGTTCGGAGTTCATGGTCGGAGGGTGTATGACTCTTATACTGTTCTTCTCCACCACGAACCGACCATCAACAGAGCTCGTCAATACCAATATCGATACCACCAAAGAATAAGCCAGTGATCGGCATAAATTTTTACTACCGATAAAACCCATGTCAAATTCTCTCTGTTTTTTTTTTTTTTTTCCTTCAATTTGTTGGGGGTATGACAAATTTGAAGAAGAAAAAAAGAAGAGAGAGTAGAGAGAGAGAGAGAGAGAGAGAGAGAGAAGAGCAATGGGGTGACGAGTGTGGTCGGAATGACAAACAAACAAACAGTCTCCTGGAGGGAATTGCAAGCAACGACTTGCTTAGAGGGGGAGAGAGATTGGTTGTTTGGAAGAGAGGGTATTTGAGAGCGATTTATTTCTTAATTTTCTATAGTTGATTGCGTAATACTATCATTATAAAAGTGATTTTATGACATGTACAAGATTGATTTTGTAGTAGTAGAATAATTTTGTACCATAAGATATAGTAGAATAATTTTGTACCATAAGATATCATAATCACACTCCAACCAGCCCCTTCAAAAGGGTAAGAAATTTGACAGTCAATTTTTCGTTAATTACACTCCAAATATATATATACAAAATCTTTTCTAAACCCATTTCCCGGGAAACAAATGTGTTTCAAGAACACATTAAACGATGTTCGATTAATATGAATTTTGGCCTGTTTAATCTTCTCGTCGATTTCTACATTATTAACGGTCATGATCATCAAAATGGACCCGAAAAAGTCACTATGCGAATTAAAAAACACATTTAAAAATGTGATTATCAAAAAATAAAAAGTGCCCAAATCATTTTCCTCTTAAAAAAAAAAAACAAGAGGTGGTAAATCAGCCTAGAGAGAGAGAGAGAGTGCATTGGTTATCTCTCCCTTAAAGTCTTCTCTTGACTTGCACATTTTATTCCAAGTATAGTACATATCTCGTTGATGATGATGATGATAGATGGTGATGTTGTGGCGTAAAAGAAACGGGAGGTTCGCGTGGTGGGAATGAGTCAGCGGAACTACCTGGGAATGAAACTTCCTTCCTTCCAAATCAGAAGATACTTCCAGACCAGCACAGATGGAGTGCACCGATGGTGCACTGACCAGCACCGGGATCCCCTTGTGGGTCTTATACGGTCGATCTGAGCCGTTCATTCATCCCAAAATAAAATTCCGAGAGGTGTGAGAGGAAATCAACTCAATCGGACGCTCCTAAGTGTTCGATCCAAAATCACCCCATTTTGTTCAAAAAAATTGGAATGAAATGAGGCGATTTTGGATCGGGCACTTAGGAACATCGGATTGAGTTCATTTCCTAGGTGGGCCCCTCGGAATTTGGTTTTAAGATAAATGAACGGATCGGATCGACCGTGTGGGACCCACAAGGGAGTCTCCGGTGCCGGTCGGTACACGGTCTGTACCAGGGGGTCGGTACCCCTGGATTTACCGGATACTTCTTGTGGTGCAACTTTCAAAAAGAGACACACCGGAGGCGGGTGAAGACTGGAGGGAAGACCCAGACAGTGCCACCTCAACTATTCAAAAATGGAGTGTGTGATTTTTTACAGCTTTAGATTTTTCAACATAATTTTTTAAGTTTAACCACAATTCTGTAGGTCCATTTGTTTTTAAAAGCACAAAAAATGGAGTATTATACTAACCGAACAAGATTACAAGGATATACATGAGATGTCGTATAACCGAACAAGATTACAAGGATATACTAAATGGAGTATTATACTTTAACGCCATTATGCAGATTGGAGGGAGGATTGAGTGTGATTACAATGACGTTTTTTTGCTACACAACATTAAGGAGGAGATTTCGAAGTTAGACTTTTTGTTGAATCTCCAAGGCTTCCCGGACAAGTGATCCAGCGCGTCATCCGAATACGGGGGATGGCGGTGGATAGAGTCCTTAATTTTACGTTGTCTTTGATTATTGTTTTTTTTATTTAGTTTGTGATGTTTGCAGTTGCAAACTCTTATGGTTTACTGCCATTCTCTCTATTCATTAAAAAAGAAAAAAAATATATATACATGAGATTCAAAAACTAGGGAGCCTGCAGCGCAAATTGCACGGCATGGTGCAGGGCAATTTTGTAGGAATAGTGTGGTAGGAACATCAAATTACCAGTTTGCAAGAAAGACTTCAAGAACCTATATATTACAAAAAGAGCCCCAAAACAATTAATACAATTTTATACAAGCCATTTACTGAAATTTTGCATCAAGACACCAATTGAAATAAATTTCGCCTCTCGATTTATGGTATCAAAGCCCTGCAATGATTCAACATAGGAAAGCCAAGGAAAAACTGGTATAATCTTATACCAGACCAATATAAAGAATTAAATGATAGAATTTTACAAGGAAATAAAGCCTATTTAATAATTAAAATATGTTATTAAGACACCAATTGCTTTTTTTTTTTTTTTTTTTGAATTTTTGGTACGAAATTAGAACTTTTAAAAATTAGTGACATTTCACTAATTTTTTTTTCGCCAAAAGTGGTCGGCCGGAGATGGGGTGGTGTTTGGCCAGGAGGCAAGAGTTGATTTTTTCAAATTTTCTGTACGAAATTAGAACTTTTAAAAATTAGTGACACTTTACTAATTTTTTTGGTCGCCGGAAGTGCTCAGTGCTCGGCCAGAGGTGGGGTGGTGGTCGGCCAGAGGTGGGGCGTTGATTTTTTTGAATTTTATGTTCGAAATTTGAATTTTTAAAAATTAGTGACACTTTACTAATTTTTTTGGTCGCCGGAAGTGCTCAGTGCTCGGCCAAAGGTGGGGTGGTGGTCGGCCGGAGGTGGGGCGTTGATTTTTTTGAATTTTATGTTTGAAACTTGAATTTTTTTAAATTAATGATACTTCACTAATTTTTCTGTCGTCGGAAGTGGTCAGCAAGAGGTGGGGTGGTGGTTGATCGGAGGTGGGGTGTTGATTTTTTTGAGTTTTATGTTCGAAACTTGAATTTTTTTAAATTAGTGACACTTCACTAATTTTTTTAGTCGCCGGAAGTGCTCGGCCAGAGGTGGGGTGGTGGTCGGCCGGAGGTGGGGTGGTGATTTTTTTTAATTTTATGTTCGAAATTTGAATTTTTAAAAATTAGTGACACTTCACTAATTTTTTTGGTCGCCGGAAGTGGTCAACCAGAGGTGGGGTGGTGATTTTTTTTAATTTTATGTTCAAAATTTGAATTTTTAAAAATTAGTAACACTTCACTAAATTTTTTTTGTCTTTATGTTCGATTGCAAAAGTTCCTTGTCCTTCCTTTTAAAAATGGAAAATGTTTTTTGTTTTTATGTTTGATTGCTAAAGTTACTTGTCCTTCCCTTTAAAATTGCCAAATGTTTTGGATTTTTGGCTAAGTGGCCCTAGTAAAAAATTATGTATCAATTATACAATAAATTAACCTAATCAATCTAATAGAGTTATCCAAAGATCTAATTTTGTATTCAAGCTCGGCGAAGCTCATAGCCGATTCAATTTCGAGATCTAAAGCTAGGGTTTGTTTGGATTTGAGGGTTTTGCTCAAAACCCAAAGTAGGGATTTCTTCTCCATTTTTTGGGTGTTTATGTGCATGTGTAGCATATGCTTTTAATTCGATCCTATATTGTTGAACTTGATTGAGTTTCTAGGGGTTGTTGGCTAAATTTCTGAGCTTGATCATTGTTTCCATGAAATCATTGAAAACCCATTGATAATTTCTCTCCATTAGATGTATTCTAGTTGTTTGTATCACAGATTTTTGGGTTGGAGCCTAAAATTTGTTGAGTTTGGTTGAGAGCTGTCTGACCCCAGTTGGCTGTTGTAGTTGTTGTTGTTGTCTGCCGTTCCCGTCTTTCCCGTCTGGAAGGGGGTCACGACCCTTCGGACTGTTTGTCCAGATTACTCCGTTGTATTATTCTTCGATCGTGAAACTTGTTTGGTCCTCCGTTAGTACCCGATTGCATCGTTCTCTCGTAAAATGAGTGTTCCACTTTGGAGAAAACTTGTCTAAATTAATTGAAACCTAGTTGTGGTTTCATAAGCTCACCTTGTTAATAGTTTTGAATGAGTATCAGACACGATGGGTAAGAATGCTTGTTGGATACGTTTTGAACACATACGTTGATACTGGATAAGCTTGTAATGACATGGAATACATTTTGATGAAATAAATGGCTTGTTTGAGTTTACCCAATACGCAGAGGGGATGACGGGGTCCCAAAAGCCTGGAATGTTACTAGGTCCACCTTTGGTGAGATGCTAGGAATTTCTCCAAGATTGTTGTAATCGAAATAAATTTGGGACATGTGGAATATGACGTAGACACAAAGGGAAAATGGGATATGTTTTGTGGACACAACAAACTGTTGGAAATAATCGTTAGAATTTCTGTAAACGTAAATAATTGGAGAAAACGACATAAGAAATAAATAATATGACCATACTACAAATGTAAAATATAAGAGTATGAGAAAAACTTATATTGATCGAGGCTCGCGTAAAGCGTTCTCCTAAGAGAAGATATGTTCCCGCTTGCACCGAGTTGTGTGACATTCCACTCCTAAGATACAATGATCATCCACGGAAGCTTTGTGTGCAGCTAAAGCTTTCCACACGAATCAAGAACCGTCTGTATGCTCAAAATATTAGATACTCAAACTATATCTCACTTAGCTTGTAAAACAACACAAGCAGTACTTCATAATTTTTTCAAGTGAAAAACTCTCTACTACTTGTGATCTCGCACATCCATATATATAGGCCAAAGGTTAATACAAAATAATTATGTAATATAAAAACCCATAAAAACCATCTAATATTGGGCATAAAATCCCATGATTATATGTGTGGGAGTTACAATATTTATTCTCCATAACCGTCCATTTAATAGGGAAAGGTAATTAACATAATGAATTTTTTTCAATTAGTTTTTAAAGTTTTTTCCAACAAATCCCCACAAAAATTTTAAAAATTTTGAAACCAAGAATAATATACAAAATATACATGAGCATTTTTACTGTGCAATGGGTGTAGGTACCTTCCGGGTTTGAACCTACACTTAGTGAAAGTAAGTTCCATTTGAAGGCGCCATAGTGAATTAAATGTCTTGAATTGGGTCCTTGAGCCAAACTTCTGCTTACCCCAGACACAGTACGGGCAATTCATTTTGATTCTAGTCAGGTTTGCGCGTTACGGTCATGCGCACGTATCTTGTATCATGAGTGTCTTTAGGGAGTAGCCTAATCTCCCACAGTAGCAACCCCACTACCACACTCACTTAGGTGAGACCTTCAGGGTTATCTGTGACCTGATACCCCACAGAATACCTGCCTTGGACTCATTCAGAGCTTTTTACTCTTCCTAACTCATCACAGTGACTTAGGACTATATTTTCCATAACCCGTCACACCTATGAGCACTATCACCATAGAAATGAGACCAGGGATTATCCCTCAATAAAATTAGTGCTCTTCGAGCCAACCTACAGCTTCGTTGTTACCCATTGAACCTTCTTCATGGGATCTCCAATCACAAAGGTTGGGTATCGATCCACTGCGGTGACTACCTTATAGGCTTCAGTCCCATTTCCCTCGATGATTATGATTAGCTTGCGTGCTAACCTTTTATATGCATATAGCATTTTAGTTTCCCTTTCTAGCATGCCTTTTTCCCAAGGGACCTATAAAAAATTTGATGTTTAGAACCCATTAAACAAACATTGTCCTTTTGTTTCCAACCAAAGCAACTCGTAATTTCGGATCTAACCAATGATCCAATTCTTTCACCAAAAGCAACATCGATTTGAGGTAAATAAACAATCAATCCAGTTCTCTCACCGAAAGCCACATTGATTCGAGGCAATACATATTCTTTGGATCTAGTACATGTAAATTGATCCATATAAACTGAGGCAACGTCGAACTCACATGTTCCAAAATATATCGAGGCAACAAATTTTTTTTCCCCATTTTTTTAGATACTGGACTCATAAAATGAGTTTGGTCCTTTCTTTTGAATCGAAGCAACATATATTTTAGACCCATCAAATAAACTTGGTTTACAAGGATTTTGACAATTTTCGTCCTCGGTAACCAATAGCCTTCTACTAGGAATCACTAATTTTAGTGACCAGTAGCCTTCTATTCGGAGCTACATATTATGGCCAGTAGTCTCAATAATCTACTAGGAACCACTGTCTTAGCTTACTAACATCACACTTCCCACTTTCATTTAGAGTCTTATAAATTATTTTCTCACCTTATGTTGGTCAGTGATTTTGACCCCCACACGGAACCACTTTTTTTTCATCTCATAAATAGAAATGCATGCTTTGAAAAAACAAACCGCCCAAAAATTACTAAACCAATACTCAAACTATATCTCACTTAGCTTGTAAAACAACACAGGCAATACTTCCTAATTTTATCAAGTGAAAAACTCTCTACTACTTGTGATCTCCCACACTCATATATATAGGCCAAAAGTTACTACAAAATAATTATGTAATATAAAAACCCATAAAAACCATCTAATAGAGGGCATAAAATCCCATGATTATTGACGCAGTGTAAGAGCGGAAATAAACTCAGATGGTAAAGAACACCCAAAAGAACAAGAGATACTCTCTCTTCTCAAGCAAAGCTCAAATTTTATTAATCAATAACTGATTTGCCTTAAGGGCTTACATGTTTATTTATAGTAGAAAGCACCTTAAACATGCCAAAAAAAAAAAAACATATAGCAGAAAAGGAAATTACTAATTACTTAAGGCCTAAGACAAATGAAAATTACCAAAGACAGAGAGATTTGATTTTAAGTCAAATCTGGACAGATTTGATTCTAATTCAAATCTGGACAATATAATCCAGAAACTAGAAAATGCAATAATAGTTTTTGGAAAGAGAAAATGCTGGAACATTATAGACTAAATCTTGGACCACGATTTTTACTACGTGGCTTTTTGGCGATCCAACTGATCCAAGTACCGGTTGGCAACCCAATCTGCATCATCCTCCCCGAGTTGGAGAGAATTCGCCCTTGAATTCGCAGGCTCCTCATCAAAACTATCACCTCGATACGGAATGAGATGCTTGACATTGAACGTAGCAGAAGTGCGGATGTGACTCGGAAGCTTTAACTTGTATGCATTGGGGTTAATTTTCTCAAGGATCTCCAACGGCCCAATCTTTCGAGCTGCAAGTTTGTTGTACTCACCCGCAGGGAAGTAGTCCTTCGTCAAAATAGCCCACACAAAATCACCTACTTCAAGTTCCGGAGCACGATGCTTTTTGTCCGCGGCATGCTTATACTTTGCAGATGAGTCTTTCAAGTATTGCATAGTCATCTTGTGAACTTGCAAACCCGAAATTAGATCCTGTGCTTTACCACTTGGACGCTTCAAATTCAGCACAGGAGCCAAATCAATGGGAGCTCGAGGATTAAACCCATATGTAACAAAGAAGGGACTAAACCCAAAGCTATGATTGATCGAACGATTGTAGGCAAACTCAGGTTGATACAATCGCTGATCCCAAGACTTGAGATGATCACCCACAAGGCTACGAAGCAAATTTTCGACAGAGCGATTAACCACCTCGGTCTAGCCGTCGCTATGCGGATGATATGTAGTACTAAAATCAAGCTTTGTGTTGGCCAGCTTCCACAAACAATGCCAAAAGTGACTAAGGAATCGTGTGTCCCTATCAGAGACAATAGACTAGGGTAGCCCATGCAAACGATAAACTTCACGGAAATAGAGTTGGGCGACATTAACAACACTGTAGTCTTCTTGCAAGCAATGAAGTGCGCCATTTTTTAGAACCGATCTACCACCACAAAGATGGAGTCGTTCCTCTTTTGTGTCCTTGGCAATCCTAGAATAAAATCCATACTAACATTGGCCCACGGTTGATCTGGAATAGGCAGCGGCATGTATAAGCCAGCATTGGTCGATGTGCTATTGGAAACTTCAAACTTCATGAATATTAGTTGGGATTGGCCAATTCTTGACAGTTCTACCTTGGACTCATCCATGGACAACCCATCTTTTGACACCACATACCCCCAAAAGAGAACACTATCTGTCATCAAAGAGCATTTAGGCATGGTAGCAAAGAACTTATCTCGGTGCAACACTGCAATGACTTCTTGCAAGTGATGTAGGTGGTCCTCCATGTTAGCGCTATAGACCAGAATATCATTGAAATAAACAACAAACCGGCCAATGAAGGGCCTGAAAATCAGGTTCATAACCCTCATGAAAGTGCTAGGGGCATTGGACAATCCGAATGGCATGACCAGCCATTCATATAAGCCCTCACGAATCTTGAAAGCCGTCTTCCATTCGTCACCTGGCAGTATCTGAAGCTGATGGTACCCGCTTTTGAGGTCTAGCTTGCTAAAAACCTTTGCCCCGCTAAGCTAATCCAACAAATCATCGAGCCGGGGTATTGGAAATCGATACCGCACTGTTATCTTGTTTATTGCATGGCTGTCCACGCACATACGCCATGTACCATCCCTTTTCGATGTGAGCAACGCAGGCACTGCGCACGGATTGAGACTCTCCCGGATATGGCCTTTGACTAACAAAGCTTCGACTTGTCGCCGAAGCTCCTCATGCTCCTTCAGACTCATTCGATAATGTGGCCGGTTGGTAAACTTGAACCCGGAACTACGTCAATCTGATGTTGTATGTCACGCAGAGGTGACAACTTCTCTGGCAAATCACTGGGGAATACATCACGAAACTCCTCAACCAATGGCCCAATTGACTTCAGAATTGGACTCCTTGTTGCACACTCCTTGCCAATCAAAACATAGACAAGTCCAAAATCTGCTGCATCTTCCACAAACTTCATTGCCAAAAGGCTGGCACCCTCCCCTTTAGAAGGTTTAGGATCAACCTCCTTGCTTGGAACAAGCACTATCTTTGTGCTACCAAACATAAAGTTGTATGTGTTCTTCTTTCCCTCGTGTTGAGCATCCCTATCATACTGCCAAGGTCTTCCCAACAAAAGATGACATGCGTCCATTGCAATAACATCACACCATGCATCATCTTTGTACTTGGAGCCAATTGAAAAGGAAACCAAACAACACTTCGAACAGTTACCTCATTTCCCTTCATAAGCCATGACAACTTATAAGGGCTTGGATGCTTCTCTGTTGCTAGCCCCAATTTGCGAATAGCCTCCTCTGAAACCACGTTCTCACAACTTCCAGAATTGATGACAAGGAGACATACCTTACCGCCAACTGTACAGGTTGATTGGATGATGTTGTTTCGAAGCCAATCATCTCCACCAGTCCTTCGAGGGGTGAAACATGCCTTTCAAACGACCAGCATAGGTCCTTGATCTCCTTGCACAAACTCTTCTCGGATTTCATCGTCATCATATCGTGCTTCTTGTTCCTTGACAGGCTGCCCATTGTTATTCTCTTCGGCATCCATAAACAGTCCCTTTTCCGAATAGTTCGTTTTTTCTGCAGTCCACCATCCTATGACCTGGTTCACCGCACTTAAAATAGCGTGTCGTGTTGCTATTTGGGATGCACGGTTTGCTTGGCCAGCCGCAACAGGCTTCCCAACAGTGATCTAATTGTTCATAGGAGAATAGGGACGGCTGCCGAAATTGTTGCCAAACTGGAGTTCGCTCTTCCGACCAGCTTGCTTCTCCAATGTCAAGGCCTTTTGATGTGCTTCTGAAATAGAAATTTGGTCGTAAAAATTCAAAGCATCCTGAAAATATTCCCTCATCCCCCCAATATATCGAGACACCAACTGATCCTGCGACTCTGATAGGTCATTCCAGGCCACAAGTTGATAAAGCTCCTGCTTATTATCATCCACCGACTTTGAACCCTGTCGCAATTTCTGTAGTTGCTAGTACAACGACCTTGTGTAATTATGGGGCATGAACGATGCCCTCATATGTTTCAGCAACTTTTCCCATGAACAGATCTTCTCTTTTCCTTGTCGCTCACAAGTTTGTTTAAGATGCTACCACCATACAGCGGCACGTCCTTGAAACTTTGTTGCGACCAAAGAAACTCATTTGTCCAAAGGTACCTCCTTGAACTCCAAAATTTCTTCGACAGCCGCAACCCAATCTAGAAACTCATCAGGCTGCGAGCAAACTTTGAATTCTGGCAAGTCCAGCTTGAAGCCCGACTCCCAATGCATGTACTAATCCAGAACCACAGCGAGATCTTTCCTTCGTGGCCTCGGCATAGCAAACGGGTTATCGCCATCTTCATACTCGACTTCATCACTGCTCTCCACATCCACTCGACGTGAATGGGGACTTCGGTGTTGAGGTGCTCCTCTAGCAACCGTCAAAGCGGCCAGTTGATCTCTCAAGACGTTGAATCGGTCGTCAATGAGTTGTGCTAATCGGGCCTCTAGTTGAGCTTCACGCGCGAAATTTTCTCCCTCATTCACGTCATCAGTAGCGGCATATCGACCACCACGTCCTCCTCCTTTTGGCGGCATTGGTGATTGATCAGGAAGCAAGCCTAGGCTCTAATACCAACTGACGCAGCGTAACTCACACGATCAAGAACAACCAAAAGAACTAGAGATACTCTCTCTTCTCAAGCAAAGCTCAAATTTTATTAATCAATAACTGATTTGCCTTAAGGGCTTACATGTTTATTTATACTAGAAGACACTTTAAACATGCCAAAAAAAAGATATAGCAGAAAAGGAAATTACTAATTACTTAAGGCCTAAGACAAGAAAATTACCGAAGACAGAGAGATTTGATTCTAAATGAAATCTGGACACTATAATTTGGAAACTAGAAGACAGATTTGATTTTAAGTCAAATCTGGACAGATTTGATTCTAATGCAAATCTGGGCAATATAATCTGGAAACTAGAAAAGGCAATAATAGTTTTTGGAAAGAGAAAATGCTGGAACATTATAGACTAAATCTTGGACCACGATTTTTACTACGTGGCTTTTTGGCGATCCAACTGATCCAAGTATAGTTGGCAACTCAATCTGCATCAATTATATGTGTGGGAGTTACAATATTTATTCTCCGTAACTGTAATACCCGTCACGGATAAATAGTGTTTAGATTTTAATTCGCAGTTTGGAGTAATTATGAGTCTAGGGCTTAAAGTTAATTGAAATAAAAGTTTGAGGGGTTTAGTATAATTAGGGAAGATACAAAATATCTACGTTGTTTTCTCCTTGTTCTGATCTTGAACATCAGAGAGAGAGAGAGAGAGAGAGAGAGAGAGAGAGAGAGAGAGAAGCCAAGGGGGAAGAAGAAGAGAGGGAAAAATTAGGGGAAACCCTTGATTCTTGTAGTTTTTGGTAAGATATGTACTTCCTATGCTCTGATTTCTTGATTTAATGTTGATTTCATGTCATAGATGAATAAATTTCAGTTGGTTTTTGGTGTTGGGTTTGGGTTCTTGGAGGTTTGGAACAAATTATTTCGTGGGTTTGTTATAGCTCACTGGTGGGGTGCATGAATCTAGTTTCTGACCTGTTTTCACGTATTTGTTTCGGGTACTTAGGAGGTTCGTAAATATTTGATATTTTTACAGTGGATTCGTCCATGATTCTATTGTGTTGTGTAAAAATTTCAGAGCTTAATTCGAAATACAGAAAATATGAAAAATGTTTTACCGAGCTGCTGTCGTAGAATTCGCAGTGCAGGCAGCACTGTCGCGTCTTACGGGAAGGGCCATAACTTTGTGTAGGAAGCTTGGATTTTCAATCCGTCTTTTGATTATGAAACTAGACTCGTATACCTTCGAGAATATGTATGGATTGTGCCTTAGTTTCTGCCAGGTTATAGCAGTTTTTGATTCAAAGTTGATGCTTTTGCTGAACCTGCAGATTCATGTTTCTTTTTGTGTAACTTCAAATAAGCATATCTTGGTCATCCGGGCTCTGATTAGGGCAAATTTTATATCGATATTGATGTACTGAAAGTCTTCTTTCTAGTGGTGGTGGTCTCATGTCCTAATTCAAAACCCGTAAGAAATGATAGTCCAGATACGATGGGCTGGTTACTAGATTTTATACCGGTTTTGGAGTGTTGTTGTGTTATGACTTGTCTTAAGTTGTGATGACCCTATAAGTTGCTTATGTTGCATCATCATCTTTTTTATTATATGCAAGACATGTGTGGAAACTCATAGACTGATATCAATTGGTTTGTGGCTAGGTAAAGAGCCGGTTGTTCGGGAGGTGCCAAAACCATAGTTTGGCATACTTCGGTCGATTCTCAGGTGAGTGTGTTTGATATGTTTAACTTCAATGAGATGTGGTTGTGGTGGTGTTTGTGTATCTTGCTAATTGAGGATTTAGCTTTTGATATGCATGTTTTGTGTGAAAGATGGTATCTGTGAATGGGCTGTGGATTGGGTTACACCGCGAGTACGTTGTGCCGCCTAATTACCGGTGACAACGAGCGGGGTGTGCTCCCACAGTGACCTAGGGTACATAGGATGTGACAGACGTGTCACTGCGTGTGTTGTGATGATATACTTGTAGTTGATTGATTGAGTACTTCATCTATGTTTTATTGAATTTATTCTATATCTCACACACTCTGGTTTTCTTTTGATTGCCAGATAGCAGGTGTTTTTGGGTGGGTCCACTACCGGTGGTCGTGTTGGAGTCTCTTTTTGGGCTGGCCTCGAGTGGCGTAGCTAGCCAAGTTGGTTTGCTCATGGTTGGGCTAGTAGTGGTCTGTTTTGAGTTATGTTAATAAAACTTTGAGAACTTGATCTACATGTTATGTAATTAAGTTGTCGGTTGTTTGATGTTTAAGTTTGTGGTTTGAATTATACACTTATGTATATATGTTAGAAGTCTTCCGCTGTGTTTTTTTTTATTCTGAGGTTTTTGAGCAGGTGTTGTTTGGTTTGTGTTGGAATGCCACGTGGCCGCGCCGGCACGGGCCCACACGGGTGCCGTTTGCGGGGCGGGGCGTGACAGCTTGGTATCAGAGCTAGTACGTTCTAGACTCTGTGTTGGGAGTCGGCTGGGGTTTGGTAGTGGACCATAGGGGTCTTGTGTGTGTCAAATAGAGGTTGTTGGTCGACTAACGTGTGAGTTTATCTTTAACATTGCGTTTGCTATTGGTGGTTTAAGTGATTGAAACAGATTTGCCTTTGAGAAATGGCTGAGGATGCGGCATCTAGTGAAAATGAGGTTGAACAACCAGTACCCTTGCAACCGCCTATTGTGGGGGACGCCGATAGAGTTCTTGCAGCTCTGGCTCAATTTACTGAGCGACAAGCAGAATTTATGTTGTGGCAGAATACACGGGAAATGGCTCGGGATTCAGGTACAGGATTGCTTGAACGTTTCAAGAAATTGTTCACAGTGGAGTTTGAGGGAACTGTGTCGCCTAGTGATGCTGAGGAATGGTTAAAGGCTGTGGAGCGAGTGTTGGATGCAATGGGGGTGGCTGATGCGCAAAGAGTAACCTTGGCAACTTTCAGTCTAAAGGGCGAGGCACGAAATTGGTGGGAGGCTCTGAAAAGACAGTTGACAGCACCTTTACCTGGGGTGGTACCGGCGGTTCCACAAGTTGTAACGTGGGAACGCTTTGTCAAAGGGTTCAATGATCAATATTGTCCGGAGAGTTATCAATTGGAGCAGGAGGCAGCTTTTATTCGTTTAGAACAGGGTACTATGACGGTTCCGGAGTATGAAGCAAGGTTTGCGGCTTTGTCTCGGTATGCTCCAGAAATGGTTGACACAGATGCAAAAAAATGCAGGCGGTTCCGGCTAGGACTTAACCCGAATGTGCTTAAAGAGCTAATAACTTTCCGAGAGAGGGACTATGCCGATTTAGTGGACATGGCTAGGAAGACGGAGAAGAGTTTATATAACTGTCGTGATAAACCGGAGTTTAACAAAAGGAGTAAGACCGAGGGAGCAGCCTTTGGGAGATTTGGTGGTAGTATTAACAGGGGCGGGCAACAGAGGTCACAAAGTTTTGGGAATCAAAGTTTTGGAAGAACACCAGGTGGTTCATCAGGGTGGTGGAAAGGGAAATCTGGACAAGGGGCTAGCAAGCAAGCTGTTAGTGGCAGTACTACAACACATCATTGTTTCAATTGTGGGGATGCGAATCATATGGCGAAAGAGTGCCCAAGTGCGGCAAGGGGTCCCAAATGTTTTACCTGTGGTGAGTTTGGACACAGGGCCAAGCAATGTCCTCGAGCACCAGCACCAGCAGCATCTTCTGTGGGTAGTGTGCAAGGAGGTAGAGGTGGAGGAGTTGGGGGGTCTTCGGCACCAGGCAGAGTGTACGCGATTACTCGTCAGGGAGCTCAGGCTTCGCCAAATGTAGTGACAGGTACTCTGGTTGTTTCCAGTACTTATGCACGAGTGTTGTTAGACCCTGGTTCTACGCATTCCTTTGTGTCTAATGTTTTTATTAAATATTTAGACAAGCTTGCTAGAGTTTTAAATACCGCTTTAGCTATATCTACACCGGTGGGTGATGTGGTTGTTATTAATGTGTGTTATGCGAACTGTGAGTTGGAGGTTGGGGGAAGGAGTTTGCTGGTGGATCTGTTACCGTTGGATATGACAGACTTTGACATAATTCTGGGTATGGATTTCTTGTCGGGTTATCATGCGATTATGGATTGTTTTAGTAAAGAGGTTGTATTTCATTTACCGAATGGCGACGAGGTCAAATTCTGTGGTGATTCAGTGGTAAGTTTAACATGTCTCATTTCGGCATTTAAGGCCAAATCTTTGTTGGGTAAGGGATGTGAGGGATATATTGCTTATGTTGTTGACACAGAGAAAAAGGTGCCTACAATTGAGGAGATACCGATTGTGAGTGAGTTCGCGGATGTGTTTCCTGAGGATTTGCCGGGTATTGTGCCAGACCGTGAAGTTGAGTTCACTATCGAGTTGTTGCCGGGTACTAATCCGATATCTGTTACTCCGTATCGTATGGCTCCAGCGGAACTACTCGAACTGAAGGTGCAGTTGAAAGAATTACTTGATCGGGGTTTCATTCGGCCTAGTATATCGCCGTGGGGAGCACCGGTTTTGTTTGTTAAGAAGAAGGATGGTTCTATGCGTATGTGTATCGATTATCGACAATTGAACAAGGTGACAGTTCGGAACCAATATCCATTGCCGAGGATAGATGATTTGTTTGATCAGTTGCACGGGGCTACGGTATTTTCCAAGATAGATTTGAGATCGGGTTATCATCAAATTAAGGTAAGGGATTGTGACGTATCGAAGACAGCTTTCCGCACCAGGTATGGTCATTATGAGTTTTTGGTGATGTCGTTCGGCTTGACCAATGCTCCAGCAGTTTTCATGGATTTGATGAATCGGGTGTTTCGGGAATTCTTGGATACCTTTGTTATTGTATTTATCGATGATATTCTGATTTATTCTCGCACTAAGGAGGAACATGAGGGTCATCTGCGTATCGTGTTACAGGTTTTACGTGACAGACATTTATACGGGAAACTTAGTAAATGTGCTTTCTGGTTGGATCATGTGGAATTTTTGGGGCACGTGATATCGAGCGATGGTATTTGTGCGGATCCTAAGAAGATAGAGGCAGTAGTTAACTGGGAGAGTCCTAAAAATGTTTCGGAGATTCGAAGTTTTCTTGGTTTAGCAGGTTACTATCGGAAATTTATTCAAGGATTTTCTGCTATCGCTTTACCAATGACAAGGTTGACAAGGAAGGGTGTGAAATTTGTGTGGTCTAATGAATGTGAGAACAGCTTTCTGGAGTTGAAGAAACGGTTGGTGTCGGCTCCGATTCTTACAATTCCTGATGGCACAGAGGATATGGTGGTTTATTGTGATGCTTCGTTACAGGGGTTGGGTTGTGTTCTGATGCAACGGGGTAAGGTTATTGCCTATGCTTCGCGACAGTTGAAAGTGCATGAACTGAATTATCCTACGCATGATTTGGAGTTGGCAGCTGTGGTCTTTGCACTTAAGTTGTGGAGGCATTATCTATATGGAGTTTCTTGTGAGATTTTCAGTGATCATCAGAATCTTCGTTACCTGTTTACACAGAAGGAACTAAATTTGAGACAACGACGGTGGATGGAGCTTATTAAGGATTATGATTGTTCGATACATTATCATCCAGGGAAGGCTAATGTGGTGGCGGATGCATTGAGTCGCAAGTCAGCGGGAAGATTGGCTTGTATACAGTGTTCGAGAGTTACAACTTTCACAGAATTGAAACAGATGGGAGTGGAGTTTTCATTCGGGAGCAGTGGTGCTTTGTTGGCACGCTTCAGTGTTCGACCTTTGTTCTTAGATCAGATCAGAGATGGACAGAGACAGGATCCTCATTTGGAGGAGGTCAGACAGCGTGTGCTTAAGGGTGAACTTCCTGAATTTAGTGTTCGAGATGACGGTATGTTATTATACGGGAGGAGAATGTGTGTGCCTGTCGACATGGGTTTAAAGAAGGGAATTTTGGATGAAGCTCATTGTTCTGCATATGCTTTACACCCGGGAAGTACGAAATTGTACCGGGAACTACGAGAACATTTCTGGTGGAGTGGAATGAAAAGAGAGATTGCGGAGTATGTGGCTAGTTGCGAGACTTGTCAACGAGTTAAAGCAGAGCATCAAAGACCGGCGGGTTTGTTACAGAGTCTTCCTATACCGGAGTGGAAATGGGAGCATGTGACAATGGATTTTGTGACAGGTTTGCCGCGTTCGAAAGAAGGACATGATTCTATTTGGGTAGTTGTGGATCGGTTGACAAAATCAGCTCACTTTATACCGGTTAAGACTACTTACACTACTGATAAATATGCTCAACTGTATGTGGACGAGATCATCAGATTACATGGAGCACCTATGTCTATTGTTAGTGACAGAGATCCTAAATTTACTTCTAGATTTTGGAGTAGTTTGCAGCGAGCTATGGGAACATCATTGAAGTTCAGTACTGCGTTTCATCCACAGACGGACGGCCAGTCGGAGCGGACTATACAGATTTTGGAGGATATGCTGAGGGCTAGTGTTTTAGATTTTGGAGGTGGATGGCATGGAAACTTATCTTTGGCAGAATTTGCTTATAATAACAGTTACCAAAGTAGTATTGGGATGCCACCGTATGAGGCCTTGTATGGAAGGAAGTGTAGAACACCGATTTGTTGGGATGATGTGGGCGAAAGGAGTCTGTTGGCTCGAGAGCTGGAACGACAAAGAGCCGAGGGGCAAACGTTGGATCCAGAAATAGTACAACAGACAGCGGATGGAGTTAGGTTGATAAGAGAAAGGTTAAAAACTGCACAAAGTCGACAAAAGAGCTATGCGGATAAGCGAAGACGGGAATTGGAGTTTGCGGTTGGGGACTTTGTATTTCTTCGTGTTTCGCCATGGAAAGGAGTTATTCGGTTCCAAAAGAAAGGGAAGTTAGCTCCAAGATACATTGGACCATATGAAATAGTCGAGAGGGTGGGAGTTACAGCATATCGATTGGCGTTACCGGTTGAGTTGGCTCGGTTACACGATGTTTTTCATGTCTCCATGCTTCGGAAGTTTGTAGGGGATCCATCACTCATTTTGGGTTCTGAACCGTTGGAGCTTTCTGAGGATATGTCCTACGAGGAGACACCGGTTAAGATACTTGATCGGAAGGAGCAAGTTTTACGCTCTAAGGTGGTACCATATGTGAAAGTGTTGTGGCGGAATCACAAGGTTGAGGAGGCTACATGGGAGGGCGAGGAGTCGATGAAACAAAAGTACCCACATTTGTTCTTAGACAGGTAAATCTTATTTCGGGACGAAATTTCCCAAGGGGGGGAGAGTTGTAATACCCGTCACGGATAAATAGTGTTTAGATTTTAATTCGCAGTTTGGAGTAATTATGAGTCTAGGGCTTAAAGTTAATTGAAATAAAAGTTTGAGGGGTTTAGTATAATTAGGGAAGATACAAAATATCTACGTTGTTTTCTCCTTGTTCTGATCTTGAACATCAGAGAGAGAGAGAGAGAGAGAGAGAGAGAGAGAGAGAGAGAGAAGCCAAGGGGGAAGAAGAAGAGAGGGAAAAATTAGGGGAAACCCTTGATTCTTGTAGTTTTTGGTAAGATATGTACTTCCTATGCTCTGATTTCTTGATTTAATGTTGATTTCATGTCATAGATGAATAAATTTCAGTTGGTTTTTGGTGTTGGGTTTGGGTTCTTGGAGGTTTGGAACAAATTATTTCGTGGGTTTGTTATAGCTCACTGGTGGGGTGCATGAATCTAGTTTCTGACCTGTTTTCACGTATTTGTTTCGGGTACTTAGGAGGTTCGTAAATATTTGATATTTTTACAGTGGATTCGTCCATGATTCTATTGTGTTGTGTAAAAATTTCAGAGCTTAATTCGAAATACAGAAAATATGAAAAATGTTTTACCGAGCTGCTGTCGTAGAATTCGCAGTGCAGGCAGCACTGTCGCGTCTTACGGGAAGGGCCATAACTTTGTGTAGGAAGCTTGGATTTTCAATCCGTCTTTTGATTATGAAACTAGACTCGTATACCTTCGAGAATATGTATGGATTGTGCCTTAGTTTCTGCCAGGTTATAGCAGTTTTTGATTCAAAGTTGATGCTTTTGCTGAACCTGCAGATTCATGTTTCTTTTTGTGTAACTTCAAATAAGCATATCTTGGTCATCCGGGCTCTGATTAGGGCAAATTTTATATCGATATTGATGTACTGAAAGTCTTCTTTCTAGTGGTGGTGGTCTCATGTCCTAATTCAAAACCCGTAAGAAATGATAGTCCAGATACGATGGGCTGGTTACTAGATTTTATACCGGTTTTGGAGTGTTGTTGTGTTATGACTTGTCTTAAGTTGTGATGACCCTATAAGTTGCTTATGTTGCATCATCATCTTTTTTATTATATGCAAGACATGTGTGGAAACTCATAGACTGATATCAATTGGTTTGTGGCTAGGTAAAGAGCCGGTTGTTCGGGAGGTGCCAAAACCATAGTTTGGCATACTTCGGTCGATTCTCAGGTGAGTGTGTTTGATATGTTTAACTTCAATGAGATGTGGTTGTGGTGGTGTTTGTGTATCTTGCTAATTGAGGATTTAGCTTTTGATATGCATGTTTTGTGTGAAAGATGGTATCTGTGAATGGGCTGTGGATTGGGTTACACCGCGAGTACGTTGTGCCGCCTAATTACCGGTGACAACGAGCGGGGTGTGCTCCCACAGTGACCTAGGGTACATAGGATGTGACAGACGTGTCACTGCGTGTGTTGTGATGATATACTTGTAGTTGATTGATTGAGTACTTCATCTATGTTTTATTGAATTTATTCTATATCTCACACACTCTGGTTTTCTTTTGATTGCCAGATAGCAGGTGTTTTTGGGTGGGTCCACTACCGGTGGTCGTGTTGGAGTCTCTTTTTGGGCTGGCCTCGAGTGGCGTAGCTAGCCAAGTTGGTTTGCTCATGGTTGGGCTAGTAGTGGTCTGTTTTGAGTTATGTTAATAAAACTTTGAGAACTTGATCTACATGTTATGTAATTAAGTTGTCGGTTGTTTGATGTTTAAGTTTGTGGTTTGAATTATACACTTATGTATATATGTTAGAAGTCTTCCGCTGTGTTTTTTTTTATTCTGAGGTTTTTGAGCAGGTGTTGTTTGGTTTGTGTTGGAATGCCACGTGGCCGCGCCGGCACGGGCCCACACGGGTGCCGTTTGCGGGGCGGGGCGTGACAGTAACCGTCCATTTAATAGGCAAAGGTAATTAACATAATGAATTATTTTCAATTAGTTTTTAAAAGTTTTTTCCCACACAAACTTGATGAAGAAAGATTTTATGAACGAAAAGAACTTGATGAAGTCCCGTTTGTTGCATATAAAGTTATTCGCATATAAAGTTGAAGTCCCGTTTGTTGCATGTTCTTGCACTCCTTCATGCGTACATCACCTTATATGCATTTCGAAATTATAGAAGACTTTTTTACTGGGCTAAGTGTAGTTCAATCCTTCATTTTTCAGGTTCAACTCATGGAGCATGACATCAAGTGCTTGGAGTGCATGCATTTTGGATGAAAGGCATACATTGAGGGGTTACTTGATCATCTCATGAACTGCTCGTGAAAGGAGAACATGTAACCTTATTCATTCATCTCTTTTCACAACTTGAAATAATGTGATACATTAACATTTGTACTTTTTTTTTCTCTTGGGATACGGGTACCAATCTGGATATTATCGATGTTAGGTATTTGGCTTGTTGTGGTGAGACTTTGGAATGGACATGTATGAAATTATTGGATTATCCTATCGAAAAAGATTTATTTAAATTTTGTCTTAAATTAAAGGGGTCACACAATTGCACCTCTAAACTTTGCTTCCATCAATCAAAACTACTCCTACTGTATCAATTTGTCAAATTGGACGTTAGGCTCAAATAAAGTTCCGTTAAATATGCTATTTGGCATCCCATTCCGCTTAAAATGTGACACATGTACCTCAACTCTCTCTCTCTCTCTCTCTCTCTCTCTCTCTCTCTCTCTCTCTCTCTCTCTCTCTCAAAGAAATGCCAAAAAAGAATTTCGATTTCAAAATCTGTTTCCAGATTTTTTTTTTTTTAAAAACCTCAAATTTTTTTCCAAAGAAATTAAAAATTCAATGTTTTTTTCAAAAGAAATTTAATTCTTTAAAAAATTAGCTCCAAATTTAATTTTCAAAAATTTTCCAAAAAAAAAAAATTTGGAATTCTTTTTTAAAAAAAAACTATTTTTAAAACTTTAATTTTACAAAAAAAAAAAGAAATTCAAAAAGAAGAATTTTTATTCAAAAACTATTGTGATAACTCTATTTATTTTTGAAAAAAAAATTCGTTCAATTTTCTTCCAAATTTGTTTTTGAAACAAAAAATGTTCAGGTTGTTAGGGAAAAAATGTATATATAAAAAAGAGAGTTCCAAAAATAATTTTTTCAATAAAAAATACTTTTTCATGAAACATATTTCTAAAAAATAGTGTTTTTGAAAAATTAAAGTTTTGGTAATAAATATTTTGAAATAATATAGGGTGAAAACTGTTTGTATAAAAAATCAAAATATATTTCTTCGAAAAACATTTGGAAAAATATATTTTTTGGAAAACGATTTGTTTGAAACAAAGTTTGAATGCCATTATTAAAAAAAAAACATTTGTAAATTTTTTTTCTTCAGAAAACAACATTTAAAAACCATTTATATGAAACAATGTTTGAAAAAAATTGTTAAAAAACATTTATAAACTCTTTTAAAAACACAACATTTAAAAAAAAAAAAAATTTTGGAAATAAAGTTTGAAAACAAATGTTTTGGGCATTTTTTTGAGGGAGAGAGAAATAGAGTGTTGAGGTACATGTGTCACATTTAAAAGTGGATTTGGATGCCACATAGGCATATTTAACAGACTTTAATTGTAAAGACCCGTGTTTTTATATATTTTTCCAAAAATAAAGTTGAAAAAATGTGAGAAATTGTTTGAAATGTTTAAATGTTGGAATAATTAGTGATATGAGTGAGTTGGGACCCAATTGCAATACACAAGCCACTATAGGGACTTGGGGTGAACTTCTTTTGAATTATATGTGTGCGTGTGGTGTATGAGAGGAGAGAATCAAATCCCCTCCCCTCCCCTCTTTGCTCTGTCGTCTCTCTCTCTCTCTCTCTCTCTCTCTCTCTCTCTCTCCATTTTCTTCAACTTCTACACCAAATCTCACTCACTCACTCAAATTCTTTCTAGATCCTCACTCATACTAGACTCTTACACGTGTTCGGAAGCTCGGGTGTTGTTCGTTTCGCTCCGGAAGGTGGAGATTCGGTTGGATTATTGGAGAAAAAGCTAGGGTTTTGCTCATCCTTTGATCTAAAGCTTCTATACCTTGAGATAGGGAGATTTCTACCATTACTAAGTGTTTTGAAGTTTTTGGTGTGTGGATTATGCCCACATTTGATAAATCCTTCTTAGTTTCTTGAAGTCCATTGAAAATCAATTTTTCTCAATCCATTGAGTTGATTAGATGTTGACCTATGTTTGTTGTTGATTTCCTATGTAAGTTAACATTTGCAATACTTTCTTGTAGCTTGTCGTATTGATATTTGATCATAAACATTTTTGGTTTGGAGCCCATTGGAATTCCCTTGATAATCTGTAAAAAATCTGCTCGTAATGGCCTCTGGATCGATCCATTTTTGAGTTGGATCGATCCAAAAGTCTTCTGTTCAGTGTTGGACCGTGGTGGATCGATCCACTTTTGAGTTGCATCGATCCAAAATCTTCTGATTCATTTTTAAGCCTTAGTTTGGATCGATCCAAATCAGTCTGATCATTTCTTAAGCCAATTGGATCGATCCACTCCTAGAGTCGGATCAATCCAAACCCCCTTAACTCCCAAAACTTTGTTTTCCTTGATTTTGGTCACTTGTCTGGGTGAGTACTTGGCATATCCTTTCCTTAAAACTCCAAACTTGTTGAATGGCTTGTTCCTAGCTTATCCTTGCATGGTTAGTGACTTTGTTTGATTTCTAATGCGACGCATACACCGTTATACACTTGACACACGTGACTTAGATGATATTGATGAAATGTGTGAACTTGAATGACGATCTGAGGTGTGAGTGATACGATGACACCATTGCGAAACTAACGAACGTGGATTGAAATAAGAACTTGAAACATGTGATACGGGGCTGAAAGGTAGCCCGGAGTGATACTCGGGCTGTTCTATGAACGTGTCGTGAGGAATTATGCCTTGGCCAAGGGGAAGATTATACGGGGTCGAAAGATAGCCCGGAATGATACTAGGGCCGTCCTATGGACGTGTCGCTAGGAATTTTTAAATTATCTAACTTGAACAAATTGATGACACGACAAATCGAACGAGTTGGACGCATGTGAGAGATAGGGTACGGTTCAAGTACATATTGGACACACTTGGGTGATAACAAGGGGATCTAGGGACTTACATACTTGTGTTTATTTCATTGGGCTACCATAAACTCTTTGGTATCATTATGTAGCTTTCACTCTCATTTCTCATCTCGCATCTACATTTCATTGGGTTTAGTTTTGGTAGAATTTCCTCTACTGGGCTAGTGAGCTCACCTTAATAATTTCAGGTACCCAGCACGGAGCATGACATGGATTTGCGTGGAGTGATTGCATGCATCTTTTGAAAGCTTTAAGAGGAGTTACCTCATCATCTTGAACATATGAATTTTGAAGAGATGATTTTGTAACTTATTCATAGTAAACTTTTGACTTTGGATTTGTAATAACCATAACACTTGTTAATCTCAATTTGGGGTATGGGTACCCGTAGATTATTGTATTTCGTTGACGTTGACTTTTGGTATTGAACTTGGACTTTGACTTGGACCGTGGACTTGTTGATCTTCCACGTGGAATTATTTAATGTATTTTCCTTTAAAATTTTGAGGGCGTGACACTAACAAAGTCTAACGCCCAATTTGATAGATTGAAACAGTAGGAGTAGTTTTGATTAACGGAAGCAAAACTTAGGAGTTCAATTGAGTTTTTAAAAAGTTTAGGAATATATTTGATATTGAGGTTAAAATTTGGGGGGTATTTTATAATTTTACCTAGATTCTTTTTTACAATTCCTGTACAAATCAGCCACGAGAATTGCATTCTACTTCTATGATGAGGTTTTTCATTTGGAAATCTGGTCTTCAAAATGTGATGATGGCATCGTCTCCATAGAAAAATAAACAATATATCACATTCGAGGCACGTTGTAACAACAGTTTCCTAAAGACAGTATACGCCCCCACCATAAGGTGTGCACCAGGTTAACAGCAGATCCGCCTTCAAGATACAACAAAACAAAACTTGAGGTTCTTTCTGACTCGGTTTGCACAAACAAAGATAGACAGAAATCCGCTAAATGAGAATAAGAGAACCAATAACTAATATTCAATTTCTCAAGAATGACTGAATGTCAGTATGCCTAAAATTCTAGGAGTAGAGTTTGTAGAGAGAGAGAGCAATTCGCTATGGAATTATTGGTCTAACGAATGACTTTACACAGGGCTTATTTATAGACTTATAGGCACCCTTGTGTGAAATATCAGGTCTTTAGTAGACACATATTAGAATGATCGTGTCTTTTCAAAAGACACAAATTAGGAAGAGTCATGTTTTTTAAAAACAATTAATTAGGAAAAGTCACGCCTCTTACTAGGAACCATTTCATTAAAAGTCATGTCTCTAGTAGACATTAATTTAATTAGGAAGGGTCATGCCTCTTGGAGGCACCCCATGTTACACACCTCTTATTAACAATTGCATCCCTTCCAAATAATCTCTTCCCAATCTAATGGGTGTTTAAATCATTTCAATGAAGTCACCATTTATGTGAAAAGGTGTTGTAACTAGCTTTCACATAAACCTCTCTCTCAACATCTTTTCATAAAATCCCCAAACCAAAAATCATTTATTATTTTGAAAATCTCCAACTATTCCCCACCATTTTCGAAATAAGGAAGAAGTATTCTTGATTCTCTTTACAAGGCTTATGCATACATGAATAGTGTCTTACGACTTCAACCACTCACTTAGTGAAACACATCAAAGCTAGTCAGGGCAGCATAGTAGACGTATCTTTGAACTAGTTGTCCTCTAGTGACTAACCAGACATGTTTTACACATAATCCTAAAAAATATCACAGATATTCCAAGTGGGTGGCCCGTGTACTAGCCTTGGATCAGTATCTTGATTTCATGAGTGCTTTAAGGTCTAGCCCCCTTGACCTATAGGAAGCGGCACCACCTCCACATTCACATAGGTAGATTCTTACCAGTGCCCTATAACAAAAGTACCAAAAATCTATTAAGAGGTAATCAGCTTACCTTTGTTTGTTTTTAGGGATTATTACCTCTAGGTCTAGAAAAGAGATGTCTAATTACCAATAAGGTAAATCATTTTTTTTAATTACCACTAAGGTAAGTCACTCTTTTTTGGAGTTTAGGTTTAGGGTGCACTTTCCTATTATAGGGTTTTAGTGGTTTAGGCACTTTCATAGAGTACCCTAGGATTTTAGGCACTTCATAGGGTACCCTAGTCATAAGGGTACCCTAGAGTTTAGGTTTAGGGTGCACTTTCCTATTATAGGGTTTTAGTGGTTTAGGCACTTTCATAGAGTACCCTAGGATTTTAGGCACTTTCATGGGGTACCCTAGTCGTAGGATACCCTAGGATTTTAGGCACTTTCATAGGGTGCCCTAGTCGTAGGGTACCCTAGGATTTTAGGCACTTTCATAGGGTACCCTAGTCGTAGGGTACCCTAGAGTTTAGGTTTAGGGTGCACTTTCCTATTATAGGATTTAGTGGTTTAGACACTTTCATAGGGTACTCTAGGATTTTAGGCACTTTCATAGGGTACCCTATGATTTAGGCATATTTATACAGGTTGGGGAGTTGATGGAAATTTTTCAGAGTTGGGCTTGACCTGATGGTAATTATGTGATCCAAGAGTGACCTGATGGTAAATGTCCCTTGTTTTTACATTATAGGTACCAAGCACTTTACCTTCGGATGTATAAAATAACTTTTAAAGTGCTTACATCACGACATATGGTGTAGTTTTTCATTGAACTGAAGAGATTGAGAGCATCAACCGGTTGAGTCGAGTTTCCTCTAGAAGTGATTAAATTTAATGTCACATCCCTATTCAATGTTTTCCACATTATATCCTTGCAAGTAATTACTACTTGAGTAACTAATATTTCCATTGCAATATATCAACATAGTTTATGATGTGATTTTCATGTCCGGACTAACATCACAATCATAACTACTAACACTATCTTATAAGCGATTTCTTGAGAAATATCCGTAACGAAATATCATGTCACCCCATCTTATTAAAACATCATCACTTTAATTCAAGAGGGAAAAACCTCCCACACAGAGTTGACTAACTTTTTATCAATGATTTCCATGCTTAAATTATCAGGTGTCTTTGTATCCATTTCACCAAGGAAGGCCCATTACAAGCATATCAATAAATTCCTCTAAATAATTTATTTAGAACTAAACTTGTGGGACTCAGTTGTCTATGACAACTAAGTATTCAAAACAATAGAAACTAACCATTCTACTCATTTGTAAACTCTCCAGTTAGAACTTATACAAAAAAGAGTTTAAGCTAATTACATTTCCTCCAATGAAACTCTTTCTATTTATTTCTTGGAATTATCAACGACTTGTCATTTTATTCCAAACTCCACTCTACTCAGTTTAGCCTCCAATGGTTACACCATTTAGTTTATATCTAAGTGCCACACCTTTTACTTTACACCCATTGGTTAAATCCTAACCTCCATATGTATAACTCGGTGTTCACAAAAGCAAAAAAAAATCAACTAAACCAACGTGTGGTTTTGTTTGAAAAGCAGAAATTGACTTCACAAAAATTCCCATGGCACTCGTTCCAATAACTATTTGCCTTTGGCCAATGGCATGGGAAATCAGACAAATGTCAAACCTTTCATCTCAATGAGTGATAAATATTCTTCCATATAAAAACAACAATATAAAATATGGATCATGCCATCAATACCAAAGCTACACTCATATTCAGAAGGCAACAAATTTAAGAAAAGTGCATCATAAATTATTCGAATAACGTAGAATGCATACAAGTACAAAATGTCATTCCTAGAAGATCATATCAACTTAACATTCTTTTCAATAACATAAGAGTACTCACCACAGACATCTAAAATAATAAAAAATTATTATAATACATGTGGATACACAAACATACGACTATAATACACTTGAACATCCTAATTTGTTTTAAACTTGATCTTCTTAAGTGCAGTGGGACAAGGCACATTCTTAGGAGCTATGCGCCTTGTAATTGGCCCCTTGCGCAGAGGGACATCATTATGCTTCTTCCTTGCCATTTCAAAGGTTCGCATTGATGCAATAGACTCAAAGCATACTCCATGGACCCACGGAAACCATTCACTTTTGTAGGACTCTTCATCCAAATCAGCCACAACCAAATTAACCGCGACATTTCCATTCGGTTCTCCTTCCACAATTTGGTCTTTTTCATCAGAAGAAATGTCAATAAAAACCTGTTGATTTACATCAAGTAGTCCACGTCTGGCAAAGACTTTATTCCATTCTTCAAACTATAAATAGCCGTCGAGACTCAATGGTGATGAAGAACCTCCCATTACTATGTCGAACAGTGGTAAGAAAGGAGCAGTAAGTAGGATAATGCTCAAAAGAATTTCCAAAGGCATATTGATGAATAACACAAGCCACTCAAGTTGATTCGATAAAAATGCTCGTAAAATATGCACAAATGGGGAGGATATAATTTTATTGTGAAAAAAAAAAAAAAGGGACCCCAAATGATTTGTTCTCAAGCCTATTTATAGATCTTGAAACTTTGAAAGGCACCTGCTAGTAACCAAGGCAACCATTCGGTTAATGCCGACCATTTCATAAGGCACCTTTAGATTTAATTCAAGGCCTTTTCGGTGCATTCAAATAGAATTGGACAAAGGCACCTATTCGGTGCTTTTCTGGAACAATTCCGTTAAGGAATTTAGGCATGACTCTTTATTCAAATGGCACACCGATTGGTTTTAACCAGCACCCACATCTAATTACTATAAAACCTAATAGACACAACTTTAGTATAGTAAACCAAAAGTCCTTCCTCTCAACAAATAAAAAAAACTTGAATAGGAATATTTTAAGTACCCAAAACAAAACCCATTTATTTTTACGGAAAATTGGTGTAGAGTCCAAAGTTGGGAAGTATTAGCCCGTTTAGTCTAGGTTAAGTATTAATAAGGCCTAGAGTCCATGAATTTAGAAGTCTTCGAAGCTAAGGTCCTTAATTTGGACAAAATTGCCCTGGGTGTTCCCATATTTCTATTTCCCCGCTCACTCTGTATGTTTGCGGGTCTCTCTCTCTCCCCCCTCTGGGCAGGAGCGACACTGCTGTCGCCCTCGATTAGGAGGAACTAGGCAGGCGGCAACGTCAGCCCTTCAATGGCGGCGAGGCAGTCGACGAGTTGGTGATGGCCTACGGCGAGAAGAGGCAGTGATTTCCGAAATTGCTTGAGCAGGTAAGCAGAGAAAAACGAGAGATAGGCAAGAGAGAATCGATGTTGGATAAGCTTTTGCCTCCGGCGTGAAGTTTTTTTTTTTTTTGGGTAAATAAGCTTGAAAATAAAAGAGGCTAAACGGATATACAGCCTACAAGGGGCATACCCCAGGGAGGACAAAACAAAACAAACGGAAAAGAAAAGAAAAAAGAAATACAAAAGGGGAGGCCAAGATGGCTACAAAGGAAAAGATGACAAGGTGAACATAAACTAAGCATAGCCTATCTAGACTACAAAACAATGAGATCTGATCCATGGATGGACTATTCTGGACCAACAGTGTGAGCATGGGATGCATGTGACCTTCAATATCCCAGGAACTTGGAGCTTGGTACTTGACTGATTGCTTGCAATAGCAGACAGCTTCAAATTACAACACAACAACAAAATGATAGTAGCATGAGCAGTGGAACATAACATGGGAGGACAACCCCCTCCCTAAGGGAGTCAAACAGCGCTAAGGGACATCCCCCCAAAGCTAGGAACCTGTGATGAACCAATCAAGATCAACATGATACAATTGAGCAATGGCACTTCCATAGCAGGAATACACTCAGGGATTTCTAGAAAAATGGACAGCATTCTGTTTGAAACTTGGAGGCCTCACGCAGAATGATCAGCTTTAACAAGGCACACAATTAATGCAGGATTGAAGGAGCAAAACAATCTGCTACTACAACACTAGCAGCAACAACAGGTGTCATTTAAGGACACAATCTCCCAAATGGGTAAAGCAAAGAAACCAAACATAGTAGCAGTAGAATACAACATTCAGCAAATCTGGGCTATGGCAGAAGCAGATCTGGGCTATGGTATAGATACAAAACAATAGCAAAACTGAACAGCCACCAAGCAATAACATACTGCTGAGAAAACCAACAACACAATGAAGAAAGCAAATGTTCGCTACAAACATGATCCGGGTAGTAGCAGAACATGGCCAACAACTTGCAGCAGCAGCAGTAAGTGGAAAAGTTTGCAATTAACAGCAGCAGAATCAAAAGGAAAGGGAGAATAAACCCATTGGAAGTGGACTCACACTACCAACACCCTCACAGCCTCACCCTCCCTCTCTACTTTTGTTATGCTCACAATGGGTTTAAGGGGAAACCAACCTGTCTCCCTCTACTTACAACATGCTCCATCCATTAAATTTCCCTCTGAAAAAAGGAATGAAGCTCAAACTCACAGCTCACAGGGAGCACACAGTATAGTAGGCCTCTCCCTCACAGCAATTACCAACCAACAATGCAGCACAAGGCAAGAACAAAGAACCAATTTAGCTATATAAGGCTCAAAGGAGTACAGGTAACTACCTGAATAAATAGAAGTACTAGCAGTTAAATACACATAGTCAGAACTTGTGAACATAACCTGCACACACAACTACCCAATTGGGCCATTAGCATAGGGAGCATAACTACCACACTTGGATGTCCCTCTAACTTGCACCACCTGTGACTGTGAGCAAAGGAAACAGAATTTAGAGCATTGTATCCATAGTAACTGAAAGTAAATAAGTGACACAACTCAACCACATATGCAAAATGTTAAGTGTTGGACTGAGTTGGGATGTTCCATGCTTCAAGCAAAGTTATTGGACCAGGTGGCATTTTGCGTAAGGACAACAACCTGCACCTAATCTCAGTACATATCTTAGCCACCAAGGAAGGTACACTATGATTCAGATTTTGGAATTTCCTAAGATTCCTTTCAATCCAAATCTGATATAGGGAGACTGTGAAGGTTAGTTTGATCAAAGTACTCTTGAGACCCTTACCCCTAGCTGTAGAGACAAAGCTGGCAAGATTGATAAGGGATTGAGGCTGCCACCTGAGCTTAGATTTAAGGGATACGGTATCCCACACCTGTTTAGTGAATGGACAGTTGAAAAACAGGTGATCTATGGATTCCTCAGCAGGGCAGAAACTACAACAAGATGTGCTTTTGAGACCAAACAGCACAAGTCTGTCCTCAGTGGATAACCTATTCTAAATTGCAATCCAGCTGATCAGACTACATTTGGGGATATGTGAGGGAAACCATACACTATTGCTCCAGCCAATGGTGGGAAATTTGGTTCTCAGCTCTTCCCACAAGGAGGAAATGGAGAAAATACCATCCGGGGTAAGAGTCCACCTGCAAGAGTCAGCAGGAGGAGGGAGAGAGTTGTTAAGAGTAGGAAGATGGGATCTGATCTCATTCAACTCCCTAGTAAAACAACTATACCTGGTACGATTAGTGGCACTTAAAATAGAGGACACCATGGTATTATCAGGCAGCCCAGTATCATAAATCACACGATTACCAAAGTGTTCAACAAGAGGGCCAAAGGGGTGCCAATTGTCATACCACAATGAAATGGTGGATCCATCACCAACTAGGAATTTAATAAAGGGCTGAATAAGGGAACGAAGTTGCAACAACTTTCTCCAAGTCCAGGAGGGACTGCTGGGAGTCTTAACCTGCCAAAAACTTCTCCCTTTAAGTAAGTAAGATTTAACCCATTGGCACCACATGGATTGCTCTCCTCCAGAGACAAGGAACCAAATGTGTTTGGCCATGGCAGCCTTGTTCCAGATTTGGCACCAGTGTGCTTGAGATCAGAGCCAGTCCAGAAGAAAGACCTAAGGATACTCTCAATATCCTTGACCACCTTCTTAGGCAGAATAAAGATAGATGACCAATAGGTTTGCATGGAGAATAGGACAGACTTAACCAACTGGATCCTCCCAGCATAAGAGAGATATTTATTTGCCCAAGATTTAGTACGATTTGTAATTCTATCTATTAGGGCTTGACAGTCAGAATACTTGAGCTTAGAAGAAATAAGGGGAACTCCCAGATATCTCACAGGGAGAAAACCCTCATGAAAGTGCAAAGCATCAAGTATAGCATGTTTGGCAGTGGGAGGAACCCCAGAGAAGAAGATGTTGCTCTTCCCAGGGCTAGGGGAGAGGCCAGATAAGGCCTGAAACTCAGAGAGAGCTTCCTGGATACATAGAATGGAACTTAGCTCCCCTTTGCAGAAGATCATGAGATCATCAGCAAAGCACAAGTTAATTATTTTTGTTTTATCACATCTCCAGTGGAAGTGAAAATTAGGACTTTGTGATTTCTCCTTAAGGAGTTGGGTGAGGACTTCCATGACAATAACAAAAAGGTAGGAGGACAAAGGATCACCTTGTCTTAAACCTTTCTTACCCATAATAGAGCCAGTGGCTTCTCCATTAATGCTTAGAGAGTAATTTGCAGTGGTGATACAGGCCTTAATCCAATTAATCATTTGGGGATGGAAATTCATTGAGATAAGAATGTCCCATAAGAAATCCCATCTAACATTATCGTAAGCCTTCATAATATCAACTTTAAGAGCACATTTAGGAGAAGGGGATGCCTTATGATAATCCTTCATGATTTCTTGGGTGAGAAAGATATTGTCAGTGATTCTCCTACCCTTCACAAATCCAGATTGAACTGGATCAATGACGTGGGGCAAAGCAGTTTGAATTCTTTTTGCAAGAATTTTAGCTATGCATTTGTAAATAGTATTACAACATGAGATGGGTCTATAATCCCCAACCTTGGTGGGATTGGGAACCTTGGGGACAAGAGCAATGGATGTAGAGTTTGCCTTAGTGAGGAGTCTGCCTGATCTGAAAAAATTCCTCACAGCAGAGGTAACATCATTGCCAACAACACTCCAAGACTTCTGAAAAAACCCAGCATTGTACCCATCAGGGCCAGGGGCTTTGTTAGGATTAAGAGACATGAATGTCTCTTTAATTTCCTGATTGGAAATCTCAGAAATCATGGCATCCCTCTGGAAATCTAAGAGTTTGGTGGAAACCAATTGATTAACCCTAGAGGATCCAGAATAGTCAGAGACATGGGCAGTCCCCAAGAGAGAGGTGTAGTAATCTACAAATGTAGATTTAATTTCAATAGGATCATGAGTGATAGTACCACTGGGGAGAACCAGACTAGTTATTATATTCCTGTTCCTGTTGTGAGATATAGACTTAAAGAAATAGGAAGTACATTGATCCCCCAATTTAAGCCATTGAACCCTAGACTTCTGCATAGCAAAACTTTCCTCAGCCCTGGCCAAGATAAGATATTGCTTACACAAGTCTCTTTCAAGTGTCTGCTTAATTGGATCAGTGGGATCAATACCTAGATCATACTGAACCTGGTCAAGCTGCTGCCTAGCAGCCAATGTTCTTTTGGAAATGTCACTGTACTCCCTAGTGTTTAGATTCTTAAGCTCAATTTGGAGAAGTCTGAGCTTTTCACAAGCAACATACATGGGATTACCAATGATCACACCCCTCCAAACTTTCTGGACAGTAGATAAGAATTTAGGATGCTCAGCTAGAAAGTTAAAGAATTTGAAAGGTTTATGAGCCCTCCTGGATTCAGGATTTAAAAACACAATAGCAGGAGAGTGATCAGAAATCCCAGGGGGAGGGAAATGGACATTGGAACAAGTGTGGGTCTTAGTCCAATGTTCATTAACTAAAACCCTGTCAATTTTGGTAGCAATGTATTGAATGGAAGTCTGCTTGTTGGACCAGGTGAATTGACAACCAGTGTATCTAAGGTCTGTAAGTTCAGTGGAGGCAATGCATTTGTTGAAGTCCTCCATGTGAGGAGGCCAATTCTGATCACCACCAATCTTCTCAGATTGGGATCTAATAGCATTGAAGTCCCCTAAAATAATCCAGGGGTCAGTACATGTCCAATTAATCAAGTCATGCCAGAGCTCCTCTCTCTCCATGTAGAGATTAGAACCATAGACAAATGTGGCAATAAACTTGAGATTCCCATCCAAGGTCCGAACATTACAGTGGATGGCTTGGGTGGACTGACCAAGGATACTCAGATTAAGAACAGCAGGGTCCCATACCACACAAATTCTACCACTTGGGGCAATAACAGAGTTATGAGCAAAAGACCAAAAGGGAAACATGGATTTAAAGGTCCTAGAACAATTAACCTCTTTTATTTTATGCTCAATAAGGCCAAAAAGTGATACTTTATTGGTTTTGACAAAAGAAACAACCTCTTTTTGCTTGATAGGGTCATTAAGACCTCTCATATTCCAGAACCCAAAATGAAGAGGGGTTTTAGACATCAAAAACAATGGATAGAAAGAATTAGCATGCTATCAATAAGGGAAGGAGAACTTACCTTTTGTGGAGTGGGGTAGACTTTTTCCCCCCTTGACTGTTCCCTTGATTGTATCTCTTATTGCTCTTCTTCTTCTTGCTACCGCTTGAGGAATTAGAGGGAATGGGCAGTGAAGATGTGACCCCTTTTCCACCCCCCTGACCATTACCATTAGCCTTATCAATCCCCGGATCAACCACCCAAGTACTGTCCTCCAAATCAGACTTTAGAGGTTGAGGTAGATTAGGGACCTCCTTTAAAATGGCTGCAGTTGACTCTGAGCTAGCTGGAAGACTATCATTCACCAAAATTTCCTCATCTATAGCTTCACTGTCATTATCCGAGAGAGGAACTTCTGCTTGAACACCCCCAAGAGATGTATCAGTAGTGATGGGGACGAATTTAGTGACAGCTTCTAAAGCTGTAATCCCCCCTTTTTCCACGGCTGCAGATCTGCCTATGACCTGCCATTCCTCAACAGCTGGTTTCTGCCTTTTAACACCAAGGTGCTCAGAGGTGCTTGAGGTAGAAGGAACAGAAGAGTGCTTGGACGTACATGATTCAGTTGAATGACCAAAGATCCTGCATTTAGAACAATTTGAAGGCAGCCACTGGTATTCAATAAGAACCACTACAGAATCACCATTAAGTGTAACTTGAACTTCACTAGGTAGCTCCTCCCCAGCTTCAATTTCTACACATACCCTAGCGAAATCCAATCTCTGCCTTTTAGCAGTAGCATTATCCACATGAATAGGCGTCCCAATTGAACTAGCTATACGACTAAGCCCTGCCTCCGTCCAGCATTCAAGGGGTAATTTGTGTATCTTGACCCAAGCTGGAATAGATGAAGGTTGTTCCGTGGAGGGGATCAACATTCTTCTCCAGTCTTTAAGAACCAGGTACCTTTTTGAGAAGAAATATGGGCCGCCATCTAGAACCTTCAGTTTTGTAGCTTCATCCATGAACTCAAAGAAGAAACAAGATCCCACTTGTTTAATGGAGATAGGAGCACAATCCTTCCAAGCATTTTGCGCTGTAGCCCTTAACAGTGCAAAGGGCATTCTCCCATCTAGGAAATAGCCATAGAGGCAATGGTTCCAAGCTCTATCATCTATGTGCGACTCATCTAATTCCACAATCGCATTTTTCCCTCTTCGTAATTCAGGATAATTTTCTAGTTTCATGACTTTTGAAGGCTCCTGAGCACTAAATAAAGCTGCCCAATTCCTACTTTTACCTGCATCTCTGTTGTTCGCAGGTTTCTGAGCTGGATAACCTTCCTGTTGAGGAACTGGCTTGGGTTGTGCTTCTGTTGGACCATGCTTGGCTTCTGAGTTAAAACCAATTTTAAGAGCATGCTCACCCTCCCTATCTACTGGAATGGAACCATCATTCCCGTAGTTCTCCATAAGGCGAGATAATTGGGTCTTAAGCTCAGTACAGTCAATCTTGATACCTGAGTTTTGCATCTCATCCTCCAGGGATCGAACAATGGAGGAAAGCTTTTCCTCAGAGGCTAAACGATCTCCCTCTTGCTGGAAGACCTGTTGGAGTATACGGGATGGGCTTGACTTGGCTGTTGTAGGACTGGGGGGACCGAGATGGATCGATTTCCCATGGGTTGGGTTTCTTAGGTTGTTGCTGTGGTTTGGGTCAGGATTTACACCTGTATAGTGTGAGTTAGGGTTTGGACTGGTTTTTGTGGGACTGTGGGGGCCAAACGAGGAAGCAGGCGATTTAGGGTTTTCGAATGTGTGAAACGGTGGTGGAGTGGTTTCCTCTGTTTGGTTAGGGTTTTGCAGATCACCAACAAGAGGAGTGCTTGAGTTAGGTTGAAGGGTAGATGGATCGATATTGAGATTAGAACTCAGCTTAGACCGCAGTGGGTAGACATCCGACTGAGCGATGCAGGGCTTTTGCGTGTATTGATGTGTACCAGAATGCTGCGGAGTACCTCGAACATCTGAACACAAATCTGAGTAGGCTGGGAGCGTGGCTATGGTGGATGAACCTCCGGACTGGGAAGTTTGTGTAGAACGTAGGCTGGATTGGAGATTAGTACCATTTCCTTGCTTCTTGCGAACCTCATGAGAATCGATTGCCCTCTGCCCTAGACCATCAGCCATGGCCGAACCAGAAGAGACCTCCATTTTAGGGTTTCACTTGGAATCGTTCGAATCGTAAGAGTCGCCTGGGAGAGATGATGACGTCATTTCACTTCAGTTACTCCGGCGTGAAGTTGTATCAACGAATGTGTCTGGGAGTACTTCCCTTCTCAGTTCTTTGTCCACTTTTGAAGGAGATGAATCAGCTTATACAAATATTATACCACAGAGAGAGAACAAGTTCCTAAAAAGGCAATATTTACCCAAAAAAAAAGTTCCTAAAGGCAAAAAGTAGATTCTCATGCACGTGCTTTGGCGTTAATTGTGGGGTAGGTAACATGTAATGATAGCTTTTCAATTGTACGGGTAACTGTTGGCAGTAGATGGAGTTTCATGTATTGCAGTTAAAAGAAAATACTCCATAAATAATAGTAGGAGGAATTTTTAACATTAGTGATATGAAATGATTTAGGGAATTGATAATCGCGCTCCAAAAATTGATGGAGGCACTCCAAGCTACAGTCGTTTTCCAAAACCACCATTTTGCAAGTTTTAGATTTTTCTTCAGGCGCTCCAATTTTTTTTTTACTCTTCTCCTCTTCCTTCTCCGTTAACGGAAGAAGAAAAAATGGATGCCTACCCAAACCCTAGCCGTCAAACGACGCTTTCCATTACCTTTCGCCGCCGGTATCTGCTCCCCATCGTCGCCTTTCCATTACATTTCACTTGCGTCAGGTTATAGATTTTAGATCTCTTTGTTGCATGAGGTGTGACTATGCATTCCTTACAATCTGTGATTTCCTTTACATGTGGCATGAAAATCATCTCTTTCGTGTTGATGAATTGGGTTTCTTTACATATAACCGACCCATTTGTATTTGTGCTTTACAAATCATCTTTTTGTTGCTTTACATAAAACCAACCCATTACTTTACATATCATCTCTTTTTTACTCGCTCATTTGTACTTTTCATTGATTTTTGAAGGTCATCTTTTTACGAGAGTGAAGATCTTGTGTCACAACCGTTATGAAGATTTTGCAGCATCAATATTTTTCCTCTTGCGCTGTTTATTTTGGAGAATTCTAGCAATGTTTAGTTTTTTTTTTTTTGGGTGCAAAGTGGCGTGAATCTGGAATATGGAGAATTATTAGTTTGGATCATTAGTTATTTTGTTTGAAGCTGGTATTTAAACCTTTGCATGAGTTGTTCCTAATGAGGCTGGAATATGGACGTTCCCAATCTGCTGCTGGTTGAAATTTTTCAGGATGTTCACGTGAAAAATCTGAAATGGAATAGATGGTGCTCAAGAATCTAGTAGATGACTGGAGCTTTTCATGGTTGTTTTGTAATTTATTGATCCTTAGATGTTGTTTGAAGTTTGCAGTTAATGGAGAGAGTTTTTGGTTCATTTTTCCGTTAGGAGAGCCTCAGTAAATTTTAGGGTGGAGTGCCTCACTAATTTTTATATTTTGAAAAGTATAGTTTTGTAACTTCATTACATTTTGGAGTGCCTGCATAAAAAAAAGGGAGCCCCAAAATCAGCTTCCAATGATTTAATGTAGATTTTATTTTGTCAAAAAGGTTAACTATATTACTTGCTTAATAATGACTAAAATGTCTCCACCGTTCATTAATTTTAACATGTGAAGAAAATATAATAAGCTGAGATAGCCTAATCTTGCTTTTTCTTGACAGCTGGGATATAGTTATCTCTTGTTTTTAGCTGAGATATAGTTATCTTGTTCTTTATTTTTTGTAAAACCAGACACTATTTCAACTAAGATAGTATTATCTCTTGATTTATTTTTTAGTACATAGAGATTATCTAAGCCTAAGATATTATTATCTCTTCCTTGATTTTCAAATAGAGAGAATTTTTAAGCTGATATATCATTATATTGTTCTTTTTTTTACTGAGATATCATTATCTCTTGCTTTGTTTTTGTGGAACCAGATATTATTTCAGTGAGATACCATTATCTAGTTCTTTGTTTTTGTAGAACTAGATATTATTTCAGTGAGATACCATTATCTCTTGATTTATTTTTTAATATATAGAGACTGTCTAAGCTGAGATTTTATTATCTCTTGCTTTGTTTTGCAAACAGAGAGAATGTTTAAAATTGAAATGTCATTATCTCATTATTTTTTTAACTGAGATATCATTATCTCTTTCTTTATTTTTAACTAAGATATCGTAAGATCGTTCTTTGGTTTTGTAGAACCAGATACTATTTCAGTTGAAATAGCATTATCTCTTGATTTATTCTTGAATATATAGAGGCTGTCTAAGTTAATATATTATTATCTATTACTATGTTTTGTAGGTACAGAGAATGTTTAAGCTGAGATATTGTTATCTCGTTCTCTACTGGTACGGTATGTACCGTTACCGGTGAGATACCGGGTACCGTTTCGAATTTACCACTATAAATTTTTAATTAAGAAATTTGTGTGTGTAATTGAAAAATTATGTAGATTTAATGCAGGTTTTATTTTGTAAAAAAGGTTAACTGTATTACTTGCTTGATAATGGCTAAAATGTCTGAGCCATTCATTAATTTTACCATGTAAAAAAATATGATAAGCTGAAATACCCTAGTTTCGCTTCTTTTCTTTCTTTTTTTTTCTGCTGAGATATTGTTATTTATTGTTTTTAACTGAGATATAGTTATCATGTTCTTTTCTTTTTTTTTTGTAGAGCCAGATACTATTTCAATTGATATCATTATTGTAATAGCCCGAAATTTTGTAAATAAAAAATTTCGATTTATTTATTTCGATCAATTAATTTCCATCCTTAAATTTTAATAAATTATTTTATTAGTTTAAATCATTCAAATAAAAATTCGTTTATTTCGTTTTATTAATTTTCCGCGCCATAAATCAACGCGTGCACACTGGGTACTACACCGATTCGCGTCCGGAACAAATCCCCCAACTCTTATTTTGTCCTCTTATGGCTAGCACCACCTCATTTATTACCTAAATTAGACCTATTTCTACTTTTGGAAAAACCTAATTAAGCATGTGCCCAATTTTGACTTTTCTTCCAATTTTGACTTTACTTTTACTACATGCTAATTTGGATTTTAGTGAAATTATGAGAGGATGAGAGAGGGGTCGGTTTGGGGGAGGAAAGGGGAGAGAAATTGCTTCCCTCGCCGTATAATTTTATGAGCGTGTATCCGAGCGCGCGTTCTCGCGCATTTCGGCGCCGTTTTTCTTCTAAATTCCTAAGCGTTATATTTTTGTATTCTCCTAAGGCTATCTAGGAATTTCCTAACATACTTGTTTATTTTCTTAAAAATAGTAATTCTTTAATTATTTTTCATGGTTGTATTTTTCGCACACAAAACCAACTTTACGGAGCATTTTTTTGTCCCAACAAAGGGGAACTTATCTCCCAATTAATGGGGGGACACTTTATATCCTATTTTTGCTAGCCTTATAAGGCTATAATTACTAGGATTGCTTTTTCTATAAAGTAGATATCTATATATGTATAGATGTGTATATATAACACCCCGTGGCTAGTTTCGTGTGTATAACTAGTACCCAAAACTACCCATTTACGCCCCAACCTAACGAACCTAGACATATTACGTCTTTTCCTACGTATCTACAAACCCCATACTTGGGCCACAAGCTTTATCCTAGTGGAAGCAAATTCTATCCTATCATTTACAAAACACTTCATTGTGTTGCCTATAAATAGAACTTACCTCATTTGAAAATCTCACACCAAAAACCTTCCTCACCACCTTTGTAGTAAACTAGTTTTTCAAGAACACAAACCATGAGTTCTTCTTGAAACTCCACCTTCCACCACCACACTCCACCACCCTTGACCACCCTTAGATCTTAGAAAGGTAGAATAAGCTAGCTAGAAAGCGTTCGAGCAGCCGTTACTCCGCCGGAATCCAACTAGCTTATCGGCTTCCGACTAATCATTGGAATTAAGGTAGATAATTTATCTTAACCCTAGATTAGTATTTGCTAGTTCATTTTAAATATGTTGTTATTATGCTTAAATGTGCCTAGTTATGTTTAGACGAGATTATGTGGATGATTAGCGTTTTAATGAAAGATTCGACTTTGAAAATCACACTTAGTCGTTACTATGCATGATTTGAGACTGACTTATCAAAATGCACCGTTATAATGCCCGATGAACTTTTGAAAAACAAAATTATGCAGTTATAATGCCCAAATGAAAATCGACTTTTCAAAATTATGCAGTTATAATGCCCGACTAAACTTTTTCTTAAAGCAACTTCAAAATGTTTTGACTATATTTGGACTATGAGATAACCCAAGGCTAACACCCTTGAGGGTCTGTCAAAAAAGATGAGCCTCGCGCTGTCTAAGAAAGGAATAGTGACAGTAACTGCATTCGTGCGATCATCCGGGGCCTGGGACTCTCCTGGTTATCTCATTTGTCTAAAGAAAGTCACCAATGAGATTTTATACCCAAAGTAACACGGTTATCAGGAAATGATTTTTAAACTGAAGATTTATCGTGAAACGATTTGAAACGGAGGAATTTTGATGAAAATTATGGCATGTGCACATTTCACGAGATGATACAACACAACACATTTTTCAAGGAAATGAACGATTGTTTTCACAAGAAGAAATAGAGATGAGAACGAAAATGATGATGTGTTACAAATTTAGACGATAATGCTGTTGGAGTCCCGTCTTAGTTCCCTGGGGTGAACTGGTGGTCAAAGCTCAACGGAACTATACGGTAGTACTGTTTGGATCCCGCCTCAAATTCCGCAAGGAGAATTTGGTGGTCAAAGCTCACTTAGTACAACACGTAGTGAACGGACCTCATAAACAGGCTGGTGGGATTCAGTGATATGGGTAGCCGGGACTACGTCGTGTGTGAGTCGGGGTGAACGGATCTCATAAACTGCGGGAAGTCAGTAATATGGGTGGCCAGGACTTCGAAAGGAAAGGTTGGTGATCTTTAGAATGGGGTGGTAGAACGGGCCAATAACTTTCGAGAGATGTGAGATGATGACATGGTTGAAATTTGAAGAAGAATGCTGTTATGAGAAATTGATACGAAATATTGATACTACACTTGATTCTAAAATGATACGAGATACTGATTCTGTTAAGCTGCACTCTGATTTGATTTGACTATGATATTTGAAAATGCATGATTTTACTATTTACCTATCACATACAATATTGTTCTAGAATTGCTAGTTTAAGGTTGGGGTAGGGTATCTATTGAGCGTCCATGCTCACAGTGTTGCACTTGTGCGACCCTGGCATAATACCATGATGTTGCTTCGCGACTCCGACGTATTATGCTAGATTATCATCATGGACAAGAGGACTTCTATGGAGAACACGGAGCTGCCGAGATGGAGATCAACCAGGTGGAGGAATTTGTGGAACCATAGAACTTACCCGGTCTGCCTTTTTGTAATCTGTGAAGGACGGATTATATGTATTAGACTTTTTATTATTATTATTACTGTTTAAATATTTGGCTGTAATAATAAATAATGGTTCCCTAAATGTGGGGCATTACAATTATCTCTTAATTTATTTTTGAAAATATAGAGATTGTCTAAGCTAATATATTATTAATAATATCTCGGTAGTTAAAAATTATGTATTTTTAATTGAAAAAATTATGTAGATTTGAGGTAGGTTTTATTTTGTAAAAAAGGATAACTATATTTCTTGCTTAATAATTACTAAAATGTCTGAGCCGTTCATTTTTACCAATATGATAAGATGAGATGCCATAATTTCATTTTTTTTTTTTACTTCTGCGATATTGTTATCTCGTTCTTTATGTTTTAGAACCATATACTATTTCAATTGAGATAGCATTATCTCTTAATTTATTTTTGTTTGAATACTCTATACAACAAACAAAAAAATAATTTTAAAAACGCAACAACAAAGGAGCAATACAACTAATCAAAGAAAACCAAACATGGTCAAAAGATAAAGCAACAAAGAAGACTCAACTTCTAAACATTCTATGGGGGTAGATTCCATTGGCTACACAACCAAAGGTTTTTTTGAGAGTTGGGAACCTGCCTCCAAGAGCTACTCTATACCTCACATTTTCTTCCACAATTGCAAGGACCATACTAGAATCTTTGAAGCATCCCCCAAAAATTCTAGCATTCCTTTCCAGCTATATATAATTCAAGGCAGCAACAAGGAACAATTTGAACAACATGCTTTGGATACCGACCAATAGCCAAAGCATTTCACCGGAGAGGCTTCATTGCCCATCAAAGGCACTTCATCGGACACCAACAACAGCCGGCAAATCTTGCCAGCCTTTCTCTTGTTCTCTAGTGATCCTTATCAAAAGCCCCGGAGTTTTAAAGAGAGTAGATTTGTCTAGCCTCACCAAATTTCATCAATGACAGCTGGAGCTTCAGTGTCACTAGCGACCATTGTCAAAGTTTTCATGAGGGGTAGCGGCATCCTTGCAACTCGGTTCACTCGCCGCTACGTCATCCGCCTCACCTCCGTCGGATCCTAGCTCCTCCCCTCCATCCACGCCGCCGATAATGATCAGGTAGGTGCTAGAGTTCACACTGAGATGTTTTCTCTGGGCTATTTAAAATGTGGGGTAATTTTAAAACGCGTGTGTAAAGAAGGATTAGATGTGGTGTGAAAAGTTAGGATGGACAAATTAAGACTTGCACTCCATGTCCAGTCCTTTTAAACAAGGCACACTTATTTTTATCCAGGAGGCCAAACTAATCCATTTGACCAAGAGACATTACGCATTTGTTTGGCTAATTACTCTGCCAAGCATACCAAATTGCCACTGAGTAATTTCACGTTTCTATCTCACAACGCATCTGCTCACACGTCCACTAGAATAGCCAGATGTCAAAACCTTATATAACTAATATACTTAATTAATGCATGAACACACGTCTATTTTACTACTCTTTCCACTAACATACAATCTATGCACAATATATATGTGGTAAAAAGGAAGGAAAAACTATGCCAAAATATCGTTACTTTCAAGCAGATGTACCATAATACAAATTATAACCAAGTACAACTTGAGTTCATAATGAAAACATCACGGGCACAACAAAGAAGAGTGTTTGAGCGTACCTTACTCCATTAGAATAAATAAAATGACAAAGGCAACTTACTGAAACCACATAACCATAATTTGACTCATATCCCTTTTCTTTGGGAATCTTTAATCCAACCTATCCGTCTTCCCTCACCTGAAGTTACTTCTTTTGAACCATATAATTTTAGTTTCATAAGATCCTATGTGTAGACACCCCAATCCGGACCGTCGGAATTCCGGGACTTCCCCAAGGATGAAAATGCCTAAAGTGAGCATACAAGGGCTTGATTAAAGAACTTGAAAATCCCCATAAACTTTCCTTAGACTCATCAAACATCCTTCGAAACCCTAAGAAAGGCCCAGAACCTTAAAACATATGCACCTAGATTACTCTCATAGGCACCTAGATTGGCTAAATCCAGGCGCCTGGAATGAGTCCAGGCGCCTGGAATAATGAAATCCAGGCGCATGCATTCAATCCAGGCGCCTGGAATGGCATAATCCAGGCGCCTGGAGTTCAGCCCAGGTTGAGTGTGGTTTAAGTTGATAGTGGGTGGGAACGATATCTTGAGGGGGATTTGTTGCAGAGTCAGTTGGAGGGGGGGTGTGAGGGAGATGATTACTCTATGTTTTAACCCCTAGGTGGTCCCTCAACCTTTCTAAGGGTTCAAGTGGCCCACTTTGAACCCTTTGTTGCCTATTTAAACCACCCCTCTCCTCCATTTTTAGGGGCTGAAGCTCTCACCACTTACCTGTTGTTATTCTGCCAAGATATCTCCAGAGATCCTTCACACCAATCAATCCCCTTTTATCTCACTCATTTTCAACCATCAAAACCCATTTTTCTTCTCATCCTGGCTACATATACTCTTGTTCCCATCCCTAAGCCATAACCAAGCACTCATAATCAGACATCTACATCCCAAAAAGTCAGTTCAAACTTATTCAAGTGCCAAAAACCAACAAGCCATTCTCTCAAGTTCATAAATCAAGCCTTCATAGGTAGATTTTCTGCAAAATTGCTCAACTAGGCCCTGAGGGGAACACCACCTAGCCTTTACTGACCATTAATGTCAGTTTGAGGTTGAGGGAAGGTGGAAAATATCACAAATAAGGTTCAACATTTATGCATCAGTAGCAAGTCCAGGCGCCTGGTCCTCCTCCTTCCAGGCGCCTGGTCCTCCTCCTTCCAGGCGTCTGCATGCCATCCAGGCGCCTGTACCATCTTAATGCAGGCGCCTGGATTCCCTTCCCCTGACTATGTTTTTCTGCTTTGTTTACTCTTTTCTGGTTATTTAAAGCATTAATAGGTCATTTGTGTATGCATTTATCACTGCATGATCTAGAGAATCACCATAAGGCATGGCAAATGATATTTTGGAAGTGAGATCATGGTCAAAATGGTGTTTTATGTTGAAGTTATAGACCATATGGTATTCCTGGTTAGTTTCAAATAGCATCAGAGGTGTCGCAATCAAATGAATAAAATGTATTGTGTGCATATGTATTCATCATATGACTTTTCAAGGCAACACATGGTTTAAACCTATTTCATTCTCTCTTCTTCTTCCTTCATGGTCATTAATATATTTCAAGGTTCATCTCATACTTAAAAGTGTTTAATACATGCATTAGATCAGTTTAGCATTTTCATTCTATCCATCAAAGCACGTTGGAATCATGAATTCCTAAGTTCATATCATGTCACAAAGTTGATCTTGAGGTCCATTTCATCCATGACGTCATTTGATATCATTTAGAATGTGTGCGAATGAGTGAAGAGTATTACACTTGGTGTTTACTGTGGAAAATGAAGCTTTGGGGTTACTGTCTGGTAGGCCATCTAGGCGCCTGGATTGTCCCATTCCAGGCGCCTGGATCTGCCTAATCCAGGTGCTCAGTATGCAGTCCAGGTGTGCATAGCGTGGTGTTTGTGTGTCCATTTTGGGATCTTTCTGAATCATTTAGTCACACTTTCTTGCATTTCATTGGGAGAAATCTTATTTTCATGCATTCATGACACTCGCACAAGAACCCACATTCATTTCATTAATTTTGTTGATACATCTTTGTGCTCTCGTATGAATATGTGATCAAAGTCTATTCAAATGGTGTTTTCAAAATCCCTTAAAACATCTAGTAGAGACCGGTGGTCGCATCGGGCGTGAGGGGTGCTTTAAATTCCTTCCCCTCTCGTAACCTAGCTCCCGGACCCGAGAAATCTCAATAAACGCAGACCGGTAAAATATTTTCCATACCAAGGGCAAATGAGTCATTTTTCAATTGGTTTCTCGGATATGGTCCTCAAACCCGGGTAGCGAATCCATTCAACCAATCAAATCAGTTTTCCAAAACAATATATTCGTGAACCTCCGCGGGGTGTTCACACTATGTCATTTTTTTGTTGAGAAAACGCCATTGGTAAATACTGTCTTTAGATTGTTGGAAATCCGGTCTTCAAAATGTGTTGATGGTATCATCTCCATAGAAAAATCTGAAACAATAAATCACATTCGAGGCACGTTGTAACAACGCTTTCGTAAAGACAGTATTTGCCCCACTATAAGGTGTGCACCGGGTTAACAGCAAATACGCCTTCAAGATACAATAAATCCGAACTCAAGGTTCTGATTGCGTTTGCACAAACGAAGACGGACAAAATATCTGCTAAATGAGAATAAGAGAACCAATAACTGATATTCAATTTCTTGAGAATAACTAAATATCAATATGCCTAAAATTCTAGGAATAGAGTGTGTAGAGAGAGAGAGAGAGAGAGAGAGAGAGAGAGAGAGAGAGAGAGAGAGAGAGAGAGCAATTTGCTATGGAATTATTGGTCTAATGAATGACTTTGCCCAGGTCCTATTTATAGACTTATAGACACCCTTGTGTGAAAGATCATGTTTTTAGTAGACACATATTTAACGAATGATTGAATCTTTTCAAAAGACACAAATTAGGAAGAGTCGTGTTTTTTAAAAACAATTAATTAGGAAAAGTCACGCCTCTTATTAGGCATCATTTCATTAAAAGTCATGTCTCTAGTAGACATAAACTTAATTAGGAAGGGTCACACCTTGTCACGCCCTCAAAATTCTAAAGGATAATTCATTAAGAAAATCCATGTGGACGGTCAACAAGTCCACAGGCCACATCAAAATCCAAATTTGATAGTCGAAGTCAACATCAAGATACACATTGGTCTACGGGTACCCGAACCCTAAATTAAGAAGGGGAAATTGCTCTAAAATGAAAGTAGGGGCAACTATTTGCAAAGATATGATGTACTTTTCTGGAAATTGCTCCCAACATGAAAAGGAAAATTTTAATTGCACATACATGGTACCAGTTTTTGTGTGGACCGAAATACCCTTGTCTAAAAAAAAACCCCTAAACCAACCCCCTCACTCTCCCTCCTCCTACGCCTGTGTTGCACCGTTCCTACATCTGTGTCGCACCATTCATGGAATGTGGTTGCACTCTTCAAAAAATTAATTGCACCCGAGTTGGTCCAAACAGGGTTGCAGTGTGTTGCCAGGTCACATTTTCTGGAAATATATTCTTCTCCTTGCACCGTTCCTACGTCTGTGTTGCACCATTCATGGAATGTGGTTGCACTCTTCAAAAAATTAATTGCACCCGAGTTGATCCAAACGGGGTTGCAGTGTGTTGTCAGGTCACACTTTTTGAAAATATATTCTTCTTCTTGCACCATTCCTACATCTGTGTTGCACCATTCATGGACTGTGGTTGCACTCTTCAAAAGATTAATTGCACCCGAGTTGGTCCAAACGGGGTTGCAGTGTGTCAAGTCACACTTTCTGAAAATATATTCTTCTCCTTGCACCGTTCTTACGTCTATGTTGCACTATTCATGGAATGTGGTTGCACTCTTCAAAAAATTAATTGCACCCGAGTTGGTCCAAACGGGGTTGCAGTGTGTTGTCAACTCACACTTTCTGGAAATATATTCTTCTCATTGCACCGTTCCTACGTCTATGTTGCACTATTCATGGAATGTGGTTGCACTCTTCAAAAAATTAATTGCACCCGAGTTGGTCCCTAAGAATGAAAAGAAAATGCATATTCTTTGAGACATTTAACCAAACACCTTGTGTGCGTGATAAGTTTCATAGTTGTTGTATGCAATAATTCCAAATTTTGAGGGATCCATCGTCAGTCGATCGATCTGAACTGGTTCTCCCAGTTCCGGTCAAGAATGAATACGCCCCAAAAATAACGAAAATCAAAGGATTATGTTGTCGTAAGCAATGCTCTCACAAGTCTAAAAAGAACCCATTTGAGCACTCCACCTGTACAAACTTCCAAAGTCTCCAAAATAGGGATAATACTACGAATACTACTGTATATGTTTTCCATGGGAATTCACGAAGACATCTGAATCATCGTCCTTTTGGGCCAGCGACTTCTGAGCCATCCTTCCACTCTTCACCTTTCTCAGTTAGAAATCGTCTTCTTCTTCTTCTTCTACTCCGGCAGCTTCTGCTATGAGAGAGAGAGAGATGTCGAGAGGGAGAGATGAGCGCAGATTTCTGGGTGTGAAACTTTTCGTTGCTTTCTAACGTGATTTGGGGTTTCAGAAGGTTTGGGTGTTTTTGGGGAAATCATATAGTGAAGGGTATTTGTGTCAAATGCTAATTGTCTTTCCATGTATTTGCAAATGTTTGCCTCTTTACCATGTTTTTCTAATTCCAGAAAAGTACACCATTTTTATGCAATTAGTTGCCTCTACTTCCATTTTAGAGCAATTTCCCCAATTAAGAAATGATAAACGTTTAGTTATTACAATCCGGATCCCAGTGTCAAAAGAAGAAACTTAATCAAGTTACAAAATCATCTTGGCAAAAATTACTACTTCTAAGATGGTGATGTAACTCTTTCCATAAGCTTTCGAAATAATGCATGCATGCACTCCAAGCACTCTATGATCATGCTCCTTGTTGGGTACCTGAAATTTGTAAGGATGAGCTCACTAGCACAGTAGAGAAATGTCTAACAATTCTAAATGAAATGAAATATATATGGATGATAGACAAGATAGCATAAGTCATGTAACAAGTGTTAAGAGGGAGTTCGAATGATCAAAGGACTTGAAAGGAAGCACATAATCGATTAGACTTCATTTACTCCCGTCATTCATGCCCAACTAGTGCCCGACACACACACAACACGCCTCATATGTTTTACACAATATCCATGTCCATCTCATTCCTTTTTAAACATTTGATCATTTTCCGGGCATGCCATATAGGCCCCGTGTCACTCCGGGCATACCATAAAGGCCCCGTGTCACTCCGGGCATACCTTTTTGGGCCCCGTGTCATCAATACCACATTCGTACTGTATTACATACTCATTAATATCATTACGGTATCCACGTGTCCCATCACCTTAGTTTCATGCGTTGGTTTCACGCCAACATAGAGTTTCGTATTAACCGAACGTGCCAATATGGAAATTTCAACCCGAGTGTCAAAGGTAGTCCTCATGACCCTTCCGAATAACGTTATATAGCCAATAGCTTTGAATGAAAAAGACTAGATAATTGAAATAAGGTCCAAACACTTTTTCATGAACTAAAGGGGTCCTATGGATAGGAGAAAAAGTTATATGGATAGGGCGTCAGAGGCTCCTATGGATAGGAGAAAACGTTCTATGGATAAGGGAGCCATCAGATTAGCCAGACGAACGGAGATAAGGCCCCTATGGATAGGACGTCAGGTCATATGGATAGGACTGCGTCAGATCCAAAACTTCTCAAGCAAAGACATGATCAACGGGGCTTCTTTTGGGCATTTTCTTGGTTCCAAATGAACCTATTAAGACGTAAGAATGATTCAAACAACATTATAACACAACATATCACCAAGATGCAAGAGGAAATGGTTCATTCACAAGGAAATCAACAAAATAATGGAAACTCAAGCAATCAATTGACTAAACACACAGATACACCACATTTACACTTAGGAGAGTTAGACATTTCCCTACCTCAAGTGAAGGAAGGCTTGTAATCCAAGTGAGAGCAAAACCCTAACTTCAAACCTCTAGAAATCACCAAATTTGAGCTTCCCCAAGGTCAAAGTAAGAACATATCAAGCTCCAATGGTTGATAGTCGAAGAGTTTGAGCAAGGATTGAGTGGGTTTGTGAGATTTTTGGAAGAATTTGAGGGAGGAAAAGAAGAACAATGGAGGGTTAGAGAGAGAGGGGGTGGCTGGCTATTTTGGGAGGAAGAGAGATGAGTTTTGCTTGAAAAAAAAAATCAGCCACACATGTATAAAAGCACACCCGACAATTGCACTTTCACCCCTCATGTTTCTAATGCACTTCAAGGACGCCCGATTGCATATACCAACTTCACATTGACCCCATTTCACATTTTAAAACATTCCTCACATTTCCCCAACATTGTTTTTTTGAAAAATTGTTTAAAAACGCGAGTCCTTACACACCTCTTGGAGGCACCCCATGTTACACACCCCTTCTTAACAATTGCATCCTTTCCAAAATAAACCCATTCCTATCTAATGGGTGTTTAAATCATTTCAATAAAGTCACCATTTATGTGAAAAAGTGTTGTAACTAGCTTTTACATATCTCAACATCATTTCATAAAACCCCAAAACCAAAAATCATTTATTATTTTAAAAATCTCTAACAAGTCATCGGTATGACTTTTATCTACACAAAGTGCAATATAAAACATACAATCAAACATATTAGATCAAGAGTAATAGTGTAATACATTAAAGAGTTGGAGAAAAATAAGACATATGTATGATAGTGTCAAACACGAATACATGTACTCCTTCCTTTGATTTCTTCTTCTTGATTTGCATCCATGGCAAGTTTTGAACCTTGTTTCGATTGAGCAATTTCAGATTCTTGGTCAAGAACAAGAAAAAAGCGAGAGAGATCCTCAAAAATCAAATTGTTGTGAATAATTTTTTTTCGATCAGCAAATGGTATGAATAAACTTACCAGGAATGGAAATAGATTTCCTCAATAATCAAAATGGTGAAGACATCCTGAAGAGGTGATTCAACGGTGAAAACAAGATTTGTGGATTTTTGGGTGGGAGAGTTTAGAGAAGATAAAGAGTTCAAAGAGCAAAAAATAATTGGGAAATAAGGGATGGGAATGGATTAGATTTTGCGGTTTTGGGGGAAAATTTTACTCAATACATGCTTTTGGTGGGAAACGTGGAGAGAGTTAAATAAGCAAGAGAAGAATATTCTAAAATATGCAGAAGAGTGAGAAACATTGTTAACGGAGTGAGCTACTTAACAGAAATGTGTTGAGTGGCGCTACTTAACAGAAATATGCTTGTGGTTGGCCATGGGCACCACGTCTACGTGACAAGCTGATACTCTACTGGCACGCAAAATCTTCTCTTTAATGGGTATTATGAATATTTCATATTTTTTTGTTTTAGTTTTTAGTTAAATTTTTTAGATTGATCATTTATTTGATTATCTCAATGAGAGGATCGGAAAAAAATTATCGAAATTAATATGTTCTTTCATATAAAATATTCATTCAAAGTATATTTTAAATTTTTTTTCATCTTTAGTGGACATTTTTTTTTAAAACTTTTGAATTAAACTTCTTACTCCTATATTTTTCTTTGACGCAAGGATTAATTCGACAATTTTGACACTAATTTAAAAAATAAGAAAAAGAAAGGGGTACCTCTTTTTTTTAGGAGCTATGTTTTCATCCCGAGATTCAAATAAACCCTCTTTTACCCTTGATTATATATATAAATATATATACTAGGAGATTAAGGACTAAAATGAATGTTTTCATCCAAAATTATTATATTTCCATGCAAAAGTTTTTGGCCTATAGGGTAAAGATTTTTTGGATGAAAACGTAAATAATTTAGGATCAAATTCATCCAAAATTAATTATGTTTCCATAAAAAATTTCTTTGTCTATAGGGTTAAGATTTTTGGGATGAAAACATAAATTATTTTTGCTGCTGTTCTTTATATTTTCATCCAAAAATCCTTGATCCAGTAATCATGGTTAAAAATTTTTCGAGTGCCGCATGAACAGGCCAAATTCATAAAGGGAAGCGATCATGGTTAAAATCAAACTAGCAATCATGTCAATGATTTTTGACATTTTTTACCATGATTCAAGATGTTAATTCAATAATTATTACCATGTTTACAGGTACAAAGAGAGCGTACATACTCCTTGTCTATACAGGCCCGCACAGCAGCTGTTTTGATCCTTTTACCATGATTTTTTATCATTTTTTATTTTTACCATGAAATGTCGATAATGTGGTTGAAATGTTTTACCATGATTCAAATAATCATGGTAAAAATCAAATACAAAACATAAAATATGGTAAAATTGTAACGCCTCGATTTTTGGAGACGTTAATAAATTCTTTTCCAAACTAATATACAATCTTAAAACAAACTTATTAAAAAAAAGACAACAAAGTCAACAACGGAAGTCTTACATTAATTCAAAATAACTAGCGTTTCACCAAATGTGATTACACTTCTTGGAATTCAAATAATAGTACTTAAAATGTAACAGAGCTTCTACTGGTAAGACACCCATGGCTCAACAAACTCTTCGTCGTGAATCGGATTGTTCTCGTGCTGAAAGTGTTCCTCTAACGGAGGGTACTGCTGCTGTCCATCTTCCTCGGTACCTGGAGATGGTGAGCCGTAGCACCATGAGTCGATACTCAATAGATAATCCCAACCCTACTGACCCCTTACTTTACAACTAGCAATTTAATAGTTTATAACAAGTAAAAGTTCTGAACGGTAACATGTCATTCATTCCTTTTACTAGCCTTTAACCGACGTGATATTCTTAGATCTTCTTCCCAATATTCTTTCCTCCCATAATGACTGACACATTTTTCCAATACTAAACACACTCACGCTGGGTACTGTACCATATTCGAGGCCCTTTATCGTTCCCCAAATACTATACCCGGAGTCCTACCGTCCCACACACACACACTGGGTACTGTACCATATCCGAGATCCTTTACCCTTTCCTGGACACTGTACCTGGAGTCCTTTACCGCCCTCCACACACTGTACACTGGACATTGTACCGTATTTGAGGCCCTTTACCGTTCCACAAATATTGTATCTGGGGTCCTTTATCGTCCCCCACACACCAAACCTTTACCTTTTCACACACACCAAACCTCTACCGGCTTAACATCACCTCAATTATATTTTATGATTTTCCATTACTTAATAATGTTTATTTGATACCTCGAAAACCATCCCATGAACCTATGTCCGAACTAACGTGTACAATCGTAACACAAATTTCATAATTTCAACATTTTATAATCGTAACACAAATACACAGGCTAAGAACACAACAATTGATGCATGCGATAAAGTAACACGTAATGTAATCATGCTTAGCAAGTTCTAACATAATTAAAAAATTCCAAAATTCTAACTTCTATTGTACAATTAGTAATGTATTAACTTAGATTTAATAAACTATTTTACTGGCTTATATATAAAGATGGCTTTATATGCAACAGAGTTACCGTAAAACGTATGCAAAGTCGTGGTGTTTGAGTTCAGTAAAATTCCTGGCAAGTACAATGCAATATGCTAACATACCGATGCATGTATCATGTTCCATCATATACAGCTTGTTCCCACTACACTTGCAGTCATATCCACCCCATTTATTCTTACAGGTGCAGCCATTACACTGACAGGCTTGCTTTTCCTTGCATTCATCAACATCTGGTGTACATTTAGAAAGCAAAAATATTATGCTTTTTGGACTTGAAAATTCGCAGCGTCTAGAACTTTGTAAATAAACTCACCTTCACATGTCTGGCCATCACCATGGAAACCACGTGGACAGCGACAGCCGCTTTGATCAAACTCCTGTTGTGTAAAGGTATTTTAGCAAGATGGGAAGTACCCAGAAGAAAAAATAATGGTCATAGGCAGAGGTCTTTTGAGGTATAAATAAAACCGAAGCAACAAAAAGCATCTGCGAAGTCTGAAGTGAAGGGAAACACTACGAAACTGAGCAAGCCGAGAATTTTTGTCCATCTCTAGTTTCTGACCAGCAACCTCCGTTATTTATCATACACCTTCCAGGTCCCACGGCTGTGAATTAAGGGAAAAAATGAGTAGCCAGCCATAGGCATTGCAGTTCATAATACGAGCTTTAAATATATGAACTTCAAAAACATAGAAAAATGGAATTGTAATTTCACTGATGAAAAACAATCAATGCAGTCAAGAAAATGACCACTCTGGAAAGATGGTTAATGGCATGAAGCTATACATTCTTGCTCACTCACTTTGCTGAATTTCAGGAAAATGTCACATCCCAAACTTTTAAAAAACTAAATTACAGTCATGGGTACGTTTCACATTCACATTCACTACAGTACATGACTCATTAGCTTAAATTATGGGGTTATTCAAGTATTAATTTTCAATCTCTAAATCCACACCTCTCTGTTGTGGTGATGTATTTGAACTAAAGTACATTAATAGATTCGATTAACCTTTACGCATACTACATTGATCGACACTGGACATGTACTACATTGATCGACATTGGACATGTACTACATTAATAGACAAGTACAACATGTCAACATGGTCGACACTAGACATGTACTACATTGATCGACACTGGACATGTACTACATTGATCGACACTGGACATGTACTACATTGATCGACAAGTACAACATGTCAACATGGTCGACACTGGACGTGTTTAGCTGCATGATTGATTATAATGCTAAGATTGGTTGTAATAGTAACAAAGAATTGTTTCTTTTTTCGGCTGTAGGATAATAAAGGTGCGGCATACACCTTATCTAGATCCGGCCAAACAAATGTTTCTCTATGTACACGCACCAGTTCCATAGCAAAGAATACATACCTTCACACCACGTATAACCATCTCCGTTATATTGGACACCATTCACCGAAGGACATTCACAAACTCTTCCCCTAAACGTGTCCTGTGCCAAAAAAAAAAAAAGGGATCCTGGTGTAAGTAAAATAAATCTATTTTCTTGAACTCTTCATTCTTTTAAAAGCCAATCTGTGATCCATGTCAAACTGCGTATTAATTAAGAGGCTTTCATTTGCTCTGTATACCTGGCAAGCACTTATGTTACTTATTGGGTCCATCCAACAGCCACCATTCATCTCGAGGCACTCATTGGTCTCAAGATCTGTAAATATATCACAATAGGCTATAAAAATTGGTACTCTTGCATTTCACTAATTTAATGTCGGAAACAAAACAAACACACGCACAACAGCACGACAAAGAATCACGCAAATGCACAACGAAAGCACGACACCCAGATTTACATGGTTCGCCACAAATTCCTACATCCACGCATCACACTACTAGATTCCATTATCTTACTGATTAAGGAAGAAGTTACAATGACAAGATCTAGAATACCAACAATATATAATGCATGGCTTTATATGCAACAGAGTTACCGTAAAACGTATGCAAAGTCGTGGTCTTTCAGTTCAGCAATACTCAGGATTCAAAAACTCATCATTCGTCCACTAGTCAATTACAATTCAGATTAGAAAAGAATGTAATGATAGCAAACCTGCAGTCAAACAAAGTCGAGGCTCGGTGGTTTCCTTAAATCCAGCACAAAGAGCCTTCAACACAGCAGTCCTCTCCAATTTTCCTTCAAGAAAAAGTAGAACAGATACTTTAGGAGGCTGTAAACTTTGACATCTCACACCAAAAAACATTTTAGTTATTGGAGCTATTGCTCAAACAATGTTATTCCACTGTCTTATGTAACAAACCTCGGTATTGAACGTTATTTACAACCAACGTTGGCAAGATGGTAACGTCACCACGAGTTCCTCGGCCAACCTAGATTTCAGAAATCAGAACACAAGCAGTAAGTTCATCTAGTGCAGCAATTTTGACATAATCTCTAATCTAATTCGCTCAGCCCAAGACCTAAATAAGCACAATGACAAGTACAAAATTATTATTGAAAGAATTTAACGATCATAAAACTTATATGGTTGCCTTAGTATAGTTAATAGAGATATGCATGTAGTGAAAAGTACGAACCTGGGAATCTTGCCCCATTTTTAGGACTTCATTTTCTACATCAGCTTCTGGATCGCCCATGCATTTTTGTATCTTCTCCATCGGCAGATCTGGTGGACCAAGATGGATATTAAGACCTACTTATGGGACAAATACCATACTGGTGTTTTAAATAAAAGCTGTTATGTATCGTATCGGTCGTTACATAATGGGGTTTCAGACCACGCAGCTGATATATCGACGAGCATATGGCCGTATCAGTGATACCATTATGCTTCCCGATACCGCGGTTTAAAACCCTGGCAAACATTATCTACAATATGAATCCACTAGGGTTCTTTTGTTGTCCTTATGGCCCACCCTTTGATAGTAGTAGTAATCTGGAGTCTGGACATATCAAACATTATCTACTCTTCCTATTTAGTTTTTATTGCTAATGAGTTCCTCACAGGGAGATTTCACACACACGTACACACACCCGGGAAAAAAAAATGATACCAAGAGATAGAACTTAGCCACGTACCGAGAGATTTCATGACATCTTCAGCGCATGCTTTACCATAGTTCTTTGCCTTCATAGAACACCGGACATGGAAATCCGTCACGTAATCCCACCAAACCCATGACCGGTTGCTCTCATTGGCAACCCTATGCACACAAATCTGTCTCAAGTTCTCAAACACCACATCCTTCCCATCAAACCCCACCCCAAAATCCTGCTCTGGATTTGGCGCGCAGTATCTCCCGTTGTTTATACATTGTGATAAGCACTGACTGCTTTTGATGAAAGGCTTAGGACAATACCAAGTTATATAATGCGGTGTGAACTGGGTGTAACCACCCTTTTCAAGAATCTGAGCATGTCCTTTGAAATTTTTAACGAAATCCATCTGTTCATCACAACGGGGACCACACTCGTCGTTGCTATTAGTCCACAGCTCATACTCAACCCTTGCATCCGGGCGGGGCATTGATTCTGACCAGTCTAATTTTAGCACAACATCGTCACCTTTCTTCAATGCAGCCTTCAAGGACTCACCAAAGGACCGCTGTATTAAAGCCGATGGAATCCGAATCTTTTCTACGTAATCACCTGCGGCAGATGTTTCCTCTGGAGCATCCATAGTTATCAGAGGCTCGTCTACGCTGTCAACTACCAAAACTGCTGCAGCACCAGCCTGTTGACCGTTCCAGGCCTTCAAAGCAAAGTAGCACTCTAGAAATGCAAGAGGAAAAAAGAAAAGGAAGTCAGTCCCAATTGACCGTTCCAGGCCAATTCGTTGCACAACTTTTTTTAACTTGATTTTAAGCCGTACCTCATGGTGCCCAAAAATTACTTGTCTAGAAACCTAGGCAGGTTAAACAATTGTCGGTATTAGCAAAAAATATGCCAGCAGTGATTCGTTGGTTAGTTCAACCCATTAGCGGTTGTGAGTTTGTTGGGAAGGGGGGGCCCTTGCTGTGCACATTTGGGCCGGAAGGGGCCTTGCTATGCACATCTGGGGTCCGTTGTCCAGATGGACGGTCCAGATTTCATCTCACATCACACGATAATGAACGGTTCGGTTACAAAGGAGCCGACATGAAATCTGGACTGTCCATCCGAGCAGTGAACGGCCTAGATGTGCACAGCATGGTGCTGTATAGGCCACACAGCACTAGGGATGTCAACGGGTAGGGTATGGATCGAGGGACCCTATTCTATCCCCGATCTTCAATTGGGAATTTCATCCCCATCCCCATCCCCATCCCCACCTCCATACCCAAAGGGATAGTGGACAATCCACCATACCCATCTCCCATTGGGGATCGGGTATATTCAGGTAAATCCATATCCAAACTTGTTGAAAAAAAAAAAAAAAAACCCGACAAGATCTAATTTATGTGTCCAATAATAACAAAAACAACCATTTAAAACAAAATAGAATAGATTGTTACAAAGAAATAATAGTCTGCCAAGATATATAAAATTTTAACAACTACCATCATTAAACTTTTTTTTTAACACTTAGCATATATAGTTTTAATTTGGAACAATATACACAAATTATACATATATGCATATATATATATACCCGCCCCGTTTTCAACTGGGGATTCTTCAAGTTCTACCATACCCGCTCCTATTGGATGAAAAATCGAATAATTTCCGCCTCCAAATAAGCGGAGCGGGGCGGGTATCCATCGGATTTGGGGGAATTGCCATCCCTACACAGCATCATCCCCGCTTCCCGGTTTTTTGTTAATTTGTGCACATAATGCCTACGGTTTTGATTTGTATGTACCCCATTGAGTGGGGACTATACAGGGCGTTGTATAGTCCTTTTCAACATGGAAGAAGCCAGAGAGTATGTAGGATTGTTTAATCTTTCGTTAAATTTTGTAACATTTATGTCATTTTCCTTTGAATTGTTTATCGTCACGCCGACTTTAATTAGAAAATTAAAAAAAAAACGAATGAAACTTTAAAATAATTCAAAGATGATTTCTTTCTTGAATCATATTTTTTGAACTATTTTTCCCTTTTAAAACTTTTTAAGCTTTTGTTTCAGGCATTTTAGTTTTTAAAGACAAATAAATTATTTGAAAATAATTTCAGAGAAAACAAAACACAAACACGCCAAATGAACTAAATTAGGCCAAACTTGGCCTTAAAAAACTTGATTTGCTACATATGAATATCGATCTACCATAATTGAAAGTAAAGTTCGCGGAGAAGAGTTCAAAGGACGGAGTTCCTGTTCAGTGGGGCTAATGTCCAGTCCCCTCCAGTTTTGAGTTTTTTTTTTTTCTAAATTGTCCGGGACTTAAAAATTCATCAAACTTTAAAAAGGACTGAGTCCCTTTTTTTTTTGCTCGAACTCCATTTGTTTGCACCAAAAAAAAAAACGAAATTCGATCAAAATGATTTTTTGGGTGGATATTATTTTCAACCAGTCATATAAAAAAATTTGAAAAGTGGAGTGGTACTAGATATTAACACCCTGAACAAGAACCGAGTCCGAGTTGAAAAGCTAAACCAGAGTAATTAAGTAAAGAACAGGGGAGCTCATCAAGGCACCAAGAACAGGAGCGTAAATAAAAAACAATTGATAGACCAATGCTACGTATCACCAAAAAAGAAAAACTTGGGTGCAAATAGGGTTTGGGTGATGTGGTACCCGTGCGGTGCATCTGAGCCGTCCAAAAATGCATTCGACGGTCCGGATTAAAATGAATTTTTTGTTTTGTTTCTTGTTTTTTTTTTTTTTTTTTAAATCCAGACGGTACTTTTAATCCGGACCGTCGGTTGCAATGTCAGACGGCCCGGATGCGCCAAGAGGGTACCACGTGGTACCCTCCCCGTACCCAAATTCTTCTCTTGCGAATATTTTTTTCAGTACCCATAACATATCAGAAGATTAAAAAACTTTTTTTTAAACTTAATACTCCATTTTTATTTGGAATAATTAGTCATAAATACATAGTATTTTGCCTGTTTGAAAGTAAGGACAAGGAACTTTTGCAATCAAACATAAAGAAGACATTGTTTGTAATTATGATTGGTAAGGTCCCTATTTGTTAGGGACACGACTGATTGTGCTCACTAACCATTATAACCTCTTTTACTCAAAGCTCCTCCTCCTCCTCCTCCTCCTCCTCTCTCTCTCTCTCTCTCTCTCTCTCTCTCTCACCTTCTTCCATTCAATTGCTCACCATCGCACTACTATGGCACACCACTCCAATAACAACTGCCTTCAAAGTTCAGACAACCAAAATCTTCCGTGATCAACTGCATGTTAATTATAACTAGGATAAACATAACACACAAAAAGTAACAAAATTTCTTCACGTGTTCATTGAAAAGGACGAAAGGCTCTCATTTCCTACGAGACCGAAACCAAACATCAGTGGAGTCCTGAAATTCCAATCTTTTCACCAACATATGGAGAATGGCACCGAAACATTGAATGAGTTCTAACACACAACAATGAACCCCAAAGGACAGTCAGGATTAGACGCGAGGTTTCATTCCTCTGTCCCTTTTAATTTCTGCCACCACAAGACCCACTTCGTGCTCTCTTTCTCCTAATTTTTTTGGTTGCCGGAAGTAATCGACCAAAGGTGGGGTGGTGGCCGACCGGAGGTGGGGTGGTGATTTTTTTGAATTTTATCTTCGAAATTCGAATTTTTAAAAATTAGTGACATTTCACTAATTTTTTTGGTCGCCAGAGGTGGGGTGGTAATTTTTTTGAATTTTATGTTCGAAATTTAAATTTTTAAAAATTAGTGACATTTCACTAATTTTTTTTGTTCGCCGGAAGTGGTTAGCCAGAGGTGCGGTGGTGGTCGGCCGTAGGTGGAGTGGCATTTTTTTTTAATTTATGTTTAAAATTAGAATTTTTAAAAATTAGTGACATCTCACTAATTTTCTTGGTCGCCGGAAGTGGTCGGCTAGAGGTGGGGTCGTGGTCGGCTAAAGGTTGGGTAGCGATTTTTTGAATTTTATGGACGAAATTATAAATTTTAAAAATTAGTGACATCTCACTAATTTTTTTGGTAGCCGGAAGTGGTCGGCTAGAGGTGGGGTGGTGGTCAGCCGAAGGTGGGGTGGTGATTTTTTGGAATTTTATATTCGATATTAGAATTTTAAAAATTAGTAACATTTCACTAATTTTTTGGTCGCCGGAAGTGGTCGGCCAAAAGTGGGGTGGTGGTCGGCCAGAGCTGGAGTGGCGATTTTTTTTTAATTTTATAGACGAATTTAGAACTTTTAAAAATTAGTGACATCTCACTAATTTTTTGGTTCCCGGAAGTGGTCGGCTAGAGGTGGGGTTGTGGTCGGCCGGAGGTGGGGTGACGATTTTTTGGAATTTCATGGACGAAATTAGAACTTTTAAAAATTAGTGACATCTCACTAATTTTTTGGTCGCCAAAAGCAGTCTGCCATAGGTGGGGTGGTGGTTGGCCGGAGGTGGGGTGGCGATTTTTTGAAATTTCATGGACGAAATTAGAATTTTTAAAAATTAGTGACATCTCACTAATTTTTTTTGTCGCCGGAAGTGGTCGGCCAAAGGTGGGGTGGAGATTTTTTGGAATTTTATGTTTGAAATAAGAATTTTTAAAAATTAGTAACATCTCACTAATTTTTTGGGTCGCCAGAAGGGGCTAGAGGTGGGGTGGTGGTCGGCCGGAGGTGGGGTGATGATTTTTTTGATTTTTATGTTTGAAATTAGAATTTTTAAAAATTAGTGACATGTCACTAATTTTTGTGGTCAACTGAAGTGGTCAGCCAGAGGTGGGGTAGTGGTCGGCCGAAGGTGGGGTGGTGAATTTTATGTTCGAAATTAATTTTTTTTTAAATTAGAGAAATCTCACTAATTTTTCTGGTCGCCGAAAGTGGTCGCTAAAGGTGGGGTGGTTGTCAGCCGAAGGTGGGGTGGAGATTTTTTTGAATTTTATGTTCGAATTTAGAATTTTTTAAAATTAGTAATAGTTCACTAATTTTTTTTTGTCTTTATGTTTGATTCCAAAAGTTCCTTGTCCTTCCCTTTAAAAATGTCAAATATTGTTTGTTTTTATGTTCGATTGCAAAAGTTCCTTGTCCTTCCCTTAAAAAATATCAAATGTTTTGGATTTTTGGCTAAGTGGCCCTTTTTATTTTTATTTTTAATTAATTTTTTTGATAACTGGATGTTCTGACCAAGTTGCGCGCATCTCGACTAATTCCGGGACATAAAAACTGGACATAACTCCCAATGACCCCAAGAGTTCTGGCAAGGGAAATCGAACATGAGACGTTACGTGGAACAAAACCCCTAAGTCCCAATGCAAGACCACTTTCCCAACCCCTTGTGGTTAACTTAATACTCCATTCACCACAACATATTTACCCGGTCTGCAAAACGAGAACCTAAAAAAAAAAATTCAAGAAAAAATCATAAACTTTTTCAACAATTTACCATCTACCAACGAGTTCTTTTAACTTAAGAAAAAAAATTGAATTTTTCTCATAAAAACTTAATCCTCGTTTTACAGACCCGACATATATTTTAGGATGGACTTAGAGGATTTTTTTGGTTTTTGTTTTTCTTCAAAAAAAAAAATCGTTCGTTAGTTTTATGTTAAATTTTGTGTGATTAAAATTCGTCTCGACTAGAGGAATCGAAATTGGATAAAAATATGACTTTTACCCAAATACTTTAGGAGATATCCAATAAAAAGTATCTGTCTTTTCTTGGATATTTTCCAAAATATTTTGATAATTCTCATAATTCTTTATTTTTCATCCTCACTTCAAAATGAATCTATAATTACCAAAAACTTGATGCAAAACTAATAAACGCAAAAAAAAAAAAGTAAATAAAGGCAAATCCAAAAGATTCTTAAGCAAATAGCACTAGAATAAAAAAAATTACCATAGATATTGAAACAGACAAACAACCACCAACAAATTCAAGGACCATCCATCTTACTTCAACCCATCAAATACTAGTACTAAATTCTTAAACGGCAAAGAAGCTATTGACATAAAAATTCTAAATTCCGTCCAATTTTAAATAAATGGGAAAAATTAGTCATAAATACATTATATTTTGCCTTTTTGAGAGGAAGGACAAGGAACTTTTACAATCAAACATAAATACATTGTTATAAATATTATTTTAGCAAGAAGATAAAACAAACTACATTGATCTCTCAGCTCTCTCTCTCTCTCTCTCATGCAAAATCAATTCCGAGCCAACCTTGTGAAAATGCCGTGGCAATTGACCTCCGTGATCACCATCACAAGGAAGAGAGAGAGAGTGAGAGACCTGTAGTGAAAAATTTCCGGCGTACCTTGTGTGGCCAACACCACCAATCGTGTGGAATACGTTGACATTCCATGGGGAATTAGTTTGTGTGTACATGAGCGTGTATCTGTGTGTTTTTGAAACGGGTTGGGTTTGGGTATGACTTGACTCGTATTCAACTCACCCAATTTCAACCCGTCTAATATTGACCCATAAACGGTGCGCTCGTATTTAACTCACGACCCATTTCAACACACCCAAACCCACCCAAATCCGTCCATTTGCCACCTCTAGCTTTTACGAAGTTTTGTAAGTTGTCAATAGTTTCAGGAGCTGACTAGTTAGTGATTTTTTTAATTTTCTTTACAAAATTCAAACTTTTAAAAATTAGTGAAATGTCACTAATTTTTAAAATGTCACTAGTTTCAGGAGGTGAGACGATGGTCAGCCAGAGGTGGGGTGGTGATGGTTTGAGTTTTATGTTCAGAATTAAAAATTTTAAAAATTAGTGACATTTCACTAATTTTTTTGGTCGCCGGAAGTGGTCGGCTAAAGATGGGGTGGTGGTCGGCCGGAGGTCAGGTGGTGATTTTTTTGAAAATTTTATGTTCCAAATTAGAATTTTTAAAAACTAGTGACATTTCACTAATTTTTTTTGTTGCCGGAAATGGTCGGCCAGAGGTAGGGTTGTGATCGGCCGGAGGTGGGGTGGCAATTTTTTTGAATTTATGTTCGAAATTAGAATTTTTTAAAATTAGTGACACTTCACTAATTTTTTTGGTCGCCGGAAGTGGTCAGCCAAAGGTGAGGTGATGGTCGGGTTGGGGAGGGGTGGTGATTTTTTTTAATTTTATCTTCGAAATTAGAATTTTTAAAGATTAGTGGCATTTCACTAATTTTGAAGTGGTCGACTAGAGGTGGGGTGGCTGGGTTGGGATGGTGATTTTTTTGAATTTTATATTCAAAATTAGAATTTTTAGTTGCCGGAAGTGGTCGCTAGAAGTGGAAGGCCAGAGGTAGGGTGGTAGTTTTTTTGAATTTTATGTTCGGAATTAGAATTTTCAAAAATCAGTGACATTTCACTAATTTTCTTGGTTGCCGGAAGTAGTCGGCCAAAGGGTGGTGATCGGCCAGAGGTTGGGTGATGATTTTTTTTGAATTTTATGTACGAAATTAAAACTTCTAAAAATTAATGACATTTCACTATTTTTTTTTCTTTATGTTCAATTGCAAAAGTTCTTTGTCCTTCCTTTTAAAAATGACAAATGTTTTTATGTTTGATTGCAAAAAGTTCATTATTCTTCCTTTTAAAATGTCAAATGTTTTAAATTTTTGACTAAGTGGCCCCATTTAAATTGATACGGAGATTTGCTAATTGCTACCATTAATTAATATTACCTCCACGATCGAGGAGAAGAATAGTGGGAAGATGATCTTTGGACTTGAAGGGTTGATCACCATCAAAGGCAGAGCAACCAAGCGCGCCCGCATCAGGGTAAACAATAGAGCCAACCATTGATCCTCCATAATTGGGCACTCCGAAATTTGCTATTGCCCCGTCGTGTTGTTCGGAGCTCATGCTCGGAGGGTGTATGACTCTTATACCGTTCTTCTCCACCACGAATCGACCATCAACACACCTCGTCAATACCAATATCGATACCACCAAAGAAGCCAGTGATCGGCATAAATTGTTACTACTGATAAAACCCATGTCAAATTCTCTCTGGTTTTTCCAATTTGTTGGGGGTATGACAAATTTGAAGAAGAAAAAGAGAGAGAGAGAGGCAATGGAGTGAGGTGTGGTCGAAATGACAAACAGTCCCCTGGAGGGAATTGCAAGCAACGACTTGCTTAGAGGGAGAGAGAGATTGGTTGTTTGGAAGAGAGGGTACTTGAGAGCGATTTATTTCTTAATTTGCTATTGTTGATTGCGTATTATTAATTGTTTATTATAATCAGACTCATTACAAAAGTGATTTTATGACATGTATAGGATTGATTTTGTAGTAGAATAATTTTCTAACTGCTTTAACGCCATTACGCAGATTGGAGGGAGGATTGAGTGTGATTACAATGACGTTTTTTTGCTACACAACATCAAGGAGGAGATTTCGAAGTTAGACTTTTTGTTGAATCTCCAAGGCTTCTCGGAAAGAGATCTAGCGCGTCATCCTGATACGGGGATGGCGGTGGATAGAGTCTTTTATGTTGTCTTTGATTATTGGATATACATGAGATTCAAAAACGAAATACTAGGGAGCCTGCAGCGCAACAATTGCACGGCATGGTGGAGGGCAATTTTGTAGGAATCTAGTGTGGTAAGAACATCAAATTACAGTTCGCGAGAAAGACTTCAGGAATCTATATAATACAAAAAGAGCCCCAAAACAATTAATACAATTTAATACAAGGCATTTACTGAAATTTTACATCAAGACACCAATTGAAATAAATTTCGCCTCAAATTATGGTATCAAAGCCCTGCAACAATTCAACATAGGAAAGTCAAGGAAAAAGTGGTATAATATTATACCAGACCAATATAAAGAATTAAAAGATACAATTTTACAAGGAAATAAAGTCTATTTAATAATTAAAAATATGTTATTCACTGTGAACCCTTACATAGAAGGATAATATCCAGTTAACTAATTTATCCAAAAAAAATATCCAGTTAACTAATTAGATTTACCAGAAAATTGTAAGCTTATAATAAGTGAACTTTTAGTTCTAAAAATATATCAAAACTATCATAGAGAACCATGTATAAATGAATCAAATAAACCACCAAATAAATATTTGGATTCACGAAAACAAAGAAAGAATTAGGAAAGAAAATAGATATAAATTCCTAGAAGGATATAAATCACCAGACAGAAAAATAATAAAAAATCACTTATCAATTATAGGATAAATTAGCCTAATTTATCTAATAGAGTTATCTAGAGATCTAATTTTGTATTCAAGCTCGGTGAAGCTCGTAGCCGATTCAATTTCGAGATCTAAAGCTAGGGTTTGTTTGAATTTGAGGGTTTTGCTCAAACCCCAAAGTAGGGATTTCTTCTCCATTTTCTGGTGTTTATGTGCATGTGTAGCATATGCTTTTAATTCGATCCTATATTGTTGAACTTGATCGAGTTTCTAGGGGTTGTTGGCTAAATTTCTAAGCTTGATCATTGTTTCCATGAAATCATTGAAAACTAGGGATGGGCGTGGGGAGGGTAGGGGGTGGATACCACTACCTCCATCCCCAATCTCTAAACCCATATCATTCCCCATCCCCTCCCCAATCTCCACCGGTGATTTGTTTTAACCTCCATCCCTGTCCCAATGCAGGGAACGGGGATCCCAATGGGGATCCCCACGAGGAATCGGGGATCCAAAAGTTCACTCAAACTATTCAAGTGAATACCAAGTCACTCAAAAGTGGTTCCAAAGATAATTAAAATGTACCAAGTCACTCAAAAGTGTTATTGTTGGTCTTCTTCTTCTTCTTCTTCTTCTTCTTTTGTTTTTAGTTTATGAATAGATTAAAATTTCACTCAAAAGTGTCACATAAAATAGAGGTAAAGGAGAAAATCTTCCTTATACAACCAACCAACAAGTTATAAGTTATAAACTTATCCGGGAAAAAAAAACTTATAAACTTATAATATAACATACCTATATATCTAAACGGGGATGCGGGGAGGGGAGGGGAACGGGTAGGGGCGGGGATCGGGAAGGGGATTGGGTTGGGGACTGACTATACCATCCCTACCCAATCCCCGAAATTTTTTAAAAAACATCCCCATACCCTACCCGATCCCCGAAAAAATCCCCGAATCCCCTACCCATTCGGGGAGGGGAGGAGACGGGTTGGATCGGGAAGGGTCGGCCGAGATGGCCATCTGTAATGCCCCATGTAGACCACTAGCCAGTACTTTGATTTGATCCACTAGCCACACCACATGGCCCAAATTGCTTAAGCCCAAGGTACTAGTAGTAGCCCACATGGTTTGTTAAATACCCAAGACCAGTCATGTAATCAACCAATGTGGGTCCAAACACCAATGTGGGAGTAAACATCATCTACCCTCAAACCTGGGGTATTACAATCTTCCCCCCCTTAGGGATGCAACGTCCTCGTTGCATAGTCCCAGCAACCTCCCCTGGTGTCCGTGGTTGCAAAGCGCATCCTACCCACCCCATGTAGACCACTAGCCAGTATTTTGATTTGATCCACAAGCCACACCACATGGCCCAAAATGCTTAAGCCCAAGGTACTAGTAGTAGCCCACATGGTTTGTTAAATACCCAAGACCACTCATGTAATCAACCAATGTGGGTCCAAACACCAATGTGGGAGTAAACATCATCTACCCTCAAACCTGGGGTATTACAATCTTCCCCCCCTTAGGGATGCAACGTCCTCGTTGCATAGTCCCAGCAACCTCCCCTGGTGTCCGTGGTTGCAAAGCGCATCCTACCCACCCCATGTAGACCACTAGCCAGTATTTTGATTTGATCCACAAGCCACACCACATGGCCCAAAATGCTTAAGCCCAAGGTACTAGTAGTAGCCCACATGGTTTGTTAAATACCCAAGACCACTCATGTAATCAACCAATGTGGGACTAAATACCAATGTGGGACTAAACACCATCTACCCCAAACCCGGGGTATTACACCATCCCTATTGAAAACCCTTTGATAATTTCTCTCCAGGTTAATCCCACTGACCTCCCCTGAGGTTTGGGTTAATTCCAATGGTCTTTCCTCTAGTTTCTGATATTCCACTGGCCTCCCTTACTTTACAAATTATTTGGTAGAACACCCCCCCCCCCCCCCCCCCCCAATTAAAAAAGGCCTAACGGGGTTAACTTTGATGGTGAATTGACATTAATGCCCTTAAATTCAAATTTTACTTTATTTTCTTTCTTGTTTGAGCTTATATTACATAAAAACTTTGAAAGGAGTGAAAAAATAACTTAATTATTTACTTTTTCTTGGAAGTTTCTTTTCTTTGACTCAAAATTATTTATATTTTTTAATTTTTTAGTTCCCATAAGATATATTTTAACATTTTGATAATAAAAATAAGAGTATCAATAATCACCTAAGTCCACTACTTGCATTGGTGGTTTTTTTTTTTAGGTTTCTTTTTCTTTTTCTACATCTAAAGCTCTAAGAGCATCCACATTTGGCCTAACCAAAATCAAAAGGTTGCTAAAGTTAGCAATGTTTGTTCAAAAAAGTGCTCACATTGGAATAAACAATTTTAGAAACCCCTTAACCTCTTTAAGGATCCCACTTTAAAAAAACAAATTAGAATGAAATTTTTTTGGATAATTTTTTACACCAATTTAAGGATCCCATTGAGAGAAAAGTATATAATTTTTTTACCCAAAAAAAAGTCAATAATACATTATCGTTTGAATGAATAATGCAAATGCAAGGTTCTCACAAATAATGGATAATCGTCCCAAAAATAATGTATTTATGAGTTTTTTTTTTTTGGTATAAAATTAGACTATTATTTTTCTCAATGGGATCCTTGAATTGGTGTTAAAAATTATCTAAAAAATTTCATGGTAATAATTTCTTTGGGGACAATTATGTAAAAAAGAAGAGAAGAATTGGTTAGGTAAATTATGTAAAAAAGAAGCTGATCAAAAAAAAAATTATGTAAAAAAGAAGAGAAGAAAAAGGAGTATAGTTAGAACTTTAGATCTAGAAAAAGAAAAAGAAACCTAAAAAAAAAAAAAACCAACAATGCAAGCAGTGAACTTAGGTGATTATTGATACTCTTATTTTTATTATCAAAATGTTAAAATATATCTTTTGGGAACTAAAAAAATTTTTAAAAAAAATTTTTTGAGTAAAAATTAAAAAAGAAAGTTCCAAGAAAAAGTAAATAATTACGTTATTTTTTCACTCCTTTCAAAAATTTTATGTAATACAAACTCAAACAAGAAAGAAAATAAGGTAAAGTTCGAATTTAAGGGTATTTACATCAATTCACTGTCAAGGTTAACCCCGTTAGGCCTTTTTAACAGCAAGGGAGGTATCTGCCAAATAGTTTGTAAAGTAAGAGAGGGCAGTGGAATATCTGAAAGCGAAGGGGTGGTCAGTGGAATTAACCCAAACCTCAGGGGAGGTCAGTGGAATTAACCCTTTCTCTCCCTTAGATGTATTCTAATTGTTTGCACCTTAGATTTTGGGGTTGGAACCTAAAATTTGTTGAGTTTACTTGAGAGCTGTCTGACCCTAGTTGGCTGCTATTGTTGTCTTTCGTTCCTGTCTTTCCCATCTGGATGGGGGTCATGACCCTTCGGATGGTTTGTCTAGATTACTCTGTTGTTTAGTTCTTCAATCATGATACTTGTTTGGGCCTCCGTTATTACCCGATTGCATCGTTCTCTCGTAAAATAAGTGTTTCACTTTGGGGAAAACTTGTATAAATTAATCAAAACCCAATTGTGGTTTCGTAAGCTCACCTTATTAATTGTTTTGAATGAGTATCGGACACGATGGGTAAGAATGCTTGTTGGATACGTTTTGAACACATACGTTGATACTGGATAAGTTTTTAATAACATGGAATACATTTTGATGAAATAAACGGCTGGTTTGAGTTTACCCCATACGCGGAGGGGATCACGGGGTCCCAAAAGCCCGGATCGTTACTAGGTCCACCTTTGGTGAGATGTTAGGAATTTCTCCAAGAATGTTGTGATGGAAATAAATTTGGGACATGTGGAAAATGACATTGACACAAAGGAAAAATGGGATATGTTTTGTGGACATGACAAACTTGATGAAAAGAGATTTTATTACCGAAAAGAACTTGATGAGAGTGATAATTCGTGGTTCTTAATTTCAAGTTATTCGCATATAACGTTGAAGTCCCGTTTGTTGCATGTTCTTGCACTCCTTCATGCATACATCACCTTATATGCATTTAGAAATTATAGAAGACTTTTCTATTGAGCAATTGTAGCTCAACTCTTCATTTTTCAGGTACAACTCATGGAGCATGACATGAAGTGTTTGGAGTGCATACATTTTGGATGAAAGGCATACATTGAGGGGTTACTTGATCATCTCATGAATTGCTCGTGTAAGATGAACATGTAACCTTATTCATTCATCTCTTTTGACAACTTGGAATAATGGAATACATTTACATTTGTACTTTTTGTTTCTCTTGGGACACGGGTACCGAATCTAAATATTATCGATGTTAGGTATTTGGCATGTTGTGGTGAGACCTTTGAATGGACATGTATGAAATTATTGGATTATCCTATCGAAAAAGATTTTTTATTTAAATTTTTTCTTAAAGTGAGGGGTGACACAATAGCACCCCTAAACTTTGCTTCCATCAATCAAAACTACTCCTACCGTATCAATCTGTCAAATTGGAAGTTAGGCTCCAACAAAGTAATAAAGTCCGTTAAATATGCTATTTGGCATCCAATTCCACTTAAAATGTGACACATGTACCTCAACTCTCTCTCTCTCTCTCTCTCTCTCTCTCTCTCTCTCTCTCTCTCTCTCTCTCTCTCTCTCTCTCTCTCTCTCTCTCTCTCTCTCTCTCTCTCTCTCTCAGAAATGCCAAAAAAGAATTTTGATTTCAAACTCTGTTTCAAAATTTTTATTTAAAAAAACCTCAAATTTTCCTCAAAAGAAATTAAAAATTCAATGTTTTTTCAAAAGAAATTTAATTCTTTAAAAAACTGGTTCCAAATTTAATTTTCAACAATTTATTTTTCAAAAAAAATATTTTGGAATTGTTTTATTTAAATATTTTTAAAAATTTTAATTTTCAAAAAAAATTCAAAAAGAAGTATTTTTATTCCCAAAACTATTGTGATAACTCTATTTTTCCCAAAAAAAACTATTTTTGAAAAAAAAAATTTGTTCAATTTTCTTCCAAATCTGTTTTTGAAAGAAAAAATGTTCAGGTTTTTAGGGGGAAATTGTATTTATAAAAAAGAGAGTTCCAAAAATAAATTTTTGAATAAAAAATATTTTTTCATGAAAAATATTACTAAAAAATAGTGTTTTTTAAAAATTAAAGTTTTGGAAATAATTATTTTGAAATTTTATAGGGTGAAAAATGTTCGTAAAAAAATCCAAAATATATTTTTTCAAAAAACATTTGGAAAAATATATTTTTTGGAAAACCATTTGTTTGAAACAAAGTTTGAAAAAAATTATTAAAAAACCATTTGTAAACTTTTTTGAGAAAACAGCATTTAGAAACCATTTGTATGAAACAATGTTTGAAAAAAATTGTGAAAAAAAATTTATAAAATATTTTTAAAAAGACAACATTTAAAAATTTTAATTTTTTTTGGAAATAAAGTTTGAAAACAAATTTTTTGGGCATTTTTTTGGGGGAGAGAGAAAGAGAGTGTTGAGGTACATGTGTCACATTTAAAATGGATTTGGATGCCACATAGGCATATTTAACGGACTTTAATAGAGTCTAACACCCAATTTGATAGATTGAGACGGTAGGAGTAGTTTTGATTAACGGCAGCAAAATTTAGGAGTTCAATCGAGTTTTAACAATTCTTGTACAAATCAGCCACAAGAATTGCATTCTACTTCTATGGTAAGGTTTGTCATTTTGAAATCCGGTCTTCAAAATGTGTTTATGGCGTCGTCTCCATAGAAAAATTTGAAACAATAAATCACATTGTTGTAACAATGCTTTCCTAAAGAAAGAATTCGCCCCCACCATAAGGTGTACACCGGGTTAACAACAGATTCGCCTTCAAGATACAACGAAACCAAACTCGAGGTTCTTTCTGACTGCATTTGCACAAACGAAGACAGAAAGAATATCCGCTAAATGAGAATAAGAGAACCAATAACTGATATTCAATTTCTCGAGAATGACTGAATATCATTAGGCCTAAAATTCTAGAAATAGAGTGTGTAGAGAGAGCAATTCGCTATGGAATTATTGGTCTAAAGAATGACTTTACACAGGACCTATTTATAGACTTATAGGCACCCTTGTGTGAAAGACCATGTCTTAGTAGACACATATTAGAATGATCGTGTCTTTTCTAAAGACACAAGTTAGGAAGAGTCAAGTCTTTTAAAAACAATTAATTAGGAAAAGTCATGCCTCTTACTAGGCACCATTTCATTAAAAGTCATGTCTCTAGTCGACATTAATTTAATTAGGAAGGCTCACGCCTTTTGGAGGCACCTCATGTTACACACCCCTTCTTAACAATTGCATCCCTTCCAAATAATCCCATTCCAATTTAAAGAGTGTTTAAATCATTTCAATGAAGTCACCATTTATGTGAAAAGGTATGTAACTAGCTTTCACAGAAACCTCTCTCAACATCTTTTCATAAAACCCCAAACCAAAAATTATTTATTATTTTGAAAATCACCAACAAGTCATCGGTATGACTTTTATCTACACAAAGTGGAAAATAAAACATGGAATCAAACATATTAGGACACGAATAATAGTGCCAAATATTAAAGAGTTGGAGAAGAATAAGATATCTGTATATAGAAAGTTGAATAAATGTACCCCTTCCTTTGATTTCATCTTCTTGATTTGCATCCATGACAAGTTTTGAACCTTGTTTCGATTGAGCAATTTCGGATTCTGCAGTAGAAAGACTCATCTTGGATAAAAGTGAGAGAGATCCTCAAAAATCAAACTGCAGTGAATATTTTTTTTTCAATCGGCAACTGGTATGAATAAGCTTACCAGGAATGGACATAGATTTCCTCAATAATCAAAATGGTGAAGACATCTTGAAGAGGTGATTTGATGAGGATGATTCAACGGTGAAAACAAGATTTTTGAAGAAAAAGGCTTTCAGATTTGTGGATTTTTGATGGGAGAGTTTAGAGAAGGGAGAGAGTTCAAAGTGCAAAAAATATTGGGAAAAGGGATGGGGTGGGATTAGATTTTGCGGTTTTGGGGGGAAATTTTACTCACTACATGGTTTTGGTGGGAAACATGGAGAGAGTAAAATAAGCAAGAGAAGAATATTCTAAAATATGAAGAAGAGAGAGAAACATTGTTAACGGAGTGAGCTACTTAACAGAAATGTGTTGAGTGGAGAATAGGCCCACACTTAAATTAGCTGGCAGCTTGTGATTGGCCATGGGCATCACGTTTGCGTGACTACCCTAATGACACAAAAATTTTCTCTTTAATGGGTATTATGAATATTTCATATTTTTTGTTTTAGTTTTTAGTTAAATTTTTTAGATTGATCATTTATTTGATTATCTCAATGAGATAATTGGAAAAAAATTATTGAAATTAAGTATGTTTTTTCATATAAAATAAATTCATTAAAAGTATATTTTAAATTTTGTTTCATCTTTAGGTCACTTTTTTTTTCACTTTTGAACATTATATTAAACTTCTAACTCCTATAGTTTTCTCTGACGCATTGTAAAATATTTTTTCGTGCGAGATCGCAAAAAAACCAGCTCAATTGAATAAATGTTTGATCCAATCTTTCAATTTTTCATTTAGAACTCATTCACAATTTAATTTAATATTTTAAATCTGAATAAAAATAAAAAAAATTGGATCAAGTATCAATATTTATCGGTTTGAGTCAATTACTTACAAATTCATTTTAGATGTAATTAAATAATCATTCTTTTTTTGGATATCTCATAAATTTTCATCCCATCCACTTTATGGAATTATGTTTTCATCCTCTTTATATATAATTTACCACTATTACCCTTTATAATAACCAAAAAATGTGGGACTGATCAGTTACTTATTTCTAGGGATTGTCTAGAATTTTTGCATGATTGTATTGCTTAAAATCAAGGAATTTTTTAAATGGTGGGTGAACAAAATGAGTAGGATGACATCATTCCCAAATATAGTCCTGTAAGAAGACCCGAAATTTTGGGCATTTTTAAAAAAATGGGGAAATGCAAAGTGCTAGGAATGACTTTTACCCAATATGAAGTGCTATGTTCCATCTCCGGTAATTCGTGAACAAAAAAATACACTTTTTATATTGAATGATTGTAAAAAAATTATTCATAACGTATTTCAATAATTATGGTAAAATCTTTAACTAAACACAAAAAATATCGTAAAATTGTTTTCCATGGTCAGTAACATGGTTATTTTAGACGACTTGATACATTAAATCATGGTAAAAACTTTTTCACAGCATGTTTCAATGATTATCGTAAAAATATGAGCCAATAACACAGAAGATATAGTAAAATTGCTTTCCCAGATCAGTAACATGATTATTTCAGACGACTTATTACTTTGAATTATGGTAAAAAAAAACTTGTTCAAAACATGTTTCAATGATTATGGAAAAAATATTAGCCAATGTCACAGAAAATATGGTAAAATGTGTTTTCATATCAGTAACATGGTTAACTCGAAACGACTTGTTACATGGATTCATGGTAAAAAAATTGTTCACAGCAAATTTCAATGATCATGGTAAAATCTGTAACCAAATACACAAAATGTGGTAAATTTTGTACATGTAGCAACGTGAGAACTATGACCCGCACGACAGGACCTGCTATTGCTGCAATTAGAAGGAATGTGCAACTATTCAATATCCCTTTGGCTCCGGACGGCTTTGATCATGAGTGGGTTCGGACCACCATAGATGAATTTCGGGTGAGAGTGTCTGATAATGTTTTTCCTTATTAGAGCATCACTAGTGGTATACTCAAACACAAAAATACTCAAAGATGAGTATTTTGATACACAAAAGAGGCTCACAATGGTATTTAGATAAATACTCAAAGTTAACAACATTTGTTACAAATACTCAGCTTTTGGCATTTTGATACTCAAAACTACCAATCTTTCTCAATAACCAAACCTCAATAACCAAATTTTGGGGACCACACCATATCAAAAGTAACAACATTCTCTCTCCATTTTTCAAATTCTTAATTCAAAACTCAATTTTTTTGCACTTTCTCCCAAAAATTGAAATTATCAATTTTTAATCTTTACCAAAATATGTTCAAGATTGATCTCATTTTAAACGTATTGTGAATATCTTTTAAATGTTAATAATATTATAAAAAAATATATGTACAAATTTAAAGTTGTGCCCATTTTATGAATAAAAATAGAGTGAATAGTACTTTTTTTTTATTATTGATACAAATGAACCATTGTAGAAGGGTAGATACTCAAACTTATAAACCCATTAAATGAATACTCAAAATGTGATGTGGCAATATTTGAGTATCCATATTTGAGTATACCACTAGTGATGCTCTTAGTATCTCTCTGTAAGAAAGACTCACTAGTAATGCTAACTACAACTACCAGTTGGTCTTCCACAGTGGAGCTCTTATGGCCGTTGCGATGAATCAAGTTCTTCCCCCTCCCCAGCAAGCAATGGAGGATTTCATAAACAATTTGATGGTGTACGATGAACTGAATGTCCTATTCCAAGACCGGCAAGAACCAATACCTTTCCACGACCAAAGAAGGGCAGTGATATTATCTGCCTCCGATATGAGGTGCATGGACCGCGTCATTCGTCTTCGTGGCCAGGGTGATTACTGGTACAGTGTGGGCCGCACGGCAGGACCTGCTATTGCTTCAATTAGAAGGAATGCACAACTGTTCAATATCCCTCTAGATCTGGACGGCTTTGATCATGAGTGGGTTCGGACCACTGTAGATAAATTTGGGGTGAGAGTGTCTGATGATGTTTTTCCTCATTAGTATCTCTTTGTAAGGAAGACTCACTAGTAATGGTAACTACAACTAACCAATTCATCTCTCTGTAAATGAATTTGGGGTGAGAGTGTTTGATGATGTTTTTCCTTGTTAGTATCTCTCTGTAAAGAAGACTCACTAGTAATGCTAACTACAACTACCAGTTTCCTTTAGGAAAAAAAAGAATTAACGCTTTTATCATAAATTTTTACTTTTATGAGTGGATTAAAGAAGACTTTGGTATAATCAGAAGTGAATTAAAGAAGAGTTTGGTATATGTTGTTTAAAGAAGTGGATTAAACGCTTTTATTGTTTTTCTCGCAGGCCGTATGTTTTGGTTGATTATCTGTCTTTATTTTGTGTTTTATGTCCTTTTTAGTTTTCTTGTACACGGTAGACTATTGCTATTAGTGATGGAATTTTCTCTCTTTCACGGAAAAAAAACAATAAATGATTAATCCAGTAAACTCGACAAGGTGAACAAAAAGTCAACAATTCCAATCACATCACAAGGACCCAGTCCTTGTGATAGAATTAGAGGTGGCAATCGACAACCCAACCCATGAACCCAATCCAACCCGTCCACTTATAACCCACCCATGTTGATTTAAAGAAAGTGAAGAGACAACCGTCCACAAAGAAACATTCGAATTCAGAACAACGGAAAGCTGGCAAGGCCATTAAGAAGCCTCGTAAGAGTGAACCAACCAATGAGACACCATTCAGATCCAGCCTTGGAGGATTAATCACACTTGTTAACGATTTGAAGCTGATAAATTGTCACAAGGAGGTTTTAAAAAGAACTCCGTTTTGGGGGATCTTTGAGGCAATTATGGAGAACAAGTTGACAACTACCCAGTGCCGAAAAAGTGATAAGTTGACCATTGAAATAATTGAATCTTATGATATTACGAAGGACAAATTTCGACTTGGGAATACCGATATGGAGGTAACAAGGGAAGACATGGTTAGGGTATTCGGCATAAAATGTGGGGACGAATTTGTGAGCCTCTGATCTGGTTGCAAAGAATCAATCAAGTTTGTTGGGAGAAGGGAATCGAACAAACAAGGTGGACAACAAAGTCCGTGAAGCAACTTCTGAATGATTATGTGAAGAGAGATGAGCATGACTACGTACAAGATGTCACGAGATTGCTCTGCTTGTTTATGTGCCACACTTTTTTCTTCCCAACTGGAACTACTGTCAAATGGGTACATCTAGCATGTGTTGAGGATTTGGACAAGATTGGTGAATATGATTGGACCGGAGCTATAATCAAGGAGCTAATGACATCTGTAAGTAAACATCACCGTGAACCACAGAAAGTCACAGGATGTGTTATGGCTCTACTGGTTCGTTCAATTTGTTAAGTTTGACTTCAAATTTGACATGTTAATACAATCTTTATTAACTTCTGAAATTTTTTTATTTGAATGATGTAGTATTGGCTGTGTGAGCACACGACATTGGCGAAGGCTCTTCATCCAGAGCACCCTATGGGGATCGTTAAGTGGAGCCTTCCAGATTTGGTAGCCAAGTTTAAAAGAAAATGTTTGAAGGATCTAAGATGAAAGTAGGTAAGTATTCGGTGATGTGTACATGGCTTGAAAATTTACCACAACATGGCTTGAAAATTTACTACAAAATTAGTCATGTATATTTGTCACGTACTATTTGAGGGCCCATCATGATTAATTTATTTACATGCACTAAGTATCCATGTAGTATTGAAGTACCGGTTATTGATGAGTATTAGATGTGAAATTAACCTTGAAGTATTGGTGGACCCTTTCTGATTACTTGAACAAATGATACCCCTGTTGAATAATCTAGAATAGAATGATATATTTCTATTTTTTCATTGTGTGGATATATGATGTTTTGATCTAATGAATATCTAATAACATGATGTATTGATTTATCGGACTATATGGAACATGATATATTCGTCAGTGCTGTTACTTTTGCCTGGAATAAAGGTTGAAAAAAATATGTAACTTACTAAACCTGGAAAGCGTATTAGTTAACCAAATAACATATTGGTTTGGATTCTAGAAGACCTGCTAAGCCATATTAGTCATTGTGACATTATGGTTTCTAGATTTACCATATTCATGGTTTTGAAAATGCCAATGAGATAGGTCAATTTGTTTAATATGTTGAAAGTGAAAAATAAAAGAGATAAAGGGGTAAACAAATATATAAGGTAAACTGTTTGAGATACACATCATTTTTTCCAATTATATATGATTGGCATTATAGTGTGGTTTATTGATTTACACTGTCCACATGGGGCATTAACATGCTATATAGCCTTTCGTTGCTAGGGATGGGCATGGGGAGGGTAGGGGGTGGATACCACTACTTCCATCCCCGATTCCCAAACCTATATCAATCCCCATCGCCTCCCCAATCTCCACCGGAAATTTTATTTTAACCTCCAACCCTGCCTCAATGCGGGGAACGGAAATCCCCATGAAGAATCGGGGATCCAAAAATTCATGCACTTGTCATATGTATGAAAGAGGTACATTTTTTCTTTCACCGAAACAGAAGACAAGCAAGTGATCCTGTTGGTTGTTGCCATCATATGCATATAATCAGGATGCAAGATTACAAATATAATTCCACGGCTATTAGTCTTCTACTCAACAATAATTATTCTAATTCCATGGCTGTGAAGTGTGGAAGAGTAGTAACCTTAACTTTTTAGTTTTTACAAGTTGTAACTTAAGTAATAAACTTATTATCTGGAAAAAAAATTCTAAACTTATAATATAAATATATATTATACCTATACATACATATGTGTGAAATGGGGATGCGGGGAGCGTCAGGGAGGAGAGGGGAGCGGGAGGGAGGAGAGGGGAGCGGGGAGGGGTGGGGATCGTGGAGGGGACTGACAATACCATCCCTTACCCGATCCCCGAATTTTTTTTAAAAAATAATCTCCATACCCTACCCGATCCCCGAAAAAATCCCTGAATCCCCTACCCATTTAGGGAGGGGACGGGTTGGATCGACGCGGGTCGGCCGAGATGGCCATCCCTATTCGTTGCTTAGATTTTAGATTAACAGTTGTTATGGCATTAAAATTCAACCCCAAAAACTGCAAGTGGTCTCAATGCTAGAAAATGTACCCTGGACGGATGACAGTGAGGTACCCCAAGGAAAAGACAATATACAGGATGCTATTAGGGATGGGCATGGGGAGGGTAGGGGGTGGATACCACTACCTCCATCCCCAATCCCCAAACTCATATCAATCCCCATCCCCTCCCCAATCTCCACTGGGGATTTTTTTTTAACCTCCATCCCCGCCCCAATGCGGGGAACGGGGATCCCCGTGGGGATTCGGGGATCCAAAAATTCGTGTACAAATGTATGTTTGAAAGACATCAACTATGCATCAGACCATACCAAAATATCTCACAATGTCCATGGACTTGTCATATGTATGAAAGAGGTACTATTTTTTTATCCGAAACAGAAGACAAGCAAGTGATAATGTTGCCATCATATATATAACAAGATGCAAGATAACAAATATAATTTCATGGCTGTTGTCTTCTACTCAACAACCATTATTCTAATACCATCATATTTTCAAGCACAAAACTCATAGTTTCAAGATGAACAAAACAAAATAACTACTTCCAGTTTCGAGCTAAACAAAACAAGATAACTAGTTCTAGTCTGAACAAAACTAGATTACTAGTAGCAAGAAACATCAAACAAAAATCATAAAGTAGTTTAAACGAGTCTCCTTTTCCAAAAGTTCCAGCAATTTGATACTCCATGCCATCCAAAACCAGTCAATAAAATCGAATACCTGACATGTATCAAAGAAGTTAAAAATACGTGATCAAAAATGAAATACCCGATCAAAATGAAAATAGAAAGAATCAATGAATGGATGACTTTCAAATACCCAATCAATCATCAACACATGTTACATCGGATAGACACTCATCGGTGTCCATATCATCATCGTAGATAGTTGGAAAAGGATTCCCCGGCATTGCCTCACCTTAAAATACGAAAGAAAACAATGATTGATAAATAGCATATAAAAGCATGACGAAAAATAAGACATAAAAAAAATACCTCCATTTTCAAGGGCCGCCAACCAACTTTGAGTACACATTAATGCTTCCAAAATTTTCGGATGGAGTCTATTGCGATTTGGAGTGACCACTCTACCACCGGTACTAAAAGATGACTCCGATGAAACAGTGGATACGGGTACGGCCAACACATCCCTAGCAATGGGTTGCAAAGTAGGGTACCTCAAGCCACTAGATTTCCACCAAGCTAATATATCAAAGTTATTACAAGTCGGTAACACCTGCTCCTCCAAATAGTGATCCAATTCTAACTTCGCATGTGAAATTTTACCTTTCTTCCTAGAATTAAGAAACAATGCATATCATTTGAGATCACTATCCGTAGAGGGTGGAGGATTGCATGAGGCTTCGCCATGATTCTTGTCGCTTTTGCCTTCATACACGGTAAGCAAGTCATAACAACGTGTCTTAATATTCTCAATCATCTCAACACCACGAACCCCATAAATATCTGTATAATAGCACTCAATCAAGGACATCTTGAACCTCGGATCCAACACGGCTGCTACTCCTAAGAATCCATGAATATTCTCCCAATACTTGTCATATTTCTCAATCATGTTCATGGCCATTTTCATCACCACATAATTCTCACATTCGACCCATTCAGACAATTTCAATTTGATCTCACACACATTTGCAAAAAATAGATTGGAAGTTGGATAACTAGTCCCACTAAACAACAAAGTGACCTTGTAAAAAACTTCTAATCTTTCACATATATCTATGGCTAAGTTCCAATCATCATCACTTGGGCAACATTTATATTGGTTATTCTTGAGTCTTAAACGGCCAAAAGCGCTCTTATATTGTATGGCAGTTTCAAGCATCAAATAGGTGGAGTTCCACCTAGTAGGACAATCAAGAGACAATTTTTTGCCACAAAAAACCCCCAATTGACGAGCTGCATCTTCAAATTGCTCCTCTCTCTTTGGAGTTGCTGTCCAAAAAGCAACACTATCTCTAACCTTTTCAATCGACGACTTAATGACATCTAAACCATCCTTGACAATCAAGTTAAGAATATGGGCAGCACATCGCACATGAAAGAAACTCTTACACCAAATATTATAATCTCCAAATTTTCCCAACAAGAGATTAATCATTGCATCATTGGTAGTACAATTGTCAACAGTCAAAGTAGACAATTTTCTATCAATATTCCACTCCAAAAACGCATCCATCAACACCTCACATAATGTCTCAGCTGTGTGTGGACATGGCACATACACAAACCTAGATAAAATAGATACTGTAGTCATTAAATGAACTAGGAACATTAATATAATTCTCAAGAATCCAAAAAATAGCATTAAATTTGCATATTAACATATCTGTAAATTACCTTAGAATGCGGCTTTGCAATTTCCAAGAATCATCAATAAAATGTGTCGTGATGACCATAAACCCCCTTTTTTGATTACTAGCTGTCCACATATCCGTAGTCAAGGAAATTCTACTTCGATTTTTCTCCATAAGCCTCATTGTCTTCAACCTCTCAACGTCATATATCTTCAGGATATCCCTCTTGATAGTGTTTCGAGAAACCACCTGAAACGAAGGTTGCAAAGCGTAACAAAATCTCCTAAACCCAAGGTGTTCCACCATGTTCAAAGGGTATTCATGCATTATTATCATGTAAGCTAGTTGTTTCCTAGCATATTCTGGATCATAAGAATAAGGCTGAAGTATGTTCTTTTTTCCCGGCCCCGCCATAAGACTAGGTGTCAAAATCTTCTGCTTACCATCAACCATTTTTCTTTTCAAACAAGAGTTATAATGATCATTCAAATGTGTTGTTCCACTCTTTTGTTCCGAAACCAACTTTTTTTTACAATACATACACCTTGCTTTCAACGCACCCGTCCCCTTAACTTTCACCTTCTGAAAATACTGCCAATTTTTACTCCTTAAGCCACTCGTATCGATAATCTCATCACCATCAGAATTTAGCTCATATACAACACCTGTTAGGGGAATTGAATTTGTTTCATTTGCTTGTGAGCTATCGCCTTTCGGTTGTTGTATGTCATTCGATTCCACTTGAATTGGCGTAGACGGACTCTCCCACATTGGTGGTGGCATACTGTGTTCACAATGAAAATACGCATGTAAGATGAGAAAATTGATAGACACATGACAAAGAAATATCATAAATAAGAGGTGTTTTTTTTCCGTCCTTATTCAATCTTTTTTGGAATTTGTTAGTTTTACATCAATTTATTGTGGTTTCTTGGTTCGTCTTAACAAGAGGAATCTAAAAAGCATAAAATCATGATGAATTTTTTTAAAAGTTCACTAAAGACAAAAATAATCCAAATTTTTGTGGTTTTTTTTGGATTATTTTTGTCTTTATTCACAAAACTTTAAGTAATAATTTTATACTTTTTAGATTCCTCTCTTCGAGACGAACCAAAACACCACAAAAAATCGACGCAAAACTAACAAATTCGGGAAAAAAAAATGAACAAAGACAAAAAAAAACAACCAAACTGATTTTTTTTTACCCGAAGTACCGCTAAGTCTCATGCAACATTCCTGGTAAGCACTTCCAAGTATCAAATTAAAGTACTCCTAATTAGCTGCATCGTTTACTTGGCATTGAAACAAAATGATTAAACATCAAATGATGTATTGCAAAACTGATCTTACTTCTTCTTCAATAAACAATATTTTAGCACCACTAGGTTGTTTCCAGTAAACAATATTCCTACGGGTCATTCACCTCCATTAATGGTTTGTTGAAGAGATCCTTTAGTCACAAATCTATATATACATATATATATAAAATAAAATAAAAACCAACGGCAAATCAGAGATATATTCTTGTATCAGGAAGAGAGAGTACCTTGACGATAGTGGAATGTTTGAGCGTGGTGTGACTAGTGTCATTGGCTTCGGCCTTTGAGACATCTCCAACAATCACCCTAAACGAGAGAGAGAGAGAGAGAGAGAGAGAGAGAGACATGAGAGAGAGAGAGAGAGAGAGAGAGAGACATGAGAGAGAGAGAGAGAGAGAGAGAGAGAGGGAGGAAAGTACCAGACGTGAGACGACCTTGGTCTTGACTCTTGGACGAGAGTTGAGAGACGTGAGAATTGAGATGATCTTGGTTTTGCTGTGAAGGAAAAAAAAGGAATAAAAGGGGCAGGGATTCGGGGAAGATTAGTAACCCTAATGATTAACAAGTTATAACTTATAACTTAAGCTATAAAAGGAAAAAAATAATTATAAACTCATAATATAAATATATATTATACCTATATATATATTGTGTGCGTGAATGGGGATGCGGGGAGGGGAGGGGAGGGGAGGGGAGGGGAGGGGCGGGGATCGGGGAGGGGACTAACAATACCATCCCCTACCCGATCCCCAAATTTTTTTAAAAATAATCCCCATACCCTACCCGATCCCCAAAAAAATCCCCGAATCCCCTACCCATTCGGGGAGGGGACGGGTTGGATTGGGGCGGGTCGGCTGAGATGGCCATCCCTAGATGCTATGCAACTTGATGAATCCAATGTGCAACTACCTACCCATCTGGATTATGCGTGTTCAGATGATGTACGTCGGGGCGATGAAGCCATGACATCCCCATTTGACAACAGAGTCAACATTGATGGAGGCTATCATGTTTCACCTGAACAAGAGTTTAAAATCCCCCAATAATGCGGACTCTCCGGTATAAAATTGCATGATGAATATGGGAGTTTTCTTAAAAATGATGACAGCCCATCAATATTTGATAATGCAAGGATAATTCGGGAGCTCCAAGAACACATATCAACTATGGAGAAAGATGTGAAAGTAAGGGATGAAACGCATGCGATGGAAATCAAAAAGAAAGATGAGATGATCGCAAGCATGAACGAAACAATCCTAAAACTTTTAGCTGAGAACGATCGGTTTTTCTTCCAAGTGGCGGAGCAAGAAGTACACAAGGTTACGCAATCGGTGAGACCACTTTCAGTGGAGAACCAGCAGCGTACCTTGGTAAGGAATATCAAAGCAAAGTGGAGAAAAGGAACAGAAAATGAGGGTTATGTCTACGCCGGAAAATGTAAAATGAAAGATTCGGTGGAATCAGATGTAGGAGTGGTTAACGATTTAGTGATCAATGTAGAGGACCATGTGATAGGACCAGAGAAGCAAGGATCGAAGCCTGATCCAATCAAAGGCCTCAAAACGAACAAGGTGCATCGCAAAATGCCAAGTGCGGACCAAACCAAGATAGCCCAGTTTTGGAATGAAGCTACTAATAGGTATTAATCTTGCTTTTATTCGTTGAACACTAGCGTACGTGCCTAACGCATTCTAATGTGATTGTGCCCTTAATTTTTTGAAGCATAAGTATGTGGTGCGGAACAATTTCTGGGGGCAATGTGTATGCTAAAGATTTGCGATCCCTCATCATGGACACTGCAATAACCGGGAATGTAAGTAACTAAAGCTGAGACAATTCTATTCAGTCGTAAAAAGATATTGTTTCATTCTCATTAGGTTATATTTATACAAAAGAGTAAAGAAATAAATACGCTAAGATCCCTTATCTCCTAATCTATTTACATAAGAGGATTAAGAATACACTACATACACATAACACCCACAACTTAACACTCCCCCTCAAGTTGGTGCAAAGATATCTATCAAGCCCAACTTGAACACAATGGGGTGGAAACTCTTGCTTCCAAGCCCTTTTGTGAATATATCAGCTAATTGGTCTTCAGATCTCACAAAAGGCATACATATCGAACCCTCGCTCAGCTTTTCCTTGATGAAGTGTCTGTCAATCTTTACTTCGTTCTGTCATGTTGTACATGATTATGAACGAAGTTTATAGCAGCTTTATGGTCACAGTAGAATTTCATAGGACCACTATTAGAAATTCCCAAATCATGCAATAAGGTTTGGAGCCACAAAAGCTCACAAACACCATGAGCCATAACTCTATACTCAGCTTCTGTGCTAGACCTGGCGACCACTGATTGCTTCTTACTTCGCCAAGTAACTAGGTTTCCCCCAATAAGAGTACAATAGCCAGAAGTAGAACACCTATCATCCACAAAACCAGCCCAATTAGCATCAGTAAATGCCTCCAACCGCAGATGACCATGATTAGAGAACAATATTCCTTTCCCTAGAGCTGATATGAGATACCTCAAGATACGATACATTGTATCCAGATGTGAAGTACGAGGATCATGCATAAACTGACTAACAACGCCCACTACGTAACTAACATCCGGTCGAGTGTGAGCTAAGTATATCAATCTACCCACAAGTCGCTGATATCCCTCCTTGTCAGTGCACTCTCCCATATTCTCACTAAGGTGATGATTCACCTCAATAGGAGAATCTGTAGGTTTACAACCCAACATGTCTGTCTCTTCCAAGAGATCAAGAATATACTTCATTTGGGAGATAAAAATACCTCTATCAGACCTTGCCACTTCCATACCAAGGAAGTATCTTAGTGAACCTAAATCCTTAATCTCGAATTCTTGAGCCAGACTAGATTTAAGATTAAGAATCTCTTCCACATCATTGTATGTCATTATTATATCATAAACATAAACAATAAGGATAGCAATCTTATCAATACTTCCCTTGATGAACATAGTATGATCGACATGGCTTTGTCGATAACCAAACCTCGACATAGCCTTTGAAAATCTTCCAAACTACGCTCTAGCTGACTATTTCAACCCATAAAGAGCCTTTTTCAACCTACACACCTTTCCCTCAATCTGAGATGAAGAAAAACCTAGTGGGATAGCCATGTACACCTCTTCTTCTAACTCACCATGGAGGAATGCATTCTTCACGTCAAACTGCAGCACAAGAGAGTAGAGCCCGCACAGAGTTCATCTTCGCTACTGGGGCAAACGTCTCCTCGTAGTCAATACCATATGTTTGAATGAAACCCTTGGCAATAAGCCTTGCCTTGTATCTCTCAACTGTACCATTAGCATTCTATTTAACAGTGAAAACCCATTTGCATCCCACTGATTTCTTCCCTTTTGGAAGTGATACTAGCTCCCAAGTGCCATTCTTTTTCAATGTTGTCATCTCCTCTACCATAGCTTCTTTCCACTTAGGTATTATGAGTGCATCATGCCAATTCTGTGGAATAGATATAGAAGAAAGAGATGAAACAAAAGCATAGTACGAAGGAGATAAACGATCATAAGAAACAAACTGGGAGATGGGATGCTGAGTACATGATCTAACACCTTTCCGAAGAGCAATAGGAAGATCATCAAAATTAACAATAGGAGGTTCATCAGAATTAAGAATAAGAGGTTCAATGGGAGAAGTGTCATTACCAAATGAGTCAGCTGAGGAGTTCGGAACTTGAGCAAACGATTATGATTGACAAGGTGGCATTACACAGGAGGACTTTCCTTTTTTTTCTGCTAGTGTTGGTATTTAAGTTAGACCCTTGCAGTCGTTGTATACGTTCTCCCTCATCACCACCAATGTCATGTGTAGCTCGTTCGATAGATATCGGCTCCTCTCCAGACTTTTCCTTCTCCCCCTTACCATGATTATTATAAAGCAGTGTCTCCCCCTCACCATAAAACATCTCTTCCTCCTACCTATGCTCACCCTGAAGAGATGGAGTAGAGGAAGAGAAAAAAGACTATTTACCAAAAAGAGACATCCATAGAGACAAAAAAATTCCTAGAATGAGGATCATAACATTTATAGCCCTTCTGGGTAGGAGAGTACCCAATAAAAACACATTTATGGGCTTTAGGACCCAACTTGCCACCAGAGGGATGAGGAGCATGAACAAAACACTCACAACCAAAAATACGTGGGGGAAGAGTTGTGACACGAAAACTGCTTGGAAGACACTCAAGGAGAGTGTTGAAGTTAAGAACACTGGATGACATGCGGTTAATAAGATAAGTTGCAGTCAAAATGGCTTCTCCCCACAAATATTTAGGAACATTCATGGTGAATAAAAGAGAGCGAGCTACATGACGATTTTTTCGTTCAGCAACTCCATTTTGTTGTGGAGTGTCAACACAAGTCGTCTGAAAAAGAATACCATTTTCATCCAAAAAAGCTTGAAAACTCTTATCTATATACTTAGTACCATTGTCGCTACGGAGAATTTTGATATGCATATCAAACTGAGTGCGTATCATCGCATGAAAAGATTTAAAACAAGAAAAAACTTTACTTTTTGATTTAAGTAAATACACCCAAGTGACACGAGAATAGCAGTCAATAAAAGTGACAAACCACCAATGACCTTTTAAAGAAGTAACAGGTGAAGGACCCCACACATCAGAATGGATAACCATAAACGGAGAGTCACTCCTTCTATTAATAGGAGCATAAAAGGAACGTTTATGTTTACCAAGCTCACAGGCTTCACAAAAAAATTGACTTCAAGAACAATGTTTAATTAAATTAGGAAAAAGTTTCTCCAAAATTCCAAAAGAAGGATGACCTAATCGACGGTGCCATTGACATAACATAGAGAGAGCAGAACCAGTATCTGCTTGCAGAGCTAGACCATATGATCGGGGTGAATGAGATGGATGAGGTGCTGATTCCAAAAAATAGAGGCCGCCATGTGCTCTACCACTGCCAATCACCTTCCCTGTATCCAGTTCTTTAAAAACACAATGGGTAGGAAAAAATGTTTGTAGACACCCCAATTTTAATCCAAGTGCATCGCCTATGACGAAAGGAATACGCGTAATTACCTCGGAACGATCGGTCAAAGCTCACAAAAAAAAAACCAATAAAATAACTAGTTTTTTGGCCGAGCGGTCCAGTTTGACGGCCGAGCGGTCTACTTGCCTTCATGTTGGCCGGGCGGCTAACATGATTGGTCGGGCGGCCAATCTTGGTTGTCAAATCGGCCAGCTTATTTCTGCAGAGATTCTTCACAGATGAATATATTCCCCAGCGCAGGGAATATCATCATCGCGAAGATCTTCAGAAGGATTTTCACCATCATTACTCTTCCCCCTCCACGGCTATAAAAACCCTCCTCCGCTCCTCACACAAACACCCCCCGACACACAGAGAGAAAAACTGAGAGAAAGAACGCCAGATCAAAAATCCATTATTCCATTGCTCTGCTCACTACCAAACCCCCCTTTCCCTTACTCCTACTCTCTCATTCATCCAATAGCCAACCAAAATATTTCACCTGAGGTATTTCCTCCCAAAACAAAGAAATCAAAATCTTTCATAGCTCGATCGTTCGTTCCGAAAAGGTACAACGCCGTTCATTTAATCGATTATCCAGTATTCTGAGGGGAGTTATTCTGAGCTCGGGATGATTCCCGTAATCATTCCCGGGTTCGAATAACCTTATTCCAAGCAAAACCTACCCCTCCGGCTCCGTATCGGGCGGTATCCTCCGTTATCGCACGATACGACCTTACCCGGGGTACAACTTTCTCAAAATCTACTTCTCAAGCTTATTTTGAATTCAAAGGAACCGGTTTTCTTCCAAAAGAAAAGTCTTCAAGGCGCTTTCCCAGTCTGCGAAATTTTTCAAAAATAGAGGAATGTTGGCCGGGCGGCCAACATACTTGGCCGAACGGCCAACATAGAAAGGCCGGGCGGCCAACTTTTGAGGGATAAGTTCCTCCCCTGTTTCAAACAGAATTGTGCTCTGTTTTCGGATTTTCTGGTTTAAGCCGTGGATATTACGCCGTTTCCCCTCAGGTTCTGCTTATCTATTATCAAGTGCATGTATTTCATTTTATTCCCATTATGGTTCTATGAATTGCTTGTTTATTTCTATTGTTCATGTTTTGTATCTTTGTTAAAGTTTTGCAATAAAATATTTTCTGAAAAATTCCACAAATATTTAGTAGAGACCGGAAATTGTTCGGGCGAGCGGGGTGCTTTTCAATAAAACCTTTCCCGACCGTAACGTGGCTTCCGAACCCAAAAGAATCTTTTCGCAGACCAAACCTTTTCCAAAACAAAAGTCATTCTTTTCAATGGTTTCTCGGGTACCAGAAAGTTTTTCGTATAAACCCCGGGTGGCGACTCACCATTTTTCGTATTCACTCTTCAAAAACAAGAGCCGCGAGCCGCGTGGATCCGACCGTCCACAATGTTACAGAGCAATTTAAAGATTGGGAAGACTACTAACAGATAGAAGGTTAGTAGAAAAATTGGGAACATGAAGAAATGAAGAAAGGGAAAGGGTTGGAGAACAATGAATAGAACCTTTCCCGAAAATAGCAGATAGAGAACCATCAGCAATTCTGACCTTATCCTTACCAGAACATGTAGAATAAGAGTCAAAGAGCAATGAGCAACCTGTCATATGATCTGTTGCACCAGTATCTATTATCCAGGGGGAAGAGCTAGAGGCAGTAAAAACATTAACATGGATACCTTTACGAGCAAATAAATCAGTGGCAATGGAAACAGAAGCGGTGATAGATGGAATATCAAGCTTCGCCAGACGGCGCCTGAGAGTTTGTAACTCCCCCTGAGAAAAAACATCAACTTGGGCAATTTTGAAAGCCTCCATCATATTAATAGGGAAAAGCGGTAACAGACTGCTAAAGACCTCAAGATAATAACCAGATAACACTCCAAAAGTGTAGAATAGTACTCAATACTGTCCAAACAGTATTAAACAGTCCCCAAATGGTTCCTAACAGAGTCCAATAGCGCCGAAGAACAAAAAACAATTATAAAGTGCTGTCGATCAAGAATAAGCCCTGGTACAGTTAACCCAGTGGCTATCGAGCATAGGAGAAACCAACCCTGTGTGCTTTAGACGCCTAACCGAGACAACCCAGTTGATTTTAAAGACAACCAGAGACAAACGCAAGTCGGAACAGGCTTACAAGAGGTCGTACAATGCTGATTGAGGGTCGCCAGAGGTCTACAATGCTCATCGACAGTTGTATAGTGAAAACGATGATGACCTAGTGAGATCCAAACTCAAACTGAGAATACCCAGTAGATTTGAAGACAAACAGAGAATACTCAGGAAGTTTTCAAACACTGTTGAGGTCAAACCAGTCAACTTCGAATACGGAAGAAACAAACTGGGATAACCCAGTTAGCGTTGAGTGTTGTAGGGTCCAAATCAAGACTACCCAGTCACCGTCGAGGTCGTACGATGGTCGGTGATGTTCGTTGAAGCCTATCGGATACCGTACAACGGTCGTCAGTGAAGTCCTGGAAGTTTTAAACGTGAACAATGGCTAAAGTGGCTGAAAAAGTGGTCTGCGAGATCTGTTGGCGGAAACCCAGTTGAGTTCGGCCCAAACAGATTCTAGAGACACCAACTTGAGACGAACAGTGATTGATGAACAGTAGTTGCGATAAACGGTAGCTGGTGAACAGTAATAGCAATGAACAGTAGCGCGATGAACAGTAACAGGTGAACAGTAATCACAATGAACAGTAGCGCGGTCTGGGTTCGTGGATAGCGTTGATGGTGATAGTGATGACTGATGGGTTTTGTCGTTGCCGAGGAGAATACTCACTCAACTCACAACAATGGTGGAGAATACTCACACATGAAAGAGTAGCGGTTAGATCGAAAGCTCTGATACCATGAAAGCTGAGACAATTCTATTCAGTCGTAAAAAGATATTGTTTCATTTCACATTAGGTTATATTTATACAAAAGAGTAAAGAAATAAATACGCTAAGATCCCTTATCTCCTAATCTATTTACATAAGAGGATTAAGAATACACGTAACACCCACAACTTAACAGTAACTTATTTGTATTACTGCTTTGTGTTGCTGAAAAATTGTCATTAGATACAAAGAAAATAATTTTTCATCACATGCCAATGGATGGTGGATGGTTTTTTCCAGTATCACGATGGTTGCTCAATAATTTTGAAACTCTATAGGTTATCGATGCATACTCGGAGTTCCTACTAATGGAACAGGAAAGAAGAGTTGCAGTTCTTACGAAACAAAAAGACAATGGTGGGTCCACACAAGGGGGTGCTACTTTGTCATCGTATGTATTCATGAGCAGCTTCTTGGTGAGTTTACACATATTGCGACCATTATTTAAACAAGCGACCTTCCATCTGAGTAGAAAAGAGTGATAGAGCTTAATAACTAATAATTAATTGGTCATACTATTGTTGGATGCAGAAATTAATGGCGGGAACGACAAATGACGAGCGTCGTCTTATACTTGGGCACATGTTGCCAAAAACAAGTATTTATCGGTATTTGTTATTCCCATCCACCATAATTTCCATTGGACATTACTTATGTTGGATAATTAGGAAGGAAGTTGGAATTTCTACAATTTGCTACGCCCGAAGACTAGTTTCGACATTAACTTAGTGGCAGCAAAACAGTTGGTATGTGTCTTGTTGGTAAATTATCTTTCCATTTTTTCAAATGTAGATAATGACTTATTGAGTTTTCATTTTCTATGATTAATGTGCTTCAAAAGATTCAAATCGAAAGTTATTACAAAAACAATTCGGGAGGGCTATTTTGCACGCAAGACTGCCAAAATATAGTCCAAGTGGACGACAACCCACAACAAGTAGGGCCTAGGTGAGTTGTTTCTTGTAATATCACAGTGCCTTGCTGAGGAAAAAAAGCCAAGACTAATAATTGATTTTTGTGGAATTTTTACAGCCTAGATTGTGGGATAATAGTTTGCCATATTATCCGTCAACACTTCCGAACGGAAAAAGTTGGGCTTAAGTTTCTGAAGGATGATTGTCGTGCAATGCGTGCTGAAATTATTCACGCATTTTTTAATGATGAGCTGCTCTCGTGGACCTCTTCTCAGCATATGGATGATGCCGAAAATAAGGAGCCAAATACAGAACAAACTATTGGAGGTGGTAAGAATATGGAAAACCATCACGCACCCGTAAGAAGAAATGAGTGTTTGTGGGTCATCAAAACTTAGACCATAGTTGACTAGTCGGATAGTTTCATAAATTTTTTTGGCAAGTGACAAAAATGTTTAATTGGGTATTGTGTTTTGGATGAATTGTGTTAATGGGATCTGATTATGTTTGGACGTGTTAATTAATGAGTGTTAGTGATGATATCAGGTTGATTATCAGTTTGTATGAGTGCTACATTTTCATGCATGGGATCATCTGTTGGTACAGCGAACATGGTACGTTGATTTACCATGTTTAATGGTGAATCAATGGTGAATCAATGTACCATGTACACATGGTGTAAAAATTTACCATCTCCATCGTGTGCAAGTGTTGATCTCTTCAACTACTGTAACACGTCTTTAAAAAAAAAAAAACTACCATAACAAAAAAAACATGACAATAACGACAATTGGGGTACAATCAACCTAGTCCGTTATACGAGTCAATCAAATAACATGGTGTATTTATTTTTCACTAAAAAGAGGACAAATTTTTTGGATTGGGTTACAAAGCTTGATAGTATCAATCCATGTTTACAACATGACATTACCATTATTCAACATGTAGGATTATCAAACCATATTCACTAATAAATTATCATTCAACATGTAGGATTATCAAACCATATTCACTAATAAATTATCAAACCATTTATTAGAACATATAACACAGAAAAGTACAAACCGAGCAATAATACCTTCGTTACCGGGTTTTTCCGGTTGCGCCAAGCAATTGACCTTTCTGCCTCCCTTTTAAAAATGTACCATCAAGAAAAAAGATGGGTAGACAGTGTCTAAACCCATTGATGCATCCACGGAAAGCAATGAATAGCCTTTTGAACCGTTTTGATTCCTCATCAACCTCCAACAAAATGTGACTACCGGGATTTGTGTCCCGGGTTGCTCGGACATACCACTTCAAGCTAGAAAATGAATTCTCATAATCTCCGAAAACATCCTCCCGTTCCACTGCCCACTATGCTTGGTTGTTTGAAACATCAAGCTGGTACTCCCTCTTCATTTCAGTAATTATGTCTGAAGGTGACTTCTTGGATTTGGCCCGGACATCCTCTACGATCAGACTACCTATTAACTCGAACATGGCCCTTGGATTCTTAGTTGTCCTTAATACAGCACCACATTTGTGCTCGTCCACGAATCTTCGGATAAAGAAAAAACCATTAGCTTGGAAAACCCGGCCATGAACTTCCCACATGCATTTCTTCTCCCCATTCCTATGTTTGCAATACGCCGTCACGCGCTCCTTATCATTCTTTATGAGAACACATATTCAATTCTCCGTTCGATGCAATATTTGTGCAAAACATCCCAAAATTCTACCACCCCGCCTACAAACCTCTGACTAACACTTTTAATCCCAAATGCCCATTCAGCTGACTTCAAAACCCTTTTTTTGGAGTTACAAATGATGGGGTTACCGTATCACCGTCATCCATGTTTGAAGTCAAAATCATTTACTTAGTTTGTGACATCTGACCGCTTGACCGACTCGAATTGGAATTTAGATCAGCCATAGTAAATTCGAGAGACCCATCTTCAACGACGACTTCAATATCATTCATTGCCCCAACCTGTGCAAGCTCAAACAATTTCGCCAAATCGACATCGTTCTCGTTGTTGATAAGTGAGTAAGTCATAATGAGTGCGTCAGGATCCAAATTAGTCCACCTCTTACATATCTTCTCCATAACCCTCCGAAATTTATACTACTTTTAATCAGTACGAGACAAATCTTGTCACCATATTTGCAAACCAGAATCAAACCATCCTCCATCGTAAAAGCAAAAACTGCAATAACCATATAACAATTAAATTTTATGGGCCATTAGACAAACATGATGAATCGGGTTATCATCTTTTGCTGTGTGAAAATTACCCTTGTGATTTAAACGGAAAACATGGTATATTGATTTATTCATTCAAACTAGTCCACTGCCATGAAAACATCCATCGAAATTGATTTGATGTTGAACAAATTTTCATATTTTAGTGGCAGAAAACTTACAAACTTACTACAAGTTACGTCGAAAAAAATAAACATGACATGGGATTGAATGAATTAAGAAAAAAAGGAACTATAATTGTTGCACACAAAAGAACTTAAAAAATGGTGACGTAGAATACCTTTTCAAAACTACGAGTGAAATTGTTTGATGAATTGATTGAATCCAACTTTTTGTTACCCGTGAATTGGCTGAATAGTTGATTGATTCCAGTTGATGAATTAAAATGGGCGTGGCTTATTGGTTTGCTTAGGACTATAGAGTTTGAAATTCAAAATCACCTTTAGGATGAGGCAATGAAACAGCTACAATTCAAAAACCAAACGAGAGTGGAAATAAAGACTTGATGTGATTCATCCTATAACTGACGTGAATAGTAGAATGGAAAAAAGGATGATTGTGGCCGGATTTTTTTGGTGTATTAGTTACTACTACAAGTTATTATTAGAATAGAATATATACTCCTCCTATAACTGTCGTGAATAGTAGAATGGAAAACAGGATGATCGTGGCCGGATTTTTTTGGTGTATTAGTTACTACTACAAGTTATTATTCGAATAGAATATATACTCCTAAAATAATTAATAAAGGTAATATGGTCCGAAAATCCATTTACTGGATGAAATTATAAATATTCAAAACGCATAGGATCGCATCATAATGGTAATATTCATACAAACCCCTAATTAAAATTTCCTTTATTTTATTAGTATTATTACTGTAATAACGGTCTCAATCATTTTTTAAGAACCAGAAATCCGCCCGACACGCCAACCTGAACGCTTTCCACCATCAAATCAGGTTGGTTGTTAGGAAGGTCCCCGATCGGATATGGTCAGCCTTTGAAAACCTCGATCGAAGCGGAAGACGGAGAAAAAGAGATGAGCGAAGAAAGCGGGAAGAGCAGAGGTGGCGAACAGCCGCAAGCCCCTCCGCCGCCGTATTATTACGGCACGTTTCAAGGCGTTGCGAACTATAATCCTCCGCCGCCTCACCCGGTTGTCGGTATCCCTCAGCCAGCCCCCCCTGCCGGCGCTTCAGTGAATCAGCCCTATTATTCTCTCGGATACCAAACTGTCCCAGGTACTCCTCATCTTTGTCATATGTAAAGCCATTCACATTCGTACGTCCATACGGATGAATATGTCTACTTATATGAAGAATCATATAGGATGAGTAATCCTACCTGACCAATTGTTGGGAAGTGTGAATGTTCCATTCCAAATTATTGTATATCTCATGTTTTGTGGGATTTGTTATTCGATGACTAATATTTTTTCCCCGAATTGTTAATTCAAAAGTTTTAGGGGATTTGCAATCCACTATCATTTTTAATCCGCCTATTCAACATGCCGGCTGTGTATTCAGCATAAAGGAAACATGGACACATGTTTGGTGACGCACGCTTAGGATACTTGCACGAGAATGATATGTTGGCAGTAGAAACCTAGTCTTTTGTTTTAAATCAGATTTAAATGTCATAAAATGCATCAGTAGTTTTCTGTTATGAAAAAAATTCGACTAGATACTAGACATAAATAACTGGGAAATAGAAAGGATAAATGTGGGAATACATATAGGAATTTGTTGTGTTTCGTTTTGAGGGTAGAAAGTTGAGTAGTGGATGGATTAGGTGGAATTGTTTTCGTTGGAATATTGCTTCTAGTGCGATTTTGCGCATAATTTATGATATGTCAAGGGTGCGGAAGACTGATAAAACCTGAGAAGTAGGATACCACTTTAAATTCACTATTATCGAATATCGATACCCTACTAGTAAATTGAGCAGTGAAAAACTATTTTGGTATATGCCCTATTAAATGTACTCTAATACTAGGCGAGAGATGTCGAAGTCTCAATGCCATAGTAGTTTGGAAACGTGACTTCGAGTATCTCAGAATTATCCGACACTTCGAGAAGCTAGGGACTATATCTGAAACATATATAGAAACTTCGGAAGTATCCGAGGAGTATTGGAATTCCTTACAGATAGAATAGGATACGGCTATGAATGCTTTCTAGAAGTACCCCTGCTTGATAGATTAGAAGTTTAGAACTCATTTGATCTGAAAAGCATGTGAAAATTCTGTCACTCGATTTTGGGATATTACTAGTCAGAGGTTGATTTTATTGAGACAGCATTAGGAAGACTGCAAATTTTTTTTATGCAGATGAACAATAATACCTGGATTGATTATAATGTGCTACTACATATTGTTTACCATGTAACTTGGCAGTGGATTCCCTTGCGAACTAGCTTACTACAAGTTTTAAATCAACGGGCTGGATTTTGGCTTCATAAAACATAAGTTTAATTGTCTGCATTTATTTGCAAGGTTTGCCAATTGGCATATATCGGCAGATTGTAGTATTTAAAAAATTTATTGATGCGTAATGGCTGATTTGTCCATTTCCAAATGCCAAGAATTGTTGTTTATCTCAAAATCTGATAGCTTGTAGGTACTTGGATACATTGGTCATAGCCAAGAAAGAATATTTAGTTTTTTATTTTGGCCAAGATAAAAGAGTGAAGGGGCGACCCACCTAGCTGAAAGTATGTTTAGTTGCTTACTTGAATTCCGTTAGAAGCTTTGTGCCTGAAATTAATATTTTTTTGGGTAAATATAACCTGTTATGATTGAAAGGCTCACAATTTATCATCCCATGTTAACAATCAATTAGGATGGAGAAGTATGTTCTTGTTGCTATTGTTTTTTCCTTTATCAGCGAAAAAATTTAATGAGGAAAACTTGACAAAGGGTACAACAAGTTAGGGAGAGAGGAGTTCTGCCTATACTCACCATTGTGACAGAGGCTGCAGTCACACTTAATAACTGTGACTTTGGACGTCTTCTCTTTGGGCAATTGGATTTATTCTGATTGTCCTATTTATGCCAAGAGCCTTTGATTAGGTTGCTTTGCTCTTTTTAGGTTTAGGACGAAAGAATTTGCCATACAATTACAGGTCAAGCTTGTAGTGATGGCTTCTGCTGCACACTAGGAAGCTCCAACACATCTACTGACCTCACGTATTCGTGTCTAACACGTGATGGATACAGCAAGACACTTTCTGGAAACGCCTAAATGTGTGCACAATTGTTTAGTATAATCTTTTACTAGGACACATTGTGGACACTCTAGGAAACTTTGGGGACACTTTTGGTACACGTTAAGGAAACATTAGAAGGTTAGAATTCAAATTTTAAACTTTTCCCGAAGTTAATTTCCATGGATATTTAGTTCATGAACGTTTATACAATGACCGTTGATTTATATGATGACGTCAATACCATTAGGTTTTTCTCATAATTTGATATTATATTTTTATATTGTTTATAGATGAATATTCAACATACATTTATAGAACAAAAATGCGTTTTGTATTAGACGTGTCGACGATGGGTCCATGTCCTACTTTTTGAAGAAATGACGTGTCTGCGTGTCCTTGTTGTGTCGTGTCCATGTGCCTGTCCTGTATCAGGATATGTGCTTCTTAGGTCATATGATTAAGATGGGGGTAACCAACATGATGATCTACAAACGTCCAGGGTCACTATTTCTCTGCACGGACTACAAAACTTTCGAGGATGTATATGGATTACAATAGTTATGTCTGCTATTTTAATGATATATTGCTGTCTATTGTTCCCCCATCCGCTTTATTATTAATTCTGTTTTGTTTTTGCTGTAGGTTATGCCATCGCTGAAGGGAGACCTATGATAGAGCGCCGCCTGCCTTGTTGTGGGATTGGGATTGGCTGGTGCTTGTAAGTTCATAGGGATTTCCTTTAGCCCAGCACTTTCCTTTAAACAAGGACATATATTTGTTCACAACTATGATTAGTCAGACAAATGTGAATGTTACAAGACTACTAACATGGACTCGTCGCATCATGTAGGGTGCGGCGTGTCCAAGTGTCAGATTTAACGTTATTCCCATTTTTTACTTATGAAGTGTTGTAAGTCCTTTTTTAGCCGACAGCGTCCCTACGCTTGAAATGAATTCAACTCCTATAACCGCTTCCAAGTGGGAAAAACACATAGTTAAGTTTTTTTGAGGCTGCATAGAGGACATAGCTACAAGGTCATTTTAGAAAACCATACGGACAGTGAAAAGATGAATTCCCTAAAAGATCATACACCGATATTAACCAACCCAATACACTGACAAGACCCAATGCACAGACAAGTGAAGGGGAAATCCTTTAAGAAGGGTAACCCAATTGTATTTAAAAGTATATGAATCTTGGAAGAATTTAGAACATATCATTAAAAAGTACAAGTACTCAGAAGCATGCTGCATAACTATGCAAATCGTAAAAGAGAGATCCAAACTTAACGAAACGGAAATATTGCAGACCAAAGAAGCCACTCACCAATTAAAAGCTGGATAACATGAGTTACATCATGAGAAAAAGGAAATATAAAAGGATCATAATCGCAACCCAATTAACCTAAAAGTGAAGTACATATAAGCTACAGACATAAAATTACGAATACAACTGTGAAAAGCATGATTGTCATACATAGAATCACTAATCAGGCACATTACGAAAAACAGAGTCCAAGTTACACAGCAACATCCAAAGTTACACAGTAACATCCAAGTTGAGGAGAGCAAAAAAAAAAAAACACAGAAGAGGGAAAGGAGTGCTGTTATTGTTGGCCGGGGGAAAGTCTAAGACTACAAGAAACCACTAGGAAAGTTCTCACTGAAGAGTTAGAAATATGATCGAAGCAAGGACATCATAGGAAGTCATTTGTGCTTCTTCCGGGCCAGCGACAACAACAGTTTGGATGGAAAGAGAGAGAAATAGAGAGATCTGGAGTTCGGATTGAAGAGAGATCAAGTCATGTTTGGTGAAGTAACTAGTTTAGAGAGAGAAAGAAGAGAATGAATCTGACACCTAAAACAAGAAGAGAAGAATGATATGCAAGAAACGCAAACACCGTATTTATCTTGAGTTGCGTCATACATGATAATTGCTTTAATAGCAATCAATTGGTCCATATGATTCACGGCAAGAATCGTGACTTAGTTACGTAGTATGTCGAACGGTTGTTTCGCCAGAGACAAGTTGTGATAGGAGAGCGAGAGGGAGACATTATGCAGTAGGAGAGACAGAGATTACTTTTAACCTGCAAAAGCAACTGAGTTGTTCACCAACTTTGCCCCCTGTCACATCTATTTGGAGCCACACAAAAGTGTAAAGCCCTCACCCACTCCCATTCCATGAAGAAAACAAAATAAAATGAATGTAAAGAGTCTAAAATAACCCTTACCAATAAAGCAGATTAGGATGAGAAAAATGGGAATTTTTAGTAGGCGTGCACAAAAAATGGCAACTCCTGAACCTATCCTTTCAACTCTTAGAAGTTCGGGGATATTCAACCATTATTATTAGTATAGTGATATAGTCCCTTTGGATTATGATGGTCAATCAGGTTGCCATTTATGCCTCAACTAAAATGCGTTCTTGGAGCTGTCATATGGTGTTTAGTGTAAAAACCCCCAAGCTGCTGACCGCAAGTACAGGGATTTGACTCTTAAGGCAACAATTTTAGTGGTTACTGCTACACATGACAAGGAACAAGAAGGGGTGTGCGTATTTGATCCTGGAGGATGTCTATCTCTTTAGTTATTATCAGATTGGTTGGTATTTTAGGATTTATGCATTAGGAACTCTTATTTATCCACTAGGAACTCTTATTTAGGTTAGTTTATCTCTATCTTATTCTTATTCTTATATTTATCTTTAAGAAAAGGCTACAATACACACCCTTTATTTGGGTGTGTATCATAAAAGTTACGATTTTTTTTATAAAAGTTACGAAACACACCAAAATGTTACGAATCATATAGTTACGAAAAACTAAAAAATGTTACGATTGCCAATGAGGTGGCACAAACTGGACCATACAATAGATGCATATGGTACACACCTTTACTGGGTGTGTATTGTGGCCATTTCCCTATCTTTATTGTTATCTTTTAGAAGAGTCAATTTAACGGACTCTATGGTTATTGTTTGAAACAGTTTTATGATGGAATGAATTTCTTTTGAGTTTTGTGAGGATGCCATTACGTCCCCTAGTTGTGGATTTCTAGGGTTCCTTAGGTGTGGATTCCTAAGGTTTATCTTTTATTGTTGTTCTTTATTAGTTATCCTGCATCAACGCATCTTAGAGCCATTCCACCTTTGATGCCAAAATGGCATTGCCAAAGTCTTTTTTTGGCTTGTTACAATGTTAGAAAGCCAAAAAATAGCAATGTCACTGCACCGGTTTGGTGCCATTTTCTCAATATCTAAAATCCAGACCATTGAATTATACCCATCTAATTTTTTGATGCAAGTTAAATGGCTTGGAAAGTGTTGCAAGTTTGGCAATTGCCAAAGTTGATGCCAAATTTGGCACCAAGAATGATATTGTCTGAATTTGGCACTGAGTTTGGCACAAGGAGGGAAAGAATTTTGCCATTCTTGATACCAAATTTTGGCTTCGGCATGGGATTTGACACATGGGTAGACTTGCTCCTAGGATGAAAGCTTCTGACTCTGCGTAGCATGGGAAACAAAATAACTAAACAAGCCATTTTATGGTATGATATTATAAATTATGTATTGGTGGAAGAAAATTTGAAGGGGACAAGGAAGATTAGATAATCCAGTTACAATTTAAACATGAATCATATGCTATTTCAAGGAGTAAAATTTTGAAGTAATGAAATTTATTTTTTATGTTCCATGCTTGAATGATGATCAAACATGTGTCATTGGATGAGTTTGTTTTATGGTTGATTCATTGTCGTTTTTTGACTTTGGTTGCTAGGTTTTTGACTGGTTTCTTTTTGGGTGCCATTCCCTGGTACATTGGAGCTCTTATTTTACTATTTGCCCGGGTCGATTATCGAGAAAAACCAGGACTTGTCGCATGCATGATAGCTGTAAGTGTTCATAATCCACTATCATAATTTATATCATTTGTTTTTTATTTTGTGCTCCAATCATACTTCTAGTTCTGGTGTGCGGTAAATTGTTTGAAGTCAGTTCCAACAACAATTTTGCACTTTCATAGCTCCTTTGGTCATGATCTTCTTTCAAAAGCAAACTCATGTATGTTTGAGGCAGGCGTGATACACTGTAAGTTTTGCAATTTAGAGATGCACAAGATTTCCATTATCACATTATCTATGTGTGTGGGTGTGTGGGTGTGGCCTGCATATGGCCTGCATACTTGGGAAGGCATACATCAGTTGGATGGCTTCTTCAAAGGGCCAAAAAATTCCTTCAAGGATATTCAAGATAGGATCTTGGAACTGTTTCAGCACTCCTTTACTCTTCGGTTTAATTCTTCCTCTTATGCTTGTGTGACAAAGACATATGGGTGAGAGAACTGATATGTATTTCTGAATTAATAAGAAGGGCTAAAATACTCAAGCTTAAACCAAACCAAATAGTGCAAACAGAGATTGCCGAAGATGTAATAGGGTCGTCGGAGATGCTAGGGTTCCGGTGAACTGCGTCTAGGGTGAGATGATGAAGACAATAGAAATGTTGAGACAGGATGCTGAGAAGCCAGAATATATGCAAACAGATGCAGAACAGAGGAAGAAAGATTCAAATGCAGATTCAGAAGATTCGAGTATTCTAAAAGTTGGCCAAGTCGACCGACTAGTCGGCCCAAAGTCGCTAGGCGGAGGTCCCCCAACTTGATTGAAACCTGACTAGTGGGCCGCCTAGAGAGAAGGCAGCGATTAGTTAGCCACAAGTTGCTAGTCGGCAGCCAACCGACCTGGGACCAATTAGCGTCTTTTAGAATCTTGGAAGATTTAGATCAAATGCACATTTGGAAGACACAGATTCGGAAGATGCAAATTCGGATGATGATCGAGAAGAGAGAGTGACATACAGTTTTCTGATGTAGATTTCAGATGCAAAACCAGATAAACAGAGCTAAAAATCAAAGGGACAAAATTACAGAGATGCGAAATTAGAGAAACAGAGCCTGAGATATCATGATACGTTTTAGAAAAGATACGAAGAAATTGTATTACATATGAGCGCCCGGCGGACAGTGGCGGGGCTTAGGCCACCTGCTGGAGAGCAAAAATCTGACTCCGACTGGCCTAGATCTTATGGCTCTGATATGTTGAATAGTAAGCTTGATTGCTGTATTTCCCACATGAGAATTTGAGAGTCAAAGATTTGATATGCAAGTGGGAAGATTTTGGATAGCTATGGGGCAACAAAGTCTTGAAAGGCTGTTGTTGCCAAAGAAGAGTAAGTCAAGTTTGGAGGCGCATTAATTAAGCTTGTAAAGCAAGAGTACAATATGAGTTGCACCAAAATAAGTAAAATGAGAATGCTAATTAGCCAAGATGACGCGATTACCCTTATGCTCTATGTACGATGTACTATTCTACTCGGTTTAGGTATTCATGTTGGTTACTACTTACTCGACACTCGGATAAGGGTATGGGATCATTGCCCGATAAGTTTGTTGGACTTTCTCCTCGGAAACTTATTACGTTACTCAAACTTACTACGAAGTAGGTATAGAACATGTATATCGTGCATGAAATGTCCCAAGGCACCTTGGAACCCCATTTATCCAAAAAGGAAAATATACTAAGGGATATTAATTCTTTGTCATGTCATTGCATCCTTGAGATGTAAGATCAGATGAATTCGATTCTTAGATACAGTTGTGCAATCCATAGCAATACCAGTATACTTGAATTGATATAACACAGCGTACGCTAACATAAAAGTAATTATAACCACTTTCATATCTCACGTAAAGGTAATTATAGCATTAGAAAGTAAATAACAAAATGTAGCATCACTGATAGGTTTTGTGACTAAGATGTTCAGTTTTATGGGAGGTAATCATAACATTTTTTGAGTTGGCCTCTTTTTGCACATCATATCAAATCTAGTGCTGGTTTACTTGCTTGATTCAATCAAGCATCCAATTGTGTCACACTGTCACCCTTGCAAATGGACTAATATTATTTATAACTATAAAAAAAAAAAAAAAAAAAACACAGATACAAGTAGGGGTTTGGCTATTAACCGTTGACCTGTCCGTAACCTGAACCAACCTGACCTCAATGGCTCGATTTAGAAGTTCATGCAGTCAGGATTGGTTACATCGTTTGTTAATTTCCGGGTGACAGGTTATAATGGGATTTGAGAGTACGCCGCCCTGTAAATCCAGCCTGCCCAAATATGTAAATTCTACACGTGTTACCTTTAAGAGTTTTCATTTGTCACAACCCATGTGTAGTCTAAGATTGTCTAACATCGCTACAAGCCAGCTCATATTCTATCGTTACAATCATGAAATCAAAACCCCCAATCTCTCTCTCTCTCTCTCTCTCTCTCTCTCTCCACAAGGGCGCAAACCAAGAAACTACTCAGAAGTCCACCGGCAGCAGATATCAAAGGTGCAGTGATGATTTGGGCCTCTCCTTTTCACATTGCTAGGTGTATATAGCCTCAAAGTCAACCAAAAAATCCCACATGACCGAACTTGACTATCAATTTCATGAAGTGATACAGTTAGTTTCAAAGATACAATCTTGTGCAATCTGTTTCCCAAAACTTTCACCCGATAAGTTTGGTTCTGTTGGCCGATCTATGTCAAATTCAACTCGTGCTTACCCCTAGATAAGGGCACAGATATAGACACGATATGAAATAGGCACATTTTTTGTAAAAAAATTTAGGACATGAACTCGTTCGGAATGCATAAGGCCATTATCTGTATGTGTGTGTGTATATTGTCGATAGTGGTATCTTTTATGTATAATGCAATCATAAAAAGATTATTTTTATGTCAAAAAGGATTATAGAAACATTAATTATTCTACCAAATTTAGATAGAAATCAGCAGCCACTACGTATTCATGAAGCAAGCGTCATTGCATTTTGACGTCTTTATGTATTCCTAAAGCTTTCCGATGGTCCCATCGGTCCTCAACATGTCTGACTAAGAATGTACAATAAAAACGAGACACGTATTGAAGGGAATTGGACACGTGTCCAGAACAACCTATGTCAGATATAGATACGTGAGGCTGTTGTTATGTATGCGCTTCTATATGAATAGTAATTTAGTACGTTCTATTTTTCTCCATTGTCATCAATTGGCATCTCCAACTTTTGCCTCTTCCTTTCACGTTTAAAATAATTTTAATTGCTCGCTTTCATTGTGGATGACTGGAAGACTTGTGTAGTATTTGAATCGTGAATTTTGGAGTGAAATGGTAATTTAAGGAAGAAAAGACGTACAGAAATTGAAGTGAAAGAAGTCAACTTTTTCCTTCATTTGATGGGGTTAGAAAATGATGACACAGTGAACAAGGATGTAATTTTTTATTTTTCTATTCATTGAAATAAGAATAATTTAAGTTGTTCAGTTTTCTCTCTTGCAAAGAATGCCATTTCAATGCTCTGATTGCAATTTGTGATCGAATGCATGCAGGCTATTCTTGCTCTGATTGCTGTAAGCTTTGGTGTGACAAAGGCAACTCATTCCTGGTAAGGTGGATGCTGATTGCCACCAGTTGTATATTAGTATATTACTCATCATAAGTATCCCAGAAATTTCATTTCATTTGACTTAATTTTTCTTTGGGAATGTTTCTTTTTTGGCTTGTAAATGCAATCTTGAAGCCAAGGGGTGTTCATGTATATTCGTCACTATCATGTATTTTTGCAAGATATATCATTTCTTTCATAAATGCAAATATAACAAATACAGAACTACATATGCACCTTTTCAAATGATTAGGTATTGGGAAAAATTTCAGTTATATCGCTTCAATTTTACCTAAAAATTCACTTTGGCCCTCCAAGTTTCAATTTGGACAATCTTAACCTTGCATTTTGGAATTTGTTTCAGTATCAACCCTCTGTTGACTTCCGTTCATATTGTGAACGGAAAACCCACATGCTGGAACAGAAATTTTCCTTAGGTATTGTCTTTGTTGATTCCAATTCCCGTTTTCTCATTGCGGCAGATCCATGAGGGTCTTCCCTGAATGTCACAATTGGTTTTGGCTCTCTATGATTTGGAGCTTATGATGACCATTCGGCGTTTCCTAAGCATATTATGGCAGGTTTATATTTTGACAGCTGCGAGTTAGTACTAGTTTTCAGCTAAACATGGTCCTTTGTTGGACTAATATTTCATTATTTCTACGAATATGGATTTCAGAGCCTAGTTACAATTTTAAGATTCCCCGAATCTCATTACTTTTGGAAATAGGGTGGAAACTTATGAGATTGGTATTACACCTGGCTGCTGTATTTATGTGTTGTGAAACTGAGATTCGAATCCATGTAGAATCATCTTAGTTCCAACCCAACTTTTGGTTTCTTTTCTTTCATGAACGGCCAAGTCCACCCCAACATTTTGATTATACATCTAACTTTTGTTTCACAACTTGTATTGATTCAGTAGTTCTTCCCGTTTTTCATTCCTGGACCTCGTTTCTTAATATTGTTACTCTTTCATGCTGCGTGTCGAGAACCTCTTCAACACGATCCACTGATAGAATGTTGACTACTCATACGGAACGTATCATAGTGTCACGGGGCGACTCTTTTTGTTGCAGCGGAAGGTTTTCCCGTGAGGTGCTTGTGACCCACCAAGTCCAAATCTGCCTGATTCGACTGTCCAAGTGTTAATCGTTCAGCTGTCTTACATTTCAGGACCCAACGCTTTGTTACCGTTAAGGACGTCCCGCATCACAAATGCCAACCGATGACTTGATACCTCCCGAAGTCTCTCCATGTACGGCAACAGTAGCGTCCTTGCACCAAGCTTACTTGGGAGTAGGGCTGTAAATGAACTGAGCCGTTCATGAACTATTCGAGACTCGACTAGGTAAAGGCTCGTTTGAGTTCGATTCGGATACTAAACAAACTGAACTTGAACCTCGATTTTAGGGTCGTTTAATAAATTAGCCGAACCTGAACCTGACAATATTCGGCTCGATTAGGCTCGCAAACTTGGAATATATGTATATCTCATAAGAATTTCTTACATAACCTTGGATATGTATAAACTTTTACATATACATAATGAAATTTTATAACTTGTATAAACCAATAAAAGTATTATAAACTTAAATTTTTATTTTTGATCGGCAAGCAAAAATTTATTAAAGAAACTCGATAACGGGTACATCGAGAAGGAGAAGATCCAACCAAAAGTTGAAACACCCAATGGGCATAGCCCAAACAAACACCTATGGGTCTAAAAAACCCTGATACATCAATGAAAACACACCCGAAGCCAACAAAGCCAAATGAACAATAAAGCACAAAAAGCCTAGCCCAAACAAGTAGGTAAAGCCCAACCCCAAGAAAACCCAAAACCTAACCCTAAAGCAGTATGCAAAACATCCACCACCACCTCCACCGAAACCTCCGACAGCCACCACCAAACCGAAAGCCACCACCATTCCAAACCACTGATCCACCTCTGGATAACCCAAGAAAAGTGGCGCCAACCAACAACATACCAGGCTGACTCGGCTGCTCCCTGAGCCGTTAAGCAAAAACTACAGCACCCACTGGTAGCCGCAGCAGGAGACCACAACGGCCACGACCCCACCGCCACACTCCATGCCGTTAGGCCGAAACCGGATGACCCAGCAGAAATCCGGTCGGAGATGCACTTGGAGGCGAGGACCGAGAGATCACAGTAGAGAAAAGCAGTAGATCCATACGGCAATAAGATCAGGGGGTCGGAAAAAACAAGATCAGAGAAGAGACAAGAATAGGAATGTCTCACCACTGCTGTCTTCATCGACATCCGAGAGTCCCTTGAAGAGCCGCTTATCAAAGGGCAAAACGACTCAAGGACCACCAGATGTGAGAACCATGACATGCTGCCGCCTTCCGCACCACCGCCGCCACCCAACGCACAGTTGCCGCCGATCAGTTTTGAATAAGGAAGAATAAGATTAGAAAAAGAAGGGTGAAAGGTATAGAGATGGAGAGATAGAGAGAGGGAGAGAGGAGAGAGAACGGGGGGGGGGGGGGGGGGGGAGGAGACGCGGCGGGGCGCCTCCCCCGCCCAGATCTAGCCGCCTGTTGTGTTTGAGAAGAAAGGTAGAGAGAAGCCAGAGGGTTTTTAGAGAGAGAATGTGTGTGTGCATGTATGAACTTATTTATGTACAAAATAGATTTTTTTTTTTTTAGTTCTAGACTTATATTAGAGCATAAATATCTGGTATTTTTTCCTCGTTAAGGCTCGTGAACAAGTTTGAGTTCGACTCAAACCTAGGCAGGTTTGGCTCAAGCTTGGCTCGTCAAATTTTCATTGAGTTCGAGTTCGGCTCGAGTTCGTTTAAAATTTTAATGAACGAACTTGAACATTCTAAAGCTCGACTCGATTCGGCTCTTTTTACAGCCCTACTTGGGAGCAAGGCACTACTCAACTGAAGTCCTATGTCATCAAGACTTCCAAGCCACACAACTTGTACATAGCAAAGTCGCCAGGCTTAGCCAACAAGCTTCCGATGTCTATCTGGCCATTATGCACACCCCTGTGGCTGTGAATGCCTTGCTTAACATTGAGGGTCACTTGCGCGACCACGATGTAGTCCTCTGCGAGCCCACGAGCCATTTGTGGCTTGCCCGTTAAAGGCCATTGCGCATTCATCGCATTGCACTAGCATGCTGCCTAAGTAAGGCAATATGCTTGCGACCTTAATTTGCAAAGAAAAAAAAAATATGAAAGGAAATATAAAAAAATAAGGGAAAATGAAGTAAAAATTTAGTATAATCTGTTGGGTGGATGTCATTTCTATCACGTGTACTTTGAGCTAGCATCACTTCTAACACCAGCCGTCCAGCAACTGCAATTTTAGGCACCCACACCCTCATACAGTCCTACTACTCTGTTAAACGATGGATAAAACTTTGTTTAGAAACTAGACAAAAGCGCTTAAAGTGATAAGTGATTCTATTTTAACCCACAAAAAATCTCTCTAGCCGCAAGTTCTCTTTACACTCTTCTGAAGATTTGTGTTAATCCTAAAATACCGTCATCTTACAGCTTGACTTGTTTTGTGTTGTTTAATGTTTTAACCTGGGGATATGATCGATAGATATAGGAAATACTTCGAGGGTGAAATGGTCGTTCTACGTTCCAAGTTACGATTGTTACGATGACAAAATCAGATAACAACGAATGTTGACAATGTGGTGTTTATTGGCATGGGTTCGCATAGAAGAAACAGTTTTAGAGCACATTGAAGTTAAGGGCAATTTTGGATTAGATTCCCGTAAGCACCCATCCCCCTCCCCAAGTCCCCTAGGATAGAGTAGATTAGGATTAACGAATGACAACAAAAAAAAAAACCTTGTTCTGAATATTTGCTTTCGGCTCCCGGTGTAAGGAGGAACACTGGTTGGCACTTCGTAGTGTCAACAAGTGGATTGATTTTACCCCGTTACGTTCTAGCGGCCGATAGGCCAGTTCTTCAGGCGACAGACTGATTATGACGGTAAATTTTACTGTTGTATCGGGTATTTACTGCATGCCCTTGCTTCATTTCCCTTGTGTGTTTCTTTGTTGTCCAGATCACCATATTAACTGTTTAATGGCTAATAACCAGAATAAAAGCGAGATCAAACTAAATAATTGAAAAGCTTCTTGTCAAACAACTGAAGGCCAACCATTCGGTTGGGCGGAGAGGGGTTTCTAACACTTCCCCTCATTTACCATTGGCTCCCGAAAATAGAATCTATTTCTGGTTTCTTGGTTCCTAAAATCAAGTGGCTACTCTAAATGATTAAGTGGGCAACAACGAGCGCTTCTGAGATATGGACACGCGGCAATGGGTGTCACGAGTTCATGTATTCTGTGGCGTAACCAAGAATATTCATCATTGGGAGCATTTTAAGAACAAAAACTTCGGTGACAGCAAACCTCTGACAACATCTCACTGACTCACGACTTGATGTTTGTTAGTGATGTGATAGTGGTGTTAGTTGTCACATCATGAGAAATGAAGAAGAGTTCCCAAGTTTAGGGGTAATATTTTGTTCATCCATCCAAAATAATGGGTGAACATTACTCATTATCCATACGGGGTGAAAATTACTCACTTTTTGTAAAGTTCATGCCGGATTTTTACTTCATTGATGAGAAATATTAATATAGTGGGGCTTATTTTTGTAACAATTCAAGCAAATCATTCTCATTTGATAAGTATTTGATCGAAAAACATGCTCTTCAACAAAAAAATAGATAATTTGATTAAGAAGTTACCTCTCCAATTGAGATATATTTTTACAGAAACGATTAAAAGGTTAAGACACTAAAAAAAATGGTTTTGACTACTGAAGTGGACCTAGTTCGAAGTGGGACCTAGTATGGATCCTAAATAAGGTAGATAATGTTCACCCTACTTTCAGCTATTGAACAAAGGGAGCTTCTATTTGCAACCCTTTTTCCCTCAATACAACCCATGCAAAATAAATACCAAAACTTCCCTCGCGAAAAGACCATTTAGCCCCTCAAATTACTTCATACCAACCCACCCCCACTTTTTCCCAATTGCTAATACAACCCAGTGCATCTTCTTCTTCCTTCATCAGCGTTTTCTCACTCCTCCCTCCCACGTCAAAAAAATCCCTCCTCCTCCTCTAGCCATTAACCCCCATTGCCTCTCATGCCCCTCATCTCTCCTCTCTCTCAATGAAGAACCTTGTTGAATCAATGGAGGGATCTTCTCCCTCACTAGATTTAGGAGAAGAGCTCCAAAGAGTATTGGAGCAATTAGTAACTCCAAATCCACCAATGGATGCACAAATACAGACCACGGAGGAGTTAGAGGAAAACATGGAAGTGGAGAGCGAGTGTGGTATCCCGGAGATGAAGATTTTCGAGCAAAAAACGACCGAAGAGGTAACCCATTGGTTTTTCAATTTCTCAGTCGCTGTTCGTTCGAAACGTTACCACAGTCCTAAAAATTTCACTACATTTCGGTAGTTAATTCCCGAAATTGTTCTAATTTTTGAGAATTTATGTCCGAAATAATTTGGACAATTTTCGGTAATTATGTACCGAATATTATTCTTAATTTCGGGATTTTAAATCCGAAGTGTAAAAACTAATATGAAAACTAAGTAGTCATTTCGGTTTTTAATTACCGAAATGGTTCTAGTTTTTTGACAATTTATGTCTGCCATTATTGGCACAATTCGGTAGTTATCTACTGAAAATATACCAAATTTCGGGAGTTTAAATCCGAAGTGCAAGAACTAATGTAAACTTAATATGTTCTTATAATAACTTCATCTTAATTAATAGTAAATTCAAACGATGAACTTTTATGTGGATATTTATTTGTTTAGTCTTAAATTTGAACATATGAGCTTATTTTTACTCTGAATTAGTCTTAAATTTCCACAACAGATGATTTTATCTATTCACATTTATGCTATGAAAATATTCGTAAATTTCAACAGATGAACTTATCTGTCATATTTATATTCTAAATTAGTCTTATTAATAAACAGATGAATTTATATGTTTTTATTTATATTGTAAATTTATAATAGATGAACTTATCTTTTCTTATTAATACAACAGGTTAACTTATCTGTTCTTACCCGTAAATTAGTATTAAATTTAAATAGATGAACTTATATGTTCACCTTTATTTATTTTTTTATTATTACATAGTAAACATTTTTGTCGGTCAATATTTTCATTGGTCAACATCTTCTTTCCCATCTCCAATTACCATGTCCAGCGTTGGCAACCAACTCTAGCACAGTCACCGGTGATTGGCAAGCGTTCTGGCCACAATCACTTTTCCAGCGATGACATTTTTTCCGGGGATGATGTGGCGGGAGAGGATAAATAATTGAAATTTAGTGTGAGAGTATTGTTGTCTTGATTAAAAAGAGGTGGACCTCAAACCTTTAAAATAGGAAAATGCTACAATACACACCCCTTATTTGGGTGTGTATCATCTGTGAACGGAGTTACCTAGTCGGTTAGATTTCCGTTAGATTTTTGGTAACAAACTGTTCAGTGAAGTTTGTTTTTCTGTTATTGGGTAACGTCTGGTAGTTTTAGGTAGAGGCCTTTATAAGGTTTCTGGAGGTTCAGTTGTAAGCAACAAAAGAAAGCAAAGAAAATACATCAGTGGATATTTCATCTCTCTCTCTCTCTCTCTCTCTCCTTCTCTCCGTTCTTCTTCTTCTCTGTGTTCAGATTTTACTTAGGGTTTACAATTTTCTTTATGGTATCAGAGCATCAAAGACTACCGTCGTATTCTTCTCGATTCTAGGGTATTTCATTTCTCAATTTCAAGAAGTTTCACATACGAAGATTACAAATTGGTTCAATGGCTTCACAATCTGCTTCGAGTGCATCGACAGTGACAATGCCCACAGCTTTGGTATTTCTTATCTCTAATTTTTCGAATTTTGTTACAATCAAGTTGGACGCACATAATTACATGCTTTGGAAGAATCAAGTTCGTAATGCTCTAAATGCGAACGGATACTTAGGGTTTCTTGATGGAACGACTGTTATGCCATGCCCTGAGATTCTTGATTCAAATCAAATTAAAGTACAGAATCCTGAATATGTGAAATGGACAATGATCAATGGGCATCTGTTAGCATGTATTATTGCTACTGTTTCTCCATCAATTCAGACTCATCTTCTAGGGTTAGAACATGTGTATGAAGTGTGGACTTGTTTGTCAAATCGCTTTAGCTCTTTGTCTCGTTCTCATGTTCATGACTTACGGCAAAGACTGTTCAATATCACCAAAAAGTCCACAATGCAAGAATATTTGGATGAGATATCAGACTATGCACATAAATTGGCTGCAAGTGGTTCGCCCATTGATGATGAGGACTTGATATTCTATGCATTGAATGGTCTATCTAGTGATTTTGATCCAATTAAGAGTGCTGCAAGAATGAGAGCAGGAGACTTAAAGTTTGAGGAATTGACGTCTATATTAGAGGCTGAGGATATGATTCTTCAAAAAGCTCAAGTCAAGTCTGTTTCTAAGCCTGATAATTCTGCTATCTTAGTTGCAACACAAACTCATGGGATGTAGGGTGGAATGACCTCAACTTTTTCTGTTCCTACTCAAGGAAATGTTATTCCTTCACAACAAGTTAGCACAGGTTCCAATTATGTTTATCCTACTGCTTCTAGTGTGCAGCCCCAGTCACAATACTACAATCCAAATCAATTTAATAGGAATAAGGGTTTCAATCGAGGCAAAGGATATAGAGGTCAACAAGGCCAATCTCAACCATGGGTTTCAGGAGCTTGTCAGATTTGTTTCAGGACAAATCATACAGCCGCTACATGTTACTACCGACAGAATTTGGGGTATCAACCTCCACAGAACTTGGGGAATCAACCTCCACAGTTTACTTCATATGGACAGCAACAGTTTGTGTCACAAAGGCCATTCTCTTATGCACCTAACACCACTACTCAGTATATACCTTCACAGCAGTATGGATCCTCTCATTATCAAGGATTCTCTCAATTTCCAGGAGGGCAACAGTCTTCTGGATTGTCTCAGCCACAGAGGTTACCACAGGCTCACTTCACTCATAATGCATCACTTGCAAATGTATCTTATGGACCACCTATGGTACCAGGGTCTGCAACTATGTCTGTTGGAACACCTATGATACATGGGTCTTCTTCAGTGATGCCTTCTACTGATGGTACATGGTATTTTGATAGTGGAGCTACCTCTCATGTCACAAATGACTTGTCTAATCTCTCTGTTCAGAATCCTTATAGAGGTGGTGCAGGTGTAGTTGTTGGGAGTGGCAGTACACTGCCCATTGCTCATTCTGGTAAAGGTCTCTTACCCACTCCTCATACTTCATTTTCTTTGTCCAACATTCTGCATGTTCCATCTATTTCACATAACCTAGTCTCTGTATATCAGTTTGCTAAAGATAACCACTGTAGGATAACCTTTGATTCCAATGGTTTTCTTGTTCAGGATCTTCTCACGAACCAAGTGCTTCACAAGGGTCCATGTCACCAGGGTCTTTATCCAATCTCTCCTTGTACTAGTCAGTCTTCTTCTACAGCTTTTATTAGTCAATCTTCCAATGTTTTGTTGTGGCATCAAAGGCTTGGCCACCCTAGTTTGTCTTTGTTTGACTCACTTGTTCATCAATTTCATTTACCTGTAAGCAAACCACTTCACTTTGATTGTTATAGCTGCAACATTGCTAAAAGTCATAAGCTTGTGTTTCCTGTTTCTTCATCTATGACTTCTGCCCCATTTGAATTGCTTCATATGGATGTTTGGGGTCCAGCTCCTATACCTTCATTTCAAGGATATAGATATTATCTACTTGTGTTGGATGATTTTACTAAGTATACTTGGATTTTTCCTCTACAGTACAAGTCTGAGGTTAAACAAGTAGTAACAGAATTTAGAGCCTTTGTTTCTACTCAGTTTAATCAAACCATAAAAGTGTTTCGGTCTGATAATGGGGGTGAATTTGTCAACAAGTATTTGTCTCATTTGTATCTTCAGTTTGGCATTCTGCATCAAACTTCTTGTCCCAATACACCTGAACAAAATGGGTCTGCTGAAAGAAAACATAGACACGTTGTTGAAACTACAATCACACTTCTCCATCAAGCTTCCTTGCCTACACAGTTTTGGCTTGAAGCCCTTAGTACAGCCATATATCTTATCAATAGATTGCCCAATTCAGCAAATCATTTTCAAGTCCCTTACAAAGTTTTGTATCATAAAGACCCAGATTATTTCACTCTTAAACCATTTGGGTGTTGTTGTTTTCCTTGGATGGTACCATATGCTCCACATAAGCTTTCTCCTAAATCTAAACCTTGTATTTTTCTTGGTTATTGTCAAAACACTAAAGGTTTCAGATGCTTTGATCCTACCACTAATAAGATTGTCATTTCCAGACATGTTAAGTTTCTCGAGCATGATTTTCCTTATCTCAAGTTAGTTTCTAAAGAACCTTCTTCCTCTTGTTCCTCTCCACCTAAATTTCACATTCCTTTAGCTTACTGTGATTCAGAACTCTCTTCTTTTGTTACTCCTATACCCTGTCCTTCATATGTTTTTCCTCCTTCTGTGTCTCAGTCTCAAGTTTCTGCAGGAACCTCTTCCTCTTCCCCTGTAGTTTCTTCTTCTTCTCTGAGTTCATCAATCCCTACTTGCCCTACTTTGGTTCCATCCACACATTCTATGGTAACCAGGTCAAAATCTGGTATTGTGAAACCAAGACATCCCTTATCTTTAACTGCTACTACTTCTGATTTGTTAACTAGAGAGCCTAGGTCATATGTTGAAGCTCTCAAGCATCCAGTTTGGAAAAAGGCTATGCAAGAAGAGTTTGATGCTCTTATTAGTCAGGGCACTTGGACCTTGGTACCTTGTCCATCTAATGTCAATCTCATTGGTTGTCAATGGATTTTCAAAATCAAAAAGCATTCAGATGGGACCATAGCCAGATATAAGGCTAGGCTTGTTGCCAATGGGAATCAACAATGTGCAGGGTTTGATTTTTGTGAGACATTTAGCCCTGTTATCAAACAACCTACCTTACGAATTGTTTTGTCTCTTGCTGTTACAAACCATTGGCCTTTGAGGCAGCTTGACGTTTCAAATGCTTTCCTCCATGGCGTTCTTGATGAAGTCGTATTTATGAAACAACCACCAGGTTATTCCAGCTCAGCTGCTCCAGGCCATGTTTGCCTTCTTAAGAAATCTTTATATGGTTTGAGACAGGCCCCACGAGCATGGTACACATTGTTGTCCAAGTTTTTGCTTGCACATGGGTTTCTTCAGAGTAGGACAGACACTTCTCTGTTCATTCAACACTCCTCTTCTCATCTGGTTTTAGTTTTAGTTTATGTCGATGATCTGATTATCACAGGAAGTGATTCTGCTCTTATTTCTTCCATAATTACTGCTATGAGTTCTGCATTTGCTATGAAAGATCTCGATGATCTTCATTTTTTCCTTGGCATTGAGGTGCATAGAAGTACAGATGGGATATTGTTAACTCAGACCAAGTATGCTCAGGATCTCTTGGTCAAAGCTGGAATGGTGGAGTGTAAACCTTGTGTAACCCCTGCTGCAGTAAAACCTTCCCTTGATGCTAATTCTGCTATACCATTTTCTGATGTTCAATTGTTCAGAAGTTTAGTGGGCTCCTTGCAGTACCTTACGTTGACTAGGCCTGAAATTTCTCATGCCGTGAACAGTGTGTGTCAACATATGCATCATCCTACCATTTTTCACTTCACTGCCGTTAAACGCATCATTCGCTACATACAGGGTACTTTGGGCCAGGGTCTGTGGTTTCAGCCTGGCAAGTTTGTTCTTACTGCATTTTCCGATTCAGATTGGGCCGGGGATGCTCTTGATCGCAAATCCACCACTTGTTTTTGTATTTTTCTGGGGTCTAATCTAGTGTCATGGTCTGCCAAGAAGCAAGGTACCGTGGCTCGCTCCTCTACGGAGGCTGAGTATCGTGTCTTAGCCTTAACAGCTTCTGATATTACTTGGATCATACAGCTTCTGACTGAACTTCATGTCTCAGTCCCTCGTCCAGTGTCTTTATGGTGTGATAATATGTCCGCCATTGCTCTCGCTCACAATCCCATTTTTCATGCTCGCACCAAACATATCGAAATTGACTACCATTTTTTGCGTGACAAAGTTATTGACAAGCAACTTCTGATTCAGTATGTTAGCACACATGATCAGCTGGCTAATGTGTTTACCAAACCTTTATCTGCTGCTCAATTTTTTATGCTTGCTGCCAAACTCATGGTTCGCTCCCTACCCATGAGTTTGCAAGGGGGTGTGAACGGAGTTACCTAGTCGGTTAGATTTCCGTTAGATTTTTGGTAACAAACTGTTAAGTGAAGTTTGTTTTTCTGTTATTGGGTAACGTCTGGTAGTTTTAGGTAGAGGCCTTTATAAGGTTTCTGGAGGTTCAGTTGTAAGCAACAAAAGAAAGCAAAGAAAATACATCAGTGGATATTTCATCTCTCTCTCTCTCTCTCCCTTTCTCTCCATTCTTCTTCTTCTCTGTGTTCAGATTTTACTTAGGGTTTACAATTTTCTTTATCATCCCCTATAAAAGTTAAGATTGTTTTATGAAAGTTACGATTTTTTTTTTTATAAAAGTTACGAGATACACCAAAATGTTACGAATCATAAAAAATGTTACGAATCATATAGCTGAAAAGTTACGAAAAACTAAAAAATGTTACGATTGACGATGAGGTGACAAAATCTGGACCTACAATAGGTGCATATGGTACACACCTTTAATGGGTGTGTATTGTAGCCATTTCCAAATAGGAAAAAGAGTAGTGGATCTCTTACCTTTCTTAAATGAGTAGTGGAATCGGCCTTGGTCAAGTATGTATGACTTTAGACTAATTCTTTATTGATTTTCACAAGTTTTTGGTTGCAATTATATTCGTAATTTTAAGTATTTTAAATATTTATGAAGTTGATATTCAAATTTAAGTGAACGGTGGTTCAAAATTCATAACACCACTTAGGATTAGCTTGCCTAGCATCTATTGTATGAGGTTTTGATTTTGGAGATCGAACTTGACTTGTGATCGTCAAAAAGCCGGAATGGCCATGGCTGAAAGGGAAAAAAAAAAATCTAGTTAATCGCGTCATAGATATATCATGACCATGGCCGAAGGAAAAAGAAATCTGGTTAATTGTATCATAGGTATAATATTTGATATCAATGGAAAAAATCATCATACTGCGAAGTATTCATACTTCAACCCTTACAGTGCTCTTAATGGAACTTCTGGTTATCCCATGCTTGAAACTATAAATTTGATAGTATAGAAAAGGGATATGGTGCATGTGTATTTACCTTAGTAAAACTTTGAGGTTTGGTGGTGTGAGTTAAGGCTGCGAACGAGCTAAATCGATTCGAGCCATCTCAAATTATCCGAGCCTGACTTGAAAATATAGTGTGCGACAAAAAATTATGATCACGTTTTACTTGATTATCATTCCAGTCAAGCTCTAAATTGAGTAGCTCGCATGGGGGTGTAACTTTTTTTGATACCCAGTATTTACTCCATACAATCCAATTTCTCCATACAACCCACAACTAAAATTCCCCAAACAAATTTACTACATACAACCCACTAAATACCTCTAAACTTCTCACAATACCCCTCTATCAAAATCCTAAAAATTACACTTTTTCCCATCTCCCCTTCCCCATCGTCTTCCTCTCTCTCCCTAAAAAAAATTTGAAATCTCTCTCCCTCCCTCCTACTAGTCAACCACCACCTCTATCCCTCCTCCCACCTGTCGACCGCCACCTCCCTCCTCCCTCCCATCGGTCAAGCATCACCTCTCCCTCTCCTTCCTCCCACCGATCGACCACCACTATCGTCTCTCTGTCTGTGTAGCCCTGCAAGTAGCAAACTGTGAAAAATGAATTTTTGCTCTCGTATCTATTTCGATATGTAAATGTTGAAATACATCATATTTTTTGACAAGCTAAAGTCGCAAAAATATGATGCATTTCGACATTAGCTTGTCGAAACGTATGTTGTCAAATTAACAAATTTCCTAAGTATCTACTTCGGCATCCAAATGTCGAAATAATGTATGAATTTCGACATTAGTTTATCAAAAATTATGACGAATTTCGAAATTAGCTTGTCGAAACTGAAAAATCAAGGTTCCCTTCAAAACTGCAGAAAATTACGCAATCAGTCAAATCCCACAACACAGAGATATACGTGGAAAACCCCTGAATGGGTAAAAACCACGGGAAGGAATCAAAATCACTATAATCATTGTGCAGTTACAGATATACCTATCCAAACGAAGTAAATCCTCACAACGTTCTAAATATCACCTGCCGAGTCACACGTACACCGCACCCAGTGATCTTGATCTCCAACACCTTGAATCGCACAAGCCTTCCAATCGTTAGCCTTTCGAACTCCACAAAGAACTCTAATCGAAAGTTGATTGTTGAAGAATCAAACCCCTTGAAGATGAACTCTAAGCATCCGGCCTTCAAAGATCTTCAAGGTCCATTAAAAGAACTCTCACAAGTGTGTTTTATGCAAATAAACGCCCAGAGAGGTGGCTGCTGCATTCTCGCTTTTTTCAACCCTAATTGATGTTAATATATAGGCAAATCCCGGTTGCTTAAGCAAGAACCAAGTTGCTCGAGCAACTGGCGAACATATAACTTGCTTGACGAGTTGCTTGAGCAAGTTCTGAACTAAACCTCACCAGCGAACAGATGACTTGCTTGACAGGTTGCTTGAGCAAGGTTCTTAAAACACATCAAAATAAAGACCGCAATAAAAGAATTAGATATTGATTTCCTTCCACACCTAAACAGACACTCTAAAAATTAAAATTACAACTCGATGTAAATGTGTGTTTTGTCAAATGGAATTGCCAAAACAAAGGACTCCGGAACTTGGTCCTTACAGAAACATTTGTTGTCAAAATATAAAATTTTCAAAGTACCTACTTCGGTATCCAAATATCGAATATGTGCATATATTTTGGTGTGTGACTGTAACAAAAATAGACATTTTTCAGGGTGTGAATATCAAAATTCTGGGCAATTTTTTCCAGTCAAGTTTTTAGTATTCAAATGGATTCCTTACCTCTTTATGAGATTTCGGCTCCACGAAAGGTACAATGTCCATCACAAAGGATTGAAATTGGATTCCATTTCTATTGTTTCTTCCTGAATTGAAAATAAACCTAGAAAATGGGTCATTATCTTCAATGGAAAGAGACGAACCCTCCATTGATTAGATGTGTTCCTTCGTTCTCCTTTGAGAGTGAGATGAACAAGGAATTTAGAGGTGGAAAGGGGTGGTGGTGGTAGGTCAAAGGAGGTGGGGTGGTGGCGGTGGCGTCTAGTTCGGTGTGTTTTTCAACGTTTAATTGAAGAAAAAAAATTCGAAGAGGAGGGAAACCAGGAAGAAGAGGAGGTGTTGGGGTGTGTTGATTTTATTTAGGGGCATTTCGTCTTTAGTCAATAATGTAATTTAAGGGTATTGTGTGAAATTTTTAATGGGTTATATGAAGTAAATAAGGGATTGCGAACAGAATTCCTCTTCACATATTGGTGAACACACAAACACACCTTTACTATATCCAAAGCAAATAAAGCTATGAATATGACTACTCACCAAACCTTGTTTAGTGCAAAATCTAATCCTAACCTCTTGTCCCTTTTTTATATATTGCCAATTGAAAATTGTTGGATGGTAATAATTGCTATAACTTTGCACTGATCAATTTGGTTCTCTTTGTGAATTATTTAAGATATACGCTCGGGTTCATACTTTATAGCTGTAACCCCTTTTAATCTTGTGATTTGATTCTTCATGGAGACATTCCACGTCCCTCAATTATGACAAAAAGAAAACAAATAGCCATGATCACGTATACGACAAATCAAAGGTGAATTGCCTATCCAAAAAAGGGAAAAACAAAACAAAACAAAACAAAAAAAAACAAATCAATGTAAAACATTGATATGTACTTTTTTGATTTTTTCTTTTCTTTTCACTTGTCGATGCAGTCCAGCTATGGGTACATACACTCGCGTACGCCACCTGCACAAACGCATTTTAACCGTTCATTTCAACAAATTGTCTTACCGGTCAAAGATTGTTTAAATTGCAGACCATCGATTTGTTGAAATAAACAGTTACGATGCGTTTGTGCATGTGGCGTACGCGAGTGTGCGTACCCATGGCCGGACTAACTCTTATCGGTCAAAGAATTATTAACATCCGACCCGTTGAAATTACTTTTAGACGGTTAAGATGCACCATCCGTGCATTTGACGTACGCGGGTGTGCGTACTCATAGGATTTTTGCTTGTCGATGTAAACTGCGGGAACAGACTTATAATTATGTACAAGTATTCAATTTTTGTGGCTAAGCCACTGAACTTTCCAAAAAAGAAAAACGAAAAATGAAAGAGAGAGGATACTTGTGGCAATTATATGATCCATTTCCTCTCTTCAAAAAAAAAAAAATATGATGAATGAAGAGAAACCTTCAGTATGGTGACCCAGTTAGGCAGATTTGTTCCAAAAATCTATGATTTGATTTCTATTAAAAGAAAAAACACACATTCACACCAAGTTGCACGCTACTAATTGATATTGGGGTAGAGAGTGTTTAGTCTCACATAGGAAATCTAATTGGGTGATCTTGGGCATATAACTATGTAAGAAACTACTAGTGCCTTGACCTTAAGTATTTTGGGTCATGCAGTGTGGCTTATGGATGAAATCAAGGCACTGGGCTAGTGGTTTACATGGGGCGTTACAATCAAAGCGACCTGTGTACACGACCATGTGAGTTATGGCACCATAAAACAAACCCAGGAAAGGCCATGGTGACTCTGGTCACTAGGGAAAAGATCCAAAGTGTGGTGATTCTAGTGCTTAACCCCTTGCAAGGGCGCGAGGCCATAAAGGAGGGGAGATTGTAATACCCCAGATTTGGGGATAGAGATTGTTTAGTCCCACATTGGAAGTCCACATGGGTGATCTTGAAGAAATAACAAACTATGTAAGAAACTAATAGTACCTTGAGCTTAAGCATTTTGAGACATCTGGTGTTGTTTGTAGATCAAATTTAAGGTATTAGGACAATGATTTACATGGAGCGTTACACACAGTGTGGAGGAAGATAGACAAAAGAATAAGATCAATCAATAACTTAGGAAAGTTGAAACAACTGAGAATTTGGCGAATAAAACCCCACTCAACTACTCGAGACAATCATATGCTTTCTCATGGTCAAGTTTAATGATCATACTGTCCACAAGACCCGTTTTAAACCTGAAGCTATGGACAGTTTCTTGAACTATGATGACATGGTCCGCGCCTCTCCGTCCAAGGACAAAACCAGGGGCGGATCTATGTAGGGGCCAGGGTGGCCCCGGCCGCCAACCCCCCAATTTCTTATTTCGGAGTACATTTTTAATAGATATTTTTTTTAAAATTATAAAATTTTAAAAATAATTAACAAGTAAGAACAATTTTCATTTAAAAAATACTAAATTATAGTGAAAGATACCGTGTGATAATAATATTGTCATTGTCGAATGATATAATAAAAACAATAGTTGAAATTAATTTTTTAATTTACCAAAACTGGCCAATAAAACTCGAATGACTGGATTTAGTCTTGAAAAAAAACTACAAAACCAAGATTTTTTTCCTAATTGGGCCCCTCCGATTTCGATTCCTAGCTCCGCCACTGGACAAAACTAACAAGGTCCACTGCAGAAGTGCCTTGGTCTAAGTGTAAACAGAGGTCCTCTCCGACACACTGCATTGCAAGACTCAGGATCCAATGCAGTGTGTCGGAGATATGCAGTGTGTCGGTGATCTAGTTGTTGAAATGTTTTATCAGAACCTCCCTCTTTTATCTTGGACCAACTTCGGGGTGATGTTGTACTGGTTAAATACCACGTAACCTGTTATGACTAGTTTTTTTTTTATGAAATACAGTATTACATTACCCAAGAAAAAAAAAATGGGCAGATCTGTATACTTTTGTGTAACTGTATATCCTTGTGGGTCAGGCAGCCACCCTCCATTTTTAATTTAGCAGTTCCTTTTTTAGTGCCTTGGTCTAAGTGGAGCATCATGATGTTTGTCCTGTGGTTTGACAATTTCATGTGACAAAAATAAAGGCTAAAGATTATGAAACTTGTGTCATTGCTCGTCAGCTAGAGGAAAACCCACAAACTTTAAGCAATAATGCTGAAAGTTGTTAATTAACAAATATATACTCTATTTTATTAAAAAAAAATCCTCGTTACATAAAAAAAAATACATGCCACTATTTTACTATTTTAGTAGGATAAAAAAATTCGTAACTTTTGCACAAATTTCTTGTGCAAATTGTTTTTTGCAGTCCACTTGTTTTGAAGAAAAATCTTTCCATTCCGACTCATATTTTAATTTAATTTTATCACAACATTTTGAATAAGGTTTCTACCTCAAAACTATGTGGGTTATTTTGTATCAGTAGCATCACAAATTGTACTTATTATGGTATATCATATTCTCATATGCAACATTAACAAAAATGTTATTGTTCCCCAGAATTCTCTTGCACAAGGCTGCAAGAAAATTTCAAATTCTTGGCTGAATCACAAGGACCAACACCGTATTAAAGAAAAGTGATATGTATATTAATAACTATATCTTCTACCAAACATTTAGTTTATTCTTTGAAACCATATCACATCGATCCCGTATCTAATGAATTAGGATAATGGAGACAGTTATTTGTCATAACTTGACACACAGCGCAGATCATTTTTGTTTTAGGTCTCACAAATATTTGACAATAGATTTCTACATAACTCAATGTTGGAGATGCTTTTTACATGTAGAATAAAAATCTTAGGGAGCAACACTTGTGAGTTGTGAACTATAAAAGACTTTCCTTTTTATTCCCACTACACAAATGCTTCCACTATGTCCCTCTTTTAGATCTATTCATGAATTAGTTATCTGACTTTCCTGCGACAGTTATCCCATATTTTTCTCCTCCTCCATGAAATTAACTAAAAAGGCTTGACACTTTAGGCCCCACAGTAATGAAACCACTGCCCTCCACTTCCCTTTTTCTAAATTAGTACTAGTAATTTCACTTAAAGTACAATTATATATTTAGCACCTTATCAATCCATTGATCAAATTAAACAAAATGAATTATACAAGGAGTGGGACTCCTTTAAAATCAGCCCCAAACCCCTCTCTGTTTTGATCTTGAGATGGAAAGATGACATGCTGAAAACACACACACACACATAGAGAGAGAGAGAGAGAGAGAGAGAGAGAGAGAGAGAGAGAGAGAGAGAGAGAGAGAGAGAGAGAGAGAGAGAGCAAAAATGATCATCAAGAAGCTGGCTTATTCCATCACTGCTGCAAATTTTATCTTTCTTACTCTGCCATTAGTAGGTTGCTCACCACATAAAGCCAGCGACAACCAAAGCATCAAGCAAAACAATCACAAGGTGTGTCATTTACTCATTTTTTCATTCCAAAAAAAAAAACCCATGAATATAAATGCAGTTTAGAGCAAGTCCAATGAGAAATGCTCTTTCTAGGTATCTAACAGCCAATTACTGTCTAGCATACCACCGGAAATAGACTTTTTTTTTTCTTTTTGCCAATTTTTGCACTTCATTGGCTGTGTTTTGAAGGTTAGATATAGTGAAGGGCCAAGGTCCTACGTATTAAAATTCAGTCGTACCCGTTTCGGTGCATTTTCAGCTACAGAATTACATTCGACTACGTGAGACATAATAATATGACTCTGATAACACGAAAACAAAACATACATCGTAATTTTAGCTAAGATTAGGGGCTATGTTATGTTTTGGCTATTGTTTGAAGTGGTAGAGTGAACTTGGTTTCAGTTACTTTTACAGATGAGGCATGAGATGACACCTGAGATGACAGTTCATGGGCTTCTCTTATGGGCTTCAATGGGCTTCTTAATGCCCCTTGGGATACTCACCATTAGAATGTCCAACAGTGAGAAATGCAGGAGATGGTTCAAATTACTATTCTATTTTCATGCCATTTTGCAGGTTTGCCCCTTCTTTTGCTGAGTTACGTGGATCCCCTCAACAAAAAATGCACCCAAAAAAAAAAAAGTTTAATGTGGTTGGACATATATATATATATATATATATATATATATATATATATATAGAGTCCACTTCTAATCCGGACTTTTAATTTCCGCACCTTTTGATCCAAATTTTTTTTTGACGATCCGATCCGTCCAATGTGTTCAGAAGGTGTTTTCAAGGGTCCACGCGAAAAATCTTCAAAAAAAAATACCGGGAAGGGCTTGATCCAAGCAGTTTTCGCAAAAAATATATAAATACAGTTTTTGCGAAAAACTGCTTGATCAAGCCCTTCCCGGTTTTTTTTTTTGAAGATTTTCCGCGTGGACCCTTGAAAACACCTTCTGAACACATTGGACGGATCGGATTTTCCAAAAAAAAATTGCAACACAAAAAAACCCCATTTTTTCCTTAAATCCGGGAGTGTGGATAAGAAAATTTCCCTATATATATATATGTGGGACCAAATAATGCTCCTTTTTAGAGTCACAATATGCTATCATTAAAAATTAGATCTTTGTTAGGCAAGCTTTAGCTTTTACTTTGATGATGGTTGGAAGAATTATAGTGAAAACTTTATGGTTTATTAATGTACTTATGCGGTTTTATGGTAGTTTGGTGAAACCGTTGTAATTAATCATGTTTATCACGATTAATTTGGAGGCAGGAAAAGGCAGGGACTATGCAACATTTAGGCCATGTTTGGATATAATTAGAGGAATGATGTACACACAAAAAACTAAGTAAATCAATGAGATATTCAGTTGTTTCACTTCTTCTTCTTCTTCTTCTTTTTTTCCTTCTCTCTTTTATTTGCTTCCCAAAACATCATCCACATGCATAGATCAATGATCATCCAAACAGTCCCTTAAGAAAAACATCATGGCTATCGAATTCATTCTTGCAGATGACGGTTCGTATTGACATTATTAAAGATGTTCAAAATTTAAATTACTAAATTCTCCTCTCTCTGTCTTTCATTCAGCATGTAATTTTTTGCTAAGGAAAAGGAATTTTAAGCACAATTATGGTGCAATTTCAGTAAGAACATGAAGATGTTTGTGCTTTATAAATAAATAAATGGTTTATAGTCCATTTTTCATTTTTCATTTTTTCATTTTTCATTTTTGCTTCTTTTCTTTTCTTATTGAAACAGACAGTTTCAGTGCTTCTTGCCACTGCTGGAGCAGTCCTATCATTAAAAAGTTTCGAGAATTCATTCAACAACCACCACCAAAGAATAGGCTTAGCTCTTTACGCTGGCATGTGGTTGCAAGCCTTCATTGGATTTCGCCGGCCTCATAGGCAAGTCATTCCATATTTTCACACATACTCCTAACTTTTTTGAAATTTTTGAACCTGTGAACCGCGCGATCTACAGACTGATGAAACATTAAATTGTTGCTAAATTTCATCTATTTTTATTAGGCCGTTGTACTCACACAATCGCGTCCCTTCTTTGGGTTTACAGGATAAGTAATCACTTTCCAAAAAAAAAAAAAATCCCCAAAAAAATTGACTTGCTATTTGTTTTGCATAATTGCATCGCAAACGTCATGTAAACAGATTTGGTTTGGTTTTTACCATGTATGCGGGTGTTTATGTTTTGTACTTTTTATATCTACACTCCAATCTTTACATCTCCGTGACTCCGTGCATATTTTCTATATTCCAAAATATGGTACGTGCGGGCTTGTGCTTCTTTGTCAAATAAGAGAGTGAAAATTATTTGCGATCCATTTTCTAATAGTCAAAACATGATGTTGCAAATAAGTGGAATGATGAATGAAACGTTTTTGTTTTGTAATTGTTTTGGGGGGAAATTACAATTTGCACCATTAAATTATTTCACATTTCTCACTTTCGCCAATCAAATTTGAATTTCTAAATTTGGCTCTTCAATAAACTTAATTCTGTGTGTCAACTTGATCCCACATAGTAACTGGTGTCCAATTTTCTAATGAAAAAATGCGGTGACACATTTAGAATAATGATAGTCACACAAACTATGTGTCACAACCAACCACAACCCCACTCACATGGGGTGTGGGGCCCGCACGTGGGGCCCATGTGGGACTCTCACCCCATGTGAGTGGGGTTATGGTTGGTTGTGGCAAAAAGTTTGTGTCACAATCATTTTTGCTGAATTTATATCCCTTTGGCTTCTTAATTCACACCTTTTCACTTTGTTCATTAATTATTGGACCTTTATCACTCTGGCCTTTTAGAGTTCTAGTAATTATTAATTTTCTCTTCGGCCCTTTGGTTTAGTGTCACGTGGCCTTTTCTGGCATGGTACTTGATGGGGTTGGTATAACGAAGAGAATATGGACAACATTCTAATTGTGTAAGGGCCAAACTATGCAAATCTAACGTTTTAAGAGACAAAGTAAGAATAGTAATGTCACGTCCTCGATTTTCAAGAATAATAAATAAATATTTTCCAAATAAGAAGGTACAATAAATCCATACATTGACTTTCAAAGTTCTCGCCATGACGTCTCACAAATAAGTTCGATAGTCATGTACCCGTGTCCCATGAGTACTCCATTAAGTTGTTACAATCATCAGAGTCAAAAGAAGGAAGAATAAATGGAGTTACATTTTCATCTACCAAAAATGGAAAATGATATGGCAAAAGTGGGCTTCGCCTCATTTGCCACATCAGGGTAGTGTGCATTTGGGGTGCACAAATGGTGTACCCATAGCATTGCATGAGATTTTAAAATATGTCACGCATTCCATGCACTCCAATCGTGGTCCGTGATTTGTACCTGAAAATGAAGGGTTGAGCTACACTAACACAGTAGGAAAATCTTCTACAATCGCTAAATGCACATGAGATGATATGAGCACGAAGTGTATAAAGTAGTACACGGGCAAAAAACAACGAAAGAGAAACAACGATATACGATCAAGTTTAGGACAAAGGTGTCTCGTGTCTTAAAAATCCAATTCCATCAAGTCCAAGTGTCATTCAAAAACATGTCATCTTCCTTTGTTCTTTCGTTTCAAGTTCATCGTTTTCAAATTTTCTATATCCGGGAATTTTGGGACCCGTATTCCCCTGCCGAGATTCATGGGCCTCGTAACCCCTCCCGAGATTCATGGGCCTCGTAACCCTTGCCTGGAGCCGCACTGAATGGTGGCCCTAGTAACATCATTCAAACTTTAAGTCAAATACTCCTCATTTTCTCAAATCACCAAGTGTCCCATTTATCGTGTTATCATATTTATCACTAGTTGTGCGTGCTAATTTAAATATGATTACATTTGTTAGATTGAGTATTACATATTTTACCCTACATTATAAAATTTTGCAGGGAAAGTAAAGGTAGAAGTTTATGGTACTTTGTGCATTGGGTACTTGGAACAACAATTTCCCTAGTTGGTATTTTCAACATCTACACAGGATTAGAAGCCTACCACAAAAGAACATCAAGAAACACAAGGCTTTGGACCATCCTTTTCACAGCACAGATCTTTTTCATGGCATTTTTCTACCTTTTTCAAGACAAATGGGAATACATTAAGAAGCAAGGGGTTATTTTGGGGAATGAGGCAATTACACCGTCTGATCAAGTGATTCCTCCTCGTCCACTGGAAAGCCAAAAGGAGCTGATCAATATTGAACCATCTAGGAAAAGCAATTCCCTTGGGGGTTATTTTTCCAGAAGCACTGCCCTCAACAAACTATTCCAACTTACATGAGAGAGTTTATTTTTCCAGAAGCACTGCCCTCAACAAACTATTCCAACTGCTCCTTTTTTTTTTTTTTTCTTTGTTACTACACTTCCACTTTTTTTCTTACCAAATGAGGACATGCACAAAAAGTGAAGGGCCGGGGTCCTTGTAGTGCTTTTGGACACTACAGGGACCCAGATCCGTCCAAATGTGTTCCTTTTTTGTTACAGTTGATATTGTACATTTATGAAAATAAACAGTGGATATATTGTTCTTTATGCCAGTTTATGGGATTTGTGCCGAAATCCATTTCACTCCTGGATCTACATTGGTGGTCAATAGAAAGTCAAAATCCGTCGGGTCCAAGTGTAAAAAGATCAACGGTAGTTTTTTTTTTTTTTTTTTGTCAAAAGTGAAATATTTATTCATCCGAAGGCGAAAGCCTAAACATCAGACAAAAGAGAACCCCATGGGAGCAAAGTGGACGTCCACAGACCGGACCCACTATTGGAAAGGGCATTCTGAGCACAAGTATGTGCAGCCCGATTACATCCAAGTTTAACAAAGTTAAAACCACAAGAAATAAATTGATTCTTCAAAATAAGACAATCCTGAATGATCACCGCAATGTCAGAAGGTGGTGCTTGTGTGACTGAGCAGCTTTTCACAATTGTCTCTGCATCAGATTCAATGGATATCCGAGTAAGGTGAAGAGCAATTCCCAGTTTCAAACCATCCCGAATCGCAAGAGCTTCCGCAACACGAGACGAGTTGATACCGGGATGCAAAGTTAGTAACATACCAATGACCTTACCATCTGCCCCACGAGCAATAGCACCTGTGCCGACTGTATTCGTGTTTCTAGATACTGCTGCATCCACATTGATCTTAATTTCATTTCCAACAGGACGTTGCCATACCAAAGTCTCCCGTTGAATCAGCCTCATTGGGGTAGGGGAGACCTTAGTGTTTGCATCAAGAAACTCATAAAAATCACCCTGTGTCTTGCTACTAACAGCCTCTGTAGCCCAAACTTTGTTGTTGAAACTAAAATCATTCCTTGCTCGCCAATCCAAGTACAGAAGACCCAAATCCATAGATGAAGAAGGTAAATGGTTTTCCTAGATGCGTTCTTGAATGCATTCCCACCAATCAGTCATAAATCAGCGGTAGTTGAGAAATCGATTGTAATATGATATAAATGCTCGGGACCTTCCCTGCCTACTATTTTGTAACAAATTCTATATTTGAGGATTGGATAGTATTTTAGGGACAAGTGGCAGACAGCTTGTCAAAGTATATTCCATGTCAAGCATAATTCTACAAGAAAATAAATGAAAATATATTCAGGGGACCAACTAGAGGTGTAATCACCTGAAAATTTTAGAATAAAATAAAAATATTTTTTATCCTATTATAACAATAACTAAAATAAATTGAATATTAATCCTAAAACTGGCTCCTGCTTAAGTTTTAATCCATTACATCATCGGAGCTAATGTTTTCATCCATTACATTATGTGAAAGACCTATTTCACTCTTGGTATTTAATTTTTTGTCTTTATATATTATCGCATAATGACTTTTAGTGAAGAGAAATATGGATGCGACATGTGGCACTTATTTACCTTAGTCAGTTAATCTTTATGCTAGGAATTTTCTATTGGTTTCCTATTTAGTAAAAAGAGAAAAATACAATTCATAAATTAAGCACCATTAATCAAGTCACATTGTTGTTTAAAGGTAATATAGATTATTAAAAAAATATGTTACTTGGCAAAACAATTGGGCATTTACTATTTCAATGCCAGCTTATTAGGGAACTCAATCCCGTATCCCATATACTTTCCTTCATCCGACCGAAAAGGAACTTGAAAATTCATCGTTCCCAACTCATTCATTGCAAATTTTTTTCAACTAAAATTGGGAGCCGGTGCCTACCATTTGCACAAACTAGACTTGCAACATAACTACAAATGTAATGCACTAAACAAAATATTTGACTTGCACTAAAATAACATGTCTGACTTGCAACATATTTCCAAAGTAAACCAGTTCCAAGTACGTTGGAGACTAATAAACTTAATAAAGTGAAAACCTAATAAATTGGTGACTACTAGCACATGGATTATGGAAATACTTGCAACATATTTCCAAATTAAATTAGTTCCAAATACATTGGAGACTAATAAACTTAATAAAATGAAAACCTAATAAATCGGTGACCAGCACATAGATTATGGAAATATTTTTCTTTCCTTGAATGATGTAGGCATGTCTTTTGCTTTCTTAAACCTACCTTATGTCATGTTTTGATCATCACTCATGAATGAGCAATATTTGACTAGATAGAAAGAAAAAACATCAATAACAAAAGAAAGAAAAAAAGGAAGCGTGGAAAGATGGCAAGTGAGGAAGAAAAGTAGAATATTATTACGTAGAGAGATTGGAGACTTTTTACATAATTTACAAATGCATTAGTCATAAAAGTCTAAACTTAACTTTACAGATGTTTCAAACATGAGAGGGGGGCCTAGCTTTTCTCTTTACAAATGTACAAGGGTAAAAAGAGGTCCTATTCTCCCGTCTTCAAAAACCTGCCAATGTAGAGAATCTTCCGTACGAGTTCTGGACTCCTATTTTCCTGACGTCATTGCTTGCGTAGGTTTCAATAATACGGCTTTTCTAGCCTTCCATCTGGTTGATGAGATTTTGATACTTGACACCCTCATAGTGTTCGGATGACAAAGGAGAATCTGGGTCTTGACTGGATTGCATATTCCTTTCTTCTTCTATGGAATCAGCTTGTATAGTTAATTCCATTGGCAGATCAAGATTTTCTCTTTTCTTGATATTGTTCAAAAGAGCTTCTACTTCTTGTATCTGCTCATCACTTCTCTCATAGGATATAGGAAAATTTGTAACAAATATCCTTCTTCCATCAGTTACATGAAGGGAGCTAGAACTGTCCCTTGAATATGTGTTGCATGCTGGCTTGGCTTCAACAAACTTTCTATCCTATATTCTACTAAATCTAGATTAGGAAGTACAAATTTGGAGTGTAGTGGATTTGTTTCCTGCTCAAACTCCCAATCTTCAATAGGCTTAAAGTACCAAATCTGATAGGAAAATGATATGGGTACACCAAACTTGCACCCCACATGCACACCAAGGTGATGTGGCAGATGAGGAGAAGCCCAATGTGTGGCCCACCTGAAATGATGGGCTTCTCCTCATCTGCCACATCACCTTGGTGTGCATGTGGGGTGCAAGTTTGGTGTACATGTAGCATTGTTGAATCTGATATGGCTAGTAGAAGCGTTCACGTTCTCTCCATCCAACTGAACTTGAAATTCATAATGTCAAATATTTATTCTATGTGTAGTTGCTTGCCACACAAGAGAGCATCGTCCATCATCATTGGGAAGGACGTCCAGTATAATGGATCTAGAATTTGGAAAATAATCTGATTTATTACTCCCCAATTTATTTCATCATCTGTCCAATCATCATAATTCAGACAAATAATGGTTTTAGGGATTTCTTCCCTAAAATTAACCCTGCCTTTCTCATTAAGCAAAAACTGCGTGCTTAATTTTCCTTTGATGGTCTTCTACTGTGACAACCCATTCAATGTGTTTGTCCCACATCGCCCAGATAGTAAAAGGAGTTTAGTATATAGGAGAATCCGACCAGATACTGTATAACTTGAGGTTAACTTTTTGAGCCACATGGTTAGGCTAAAAGTTAACAGGTCAGCTGGGGCGGGTCGTTACATCTACCATTGAATGAATTGTTATGAAAATCTCACGAGACAAAATTGACCTTGATTTTTCATAAAGACAAATCCTTTTGATTTTTTCAAAAATAGGATCCAGAAACTTATTGGCTATGAGTTCCAATAATTGAAGAAAATTATTTATTTTCTCGAAATTAAAATCTATTGTACAATCCATTTGTTTAATGATTTGGAAACAAAGGTTTTCTATAACATTTTGTTTTTTTTTTATACTGGATATTTCAGCAGCTTGCTGGGCTAGTTTGTCCGCTTGCTTGGCTAATTCATCAGCCAATTCTGCCATGCTTTGGCGGAAATTTGCCTTGACTCTAGAAATATGGCCTTTCCATACTGCATTCAAATGATCATATACAGGGCTTGGAATCCCAGGGTTATAGAAATCTTTTATTTCTAGATCTGACATAATATTCATGGGAACTCTAATTGGTCTAACTGAGGGATCACCATAGGTGGCGTAAAGTCCATTTGTGGTGCAGAGGTCATTGGTGGTCTACTGTATCAAGCTCTTCTAGCTTTTGTCATGCTATCATAACTACAATAGCAAGCTCCAGGGAAATTATTCACTTGCAGATGACATTCTTCCCAAGTTTTGTAGATCCCTGGTTGAAATCCTGAAAAGACTACATAAGTTTTTTATTCTCTGGGTTGTGCCCTTCTGGCAACTGTTACCCAATCTCCTTGTACTAGTTGTTTGCCTCTATCTGCCATAGCTGTTTAAGCTAAGTTTCCCTGCAAGTATAAAAAGATCTACTTAAAAAATCTGCAATAAAATTATTGAATCCCTTGAGGTGTTCTACCTCTAAAATATATTCTGCAATTTTATTGTACCAACTTAAACGTCGGCATTGATCAATAGATTTTTTATTAAGCAAAAAATCTCATACAGCTTTTTTTTTTTTTTTTATAACTGAGGAACAGCCCTACAACAGGCCACTAATTGGACCCACTGCACGACCCAAACCTCAGAGGGAGTTGGCGCAACCCACACAAGTCACAGTCCCCCACTTAGCACAGGTACTCACCCTGCGGGGAATCAAACTCCTGACCAAAGGGATTACCCCCAAAGTCAGGCACTCGCCCTAACTATTGGGGCAACCCCTGGGTGTGTGTCTCATACAGCTTTATTGTCTATTCCAACAATAAAGTCTTCTGGTGCAAGATAAACTTTGAACCTTTCTAATAATAATTTTATAGTTAATAATTATTTTTAAAAAATAATATATTTTTCCTGGTTGGGCTTAAAAGTGCCAGAATTATAGCCACAAATCAATTCTTCTATTTGAAGGGTTTTTTAGATAGGGGCTTTTCTAGCTCTAATCTTATTTTCACTTAATGGAAGTGTTTCTCCCTTCCAAAAAATAACTGGTATTGCTTTTAATACACAACCCCAACATGCATCAGAAGCATTTGTTTCCAAAATAAGTTTATTACCTTGTTTAAGTAAATAAACATTAGGCAATTTAGTAAGGCTTTCCTCGAGTTGTTTAATCAAGACAATGTCTTCTTTTTCTCAAGTAAAATCGACGTTTTTCCTTAATTTGACTAATAAAGGAGTTTCGATTTTTGAAAGATTTTCAATAAAATTTCTTCCGTAATTTAGAATTCCCAAAAGACTTTGTAATTGAGCCTTATTTTCTAATATATCTGGGAAACTCTAACTTTTGAAAGAATATGCTCCTGTAATTTTAAACCTTGTTGGTCTAAAACTATTCTCAAAAATTCAATTGATTCTTTTTCAAGCTCAATCTTTTTTGAAGATAAAATAATTCCATGTTTTTGGAATTTTTCACAAAGTATTTTTAAAGGGCCACTTAGCCAAAAATCCAAAACATTTGACATATTTAAAGGGAAGGACAAGGTACTTTTGCAATAGAACATAAAGACAAAAAATATTTGACATTTTGTAGACACCCCAATTTTAAACCAAGTGTTCCTTCATCATCGTCTCTCATCCGAGACACCCCTGTCTGTTGCTTGAAAATCTGGCTAAGTATGGAAAATTAACTTTTTGGGGAAGTTTTGATTTGGCCAATAAAAAGTCCCGGTATTTGTTCCTTGGATTTTTCTAATCAAAATGGTATATTCGGAAGCTATTTTTGAGTAAGGCAAAGTCATCTTTCGCCCATTTTCTTCGGAGAAAAATGTGTCCGTTTTCGGTTTTGTACTAAAAGTGGGGGGATGAGATTTTGATTGGATTGGGATATCAAAATTCTAGAAATGCCATTGTTTCCGAAAGGGGGGTACTTCCTTATTTTCATAAATAAATTAAAGTAAAGAAAAATCTTTACTTAAGTTTGGTTTATGAAAATAAGTACCCCTGTGCATCCCCAATGATGAAAGAGATACCCAGCAGTACCTTGGAACAGTCATCCTGAACTTCAGAATCTTTGGACAAGAATAGCCCTAGCCGTACGGTTCACTGTGCAAACCGTACGGTTCACCCTTCAAAGATCAAGCCGTGCGGTTCACCCATTTAGGCCGTGCGGCTAACCTTCTTAGCCGTACGGCTATGTGTCAAGAAATATTCGCCAGCCTGTCAGCAGAGGCATCTCATCATTTTGGAAGGATTTCCAGCAGATTTTATGCTCTTCTCACGCCTATAAAAACCCTCCTCCATCTCTCCCATTTAACACACACAGTAACCCATCCCTACTCCGGCGACACGCTGGTACATTTTCCGGCCATTTCCCGTCCAAAACCCCGTCTAAACTTCCCTCCGGTAACTTCAAACCCACTCTGTTTCACTCATTCAAGAAACCCCAACGACCCACCTGTGTATAAGATCCATTTTCGAGAAATCCAAGTCCAAAGATTCTGAGGTTCTCGATCGTCCAAAACTTTCCAGTAAGGTATATATCGCGTCTCTTTAGTCAAGTTCAAAACCTCGACTCTTTGAGGGGGTCCTCCCGGGTTTAGGGTGACTTCAATAGTCATTTCTAGACTCGGGCGGTTGATAGTTTTCTGTAAAAATCAGATTTTTCAAACGAAAATTGGCTTCTGTTCAAAAACCAAAATCTTTGAAAAACTTCCCAAAAACAAACCGTACGGCTAATTTAAGGAAACCGCACGGTTAAGTTTAATAAGCCGTACGGTCGATGTTTGGAACCACACGGTTAACCTTAGTAATGTCAAAATTTCCTCTGTTTTTTCTCTTTCGCTCGTACTCTGTTTTCTCATTTCCTGTAAATTGCTTATTGCATTCACCCCTCTAACCTTCTGGTATTGCTATTTAATCTCCTTTGTTTAATTTTATTCCTATTATGGTTCTATCTAATTGTTATCTTTCATTTGTTTACTTGTTTATTTGTCAAGGTCTTCAATAAAACATTTTCCAAAATCCCACAAAAATTTAGTAGAGACCGGGAATTCCCCGGGCGAGCGGGGTGCTTTTCAATAAAACCTTCCCCGTTCGTAACCTCGCTTCCGAATCCAAGAATCTTTTCGCAGACCAAATTCTTTTCTAAAAACGGCACGAGAGTCATTTTTTATTTTCCAAAACGGTTTCTCGGGTACCAAAAGCTTTTCATTTAAACCCCGGGTGGCGACTCACACATTTTTTTTTTCATCTTCCTCGAGCCGCGTGGATCCGACCGTCCACACATTTTTAAAGGGAAGGACAAGGAACTTTTACAATTGAACATAAAGACAAAAAAATTAGTGAAATATCACTAATTTTTCAAAATTTTAATTTTGAAAAGAAAATTCAAAAACATCAATTTCAACCTTCTAGCCGACCACCAACCCAACTCCGGAGACCACTTCTGCCGCCCAAAAAATGAGTGAAATTTCACTAATTTTTAAAAGTTCTAATTTCGTAGAGAAAATTCAAAAAAATCAACTCTTGCCTCTCGGCCAACCACCACTCCATCTCCGGCAACCACTTCCGACGACCCAAAAAATTAGTGACATTTCACTAATTTTTAAAAGTTATAATTTCCTATAGAAAATTCAAAAAAATCAACTCATGCCTCTCGGCCGACCTCCACCCCATCTCCGGTGACCACTTCCGGCGACCCAAAAAATTAGTGACATCTCACTAATTTTTAAAAGTTCTAATTTCGTACAGAAAATTCAAAAAAATCAACTCGTGCCTCCCGTCCGACTACCGCCTCATCTCCGGCGGTCAATTCCGGCGACCCAAAAAATTAGTGACATCTCACTCATTTTTAAAAGTTCTAATTTTGTACAGAAAATTCAAAAAAATCATCTCCTGTCTCTCGCTGATCACTTCCGGTGACCGAAAAAATTAGTGACATCTCACTAATTTTTTAAAGTTCTAATTTCGTATAGAAAATTCAAAAAAAACAACTCTTGCCTCTTGGCCGACCACCACTCCATCTCCGGCAACCACTTCCGGCGACCCAAAAAATTAGTGACATTTCACTAAATTTTAAAAGTTATAGTTTCGTGTAGAAAATTCAAAAAAAAATCAACTCCAGCCTCCCGGCCAACCACCACCCCATCTTCGGTGGCCAGTTCCGGCAACCCAAAAAATTAGTGACATCTCACTAATTTTTAAAAGTTCTAATTTCTTATAAAAAAAATTCAAAAAAATCAACTCCTACCTCTCGTCCGATTACCCCCCCATCTCCGGCGGCCACTTTCGGCGACCCAAAAAATTAGTGACATCTCACTAATTTTCAAAAGTTCTAATTTCGTATAGAAAATTCAAAAAAATCAACTCCTGCCTCTCGCTCAACCACTTCCGGTGACCCAAAAAATTAGTGACATCTCACTAATTTTTAAAAGTTCTAATTTCATACAGAAAATTCAAAAAAACCTCTTGGCCGACCACCACCCATCTCCGGCCGACCACTTCCGGCGACCCATAAAATTAGTGACATCTCACTAATTTTGAAAAGTTCTAATTTCGTATAGAAAATTCAAAAAAATCAACTCCTGCCTCTCGCTCGGCCACTTCCGGTTACCCAAAAAATTAGTGACATCTTACTAATTTTTAAAAGATCTAATTTCATACAGAAAATTCAAAAAAATCTCCTGGCCGACCACCACCCATCTCCGGCCGACCACTTCCAGCGACCCATAAAATTAGTGACATCTCACTAATTTTTAAAAATTCTAATTTCGTCCAGAAAATTCAAAAATTTTAGCTCCTACCTCCCGGCCGACCACCACCCCATCCCCTGCCAATCACCATCCCCTCTCCGGCCGACCACTTCCGGTAACCCAAAAAATTAGTGGCATTTCACTAATTTTAAAAGTTCTAATTTCGTAAAGAAAATTCAAAAAAATCAACTCCTTCCTCCGGTCAACCACAACCCCACCTCCGGCGACCCAAAAAATTAGTGACATTTCACTAATTCTTAAAAGTTCTAATTTTGTAAAGAAAATTCAAAAAAATCAACTCCTTCCTCCGAGCTACCACCACCCCACCTCCGGCAACCACTTCCGGCAACCCAAAAAATTAGTGAAATATCATTAATTTTTAAAAATTCAAATTTTGAACATAAAAATTCAAAAAAATAGTAAAACTTCACTAATATTAAAATATGTGTGGTGCGTGTTGTACCGAATAGCGTTCTAGATTTAGCGGTACTACTTAAATATATATGTGTGTGTGTGTGTGTGTGTAAAACTGAATAGAGAATTAAAATATGTGTAGCGTGTTGTACACTATCTACTCCTTGAAAAAGTAGATACAATGACTTCCCAGTTTTCACCCTAGGCTCCTTCCCAAAAAAACTTTAGGGTCATAAAGTAAAAACTTTACGTTGGTAAAGTAAAAACTTTTCTCAGTGCAGGAAAAGCTTTTTCGTTGGTAAGAGGAGTCTTCCTATTCACTTCTTCATTTAAGATAGGGTCAGTCGGTCATCATCTTCGTTCGTAGTAGGTGAGGCTCAAATCGCCCTCTTCGTTTTCGTCGGAAAAGAGACTAGAACTCGCTCCGCTTCAACGTCTTCTTCGTTCGCAAGCGGGTAAAGCTTCGATCGCAGTCTTCGTTTTCATTAAATGTTGACCCTGTCCTTCATAATCAGTTGCAAATAGTGTGTCCTTGGCTTAAAAACGGAAAAAAAAATGTTATATTTTTCACTAATTTTTTCATTTTTAAATGTTTTTTACGATCCTCCCGGGTTTTGGAAAAAATCAATATATCGTCAATATAGACCACAAAATCTTTATGATCTTTGAAAATACTATCCATCCATCTTCGATAAACTTGTGGTGCTATATTTAATCCAAAAGGCATTACATTCTAATTATAATGTCCTCTAGCTGTACTAAGAGTTGTTAATGGTTTTGAATCTTCAGTAAGTTGAATTTGCCAAAAACAACTTTTACAATCGAATTTACTAAAAACTTTTGATCCTTTGGTTAAGGAAATCAAAATATCTTTACGAGGTATAAAATAACCATCGAAGACTAATTGCTCATTTAGTTTTTTACAGTTAACTACCATTCGAACTTTTCCTCTATTAATCTCAGCATGATTTCTTTAGTCTCCTCAATTAACTTCTTATCTAAAAGTTCTTTTATTTGTATGTCAAACTTATCTATATCCTGTCTGGTATAGATCATAGGTTTTACTCTAACTATTACGTTAGGGTTTCTTAGTTTTAAACTACAGTAACGAGGGGTTAGGGTTTCTTAGTTTTAAACTACAGTAACAAGGGCTTCGTAACCATAACTTCAAAGGATCTTCACTAAAGTTTTCTTCTAAAACTTTATATATCCAATGTGCTTCATCAATAGCTTTGATGATAAGAGTCATTTCTCCTCTACGAACAGGTGCAAAATCTCTGTCACAAACATACTATGTTGTTCTAGCAAAGGAATACGCACTAATGTATTCTTTACAGTTGATGCTAATTCTCTCTCATAGACATGCATAGAAAAATATTGATAAATAAAATTATTGCCCAATAAAATATCACTATGCGTATAAGGAAAACATATAATTTTTGGAATGACAAATTTAGTGTCTTCCATCCAAATAGATATGTTTTTTGTCTTAAATTGGAGTATTTCAGTATTACCTCCAATTCCTGTAACTAAAATTGGGTGTTTCATTAATACCCATTTTTCTTTTGGAATTGCGTTCCACTTATAGGTACAAATAATAGCTCATGCATCTATTAAAACATTTAGGGTATATGGTTTATATCCTGAAAATTAAAGTACCCATAACATAGGTATATCTTTTCTTAACTAGGAGAAAAAATAATTTCATCATTTTTTGTTTGAAAATGATAAATTTGTGCATTTGAATTTCTTCCTTCTGCTTATTCCTATGAGACGTACCAGGCATAATAGAAACCTGCACAGTTTTTGTAGCAATAGCTCCTCTTGATGGACTAGGAAAATCTTTTTGCCAAACATTACCAGGTATTGATTTATTATGAAAATACAATTTTTTTTTCCTAAAACTTGTAATTCAACACTGTTACTAGCGGAAGATTGTGTTCTAGGTTCTACCAAATCGGTGAGTAACCAGTTCCTAGAGATTTCTAGATTTGTCCAATTCATTAACCTAGGTTGAATAACAAAATCAAATGGTCGTGGCTCAAAAATTTTGACCATATGTTTATCTATGGGTTTCATAGAGGTCTCTGGAAATTTTGTTAATTCATGGATTGTTCTCTATTGAATTGCCATATCGATGGAATTTGATTTCATATCAATTCCTCTGGTCTTAATTCTCATTCGAACAACATCTTCTAAGTTCGGGTCATTAATAGAGATAAAGAAATTTCGTTTTATGTTAAACCAAATAACTCCATTTACTTAATTGGATTGAATTCCTCCAATGACTGCCTTCATGAGGTCACTAAATCTTTTATCAAAAAGAACAGAAAAAATAGGACTATCTATCCCTTATCTAAATAAAGCATTAATCCTAACTTGGATTAATCCAATATATATAGAGGACTTCTGGATATCTCTTTTTCCATCTTGCTACTTTTTGTTTGTCAAAAGGAACAATATCTACATGTCCGTCACTAGATAACTGAGAAGTGGTGTTTCCACTATATTTCTCAATAACTCGGGCTGAGAACATATTTAAATCTTGAAATGTTATAAATTTCATCTTTTTTTACTTCTTGAAGTTTTTCAAAATTCTCTATGTCTTGTTCAGTAAAGAGTGTTTCTTCACCCATCACATCTCCTAACCTTAATGTTCCTAATTCTTCTGCAGGACTAGAGTTAATATAAGACGATGAGTCTTTGTCTGTTTGACTTGACTTAGTAGTAAGCATAAAAACTAACTCTTCATCATTAGATGAACTTTCATATTCACTATCTCATATAGAATTTCTTCTATATCACTAAACTCTTCACCAAATAAGACTTCAAGATCTTGTTCTTCAAGAATCTTGACCATTTTCTTTGCACTTTTTCCCTTGTTGGGACATTCAGGTGCATAATGACCTTCATTACAAATATAACGACAAGTCTTCTTTTTTGAAATAGTTGCCTTAGTATTTTTCTTTTTATGAACTAACTTTTTCTTTTTAGAAATTTTTTTATTTTTTTCCCAAGGCTTCCATTTAAAAGTTTTCTTCAAATAGGACCTCTTTCTACCTTTGTACATTTGTAAAGAGAACAGCTAGAATGTTTGAAGCATCTGTAAAGTTAGGTTTAGACTTTTATGACTAACTTGTCTATAAATAGACAAGTCCTTTGCATTTATAAATTATGTAAAAAGTCTCCAATCTCTCTGCGTAATAATATTCTACTTTTCTTCCACACTTCCAACTTACCAACTTCATAGTTCATACCCATTAAAGAGAAGCATAATTAGAGGAGAATTTACAGTTAAGGATAACCTACATACATCTCCAACCAGCATATCAGAGAATATAAACAATTTAACAAATTTTAGCTAGAGTAGTCAGTAAAGAGAGGAGTACGGAGGCCGCAGGGAAGACTTATGATTAAGAGCAACAGGCAAGATTATTCAAGAGTAATGATAGAAGAGAAGCCCTAGATGGAGCAACAAAGAGCACAAACAAACAATTGAAGAGGATTTTGACGCCAGATTTTCTGATCGTGATTTGTGTTTTTGGCTGTTCAAGCGTAAAACTGTAAAATTTTATTTACCCAAAAAAAAAAAACTGTAAAATTTTCAGATTCATACATGGTTACCATGTCTTGGGTATTATTTTTGTTCATACCAAGAATTGGGTATTTTGAAATGTTGGACCAGGTGATTATCTCCAGTCGACACCACTGTTCAAGAATTTACTATAAATCACACGTCAAACTAAACAACCAACCTCCCATAAACATAAAGTAAAATCCTCCAATAAACATAAAGTAAATAGTTCCTTGAAAAACACAAAGCAAACAAGCAGTCCTACTAGCCAAAGTTCTTGACAATCCTCCCCAGAGATAATACACAAGGAGATCAAGTCTCACAAAAAGAGCAACTCGTAGCAAAAAGATACCAGCCCTGACCATGGCCCCAGAGTGGCATAGTCACTGCATCCAAGAACACTATCGGTAGATGTCTTGCTTCTTCGCACCCCTGCAAAGTATGTAATGCATGAGCAGAAGCGCGATAGTCATAAACCCCATGCAATCCAATGAACCAACATTCAATAAGTGACACATGTCATGTCGCTTTCATAATATAAAAATAATCAGTTTTCATTGCTCAATACACCAAGGATTTCTATTTGGACTTGGAGATATGAATCTTGTTTAGTGGTACTAGATGTTTGTCGTGCCATGATTGTTTATGGACTTGCTATGTTCATTACTATTTTGACAAGGCATATATAGTCCATTACTATCTTCCTCATTTCCAGCGCCACAAGTATGACGTCTTCCGAATAGAAATCCTTGCTCCGCCACTGGATACAATCCCATCCTACTTTCATTTACAACTCTGTTTTCCGATCACTTTCCTTTGTAACCACCGGCTTTTGCTTTCCCAATGCTCTAATATGCCAAGGGCTACAGTTGAACATTGCACTTACTAGATCAAAATCCCAAAATGAAAAGAAATATATGGATAAGAATGACAAGATGGAAGCATACAAAAGATCAAATGTGGATGCCACACTTGTGAAGTATGTAGCATCTTACAGCCCTTAACATCCCAAATGTAGATGCTCTAACCGGCCCCAAGATATGCCATCACAGGACCCTAAACAGTCCCACACCCGGGCCCATTTGCACTTTTGCAGTAAAAACAAGAAGCGTACAACTGGCTCCGAATTTCAATCCAAAACAGTGCAGAAGAAAAGCCCCATTACATACCATTTAGACCCCCAAAACAGTTTACAAACAGCCCAAATCTTATCCAATCCAATTCAATCCAAGATGGACCACAAAACAGCCCACTATCTGGCACAAGCCAAGTATTATGACGGCCATAGTCTCTTGAGTTAGGTGATTCAAGCAGGAAATAGCCTACAAGAGGTTCAGGAGGGGACAAAAGTAGAGGGACAGAGAGAGAGAATATAGCTTACCAAAGAAGAAGTTTGGCAAAATTCATCGACACTTGTAATTTCTAACCTTCTATCCCTTTTTCCCAGTGCAACTCATGTGAGGATCTTCCTCAACAGAATTACAAAATCAGAGCATACTGAACCAAAAGACTCAAGCATTAACAAGTAACAACAAACAATTCTCAGTTTAATCAGAAAAGACTTTTGATTGTTCCTGGATCCTAACCATGCAACTGACTTAGGACTGTCAATGAATGCCAGTCAATCAGGTGGAACATGGAGTTGATATGGGGAAAAGGGTGACAGTTGGATGAGTCCAGGAGTGACGCTGCAGCTACCAGTAATGATGCCTGAACTTTTGTTATCTCAAACCTTGAAGATGGCAGAAAATCAACAGGCAAAGATGTAAATTACTTGGTACCACCAGCCTTTAAGGCCTATACCCCATTAATCTCTCAATGGGGGTCAAATCCCCTTGTTATCTTCTCGATGCGAAAACATAAAGATTAACAAAAGAAATTAGATACCCAGGGACACAGGTAAGCTTTCCTTCAAGCCATTCATGAAATCCGTTGCAACATGTTGATAGATGTAAGGCTGAAGATATGAAGCTCTATTACTGTTTGCACCATACATTCATAGCCCGTACAACCAAGTAAGGAAGGCCTACTTATGAAGATCCTTCTTTCGTTTTTGTTTCTTTTTCCTCAGAAAACTTCATAGGAAGCTAAAGCACACTTGCCACATCAGATATTGCCAAGTTCCAATGGTAGCAGATTTTAAATGTCAAACAAAGGTCTCAGGAAAATCCAGAGAACCACTTGTAATAAGCCAGAAAGGGAATTGAAAGAGGGCAATAGTAAAGCATCCAACTCAACCAATTGGCAATGAAGGAGAGGCCGTCCAAACTCATATACTACTTTTGGAGGTCGTAATTAACCAATGTAGGAAAAGCTCTATCACTCCCCGCACGCGGAGAGATAAACAACGGATCCGTAACATAGGGATCACAATGAATAACGAAACAAGGTGCGCTTAAGGCACAAACAACGGGGCAACCAATTAACAAAGTCTTGTCCAAAAGCCTTCGAACGCCTAGCTCCAATACCAAGTTCAAGCATCAAACTCAATACCAATTGGCAATGAGTGGAGAGGCCGCCCAAACTCATATACTAGTTTTGGAGGTTGTAAGTAACCAATATGAGACAAGTTTTAACAGTACTATGCAATTTAAATAAGTTGGAACGATATTTTTTCATTAAAAGAACATTGTCCTCATATTTATATTCTACACAAACATGTACATTGAGAGCATCCAATCCCGGGCAAATGGGCCCACTACAAGCACAACAAATCGAACTCCAACACATACATAGAGAAGCAAGAACGATAAAGGGATTCAACAAAGAATTTTGCAGCATCAGAAACAAGCAAATAGAGGAGCATGCAACAAACATGGAAAAAGTAATGATAAGTCATGTACATTATACAGACCGTTTGAGCTGCACCAGAGTTTCCACGGCTTTGCTCAAAGCATGAAGAGACATCTTCTTTACCTGCTTCATCCAGAGTGAAATAGGCACAAAAATTACCACCGTACAGCTAAGAGGACTTGAAAAGCAAAACAGAAGACATCTAGAAGTCGAACGCAAAGGAGGATAGTGACATGCAAGACCTACCAGACTTCTTGTACGTTTTGATGGTTCGCTTACTCTCAACAAATCATCTAGAAAGCTACTTTATCTTACTTCGTCTTAGCTTGGGAACTTAGAGAGTGACACTCGATTATACAATCCCCCTTTTGGCCATATTGTCCTTTCTATTACCCCTCGAAAAGATAGCATCTTTAGGGAAAGCGTGTATCCGAAATAAAAGAAAGCCAAAGGCAGAAATCTTAGAACAGCGCAGACAGGACTCAGTGAGGAGACGGTACTCAAATTCAATCCCAAAGTGCGACTACAACTCTTGATGAATTGAAGGACGGAGAAAGCCATTAATTGTAGAACACCTGTCAGTAATAAGTTTCAAATCGCTGTTTCAGTTCTCCAACCTTATAGTTTCATGGTTTTGGGGACTTGCATTGAATTTAAGAAATTTTCTAGAAAAAATACATCTGAGTGAGCATACCTTCCTGTTCAAATTCTATATTTATCTACCCCCTACCAGCAGCCGAAGAAAGCAAAAAAACAACTGAAACAATGAAGAGAAGAATAAAACTAAAAAGCAGCATAATCCTGCAATACAATGCAGGAAATTAGAATCATACCTCCAGTTTGTCTTCTTTAGCCCTATGGTTTTCGGGAAGAAGACGAAATTCATTAGTCAAACGGATGCACTCTTGGATGTTTTCAGGTGATACGAAGTCAAGAGCAACTTTTATGCATGACTGCAAATGAGATAAGCACCCAAAAAATAAAGAATATACAGAGGGTCATGAAATGATGAAAGCCAGAACTTAATAAAGCCATACTGACAAATTTGAGCACCATGCTTGATATCTTAAACTAAAACAATCAATCTGCAAACAATGGCCTTAAATTGCACATATTGCATCCTGAAAAGACTGGTTACACCAGCTTTGTTAGCATCTATATAGGTGTCTCTTACTTCAAATCGCATAAGCGTAAAGGCCATCTTACATGGACAAGGGACTGTGTCAGATGAGGACATACATTTCTTGTTTCATTCATCCAAATCTCACATCCAATGTAATAGCACACTGCAGAAGAGTAAATATCTATCGATCTAACATGTTTATTTGGACAGTAAAATGGTGTTCACAAGATGAGATGTATCATTTTCTGCACAATGTCAGATTTCAATTTATATATGACAAACCTGGATTATGACATTCTGTGCATTGTTGTAAAAGGTGCGCCTATGCGCAGGGAGCATCCATCAAGTCTCACTCATGGCACCTGGATTGGGTCCAGGCGAGGCCTAGGCAACCAATGCGCGGGACTTTAAAATAGGCGTAAAGCGTGCACTTGGTGACCATCTTTCAATTCGCACCAAATTTAAGTGTGAAGAGAAAAATTGTAACTGAGGTCTTACCTAAAGGTTAACATCATCACACACAAGTACAAGTCAGTCTCTCGTCTCTCAATCAGATGACTGGAACCAGACGATCTCTCTGTCTTTGTTTGAATGGTGATCTCTCACAGCCACAGAGGAACTTGAACCAGATGATCTCTTTCAACTAGCAACTCAATCTCTTTGAACTTCCAAGGAAAATCTATTTCTTCATATTTTCTTCCTCTCCTCCTTCACACAATGATTTCTTTTGATTTTTTGCCTCACAATTTTCCCAGTTTACCCGGTTCTTCAATTTCGTTCTTTTTCTTTTCTTCCTTGAATTGTTTCAATTTCTTTATGGATTCCTCATGTCGGTTGGAAATAGTCATGTTTTCTGAATAAAACTGTCACATTTTTTGGGGAAACAATTTGCTTTTCGGAAACAATTTTTACTTGTTTTATAACTTGTCCATAATTTCTTATTTTTAAACTTTTTGCTTGATGAATAATGAGTACTTGTGAATATCTTAATTAGATGTCAAAGCAAAAGTAACAGAACGGATCCTGCAAAGAAGTATGCACATTTGGGTAATTCCGGAAAATACTAATCTGTACGAGTGCTTTTTTGTGGCAAGATAACGAATGCCGGAGTTTATTGCATAAAGCATCACCTTGCGGGAGCTTATAGGGCTGCAAAACCTTGTCCAAGATGTCCTCCAGAAATAATACAAGGGATTCAAGAGTTTATGGAAAAAAAGAAAGAGCAAATGCAAATGTCACCGGGTATTGATGACTTTCATTTGGAAAATGACGTTGTCGAGATTGAAGCGAAGCTAAATCTGTTGAGAGCAATCAAAGCCCCATTTCTCAACCTAACCCACAAAAGTCGAAGACTAAAAGGCCTACGGATGTATTCTACGCACTGAATCCTAATGTTGTGGTGCAAAATTGGTAACGAACCCAACAAAAACAAACTTTCAATCCCTAATGTTGCGGTGCAAAATCGGTAATGAACCCAACAAAAATGAACTAAGAGATCGTGCAGTTATGAGATTCAGAAGGTGCATGTGTGAGTACGACATTGCTTTCAATGCGGTGACATATACAATCTTTGGGCCCGCGGTTGAACGTATTGGGCAATGTGGTCCGGGCATGAAACCTCCAAGTTATCATGAGACAAGCGTCACCTATTTGAACATGGCAAGGATTCATACTAAAGATTTGATGAAGGATCACAGAGATAATTGGATGAATATATGGATGCCCAATAATGGCAGATGAGTGGAGTAATAGGAATGGGAGGTTCTTAATCAACTTTTTAGTGAACCGTCAAGAGGAACAATGTTTATTGCCAGCATATAAAACTAAAACTTGAGAGGTAACAACACATGCTTGTGAGATAACAACAATTAATGCTTGTGAGGAACAATGGATGCCCAATAACTAATGCTAGTGAGATAACAACACATGCATGAGTTAGTATTGCCAGCATATAAAACTAAAATTTCTGCTTCAAAAAGAAACTATTCTTGTTTCTTGAAGCACCATTTGCGAGCGCCTGCATACCTTAAAGTTTCTGACTTGATGGGGACATCCAGCAGGTACAAAGACCGCTTCTCCAAGTTCTTGCACAAATGTCCATGCTTCAACTCCTTAATTAAGCACCAAAATATGTTACTAGGCAAAAGTAAGAAATATATAAAAAGAAAATAAGTCTATCAAAATCAATAAATATCTAACTAACCGAACTCCTCTTTGAGCTTCCTTTTGTGATGAGAAGTCAAGTAGAATGTCTGATCGTGAATAGGGTGAATAACCTGCAAATGATTCTACTTTGATCACAATAAACAAAATACTTGTAACGACCTTCTTTGTAACTTCAAGGTCAACCCAAAGTAATGTTTCAGAGTACCGCTCAAAATAAATCGCATAGTGGTTACTTCTTGACACTCTCATGCACATAGAGGGAAGCTCGTACTTTAAAGTTACCCACCTTGAATAACATAGATGACAAAATATAGATGAAACCAAGTGTGTGCAATATCAGAGTAAAAATCACTTTGCTGAAGAACAAGGGCAGGGCAAAAGGCATCCTCAATAGCCATGACCATGCAGGTTTCAGCTGGAGGTTCTGACGGCAGAAAACGAAATTACAATTGACCAAGCAGGTTATGATTCAAGCAATTCCAGAAACTGTTATATCCAACAAACTCAGAAGGCTTTTTACCCCCTTCTTTTGAAGAAAAAACAAGAACATTACTTCATAGGGTCTTAAGTATGAATAAATCCCACACGTACCTTATTTGTTGATGACCCGGAAATTGGAGTATTTAATAGCATTACTACTGGTTCTTAATCCTTTTGTAATGTAAGTTTTTCAAAAACCTCAGACCTTCTGAAGATATTTAGGCCTACAATACTAACACCGATGAATTTTTATTGCCATTTCGGTTAATGAACGCCATGTGAGATGAGATTCATCAAATCATCTCCTACCACATATAGCGTTATATCCCAAGTGAGCAATTACTATCCAAGATGTAGTGAGAATCTTGTTGAGCCTAATAATCAATGCATATTCCGCAATTTAACTTTCTAATCCTTGTTTCCTATGATTCCCAATTTATGGCAAAGCCAATATGCCATATATTAAAGCTTAACCAGTGACCTATAATATGATCATCTATGAAAGCGGGTCAGGTGAGATGAGATTAGTCAAATCATGTTCTACCACGCTATAGCGTGATATCCTAAGTGAGCAATTAATATAAAAGAAGTTGTGAGAATCTTGTTGAGCCTAATAATCAATTGATATTTTTCAATTTAACTTTTTAATCCTCGTTTCCTATGATTCCCAACATGCAGCAAAGCCAATTTGCCATATATTAGAGCTTTACCATAATCTATCTATGATTATATATTAAAGCAGGTCACGAAGCATTGGACCCACATCTCTTGCCATACAAACATTTTGCTGGTCAGCCTACATATTAAACTTCTCCCTCTTTATAATAACTTATAATTTTCCGCATGTCTAATATATCTTGCCGAATCTTTGCACATCGAGATTAAGAGAGAACTTTTTTTACCATTCTGATTCAGAATTTGACAACTATGCACAAGGTCAATTTTGGAATTCCCTTATGCACAATTCAGTATTCAGCCAAAATACTTATATCCAAATACGAGGGAAAAAAGTAAAAGCACGTGTTCTATTTATGCCTGTCACACAGTGTCATTCCAGAAACTTGAACTTGTTTCCATAATTTTATGAAACTTCAACGGGCATTAACGTAATTTCCCAATCAACTCTATTGCTCACCTAGACAGCTTGTCTGAAGGAATGTCTAGAAACCAAAGGTCATTTGGTTAACAGTCTACCAAATTTGCTCTACATTCCAGGTTGCTTGGTCTTTGTAGCATGTTTGAAGGGGCATTTTTTCTGGCTACCCTTACAAGCCTTTTGGCCTAAAGGCACATGTCATTGAATTGACCCTATGGCTATTTCAAGAACATCTAGAAAGCGTCTTTGAAACGTTTGCTGGTTTGTCATAATGTTAACTGGGAGCCGAGGACCTTTTAATGTATAAACACTGGAGTCACTCATGACTCATGGCAAAAGAAACCAGTGTGCTGAATAACTTTAAAAGTAGTAGGTTTGCAAATCAAGATCGGAGTAGGCTTGGCTCCAAACAAAAAAGTTGCTAATATGTCAGAGATGGGGTGATTAAATTGGACAGCATATGCACATATACTGTTTTGTAGCTATATTTGTCTAAATATTAAATCCTTAATTGGTTGGGTTATCATGGCAGAATTGTTTGGAATATGGTAGCCTAGGAGAAAAATTTTATACAAGATGAAATGCGATAGTTCTCTTACTAAAACCATGACCCCCAAGCCTCCTTCCCCAGCCACCCCTTCCCAGTCGCTGCCTAACCACACACCTTTAGCAGGTTAATCCAACCTGACCCAACACAAACCAACCAGCAAGCTCAGTCTTATGGTTAACAAAGGAAGCCCTCAATTCGTTCGTTCCAATCATTCTGAGCTTTTCAATCTACATCAGAAAATTTTAGGCTCTATCGACTGGGAGTCGTCAAAGCAGGAATGTTTTGAACCAGCGCACTTAAATGATAGATGACTAGAACTTTAGCCCATCTGCCAAAAACTCATAATCCTATAGGCTCAATTTCAACCCACGTGAGTAGGAAGGATTAGTCAGCTGAGACTGTTAAGTTACCAACTCTCCCAAAATCTTAAGCTGTTAGGAAATGGGTCCAACGATATATATCAAGCAGTCTAACACCCTCCCTCACGTGCAACTCTGTCATGCACGTGGACATGCAAATTTTCAGAAATAGAGCATAAAAGAATACAAATGGGAGAAACAGATCCAAACGGAGAACAAATGCAAATAGAGATACTTGAACCCAAGACCTCTTGCAACCAGAGCTCTCATACCATCTTAAGTTACGTACTCCCCCAAAAGCTCAAGTTGTTAGGAAAGGGGCCAACAATATATATTAAGCAATGGGTTAATAATCTACTTGCCCCTTAAACTATTCAATTTTTAGTTAATTCCCCCTTCAACTATCAACTTCATTTACTTGCCCCTTCAACTATGTAAATGTTAGTCAATTGGTTGAATCCGTCCAAATTACCGGAAAAAGTAGGAAAAAACCCTAACCATCTTAATTTGTTGCCAATTGAAGGGTAAAATAGACCTTTTCACCCAAACACACTCAATTCTGTATTTGGGAGTACATCGGCAGCCCTAATTTCAACTCCTCAAACTAGTCGATCAAAGAGAGACAAAGAGACCAAAGGAATTGATCTTAAGAGCTCCAAAGGAATTGATCTATACTGTTGCTACTTTTATGGCTTTTTATGCTTTGTTTGCTGCTACTTTTCCTACGGGTTGCTGCTACTGTTGTCTTTCTTTTTTGGTCGAATGTTGTTATCGGTATTGCAATGTGGGTGATATAAAAACGGAGGAAGTAGCAGTTAAAAAAAGGGGGAGTTCTTGTGCAATGTGTGTGAGAGAAAAGGGGCAGAGTGCCACCTTGCAATGGGTGGTTGTGGGAACTTTGTGTTGGAAGTTTTTCTTAAAGCTCAACAATTTTTTCTTTGATTGGCAGTCAATTTTGGGAATTGATGTCCAAAACTTAAACCCTCTCTTAGCATTAATGAAATTTTCTGCTTCACTTTCACATTTTGAATTTCAAGCCACGATTTTTTTTTTTTAGAATAGGATTGCAAACCCAATTCTAATTTGTTTCAGTAGGTTATTAGTTTCTTTTGATAGTTATGTTGTCGGTATTGCTGATGTTGCGTTCTTTTCCTGCTTTTGTTGCTACTGTGTATTGGGAAAGTGGTAGGCCGGAGTGTGAAGAAACAGAGGAAAAGGCAGAGGAAATTGACGCGCGCGCGCGCGAGAGAGAGAGAGAGAGAGAGAGAGAGAGAGAGAGACAAGAGTGGGAGAATGGGGACTAATTTTGGGGAAAGAAGATGGGACTACATACATACACACATATATTGTTAGGTGAGAGACGTAAATGCCCTTCAAAAGCATTAGTTGGGGTTTTTGTTAAGTTTTCCATCCATGAATTGGATGGAAAGGGAGGGATTGGATAAGATAGGCTAACTTTTGAGTAGTTAGAGGGGGAAGTAAATTCAATTCGTAGTTGGAGGGGGAAATAACTAAAAATTGAATAGTTTAAGGGGCAAGTAGATTATTAACCCATTAAGCAATCTAACAAAGACTATCACAGATATGAAGTTTTAGTTCTCACCTAAAAGGGTTCTATTTGAGGTTATTTTACGGGCATGTTGATGGCCATATTGAGGGACCAAAACATGGGATCTAAAATGTGGAGTCCTCATGTCTGTCCTCATGCATCAGACAAATACTAAGACAACTAAAGAAAACAGAAGTAATGGATATGCTGAACTATGGACTAATAGATGGAATAATCATTCCTCCACATGGAGAATCACGGAACAAATAAACTTAAATTGTCAACAACTTGTTTGCAGTGCAATTACCCAAAAGTATATTTGATTATAATGCAAGAGTAAGTTATCACACACTCTTCAAGGAAGAATTTTCATTACCTGCTCAACTGGCTTGCCATGGATATGCCTGAACTCCTTATGGTGCTTTCTAAGATATTCCTGCAGCTTAGGAACATCTTGTCTCCGGAAAATATCCCAAACAGCACCTCCTTCTGCTGTCTCCAATTCATTCCAATTCTTCTCAGAAACAGAATCAACTTGCAAATTTCCATCAATTCTTGTAGAATGCATACTAGATTGAACAGTATTATTCTTCCCTGGACTCCATTCCTCTGTTCTATTTCTTGCTCCCCCTTCCGGAGAATTCGCAGCATCAGCATCCTCATTTGGAAAGTTTTCTGACCTAATACCAAATTCATTTTGCAATTTCCTCCCCTCCCTCTTTTTCCCACAACCACCTCCTGTCACCTGTCTCCCCTTTCTTCTCACTTGTTCAGCTTTAACAACCACAACATGATCTTCATCACTCGACTTACTATTGGCTGGCTCTGACTTCGACTTGCCATTGGGTTTCGGCAAATGGTTCTCAGCAACTTCATTATCTGCATGGCCAGTACCCATGATTTCTTTTTGGTCTTTGGAAGCATACTCCATTCTGAGCCCTTTTATCTTAGAAAGCTGATAAGAAGTAGGCTTCACTTCTGATGTATGTGTCAGCACATTCACCTAACATAGTGTAATAACATTTCATAATAAAGACAATTTATTGGAGAAAAATACACACTAAACATTGAAATCAAGATCGCCAAATAAATGCGCGGACTACCCAGGACTATTTTGTCTGAAGGGCACTGACGTACAGCAAGTACGATAACTGCATCATGGACAGCTAGAGTGAATCTTCTTTTCCAAGAAGAATAGAACTAACCAAGGATATCTGACCATTAGGTTGAAAATGCAACAGTTACCTCAGGAATCTTTCCCTAGAAGCTAGTGATAGATTCGCAAACATAAAGAAAGGCAGCAGTTGAAATGAATTGTGGACAAAAAATTGGGGAATCATTTTCCAAGACTAAGTATTAAGCTAGCACTCATCAAAAAAACAAAAAACAAACTGAGTAGCCTATCAAAAGTAAACTCAACAATGCATACCGCGTCTGACATGTCGCAATGAAGCTTGGTCACAGAATCTCCACATCCAAGCTCTTCAGGGAATCCATACGCTATATAGGTTTTTGGACCTAGATCTGGCTTCATTACGTCATTAGGCAAGTTTGCAGCCACATTAAGAATACCGGAACGGGGATGTGTGTACTCTAAATATGGCAAGGCAAGGATGAACTCTGCAGCATGGCGAGGTAACCGTTCCTCCAGCATGTTAGATGGAGGCCAATCTTTCAGTTTGAGCATCTCAGGCCAAAAGTTTTTGTATGATCGACCTTCTGAATACCCTTGAAAGAATTGGTGAATATTTATGTCAACCTGCATATTTATAAAACAATTTCCATTAAAAAGTCCATTCCTGCTATCCACATATAAGAACCAGTTGATAAATAGAAACGAAAACGAATACAATGATACATGGTATCATTCTATAGAAGGGAGGGAGAGAAAGAGAGAGAGAGAGAGAGAGAAATACAAACCTCAACCTACCATAATTCCTCTTTTTTCGCAAAACCATAATGCTTTACATCTTGTTTGGGCTAAGGGAGTAAAAGATTGGAAGCAAAACTAAATCTCAAACAAACCGAAGTCCATTATTCTGTTCCCAATCTTAGTTACAGGATCCTTTGGTCGAGCAGATGGATCCACCCTACAACTGCAATCCCCAAGCCAAAACCTCCTAGGAACCTAGCACCCATTGACAAAGGAGTATATTCCCAACTAGGATAGAACCTCTCAAGCACATGAAATTCAAAAGAAACAAGAAAAGAGCAGCCAAGCAAGAGAAAATATGAAGCAATAATAAGATACTAGGAAAACAATTACTCAAATTTACTCAAGTACTTTGCATAAACATTAGAATCACTTATATTGGGGATAAAAAGCATTTGCAATTGATTCCAATCCGTAGGTGCGGGGATCGCCTAAATGAGGATCTTCTATGATTTGTAATTGCTTTATTGGGTGGGATGTTTCGAGCTTGGGCCATTGTAAAAATAAATAAATTAGTTATACTTTAAAATAAATTTATAACTAATCTCCGGGCACTTCTGAGGGGTTTCTATAAGCTTCCCCTCCCTTGCCCCTCCCCCCCACTGCGTGCAACTAAGGTCCCAATTGCCTCAAGCCACATACTTGAACACCCTTCAATGTTAACATGTTACAACGCTTTGAACAAGGTTAGATTGTTCCCTTTACCTCCTTTCAACTAACCTTATTTTTACCCTCTCAAGAATTAAGCCGAACAAATTTTTACTCAAAAGAATGAGACCAGATCAGCCAAAGGTAAGTTAAAGCAAGGACCTAATTTAGATTTATACAAGAGTTAATCCACCTTTACCCAATTGAACTGCTAAGACAACCATATATGAGGTCCTGTTACTTACTCGCAATGGAGAGAGAGAGAGAGAAACAGAAAAGTTGCTTACATTTGCGCGGAGCTTAGTTCTACCATATGTATCACATAAAACCCACGGCCCACACATATGTTAATAGGGGTCAGGTCACCCATAAGTATCAGTGCAAGATTCCTATGAATTTGGAAAAATGAAGTTCAGGTCTCCCTCACATTCCACTTTTCAATGCAAATTTCTTGCCAACAAGTTCAATTAGAGAGATATTTAACCACTTGGTGAGTACAGTCCAAATTTATATAACAGTGTGCATCCAAGTGTCAGTAGACAAAATACCATTTGCGCATATATATTCAATATGCCATCATCCACTTCTTGTGACAGGGACATCCTCATTGAGCCATCAAAATGAAACGTAAAGAATCCCGCTACTTCCGCAAGTTTAAAAGAATAAAAAAGAAAACAACTAAGTTTTGTTAATTTGAAGTAAGCAACACCTTTATTAGACAAACTTGACCCGAAAAACAGATATTCCACAGCAACGAGCGACACGTGTAGCATGACATGCACAAATTAAGGTTTTCGAATATTTTCTTGCACACTCATGTACAATTGTATGTAATGACCATGGCTAAAAGAAGCAGCAAGAGGCAGAAAAAAGAGAGTTCTTTTACGGAACTAAACTACAGTGACATTGACAGTTTCGCACCATAAAAAGGACTGAAAGATATGCCCATTTGTCCAATTTCTGCTACATTTACGAAATAATAAATGGACAGCGCAGTGCTTTGACATAATGACAACAATATACCATCATAAGGAATTCCGCAAAAGTAGTATCTTTAAAGGGCTTACCTCACACCAATCAAGACAATCAACTGCTGTCACAATCAAATCTGAGGAACCTTTGGTACGTGTTAATTCACGGAATGCACGCCACATTACCATCGGTTCCCAGCTCAATCCATTTGTAAAATCATGGACGTTCCTAACAATAACTGGCTCTCCCATGACCCAATGTCTATGGAAGTGCTCTACATCCCCTTGTTGAATATCACTCTTGGACGGGCAGAACAAATAGTTGTCATTGGAATCTTTTCTAGAAGCAGCTTTACGAAGTTTTCCATTACAAACATCTACCTCACCTTCGAATTTCAAACAAGAGCAGTACTCTTTAGAAATTGCAGGCACTTCGTCAAATCTGTCAGTTCCGACTAATTTATCAGCTGACTTTCTTAATTCCAAAACCCAATTTTTTGGAAAAAGAGTCTTCAAGACCAAGTGGTCACGGCCACAACCACCCATTTCCTCTGGTGGGCAAGGTATATAACCAGTTTCTGTTGCCTTCCACTTGCCATCTCTTTGGAGGCAACCCTCCCGAATTTCTCGACAACAAGTCAAGCAGAGATCATATGAACAATTTGGGCAGCTTCTATGAAAATCAGCTATAGAGGTTCTGCAGTTGTTGCTGCAATAAAAAGTGTGTCATCAGCATATTAAATACACGTAAGGTTTCCAAATTTATAGGACTGTTCAAGAGAAGGATCATACCAATAAACACGTTCATCTACATCACAAACAGCCTGCTGTATCTCCACATCTGACGGCGACAATCCTGTACAAAAGGCCATCACGTTGACAAAAATATTACTGAATAAAGACTTTTGTGTGGGTGACCATCACAAATGTGCCCAATGGCCAAGAATTAAATGCCGTAGCCTAATAGGTAGCAGCTTACCTATCTCATTTCCTGAAAGTAAATAATAATGAGACTAGAGATTCAATATGCCTACGCTAACTGTCCAAGCTCTGGTCCAACTTCTGGGCTTTATTCTATGTCTATATGCATAATTAAATAATCCATACCAATGTCCTTTTAATTGTAAAACGCATATACATGCAAGCAATAACTGCTAGCACGGAAAACCTAAAATTATGAAATGCAGTGTAATATTTACTCAATAATTGCAGTACATGCATAATGGTGAATTATTGATGGTAATGTGCCTGTCATACCTTGAATCTTAGCTTCCATATCCTTTTCCAGTTCTTGTTCATGATCAAATAGTTTCAAGAAGGGATAGAGTAGGTGTACCAGATATTTCACGTGATGAATCCTTTTATCGTTGCTGTCGGGCACTCCAGCATATTGAGTACTCTGCAGCAAGACAAAGAAAGACACAAAAGGTCACTCACAATAAGACAAATCTGTTAGTACAATTGAAGAAGACCAAAGGCATGAACTGAAAATACCAACCGTGAGTAGATCTGTTCGACGCAAACAAGCTTTGCAATTGCAGTTGCCCCGACAATATGGGCATATCTCTGCTATTGCTTCCTCTGATAGGCGAGGGTACCTAGACAACATAAAGCAAACGAGAGTTAAAAGAAAGTGTGAAGAACACACTCATGAGGGATAGTCAGAGGATACATCTTTATCATTGGTGAGTACTAAGTAGCGATATATGGATGTCAGCACTCAAAAGATCAAGGACCAGCTGACCTATAGCATAACTCAACCAAGGAAAAATTGGACAATCAACAACACAGATAGCAAAGTATTATACAATTCTAATACAAAGTACTCTTTCGGAAAACAAACTTAGTCATTTGATAAAATGCATACCATATGAGAAGATAAGCAACAATTCATACTAGAAACATCAAAATACATTGGTTGCAGCAATCTGGGCAAATGAACTAAACAAAGCCTCAAATTAGTTGTATTTACAGCTGAATCGCTGATAAAACTTTACATTTCTGGTAATGTATCAATACCAAAAATTACAGTATTACTCCCACTAGGAAACACTACGTATTAATTAAACACACACACACACACTCTTCTTCCCGATGATCTCAATCGCTGCTCTCGATGATTATACATGATAATACTTCAATTAAAAACATGTCATCCAAAAATTTCACATCATATATCCAAAGTGCAAAAACAGATGTGCACACATGCACAAAAAGCTGGTGAAAAAGTGGAGATCAAAATTATTTCAATGAAAAATCATTCCAGCCAAATTTTGATACATCAAAGCAATAGATTTCTTCTTAGGAAAACAGTTATTAGATACTTTTCTTAAATGCCAACAGAAATTTCAAAAGGGTTACCATCTCTGAATGCAAGGGCCACAATAACGTCTATGACAACGTTCAACATTGTTTGGATCCGATTTCTTGGGATAGAGAAAGGTATGGCGACATCGCACCACCCTCTTATTACTGTACTGGCATTGATGGCACATTTGGCAATCATCGTCACCCCCCTGTTCGAAAATTTAGATAAAGGTTTTCAATATAAGCATAGTTTGAGAGGGAAAACACCTGCAGAGGGATAGAGAATGAATACAAATAAGCTTACATCTGTACTGAAATGCTTCCTTCTAGCATCGACACGCAAGATATCTTGCTTCAAGCGAGCCTTCCTCTTACCTGCATACCATAGCAGTCTTGACTACAGATACAAAAAGTGCTTTCATGTGACAAAATTCATAAAGAACTAGCTGTACAGTAAAACGTTAAATAATTTTAGGACTGAACTTTTGCTCAAACCAACCAAAAAGATGTTTTCTTTCGATGGCATAAGTGATGTCACTACCATGAGCCCTGAATCCTGATTCAGAAAATGGCACTCACAGAAAAAGCACCAAAAGCGCTTACTTTTCCTCGACTTCAGAGAGAGAAACTATCCTTACTAAGGTCTTACTAAGGTCCCGTGATGCGACAAGCCATTACTTTACTTCTTAGACGGAAACAATATTATTAATAACTGACCCAAACAGTCTACACTGTCGCATAGAGAGAAACTCTAAATCTCAAAATTTTATGTTAGATTTGGCAAGAAAGGGGAAGGAAGTTCCGTCAAGGAACCAATAAAAAAATATCATTTTTGTACATTTCTCACTATTTCTCACCAAAAGAAGAGAAAGGAAGGCTGAAATGATAATTTTCCCCCTCTCCTTTGGTTGGTTCTTGGGCGAAAAGGAAAAGCAAAGAAATCCAAGAGAAAATTTTTGAGAAGTCAATTTCTGTCACTTTTCCTTCCTCTTACTACTCCATCGCATATTACTATTTTCTTCCCTTCAGTTACGTGAGAAAGTAATTCACTGTCTATTCAAAGGAATCTATCTAGTTCTTATCCGTTCTTTCGTTTCATTTTCGTTTCTAGCCCGGATTTTCATCTCTAAATGATTACTACCTCTCTCCCCATTACTTGATCCATCCTCTGGATTTTTCACTCTGGTCACGGCTCTGGGGATCTGAACCTTCTTCTTCTTCCGTCCAACTGGTTTTTTACTTCCTTGTGTCAACTCAGCACCATCTTCGTCATCTCTCTCCTCCTCCTCGTCTCCTTTCTGTTTCCTCTTTCTCTTCTTCACGACGTCAGAAACTGTCTCCAAAACCCTAGAAATAGCAGATGAAGAAGAGTTACTCTCCTCCTTCTTATCATGTTTACTGCGCATTTGAAGGTAATGCTTCTCGCACACACTCTCTTCGTTCATCTTCCAACCGGTACACCGCCGCTCCTTAAAGTAACTCCTATCGCAACGCAGGTGGTCCGGCGGTACACCTGACTGCACTCGCTCCTCCTCTTCCCCCATCTTTCTACTGGAACCGACACTTCTTTTACTGTAGCATGTAGAGAGAGAGAGAGATAAATGTAGGAATTCGAGAAGGTATGTATTAGGGCGAAATAATGGCATTTATTTGGGGGGTGATTTGCGCGCCCATCGAAAAGGTGAAAAGCCCGCCTAAACCAACAAACTTGGGGAGCACTGCACGCGAGATTCAAGAAAAAGTAGTGGGAGTAAAATTGTAGTAATTGTCCCTCTGGTCTTACCAGAGTGTCAATTTCGTCCATGTAATATCAATTGCAACACTCCCACCTTTAACTTTACATTTTGCTTTATTTGGAACATCGGGAAACAAGAGAAAAGAAGATCTTGTTCGGTTTTGGTTTTGGTTTTGGGTTTTGAGTGAAGAGGGAAATATGGGTAATGATTGAAAATAGCACGCAATGATTGGAAAGAGATAGAGAGAGAAGTGATGAGAAAAATGGGATAATGATTGAAAATAGCACGTAATGATTGGAAAGAGATAGAGAGAGAAGTGATGAGAAAAATGGGATAATGATTGAAAATAGCACGTAATGATTGGAAAGAGATAGAGAGAGAAGTGATGAGAAAAATGGGATAATGATTTGAGGAAAATGGGGATAAAAAATTTAAATTTGAATCTTGAAACCCAAACCAAACAAGACCGAAAATACTAAGATAAAGTTGGAAAATTTTCCATTATCTTGTTTAGTTTGAGATACAAAAATAGAGAAAATGAATACTGAGCACATTAATTTTTTTTTCCTTTTATTGTTCCCGCATTTTTCTTTTATCTATTTTCTCTACTCTTTCATCTTTTTTCCATAAGTTTCAACTAGAGAGTTAATCTTTAAGACGTCCAATTGACGTGAAAAATTATCATGTGCTTCTCGTTGATTAACTCTTAGCGTTTATCCACCCAAGACTCTTATATCCTCTTCCTCCACCCAAGCACGAACACAAATAAAAAGATCTGCGCTGTGAAATCGAATACATAGTACAAATAGATTGGCGTAGACCAATGTTGTAATATCCCATATTTTCTTTAAATATATTTTGAAAAACAAAAAAAACAAAAAATTTGCAACTGTAATGTATTTGGACTACATTTTTGTAAACATTAATTTTTTTACTATATTCAAATTAATGAATTTCGGGGACAAAATTATTTTTAAGGGGATAGAATTGTAACACCCCGTATTTTTTGTTTATGAAAAATAATTTTGAATGTAACAACCCATGTAACGCCCCCAAAATTGGGCACATTAATAATATTACAAATTAAAAATAAAAAGACATAATATAAAACTTAATACAACAAAGTCTGTCTCCATAAACTATATTTATTACAACCGGGTCGGATCTATGGCTCCTCCTATCCCTGCGTCTAGTCGTTCCCCAAGTCGGCAGCTCCTCTAGCTCCATAAGCCTCCTGCCCGTAGAACTCCTCATGTTCATCACGGTAAATTGACATAATACGTCGAAGTCGCGACGCAACATCGTGATATTATGTCACGGTCCCACAAGTGCAACACCGTGAGCGACAACGGCTAGTAGAAAATTCTACCCAAACCTTAACTTGCAATTTTAGAACAATATGATAATGGCAAGTAAAGTAAAACAGGCATTTTATCAAAACAGTGTATCTCATGAGTGCGAATATGTCAGCGTCAATGCGGATCAGAGTATAACATGTGTATCTCGTATTATATTTTCAATGCAGCATTCTTCTTTAAATTTCAACCATGTCAATATCTCTCATTACTCGAAAGTCATTGGTCCGTTTCTGTCTCCTTTCAACTGACGGCACCAACTTTTTCGCTCGAGGTCCCGGCCGTTTTACATCACCGAACTTAACAACCTGTTTGTAAGGTCCGTCCACCCCACGACTCACACAACATAGTTCCAGCAGGCGCCATGCGATACGGGGCTATTGAGATTGGTGCGGTTCCGGGTTGAAGCTCTATAGTAAAATCTATCTCCCTACGTGTCGGCAAACCAAGAAGTTCTTCCAGAAATACGTCAGCATACTCGTAGACGATGTGCGGCAGTCCAAGCTCTTCTCGGTCAGATTCTTCCAACTTGAGACTAGCTAGCCATCCGTACAGTTGGTTCTACCATTTCGAGCGTCTGATCGTAGAATTCACGATCTGTCTATCCCCCTTAAATCGGAAATGAGTTCCATCAGGATTGAAAGCCGTTACTATTTTCTGATGACAGTCTATGACTGCTCGGTGACTTGTAACCATTCTATTCCCACGATCACGTCGAAGTCAGTCATTTCGACCACGCGCAAGTCGCAGGTTAATTAGATGTTAGTCACTTCTATCTCGCACCCTCTATAGACCAAGTTAACAGGTATTTTACCCCATAGAGGTGATGCTATCGTCATACTAGTCTTTAAAGGTTCAATTTCTAGTCCCAATGCAGATACGCATGCAGAGGATATAAACTAATGTGATGCTCTAGAGTCAAATAAGGCTTGCACACAAGTACTGAATAACAGTAGCGTACCTTGGATCACAGATGGGTCCTGATCCTGATCCTCGGTCTGGTTGCTTCCCATTCCACTAGTTCAGAGGCACTAGCCTAGCAATCTGCTGCATTGGTTGTTTCCCAAAGTTTTGGTACTGCTAAGGCGGCTGGTTTCCATAGCTTATCTGTCCATCCTTCCTAGGGTGGGGGCAGTTGCGACTGATGTGTCCGTAACCAGAGCAATTGTAGCATTGCACCAGTTGACTGTCGTGTCTCATCCCGGACTGTCCTTGTCAATAGTCATTCCTCTTCCAATTCTAATTGTGGGGCTGGTTGGGGTTAGCTCTTGCATGATAGGGTCCTCGGTTTGTTGCTGGTGTTGTTGTTGTTCTGGTTGGTCTGAACCAGTCCACTACTTCCTCTTCCTTACTTCTTACTACGGAAGTCCAACTCCACTAGCTCTAACCTCAGCATGCAATTCACCACTTCAGCATAAGTGGCTAGTCCGAGTCCTATAACAGTTTTGCGGGTAGAGCCAAGTTTCCATTCAAACTTCCTTGCCTTTGCATCCTCAGTCGGGATTAGGGCAGAAGCATAGCGAGACACTGGAGATCATCATCACAAAAGGATACCGGTCGATCTACCAGATGAAGCAAACCCTGTTACTCGATCGACTTCACATAATTGATTTTCTAGAAAGCACAAACGTGAGCCTCTCCAATTAATGAAAGGATCTTGGTCTGATACCATGTGAAATTGTAGAGAGAGAGAGAGAGAGAGAGAGAGAGAGAGAGATTGTGAAAGAATGTGTAAGAGTTAGGGCTTCACTCTTCACTACTATATTTATATGGACAATGTTACATGTACCAAACTACCCTTAGGTAACTATACAAATAACAATATAACCCATAACACATATTACTAAAACTGTTGGCATGCATGTCATTATTTTCTCTAGGCAACTCTTCCATGATTTAAGTTTTGTTGCTCCCTAGGTATTAAACCCGATGAGAGTTTTTGTGTATTGAGGAAGGGAAATTGTTGTGATGCATGGGTGCGGCAGACATTGGAAGATGGAAAATTAACGAGAGAGATGGATCTGAATGAGATTGGGTGAGTAGTAGGTTTGTGTGTGCTAGGTATGAGTTTTAGATGGGTGTGGCAATACCTCACTGTACATGCATATATGTAGGTGAGGTAGGTGTAGGAGTAATGAATTAGCAAGGAGAGAGAGAAGTCTGAATTGGAGTTCTAAATAGATGGATGGAGTTAAAGGTTGATGTGGGGAGTCCTTCAAGGAACAAAATATGGAGACGAAAGTTGGTTTTCATACCATTGGATCTTTTGGCTGTTTTGATAGATATAATGGTATTATATCATATGGGTTTGAGTTAGAGATTACCACGCTGGTTATGGTGATGGATTATCAGATTCAAGGGTTCAATCATCACTTTTGTGGTAACCCGGGAAGTATCCAATTTGCTTTCCATTTTCGAAATCATTTCAATTCTATCATTTCATACTCCATTTGAAGATTAATCCTATGAAATTTTGTTGAAAGTGAAATATTTGTTATTGATCATGATATTGTTGGCTAAAGTGACATGGAATTGTTTAGTACATTGGTCGAGTGACCTCACCGATGACTTGTTCATAACCTTGAAAGAGCCAGGTAGGTTTAGTGAGGCGGGTGAAGGGGTCACTGATCATCATGTACTAAGGAGAGTCGGATATCAGATCTCTTGTGATTTGTTAATTCGACTTGATAATCGTTGTTTATTGATTTCACTTAAATGCGAGCATTGTTATTCTTGTTGTATCATACACTTGCGGGTGATTTTACTTTTCAAGTGTGGAGTCGTATTAGTGAGGCCGATTAAGTGCTTTCGAATATAATTTGGTCAAGAGACATTTTTGAGAAATTATTGTAGAGCTTATTTTGAGGTTGTAGAGCCGCATCGTTTACTTTTGTAATTATTGCGGCTTAGATGAGAATTGTATTTTGATGAAAACTAGGCCCAAAAGTGTTTGGTTTTCATTTTTGAAAAAAATTTCCAATTTTTTTTTTGTATTACTTTTCTTCTCTCTCCACTCATTATTTCTCTTTCCAATCATTACTGATGTTTCTCTCACCACTTATTACCCTTCTACCCAATCATTACTCTCATTTTATCTCTTTTCACTTATTACCCATCTCTCAAACTATTACTCTCATTTCTCTCCCTGATCATCACCCCAAAAACCATTTTCAAAAATCACACCAAACCCTATCTGTTTTTTTTCTTCTCAAAACAGCCAACCAAACACATGTATTTTGAAATTCTATTTATGCAAAATCTTAGTCATTACAAATGCCAAAGCCATGAAAAAAAAGATTAGTTTTTCCCAAATCCCTAAAAAACAAAAGAGAGAAGAAATTGTTATCCACTGTGCATGCTGTTTGACATATACTCCTCTGTCCTTTTTTAAGTGTCCCAAACGAAGAGACGTGCAATTTTTTAATTGAGATTTTTAATTTGGTGCAAAGAATTTGAAAGGATTATGCAAGAAAATATTTTAATTTCTGATCCAAAGATTACATTTACTTTTGTAGACATACATAAGCTAAACACGTAGATCCAAAAAGAGCCCAAGAAGAATTCAATTCATTTCCTCAGGGATGTATCAAGTTCTATGCCAGAAGGCATTTGCAGCAGTCTATACAACTTACATGGACTGGCAACTGATTCATCACTTAATAAGGACAACGGTCCATTACAGGTACAAGTATTGCTATGTCCAAGAGTTCAATATTTTGGCAAGCTTCAATCTATTCTACCCTAGTTAACTAGCTTTTTGAAGAGTAGGCACAAAACAAGCTACCTCTGCAAAACAAGCTACCGCTGCCAAAGGACCAGGCTAAGCCAAAATCTGTTGACATACCCTGCCATGGTCCTACTTACCCGCTTGCCTCATCTTGGTTCGCTACCGAGATCTTTTTCTTCTTTTTTTTGCTCAGCACGGAGACCTTCTCTTGAGGTGGTGGTCCACAAGTTTTAGGGTATCCGTGAAATGCATTGTGTCCTGGCTTTGGCTTCGCAAGTTCCACAAAGACCAACCTGCCGTCTACATACTGGTACAGGAAATGAGATATGAATGTGTTGAACCACCTCGATCGATTGCTGTTTTAGAATCAGCTTTTTCATAACACTACCAGACAATTTTTTTTTTTTTGGAAAATGCAAGATGTCAAGACCACATTGCTTTCAATTCATATAGTTATTTTTTAGTGAAATGGTTTTCATTATTTGTGAACATCATATTTAATGTTTCCTGAAAATTGGTTCTTGTCTCAAAGAAAATCCTTCAAAACGAGCTTTGAAAACCATCAATCGAATTAGTTTTCTCAAAAGTGTCACGGAAAACTGATTCTCAAACAGAAACGAAGCAGAATATGGAGCAGAATATAAGAGCACGATCAAAATGCATGTAAACCTTGTGATCCATGCTTTCCAGAGCTAGAATGGCATCGTCTTGACTAGTGTACTGAACCGAGGCATATCCTTTCGACCTCTTTGTGGCTTCATCCACAACTAGCTTAACTACCAGTTAATGACTCAAAATTAGCAGTGTCTCTAACAATCAGCATGTAATTGAACACACGGGTTGACATAAAACACTTTTTTTGATGGACTAAAGAGAAGTTATGACATGTACCTTCTGCTACCTGGCCATAAGTTGAAAATTCATTCCTCAAACTACTCTCAGTGGTGGAGTGCGACAGATCTGGAGTTAACAAGGTACACCAAGAATTAATGTCAGATGGAAAGAACCGTGTATCATTTCAAGAGATGGCTGATTTAGGCTTTCAACAAATATCAGAAATGTCCTAGTATGTTATTTCAATTGGCATTTGGCTTGAGTCCACCATATCTATTTTAAGAATTCGAATCAAGTATCTGAATTTTTTCGGGGGTAAATATTTTAAAGAATAATGATTTTCATAGTCCCATTTCATACTAAAAAGAAAAAACTCTCCCGTTTTTTGTCCTAATTGCTTCATTGATTACCTCCATGTACATTTTTTTTACAACTGAAAGGCTAATTGTGTAAATTGGAAAAAAGAGGACAACAAGGGATTTGGATAAAAGGTAACTTAATAATTAATTCCCACATTTGAATTGTACCTTTTCTGTACACTTATAGAAGATAGAAGGAAGGTAAGGAATTTCAATGACTTGATGTTGTTTCAAAATTTACACTACCTGGAGAGGGTAAAATCCAATTGTCTAGGAAAATACACTAGCACAAGCAGATCATGTGAGGGTGGACTAGTTCGGTGGGACCACGTAAGGGTGCCCTAAGTCTTAACCAAACAAGATAGGCCATGTATAAGGCCAAAGTAATAATAATAACACCACAGAGGGTGGATCAGCTCGGGGGAACTACGTGAAGGTGCCCTAGGTAGCAACCAAGCTAGGTTGACCACGAATATGGCCATGATCATACTATGGGATAGTTAAAGCACCAAGAAAGGGTATGTAGGATCACATACCGAGCTTGGTATAGCTTGGCACTGGCATGGAGGGTCTTATAAGGGCTCTACCGAATAACATGGCATCTCGGCAAAACCACCTTAAGAGAATAAGGCGGTGGGCCCTTCTAGAAGGATCTAGAGTAGCTTCTTTCGTGATAAGAGGTGAATCCCGTGATTTAAGGGATTGACATTAACATTCTATATCCAATAAGGAATGCAGTTCAGAGGTGGAAGTCTAGTAAAGATCTAATTACACGGCAATATAGGAATAAGACCTATATGGAAAGGAATCCTATCAATGGAAAAGATCTCGTATACACAACATTGATACACCTAATGGGACGAATCCCATTAGGAAAGGTTTCCTAATACAAATAGGAAACTAGGGCAACGAGAAGCTTTGACTAACAAGTAAACCGATACCTATAAATATAGCATCAGACTCATTGTTATATGCGTTGCGTCTTTGGCCTATTTAGTAACGCATTACTAACTTAAGCATCGGAGGGTCTTTGCGGATGAGAGGCAAAAGTGCTCTAACCGGTTGTTGATTTTGCAGCATTAGGGTTCCGTCAAGGAAGCACGTGATTGATCTCTTCAAGAAGAAGGAAACACCATACATGGATTTATTCCCCGTACACTACCAACCTTCCAATTTCATGTCATCAGACTGAAGTAATTGATGCCAACCACAAATAAAAACCGACATTGTATTAAATTTATGCTATAGATCATACATGACAAAGATAGTCCAATTTCATAGTCATTTCCAAATTAGGAAAAAGTATACTATACCACCAGAAAAATACACTAATTAAAGATAATATCTTGTAGTTAATGATTCACATCAGCTTGAACATGAATAACTAGGGAAACCAGTGGTTGATAGCACATTTAACCAATACTGTAAACAAAAAGCAAATTGAAAATAAAATCAATGATTCCTGAAGATTCTCTCCCATCAATCAAAATTCAAAATAAATAGCTTGGTCGAAAAATTACATTTGAAAAAGTTCTAGCAACAAAGTTGCATGACAAACTGAGCAAGTAGTGAACTTAAAACATAACATCTATGCATATCTAAAGTGAACAAATTGACCCCCTAATCCCTAGAAACCTTAACTGATTGCACCCCTTCCGTTATCTGGTCGCTAGAAATGTGTCGTCGTTTTAGGGCAAAAGTTAGGGTTTGGACATTTTCCATAACAAAATACCCTTGAACATCTTTACATGAGGCCATCAACGACACATAACATTTCGTCTCTCTGTCTCCCCTTCTCCCGCCTTATCATTCCCCCTCCCAACTATGGAGGCCACTAACAGATGCTCTGCCAGCCACAACATCAACAAATATCGATTAAGCCCTTACTGATATCCGAATGAGTTGATCTTTTACGGGAACTCTGAAAAACATGTTTTAAACAAATTGAATGACTCCAATCATTTGTGTGGGCCTCCAAAATGGATACCATACAAAGTGGTGTACATTTTGTGTCAAAATTTGTCTCCAGAACCGGCCCCGTATATATACATGTAGAGAGAGAGAGAGAGAGAGAGAGAGAGAGAGAGAGAGAGATGAAGAATAATTGAAGGTGGTTTCTGGGTGGGACATGGATGACCTCACTCATTGTCCCACACAAATTTAAGGCTAATTTTGTCAATTACCCATTCCATTAAAGAGTTGAAGTTTTACAAATTAAATGTAGATTAGCGGGCTAGTTTGTTGACTTTTGAATTTGAGGGGGTGTTACCGTGTTAGTGATACGAAGTGATAGATGATGGGGGGGGGGGGGGGGGGGGGGGGTCCTCGTAATTTAACCTAATTCTTACGACGAGAGACCAACACTGTTCATGCTACATGGACAGAGCAAAATAGATGGTATCTTTCGAGTAGTCCATATCTTTCAGGTCCTCCAAAGTCCAATATGGAGTACAGTACATGTGCAGGAACAACCTAAGTACACGGAGACAGCTTATCTATATTGCTTATTTCAATAGCCTTTGCTTATGCCAAAGGGGCACCCAGGTTTTCATATGTGTTCTACTCTTTAACTTCAAATAAGAAATAAGGATTATTTTGAAGTAAATAGCCTCTATTTTTTATGTGGAAATAGATTGTGATTTGGCATACCCGCGCTTACGGGAATGGCCCTTTGTGGACTGTTTCCTGGATTATTTAGGGTGGCTATCGAGGAGCTACTTAGCTGATTACGTAGTAATGACCAGGTGTGGATTGGTGTTGGATGCTTCCCGGGAAATGCAGATGATGTTGGATCTTTTTTACTCGATCTTTTAAACCTCTGTTGCTAAATAATTCAAATTGGCCTACTTACTTCAAAATGTTTGACACATTGAACCCAAAGCAACTAACTAAGTGATCACCTTTCATACCTATCATACTTCGTGTCCACTATAATTTCTCAAAACCTATCTTGCTCGCCTATAAGTCTATCCAATCATTTCCCATCAAAGATTGATCAAAGAGAAAATTTACAAAGCCATACTCTTCCGTCTTCCCTATAATTACTGAACACTTAAAAAACCTGTAATTGGATTCCTCTTCTATACCATCTGAAAGAAAGTTCCCATTGTAGTTCTCTATCCTCTTTCTAGCACCAATGATTCCCCAAAACACAATCATATAGAAACTAGCAAAGCCATTGTGGGATGTTTCTACCCGTATTCTATCTTTCACATGACTCAAGCGTTGCCAAATAACTTTGAAGTGTTACTTAATAGAATGTCGATGTACAATGCTAGAGGGAATTTCAGGGAAACTCAGGGAAATGAGGACTTCAACCGGTTTGGTAGTATTGGTAATAAAAAGCTACTCCCTCCGTCCCTTTTTAAGTGTTTAACTTTCCATTTTGGGCTGTCCCTAAATAAGTGTGTGGTTTGAAAAGTTAATGGGTAAAAGTTTGTACAATTATCATTTTGACCTTTTGAAAAGTTAGTGGGTAAAGAGTTAATGGGTAAAAGTGGAGGATAATTTTGGAAAGTAAAGGTAAAAGTTGATGTCAAAAGTGTAAAGTGGAGGAAAAAGTTGATGTGAAAGGTGTAATGATGATATTTCTTTAATAAGTTGGATTTACGAAGTAACACATTTAAAAAGGGAAGGAGGGAGTAACATTCAAGGTGTCAAAGTGATCAGACTACGGTCACGATTGGAAAGGGTTGCAATTCACTCCTTCAGAAGTGAGTAGTAGCTGGATTTCTGCAAAGTAATTTCTTGAAGTCTCTTGATAGTAATTGGTGTTAGACTAACAGCCAAAAGTAGTAAGAAGAAGAATGGTTGCTTCTTTCGAGAGGGGTAAGCAGAACCACACACTATCTTTTCAAACTCTCAAGCTCAACTAAAATGGAAAAACATGATGACATGCATACTGTTTCATTGTTAATTGTCAAAAATACTCTGGCTGTGTTCGTTTGGCAGTTTTAGTTTAGTTTTGATGATGTCATAAGGTGTAATGAGTGGAGAGAGATAGAGAGAGAAATGAGAAAAATGATGATGTCATCAAAACTAAAACTAAAACTAACTGGGAAACGAACAAGGCCTCTGTTTCCTAATATTGAGATATTTTGAAAGGGATGCAGATATTGAGTAACGGTGGCAGGGAGTCCATAACAAAATTAATACTCATAACAATAAATAAAGATTATGAACCTTTAATGTTATTCTTTTATATTCGTATACATCATATACATATATCTATAATAAGAATCAACCATCCCTGACTGCTTATCCGTGGATTGCATTATCAAGAGGTGTATCCACATTTTCTCCTTTAAAGTCAAATAAAATAAGCAATTAATTAAATAAAGCATACAAAGCTTTAGAAAAAATAAATTTTGTAAAAGAAACTGGCAGACTTATCCTTGTTAAGACTCAAAATAGTTCCATCTAACTGATATTACGAAATCTCCTGTATACTGAAATCACATTCACATGCACTAATTTCTTAAAAGAGTTGAAGCGGTGCCTTGCAAAAATGGAACGAATAAAACCACCTATTAACAACAGAAACCTAATAAAGCTTAAATCAATCTTTGAAACACTAACCAATGGAAGAACGAGATTGTAACAAGTTGATTTCATATTTGTCAACAAAGTCAAGGAAAAGACCATGTCAAATTGGAGCCCTGCCCCTTGTTAGCATGAAACACAATAAATAAGATACCCCAATCACTAAATTATAACAGCGGAGCAATATCGTCCCTGTAAAACCTAGGCATATTCCTCGTTAAGAAATTAATCTTACCACATTAACGTTAAGTTGTTGACCAAAGAATAAAGTAAAAAACAACAAAAAGTAGTACTTTATGGTCTCTCTGGTTAAATATAAATAGCTACACCAACTGTTTTGTTCAAATAAAGGGAAAAAAAGTACCTGGTCACACTGGTGGGAATGGAAGATGATTACTTTGTGTTAAATCATCTGACCAAAAAATAAAGTTTAAAAAAAAAAAAAAAAACAGAAAGTAGTACTTTATGGTCTCTCTGTTTAAATATACAACCCCAACTGTTTTGTTCAAATAAAGGAAAAAAAGTACCTGGTCACAATTGTGGGAATGGAAGATGATTACTTTTTGTTAAACCATCTTGACCTAGACTTTATTGTGTATCTCTATTGTATTATTGTAGGCTTGTATTTAGGCTCTAAATACCTCTTTTGTACATCTATACATTTCCTCCAATAGAGAGAAGAATACAAGGCAAATATTCCGTACATGGTATCAGCCAAACCTAGTATCCTTTCTTTCCCTTTTCCCCATTGTTCCTCTGTGGTCGTTTCTCGTGCATCATATCTAATTTTCTTGTATTATAAACCGAATCCACCATCGAGTGCTAATGTGTATAGACTAGACATCAAAATCCTCATGTTGTAATAATCCTACATTGGGGAAACTAGCGTTTTACCTCAGACATCTCGATTGGATTTTGCTCAAAACACAGGAAACTAGAGTTGATGGAACACGAGTACTCCAAACAGAACGTCCAACCGATCAAACACAAACAACCACAAATAATCACAAACAAAATGAACATATTGAACTTGGTTGCACCTAACAATCATATCCTATATTACCGCGCACGCCTGATCACGAATAGAGGGTGGACTCTAAAGTATGATCTTCGACTCTCTCTCAAATCACTCTTAATATCTGACATATTAAGCACTTGAAAAAGCGGAAATAACTCGCGAGATGTACATGCATATATATAACCTACAGCAGAGACACGTGCATGCATATATATAGGCTAAAGGTAAATTATGTGATAAGGAGTTGACTTCCCTTGAAAACAAGACTTCCTAATTCAATCTGAATCACATTCAACAGACGAAGACGGGTACTTCGCCCCAAATCAACGACCCATGTAACATAGAGCAGGACATAATACATAAATAATGCATTAGAGGGAGACATCGAGAAAGATGACATATTACAATTCTAAAGATCTTAAAGGATTATTTGAATCCTTTTCCAAATAAAAAAGGACCAAAAATCAAATTCATGGAAACTACATCTCTTGCAATATGTGCAAGGGCTTCCCTAGGAGACAAATTGATCCTTAATTCATCACATATGAGTATAAGACAAGCTTCTTATTACTTTAGGCCTAAAATAATCACTTTTGCAAAATATCTCTCCATTCAAGATACTACTAGAAATCGTGACAAAATCAAAACGACTTGTTTCAATTCACAATTCGGAAAAGACCACTTCAGATTTACTCGATACGCGGTTTGAGCCAAGCTTTGCGGCAATGTTTTAAAACCCGGACCGGAGAGCGAACCGGAAAAGGGACCAGGCGGATGGGTCACCGGTTCAACCGTGGTCGAACCGGAATCGAACCGTGATGTCATAATTATAATAAAAATATATTAGAAATATATAATTTATAAAAATTAGCATATAAAAAAAATAATTGTATAGAAATTTTAACAAAGTAAGGATGTTGTGCTACATATGCAGTCCTACTATGTTTTTTCAATCCCACGTCGGTGGGTTTTGTTTTCCACCCAACCTTTTCTTCCTGTAAAAGGCTGAGAAGCCCCCTGGAAATGCCCAGAGAGTCGTGTTGTGTGCACCGCAGGCAACAGAGTGCACGAAAGTAGTTTAAATTTTTCAGTCTGGTTCTACCAACCCGGTTACGGTTCCTACGGGTTGGCGGTTCAACCGCCTTTGTTGAACGGTTTTTAGTTTTTAGACCGGTTATGTACACAGAGCGGTTTTTAGATGAAACCGAACCGGACAAAGCTCCGGTCGACGGGCCAACCAGTTGAACCGGCCGGTCCGGTCCGGTCCGGTTTTTAAAACATTGCTTTGCGGGGAGCGGGGGCCCTGTAGTGAGCTCGGCTCGACCGTCCGATCATGTTACACTTTAAATAAACATTTTACATATAATTTAAGCCCCATTTATCCGGACCATCGATCACCGATCGGGCGGCCGAAGTCACTACAGCGCCCCCCCCCCCCCCCAAATTCCAGCTTTGCGCCTATGACAACTCTAGTTCTATCAAGACTAAAGCAATGAAAGTACATTCATTGGTTATGGATACTAATTTCCTAGTCCTAACTGTCCCAGGATAATAAATTCAAGTGTAATCACAATGTGTGCATTTTCCTCGTGGATAATCATTTTTCCACAACTTGGAGAAATTAAATTCCCAATACTAGAATATTTGGTCTACTGGGTGTAAGAAACTGACAATAATTTTAACTATTGATTCTAAATTTAGTTACTTTCATTTATATAGACGGACGAACTAAACCCTAAGAATATGGATTGAAAACATGCGTTTTGTTTCCCAGTATGGTTCTTTTCCTTATTTCTTTCATATCAAACTAGAAACTGGTGCTAACAAAGTTCCTTCTAAATCCTCCCACCACAAAAATCAACAAATGCATGGGTGAAACTATATGCCGTAAAGAGCAAATCCAGCCCTTGCCCTCGTTTTTACTCAAACTCAAAATTAGAGTAAACCCCACCCAAATTGAGTTTTACTCCAATTTCCAGGGAGACTCAAAACACTACGAGGCTATTTTCTTCCATTCAAATTTACAATCAAGGCAATCAATGAAACTCACAAGACGGATACTTACAATTGAGGGAAGACTTACTTCGAACTATGATCTTGCTGGCGAGAGGGAAATCGACGGGAGAGGCATGGAGCTTGAGAGATTTGGGTTCGCTGCGATTTTGTATGAATTTTCCAAATAAGGGCTGGGGAGTTAAAGAACAACCAAACCAAACGTCTGTAGTGTTCATTTGCTTATGGTTCGTGCAACTGAGTCCTGGCCGCAGAGATGGAATCAAAGAAGGGCGAGCGATAACTGTCAATTTTTTTGAACGGCAAATGGCTCCCCCCCTCCCTCCGGATGAATTAACTGTCGAAAATCTTGATTGATCTTCTTTCCCTTTCGGGTAAATCAGAGGAGAAAAACCTGAACTAAGACTCTGTTTCGCTATATCAACTTGAAACCTAAAATAGATCAGAACTCTTCCAAACCCTCCTTTATCCACCAAACCCCTCCAAACCCCAATTTTTTTGGCCCATCCGCAATGGCCTAAACTTTCCCAAATCGAGGTCTGGTACATGAAAAGTTCCCATAAATCCACCCAGAAAATGCATCTAATGGGTGGAATGCATTTTCTTGAGTGAATTTATGAAAAACTTTTCATGTACCAAACACTTTCCCAAACCAAAAAAAGTTAGCAATATTTGTCTAAAAAAGTGCTCACAACTAGCGCTTCGAAGTGCGAACGGTCCAAATCGGGTGCGGGGTGGCACGGCACGCCTGTTGTGCGGAGGTTACGGGGCCAACTCAAGATCCCGTTGTTTGATCCGAATCATTCATTTTGTTCGTCTCGTTGAATACATAGTCCACGTAAAAATTCAAGTTGATTGGACATGGATAACGATTTAATCGGCGACCATTTAACTTACAGTTTTGTGAAAACAAAATCACCTACTACAGGTTCTTTAACTGTTTATTTTCCATGAAATATGCAGTCTGAGAACATATTTACCGAGGTCTAATCAACCTAAATTTTTATGTGGACTACGTACTCGACGAAACGAACAAAATAAACGGTTTCAATCAAACGTGACCTCCGGTGGGCCCCCTAACTGCCGCACAACACACACCCAACTTCCGTTCGAATCGGTTCAGATTATTAGGAATCTGTAGATCATGCTCCTAAGAAAATGCAATTCGTGTCCGAATCAAGAGTCCTACAGTGTGGTTCCAAACCAATTCGTGAGTCGCAGATTGGTTCTGATTTTTGTTCACGGAATACATATGAATTCTACATTTTTAATAGTGCAGCAAACTCGACGAGAATTAAGATCGAGAAACTGCCTCTCTCTCTCTCTCTCTCCCTCTCCGAAAACCCTAGTCATCACAAATATTACTCTTCCTCCTTCCCCTCCCCCCTAGGGTTTCAATACCCTCGCATGGTGGCGGGAGAGGAGGGCCATGATACTATTTCTTTTCTCCGTTCGTTTTTTTTTTTTTTTTTCTTTTGTCTCTCTAGATCAATGACTTGTCATTTGAACTGAGAGGGTTATGTCTCTCGCTTTGTGAGAGTTGTTAGTTTCATCTTCGGATGAATTTTCATCTACAGATTGGGTACTTTCAGGTGTGGTTGTTTTACAACGAGATCTATGCCAATAGAATTCTTACCCTAATGGATATCGCTGGCAGGGCAACTCAGGGTGGCTTTGAAAATTTATAGTTTGGGAGTTCATTGGTGCGAGCCTACTTGGTTAGAGTCCATCTGATAGTCTTGGGTATTCGCTATCTTTTATCTTCAACTAGCACTAAGTCTCTTCAGAGATGCTGATTCTAGGTATGAATCTAGTCAGCTCCGTTGTTTGCGTTAGGCCATGTCTGGGTTGGGGTGAAACACATCGATTGCCTTGTACATTTCTTGTTCTCTTTTTAGATGATTAGTTTGGCTTTGTCCAAGATCTTTGTAATGAATTCCGTTTTGTAAGTGCCGTTGGACTTTCATTAATATAATTTTCTTATTTCCGTATAAAAAAAAATATTGCAGCAAACTCATTCCTAGCAGTGAACTAATTTCTCATTCTTAAAAATGCAATAAATAGAAACCAAAAAAAAAAAAAAAAAACAACAACTAAATTCTTGCATAATGCAACAACCAAAATCGTAATTCCAGATTCCAACATCAACCAAAGAGTAGAACTACACTACAACCCCTTAGATTTTTAATTTATACAAAACTAATAAGTTATATTGTTATAAATTATAACTTAATAATTCACAAGTATAGGTAAAATTATTTACTAAATCTTACATACATATACTGTATATATAAATATAAATATCTCACAGTCCGGCTCGGTTAATTCAGAGTTCCAAAATAAACATCTGCGGACCGAACCATATCTCATTCCACGATTGGGACCAAAACGTACGGTTAGGTCCGGTCCGGTTTCAGGTTCACCAGATTTTTTTTTGCTGCATTACCCACAACGGTGATCCAAACCGTTCATCCTGGACTTCTACCAATAACAACATTTGTTAAATACCAATAACAACTTTTGTAAAATAAATTAGCTCGATCAGTCATTGATTGATGCATAAACAAATTGTATAAAGTGTGCAGTTCAAGTTTAAAATTATGTAAAATGTCCATTCTAGAATTTGTTGTGCATTTATTGATGATCTATTAAGCTAATTTTTACACATATATATTATTCTCGACAATAAGTAAGAGCATCCCCAACAATAACTCCTCAAAAAAGTTCGTGAACAGTGTACATATCTATTATAGGTTGACATTTTTTTTATCAACACTCCAACAACACTCTCTACTTTATCTACTCACATATTATAATACACTTTTTTATTCTCTCTCTCCACCCTTTTCTTTGTTTTTTTCTTCATAAAGAGAAAGGAGAGAGGGAGGGAAAGAAACAATAAAAAATGCAAAGGGGAGTGTACAGTTGCTCTATAAAATGGGGCTGATTTGGTCAGCTATTGTGAGGCTGCGTAATTTGTTAACCCATATATAGAGGCTGTTGTACCCTATTTTAAGGGTGAGACTGCGTAAAATAGAGAGAATAGGGGATTTGTTCACTCTGTTGCACTTGCCCTAAGATTACGGGATGAATGGTTCTGATGACGGGACGGGCCCATAATGCCATAATGGTGCTCGTAAAATTGAATTTGAAGGCGTTTGGTGGATAATGTATGGCCTCTCTGACCCCAAAATGACAAGGTATTGGCACTGCTGCAGCCAATAAATTGGTGTACCAAAGCCAAAATATCGGTGGCGTTTCCATCGAGGAGGGTAATATAGGAGTATGTTCTTTTGGATACACATTAGACTGCCTTTGTATTGGTTTTGATAAGCACCTCCTCAAAGTGTCACTGGTGGAGGCAGTTGTGATTACGGCGATATCGTGTAACATCCTGTCGGACATTGCCGTCGGTCATATCGACACTCGACAGTCATATCTGGCGGTGGTGTGGTGGTTTCTTGATAATCTTGCAGTCATTTAGTCGAATCATCTCTCGTATTGTCGCTCATACTTTGGCTTAATTTTTTTTTGGATGCTAAAATTGTCTTTTCCCCGCCTTGATATCGTGTTTTAAGAACGAAAAAAGTATATAATTAGGCTCATGTGTATCGAAAAGTTCTGAATGCAGAATTGTGTTTTAATTTTATTATTGTGTTTGTAACACATGGTGTTAAAAAAGGGAAAAAAAAGAAGCAAGCTTTACATTTCGAAGTAATTTTGATTGCTTATGATATCATAGTCAAATTAAGACATGTTAGACTTTCACCAACCATCATCATGAGGAGATGCCAAATGAAGTGATGCTTCTAGGAAACTGGTGTATAAGTCTAAGATGCTTATCTCAACCAAATGCATTATTACATCACCTTTACATATTGAAGTTATTTTGGTACACCTTCCAATGGGGAAAATTTTGGGTGCAAATAGGTAGGACACACATGATACCCGAGCGCCAATCTCGGCCATCCAAAATTATTTTGGACGCTCCAGATTCCTCTCTCTCTCTCAAATTCGAAACACTTTTGCATGATCAAAACACGCTAAGTCCACGTGATACCTAACTGGTAGTCTGGTACCCAAGTTTTTCTCCTTCCAATGTGGTTGTCTTCTCATTTTGGTCAGAAAATTGGTAAAAAACCAAATCACTTTGAAGCCTTTCTACCCCAATAATTTTTCAATGCCCTAGTGAATGATTGAACACGAATTTGGACTTTTCTCCTTTCTCCTTGATCAAGAATGCGCAAAACAAATTATAGCCACACGTAGCTGATGTAGCAAGAAACAGCTTTGCCTGGTTAATTTCAGCCAAATTTCATGTAGTAAATGATGGAAAGAAATTTTGGCAAGCCATTGGCATGCATTTCTTAGACCTCTTGCTAAAATATGGGGTTGGCACTCTTACACGAACATTTTAATTATGCTAGCTAAATAGAACCCGGAAGAAAACATAATTAATGTAAAAACGGTGTGAGATTTGGTTATACAAGCACATGATTCCCTTGTACACTCAAAGAAGAAAACAAAAATGAAAGAAAAGATGGGTTTGGCAAGAGAGAGAAAAAGGCAAGCCATTGGTGATGCTCTTATATGGACAAGGTTAAATATGCTCACTAAATGGAGCCCAAAAAAGAAAGAAAAAAACCCGTAATTACAGTATCCAGAGCATAGTGAGATTTGGTAGTACAAGCAAATGATTTCCTTTATACACTCAAAAAAGAAACCAAAAATAAGAGAAGAGAGAAAAAGACACCGCGAAGGAAATGATAAAACAATTGGCATTTACATTGAAAGGGGGTTGGTAGAAGAACAACCCCGCGTACTTGAATTCTGGAAAAATCAACAATGGGATACTCACATTTTTTCTTCCCCGCGTATCTACTCTACAGTTATTTCTAGAATAGTGGTAAGTCTGGGTTTTCTATATCTCCTAAGAAGCAGAGAAGAGCACACAACACTTACAGATGATAGAGCCATGCAAGCACCAGCGGCCCATGGGGGCAACTTGATCTTCAGCCAAGGAAACAAAACTCCGGCAGCAACGGGGATTGCAATCACATTGTAAGCCATGGCAAACACGTAATTCAATCGGATACGAGAGAAGGTCTTTCTTGAGAGATCAATGGCTGTGATTACATCCTCCAAGTTATTTTTCATGAGCACATAGTCGGCCGCCTCAATCGCTATGTCTGTTCCTGCCCCAATTGCCATACCGATATCTGCAGCAGCTAGGGCAGGGGAGTCGTTGATACCGTCCCCCACCATCGCCACTATGCTTCCGTCTTTCTGAAACGAACGGATAGCATCAGCTTTTCCAGCTGGCATCACCTCCGCCCTTACATCTTGAATGCCAACCTGAAAAGCAGCATTTGTCTTAACTATTTGAGTACCCAAATCTATATAATCAACGACTCGTAATCAAATCAATCACTTTCATGTCGAGTCACGATCCAAGAATTGTTGTATGCTTTGTAGAAGGGAAAGAAACATAAAAATTTGACTAGAAAGAAATTAGATTTGTAAAGGTGTCAAGTATACCGTAAGTTCAAATGAAATTTAGAAATGTCACAACCTACAGCTACCAAGACCAAAGTAACGTCAGGAACTACTTTCCAGTTGACACAACTTCTATGCAGTCCACCGTTTTTTACCAGTTGAATTGAACTAATATTCGGACCTATATGGAGAACTAAATCAGTCAAGAGTTCCAAATAAACTGCACAAGAGCGATGAGCCAATGACAAACAAAATTTAATATTCCACGAGTGATCACAAGTCATCATATTCAATAACTTTTTGACCTCATGTAGAATTTATAACGTCTCACAATATCCCAAAACCTGAAGGGACACTATTTTTTAAAGCAAAATCCTCTATAGTGAGGTTCACTGTTTCCAAGGACACCAAAAGACCATTTTTGTCACATAGATGACCAGAAATTCCAAAAACTGTCTATAGAGAACACTGAGAACAACATTTCTCAGTAGTTTGCAAGAGTCAGATCCAGTCTATGTTTAAATAGATCCAAGAACTATCAAACACTGGTATTGTTAGTTTCTTTTATCAGTAACACAACGGCATGTAGCGTGAGCTTTTCAATTTGTAATCAGATAGGATTAAAGAAAGACAAAGCAGGCTAAACTTTGCAAATTAAAGAACTACAGCGAAAACTGACCTCCCTGGCAACAGCTTGGGCTGTTCTCCAGTTATCCCCCGTAACCATGACAGGTTTCACACCCATTTTCACAAGGCCTTCCACAACAACAGCAGCTTCTCTCTTTAATGGATCTGCTACCCCCAGAACACCAATTAGGGCACTATCATATGCAACAAGTATGCCCGTCTTTGCACTTTCTTCCAATTCTACTACAAAATCCTCTGCAAATGTTGGAATGCTGATCCCATTTTCAGTCAGTAGCTTCCGGTTACCAACCTGTTTAGAATGCAAAAATTGCAACTATTAAAATTCCAAAGCTCAACTTCTTTGCTTCAAAGGGAAGAAGGAAGTAAAAAAAAACTCACCAACATCTGCTTTCCATCAATAAAGCACTGGACACCCCTTCCGGGAAGGGCAGAGAAATCCGAGACATCAAGAAGCCATGCAGAGAATTCAGACTCTTTGTCGTGGTTCCGGGTATCCTTGGTAGAGGAAGGCTTGTCAAAGAAATGGAAGTGGCGAGCATATTCAACTATTGCTTTTGCCAATGGGTGTTCACTGCTAGCCTGAGCCACAAAAGGAACCAAAATCATTGGTTGCTCCAAGTGAGTTACTTCATTTTTTCAGATGTTTACTTTCTTCAAATCCGATGCTTCATCCCCCCTCCCCCACCCGAGAGAGAGAGAGAGAGAGGCCAGATATTTTTTTTAGTGAAGGCAACTATTAAATAATACATCAACAGATAATTTTTTACCCATCATAAATAACGATCAGACAAAAAAAAAATCTTTTGTACTGAAAACTAGAACAACGTTAACATTTCCTATCAATAAATTTTCTGAAGGTGTAATTCACAATGTCCCCGGAAAGTATTTTCCTGTCTCGGAAGTCTTGCATTATATGATTATGGTATTGTTTCTTTTGTGCTTGGGACTATTATGCTATAATGCTGTTGTTGATAAGCATTAGTTGAAGGGCCTCTAAATAAGATAATCAATTAATTGGGCAACTTAAAAGACCTTAAAATCCTAATAACTATTTTAAGGACAAGGAATGATTGCTAAGGGGAAATCCTTAATCTACCAATTTAGAGGTGATAAATTAGAACTCATAGCTCAAATTGCAAAACAGTGGGGTCAACCGCCACTGTGAGGAGGTCAGGGAAGAAAGAATGGCATAAATAGCTTCCGAAAGAAATGCAAACTTGCAAATACAAAGGAGGAAGGAGAGCATCAAACAGAAATTGGAGTTACCTCCGCTGAAGCTACCAATGTCAGGAATTCTCCACGTTCCATTCCTGTGAAAACTCTTGCAGTAGTAACTGACGCTTTTCCCTGGGTTAGGGTGCCTGTTTTATCAAATACCACATAGTTAACCATCTGGGCCCTCTCTAAAGCGTCACCTCCCTTAATTAGCACACCATTATTAGCTCCAACTCCTGTTGCAACCATGATAGCAGTTGGGGTAGCCAAGCCAAGTGCGCATGGGCATGCGATCACCACAACTGATATCGAAAACATGAGAGCGAAAACAAAATAATTTCCATTCTTGGGTAGCCATTCTTCTGGATAAGCTCCCATAACTCCACCCAAATACCTACAAATAATTTACCACCAAATTTAAAGAACTGGGACTACAGTTACCGTGATATGATGATGATATTTACAAGCAAAATGACCATGCTAAGTTGTTAAAGTGACGACTCACCACCCCAATAATGTCACCAGTGAGAAAGCAACAACTGTAGGGACAAAAATGCTAGCAACCTGTAAGTATCAAACACAAATAGCGCAAGGATTAGGAACCACAGCAAATAGTAGTCCAGACGAAAAAATGATAAAATGGATAATCCAATTACGAACAGAAGCAGCCGGAGATTAATTATATCCAACAGTCTTGAAAAAAAGTCATTTACGTAGTCATAGAGACTATGTCCTCACTCCACCAATGTTCACGCTTTTTGAGTCCAAAAACTTACATATCTCTTGATTTCTTTGATCCGTGGGTGTGTTCAAGATATAGTTCTGGTTAAGTGAGTGCAATAAGAACCTATATGTCCGAATTTCAAGTGCATAGGAGTGGTGCTAAACTTATCAATTTTGAATACTTTGTTGGTGACTACTCAACTTCAACACAAGCACGTGGCACTCAGGCAAAAACCTTAATAAGTTATAAGGATAGAATCGGTGATGCAAGCGAAAATGAAGTTGGAAACATCCAACCAATCAGATACTAAGGGCGTGAACCAAGCGACTGAAGCTCAACTCGCAGCCAGCTTAACTGGAGGCTCACTCAAGATAAGCTAGTGGAAGGCAAATTCATATATATATATATGAAACTCATTAATTAACCTAGGCTTGATGAGCTAATGAGTACTTGATTTGTCAGCCCTGCTGGGACTGAATGAAAATGAACACCAATAGCATTTGCAAATGGATTCAGCAGGATTCCAGAAGAAACGCTTATATGCAGTCTTATTAGTCCATCATTTATAATTTATCTCACAAGGGCTGCGAATAGCACCTATTTCCTAAGTTGAGTCCAATAGAGACTCCAGGCTCCTATTGTTGGACAAAAAGCGGCAATCCTCCATTGTTCCACAAATCTTATTGCAACAAGAAAATTATTCAATTGCTTATCTTTTAGGTTTTCTGCAATATCATTGAACATGTCCAATTAATAACTCTTCTTTAGTTTCCTATTCATATATGCTACGAAGTACAACATAATTATCAACTGAAGCACCAATACTTACGAAATCAGCAAACTTCTGAATGGGGGCTTTGGACATCTGTGCTGTTTCCACTAGGCAAATTATCTGGCTCAAAACTGTATCAGAACCAACTTTAGTTGCTTTTACATGAAGGGAACCATGCAAATTCATAGTACCACCAATAACTGATGAATTAACCTCCTTCAAAACAGGTGTGGATTCACCAGTAACCATACTCTCGCTAACATAACTTGAACCCCACACAACCACACCATCTACTGGAACCTTTGAACCAGGAATAACTTTTAAAATGTCACCGGGCTGGATCAGTAGCGCATCTATCTCCCTCTCTCCAACATTTTTACCACCTATACACCAATTAAATCAAGCCTATCAACATTCAAGATTTCAGAGATTTTCCTTTAAATGGGGATACAAAGATAATTTGAACATAAATTTCGGAAACTGAGGTAAAGCAAGCCACCCAAAGTAAACTGAGGTAAAGCAAGCCACCCAAAGTAAACTGAGGCAAAGCATACCCTTGTCTTTGATAAGTAATAAAGCAGTTGCAGGGGACAGCTCCACTAGTTTTTTTATAGCATCTGATGTCTTCCCTTTGGCAAGCGATTCCAAGTACTTTCCCATTAGAACAAATGTTATTAGCATTGCACTTGTCTCAAAGTATGTAGGAGACCAAAACCCAGTGACTGCACCGTACAAAAGAGCACAAACAGAGTAGAAGTAAGAGGCCGAGGTACCCAGAGCAACCAAGACATCCATGTTCGTTGATCGATTTCGAAGAGCTCTGCCAGCAGCAACATAGAAACGCTTCCCAACACCAAATTGAACAACAGTAACCAACCCCCACTTCAACCAATCACCCATTTGGAACGGGCCACATTGCCGGAGCAACAAAGCATACAACAAAGGGATGCGTGGACAGACTACTCCCATGAGAAAGATAGGAACCTGGTGCCAAGTTAAAGGAGTCAAGAACAACTAAAAAGTAAGGATGAGAAGTATTGGGAACTAACTGGTATTCCAAAGGAGCCTTTAATGAGCTTATGTAGGGTTCTCGAGAAATGCTACTACACAGGTCTCACCCTGAACATGGGACCCTAACTATTTTCAGTCAAATTAGAAAGAGCTATCAATAACATATTTATAAATAACATTTTTCTTGCTTTATATTTTAGCTAAATTGACCTATTTTAAACTAGTTTCAAAAGAACAGTAAAGCAAAAAGAGTAGGAAAAAAACTAAATAAATGCAGCAAAGATATTTTCTTAATAAATCTAACCAGAGTCTTGTCTATAAGCATTTGTGCTGTTATTAATTAAAAAATAAGGTTAATTGGTCCAGTGGTAATTTGGAGGGGGTTTATGCATTTCGTTCATTTGTTTTGGGTTTGAAAACCTATATTGCTTAGAAACCTTCAAAGGGAAAACTATTTGACCATGGTACCGAAAAAAGAGCAGAGACAAGAGTCTCAAACTTGAGACCCCCATTATAACACTCTCTTCCACTTACCGCTAATATATCATTGGCAAGTTGTGAAAAATGTGAAATTTAATATAATTATAAAGCATGACCAGCCCAACAAGGGCCCTATTTTTGGGCCCAAACTGGGGACCCTAGAACCCCAAGGGGTTGGCCTTGTGGTCAAGGCTTGGTACTTAGGGGCTTGCTCCCTCCTATGTCCCAAGTTTGAAACCTCCAAGGTGCTATCAGTTGCCATGAGGCCACTCCAGACAGGGCTTTGCCCTGCCTTTAAATGGGCCCCAGCTAGTGGATAGTAGGATTGGTCTCCATGATTAGTCAATGTGTGCGTAAGCTGGCATGGACACCTGAGTTATAAAAAAAAAAATGGGGAGTGGGGACCCCAGTCGACTGTCTCCACGTCCCATGGGCCTGCTCTTAGAATAAGCATGTTTTCAAGAGAGATTCGCAAAAGCATGTTAAAAATTATAAAAACTTCTCAAATTTATTGAAGGGCTTTTGTCATTATAAGTTGGTACCACTCTAAGGTTTATACAGAATAAAAAGGAAAGATTCAAGAATTCTAGGTGTAACTCCACTTTTAAATTAGTGGAAGAGGTCCTTGCTCACTAGTTCTGAATATACAGCCATAAATAAGAGCAAGATACAAAACAGCATTTGTTGGGACCTATTTGTAATTCACAACAGTGAGCCATCTAAATAGAACCTACCTGATAAAGGATATGAAGAGATTAGGAATTAAAAGACATTGTTTACCAGAAACTGAGAAAACGATGGACAACATAACAAAAGTGTGCACGCACAAGAAAATTACTCACGCTGAGAAAAAGACTGGCAGTGAAAAGCCGAAACATTTTTGAGGATTCCTCTATATCTTTCGTAGTCATTCTTGAATAAGGGTTCTTCACATGTAGCTTGAACTGTCCAATGCTTCCACCCTCAATTGCATCCACTAAGGCTCTAGAACTAATTACTTCCGGATCAAAGAGAACTTCTAGTTCTCTTGATACCCTGCTGAAACAAAACTGCCTCACTCCTTTCATGTTGCTGAGTATACCTTCCAAAAGATGCGCATGTAACTCGTTGGCTATTCCAGTGACCCCTAGTATGATTTTATCTTGCCCACTGCTTTGAACAAGTGAACCTTCAAAACCAGCATCTTCAATTGCAATGACTATGTCATCCTTACTTATTACTGTGGGATCATACTCAACTTCCCCCATTGACGTCGCCAAAGCAACTACTGCTGTTTTCACTCCTGGGAGATCTCTTAAGATGCCTTCAACAGAATTTACGCAAGCTGCACATGTCATTCCTCCTATAGTGAACTGCCCCACCAGGGTTCCCTTTGGATTTGTTCGAGTTGTACTGGCTTCATGTAGAACTTCTGCCTCAAATCCTGCATCTTCTATTGCATTCTTGATGTCTTCTTCCTGAAACAAAGTGCCCTCTAGAATAAAATCCCATGTCCACATTCTAGAAACAAATTTCAAGCACTAGAAGCATGTCTTTACCAACAAGAAGGTCAATTTTAATCCCTAAACCGCATCAATCTAACACAGTGCAAAAGAAAACAACTCGTATTGCTAAGATCTTGATCAGAAATTAAAACACAAGATGGAAGACACTGGCAACCACAGCTAAGTCAACTTTCACCCCAAGTAACCCAACAATTCTAGAACTATTTATTCAAATTGAGCCAAGTAATTAAAGCACCCTTAGTCATTTGAGTCGGTTAAGTAATTTTGTATCTGCGTTGGGTTTTCCCTTCCAAAAGCATGCCCATAATGTTCATTTTAGGGTCAGATGAGTTCCTGAGAAGTTTCTGAAACTGAAGGTTGAAGATGTCTGAAACTTGATCAGAGAGAATAACTTCTTTTCCAAAAGCTAAATTTATAATGCATTGAATTGACATCATGTAGACTGACCTATTGAGTTCATATCATTTGGGTTTGGTTTCTATTGAGATATTAACCACAACTAGTTCAGTTATTAGACTACAAGCCAGATTAATTACTGGGCTTGAGCTTAACAGCCACTTGTATGCAGTTAGAATCATATAATGGGCCTTTCATTTAAGATGTTTTTCCCTTCGATGAAAAAATGATTTCCAAACCAGACCGTTGACCACATTTAATCTGCTATGGTGCAAGATTACCACAACAAACAAACCAGCAAACTCCATAATCCACTTCCACCAATGAAAAGAGAAAAGCATAGAGTGGCTGTTTGTTGCAGCTGAACTCGAAAAAAAACTGATTATCCAAATAGAGAAGCCAAAAAGATCAAAATAGAACTAATGAAAAATCAGCTAAGTTGTTTTAGGCCACAACTTACAAGATAAACAAAAAACAGCATCACTTAACCTGCAAAAATTACACAAAAAGAAACGGGAAGACATGAAAAGAATATCAAGCCACCCAAAAAGAAAGGAGAAAATGAAAAGAATAAGTAAATATCAGCTGATCGAGAAGACTAACCCAAGATTCAACTCACCACATATATAACAAGTTCAACAAAGCAAACCCAAGAAAAGCTCAGCATTAAAACACAGTTGAATCTCAAAGAGTTCAAATCAATAGTATGAGGTACCGAACCTATAACAAAAAGGTGTTGAATTTTCTTAAGGCGGGTCAGCCCAAAGAGGAGCTGGACAAGCTGTGAGAAAAAGATTTGACACAACTTTCGAGACCCTTAACTGCCACAACAAACACCCCACAGATGGATGCTAAAGACTAAAAAGACACCTTGTGAAAGAGCATGTCAAGCCCTTACCTTCCTTTTTTCCCTCAAAACTCAAATTTCAGTAAAAACCACCTAAAATCCACCCCACCCCTTGACATAAAATATTCCAAATTGAGTTTTCGTTAGACTTTTACTCAAATTAAGGGAAACTCAAATTTCTAGTAGGCTACTTTTTTTTTATATATTTTTTTCCTTGATGAGAAACTAGGCTACTTTTTTTTACAATTAATGAAGCTTTTAATCATTAGATTCGGGTTTGTCCATAAAAGTGCTTCACATCAAATGAAATTATAACTCAAATTTGAGCAAGTGCTGGAGATGCTCTAACAGCTTGGAATCAAAGTTGGCTCCAAAGCAAACACGCCACAGGTGATTCAAAAAGACCAAAAAATTCACCCAGCAAAACAACACACCATGTTGCTTACAGCAATCAACACTCGCCCAAAGGAACATAACAAGACCTAGAAAAAAACAGAATAAACACATACCTTTACCAAATTGGGATCGAAAACGACGTCGGCCCTGTTCTGAAGCAGAGCCACCGAAGCTGTAAAAACCCCATCGACGCCTCTGAGAGCTCCCTCGACGGAATTCGAACAAGCCGCACACGTCATCCCCACCACTCTCACTTGAATTCTCCTCAACCGTTCTTCTTCTTCTAAATTACGTACATCGTACGAGTCGAGCAGCCTCACGTCCTCCAGGTCGCCGGATTCCTCGTCGCCCTGATTTTTCCGGCCGCCTCCGGCCACCGATGTTAGCTGTAAGTCCCTCAGACTCGGCGCCATTGCATACGGATTGAATATAGATTGAGAGAGAGAAAGAAACGGATTGGATTGGATTATACAAGAGAGAATCTAGAGGGAGAGGGAGAGGGAGAGAATTTTCTTCCAAGGGAGGAGGTGAAGACCAAGACCCCCAATTTCAAGCAGGGGGGAGGAGGAAGGTGGGGAGCAGGTAGAGAGAGGAGAGGAGAGAGAGGATAGTCGAAATTACGATATGGTCCTTTTGTACTACCTGATCGATTTGTACTACACATGTGGGACCAGGTTTCGTCGAATTACGTAAGGGGTGAGACAAAGACAACAATGAACAACCCTGAATTTCAAATACGCCAACCTTCGTATTGTGCCACCTCAATTTTTTTTTTCTCAAAGCAAATACTCCTTTTGACTAGGCTGAGTTTTCCAATTGATTTTATGAGTTAAAATTTAATTTTATTTGGGGTATGATGAAATTACTTTTTTTTTTCAAATGATAAAATCTAGTTTTGATAAGGGTGTTTTTCAAATAATTTTATGAGATAAAATCTAATTTTGATAAAAAATTAATTTTGCTAAAATCATTTGAGGATTCTAAATTTTATTAAAACTACATTTTATCTCCTAAAATCAATTAGAAAACTTAGCCTAAAAGTGTTTTTAAAATGGGAATGGCTACAATACGCACTCATAAAAGTTGTGTATCATATGCAGTTATTGTGCGGTTCATATTGTGTCACCTCATTGCAATCGTATTATTTTTTAGTGTTTCGTTAATTTTTTTTTTTTTTGGTACTTCGGAAATAAGTTTCGTTACTTTTCAGCAATATGATTCGTAACATTTTGGTGCATTTCGTAACTTTTATTAATATTAAGTAATTGATTCGTAACTTTTACAGGAGTGTATATCATACACACCCAAATAGGAGGTGTTTATTGTAGCATTCACCTTTTAAAGTTTTATATTTATTCAATTTGTTCTCACGTTTGTTAATTTTGCGTCAATTTTTTTTTGAATTATTAGTTTTTCTCAACGAGATGAATCGAAAAAATAAAGAATTATTACTTTATCTAATTTTTTTAAAAAATCAACTTTTAATACTTTTAGCCGGATTAATCAATTTAAATATTTGTGTAAAGAAGTATCCATTTTGTTTTTTGTTTGGATCATTCGCTTGTGGTTTACTCAATCCGTTACTCTCTCCGTCCCAATTTAATTGCTCCCAACGATTATGCGTGCCTTTTTAAAACTCTTGTAGTTTTCATTTTATAATGTATTTTATATGCAATATTGATCTTATTTGATAGATCTCAATTAGTTCTATTAGACAATTTTTTAAAAAACATTGAAAACATTACAAATAAAAAGTATAGACGTTTGAAAATGACACAGATATTCATAGGGAGCATTTAAAATATGACAGAAGGAGTATATAGTAGGCCTTGTTTGAAACTTATAGAAAGTGAGGGAATAGAAGGAAAAATACTTTAAAAGAAAAAAGTGAGAAAATAAGTGGGAAAATTGTCTATTCCTATTACTCTATTTAGTAAGTTTTCTCTCCCCTTTTCTCTCCAACCAAACAAGGGAAGAGAATTTTTTTAAACTTTCTCACCCTTTCCCTTCCTTTCCCATTTTCCAAACAAAGTCTAAGGACATCTCTAGTGCACTACCTAAAAGAGTATCCTAAAGTACCCTAACTAGTTAGCTAAGGAAAACTCAAAAATGTTCTCTAGTGCAAACTCCCTAAAATCCTAGGTGTCACTCCTCACTCCCTAAAGTGCCTCAAGCCACTACCTAAATTTGGGGAGAGAGAAAGAGGAGAGAGATAAAGAGAGAGAGAGAGAAGGGAAGGAGGAGAAAGAATGAATTTAAGGAGAGAGAGAAGAGAGAAATGAAAGACTTAAAGTTAATGAATACTATATATATATAGGTAGCCCAGTAACTTAGCACATAAAATAGGGCTCCACATATGCTTAGGTGTACACTTTATAGCAAACATTTTTTGGGCAGTGCACTAGAGATGCTCTAAGGATTTAGGTTGTGTTTGGTCAAAGGTATAGGCGTCAGCTCAATCTTTGCTTCTTCCAAGTCTTTTTTAGGAAAATGCTAACGTGTGCTCAATAGACACACATTAAGATTGAAAAAGTGTATAGGAATATGTAAAAGTGTATTGAAAAGTGTAAAATGTGTGTTGGAGTGTGTGTTTGTTTGTGTGCTTATTGTGTGTCTATTAGGCACACGTTAGCAAAACCCTTTTTTTTTTTATCAAAACCAAAAAAACAAAGAGAGAGATGTTCCTTCTTCCGCCCACATAGTACCTTGAATTATTGGTCCATTTTGAAAACTAACTTTACGCTATGGTTATATCCGAATTGGGTTGGGGTTTTCTACCATTTTTATTCTATGGTTTTCCGTAAATATTACTCCTCCAAAATTTCATTAATTTGACTCCATATTGACCGAATTAATGTTTATCTTACCAATTACCACGTCTACAAAAAGAAGAATGAAAACTAAAATACATTACATGTGTTTCTGTGGATCAGGCACAAGGTAATATACATATGTCAAGGAGGAAATGGATCATCTCTAATCTCTATCCCTCGCTCGAAGGGGCTGGACGATTCGATCCTATCTCCCCGTTTTTGCCTTTTTTGGGAACACTTTGATTATCGAGACGGTTCTATTTTCAGATATTGTTGAGATTAACCACGTTAAAATGATCGGACATATATCTAATATGCTTTCAAGAAGCATTTATCTTGAGAAAAATGAGTTTTGATCCAGTGTTACAATATTTTTTTTTTAATACAAAGGTGTTCTGAAAACATAAAATTAAGACAACATTTGGTAAACATAATTTTAGTGTGATTGATGTTCTCAACAAAATCTAATTAAAAATGATAGTCCCAATAATTGAAGTGGATTGAAGATGAGCCCAAAAATAGGCCATGCAAGATTGTCCAACTCCTTTGAGGCTAGGGGTTGGAGAATCAACAATGCTATGGTACTATATGTGCACTCCAAATGCACACCACCCTGAGGTGGCAAGTGAGGAGAAGTCCAATATAGGGTCACCCAAAAAATGGATATCTTCTCATTTGCCACCTCAGGGTGGTGTGCATTTGGAGTATACATGTGGTGTACCCATATCATTTTGCATTGACAATCCATATCCATCATGGAAAAGTCATTTTTTCAAGGTGGACACAGGAGAGTACCACAATCCATATCCATCATAGAAAAGTCATTTTTTCAACGTGGACACATGGGAGAGTACCACTAGACAATGTTTTTGGAGAGTACCACTAGACAATGTTAGATCTAGCCAGCTGAATGGAAAGCATAATTGAAAGCCCTAGAATCCTAGGTATATAAAAAAAAAATGGAGACTTAATTTTATAATTAACACCTTACCCTGTGCATGCAGGAATTGGGGAATCGGGGCTCTGTAGTGAGTCAAACTCAATGTAGGGTGTAGTGAGTAACGGTGGCCGTTCGATGCAGTAATCAATGGTTCAGATTTAAAATAAACTCTTCCATGTAAGAATAGTCTCTTACATGGAAGAGTTTTATTTTAAATATAGACCATTAATTGCCGAATCCAATGACCACCGTTGCTCACTACACCCTATAGTGAGTGCCCTCACTATAGTTAGTTCGTGTCTTTAATTAAAACCTTATCCATTCAAATATATGTTTTTTTTTTTTTTGCACGGCAAAAAGTTTCATTAATCATCAAAATGTTACAATTACTAATAGGAACAAAGAGAAATCAACAAAATGCCTAATCCGAGACCCAAACAACGATTGGCAAGGAACCAATCAAAGAACCCCCAAGGCCAAAACTCACACCTATTGGGCAAAGCCCACACCCGATGGGTCACAATACTGAAAATAGAAAAAATTAACCCTAAGGCACAACACCACAACCCGCTGCCTAGTCATGCGTTGCCACCAACCAAAGAAATCGATTTATCCTAGGAGACAAATCACACCATCCACTAACGGAGGTCCCATTTAAAGTTACGGCAAAAGCTTTGTAAGCACTTAAGAGTTTCGATTATAAGAGGAGCAAACAGTCAAGTTCCTTAATATTATTCATCTCCGATCATTTTAAAACAAGTAGCCATATATGTCCAGTTTTTAACCCAACCGAAAATAAGTCCAGTTATTGTAGGTCATTCTAAACAAAGCTAAAGTGACAGATTGGCCATTCCCTTTTTATCTAGTTGTTTATGCAAATATCATATTGCATGTTCTATCATGCACGTACTAAAATAAGAGAGAAGATTTTCATCGAAAAAGTAGAGCAAGTACATGTTTTTGGCTTATTAAGCAAAAGCAAGCAAGAGAGACAATTATTTAATCCAAATGAAATGCACCACTAATGAAACAAAAATGTTACTTGTACAACCATTTCGGCTCCAACCATTTAAACTCCCCCCCCATAATTGTGTGTGGACCCCACATGTATGTGAGAGGGTTGTAAATGGTTAGAGCCGAAATGGTTGTACATGTAGCATGATTCTGAAAAGGGAGAAGCAGTATCCATATCCATACCAAAGGCTATTATATAGACAATGTTTGATTTCATGGCTTACCACATTTGGGCCAATTTCCCAATTTTACCCCTCCAGTTGGTGTTCTCTATTGAGGTAATTTGGTGATTGTTAGTTTAGGCCTGGGGTGTTTTGGTTATTCCATTGTTTTTCACCTAATGACCTTTTGAGCCTTCCCAGACCGTACTAATAATTCCCTCTATGTCCCAACTTAGCATTGTATTTTGTTTGTTCTTCTGAGGTTGAGTTGGTATTTTCTTATGTATGCACTTGCCCATCTTCACACGTTTACCCCTCTTTCCTCTTATAGAATGCATTGATATTTGTTATCTGTCTCTCTCAGTCTTTGACTCTGTTTCTCTCTTTCTTACTGCTTTGCCCATCGACTACATCTAAAGAGAGTTGAGATTGGTGAGTGCTAGCCACACTTCTTCCACTCACTTTTTATACTTCCTCTGTCTCAAAATTTTTGTTCTGTCCTTAGAACGAGAATTTGAAAATAATACAAAATTTCTAAGAAAAATACTATAGTTTTTTAACAAGTTACTAGGTATCATAGAGTACTTTTACTTTATGAGAAAAAAGTGAATTTTCTTTTAACAGACTTAATGCTTACCAATTAAAGTTTTGTGCTGTCATTATTAACGTACCATGTACATGATGCTTGCCAAACTTTTCTGAATTACCTCATCACCAAAGACCAATATATACGAAGAATAGCCAATTTCATGGCTTTGGGCATAGAATCGATCAAGTCCTTACCAATGTTAAAATGAGCTAATTTTTATAATGGCCCTTAAAAACGTGTTATAAAAATATTGAGCGGCTCCAATCAATTTGTGTGGCATCTCAAAATGGGTCCCACAGAAGTGGTGTACACCAAAATGTTGTACCCATAAGATTATTGATTTATTTACAAAAAGTTTACTGGACAAAAAATACATGATTTTTTAGTCCTTTGTTTTTGGGTTTTTAAAACTTTTTCAACTTCATCCACATTGATTTATTTAGAAAAAGTGGTCTTGTCTTGGAATCTAGAAATTTGCTCCCACCTAAGATCTCATGTTCAATTCCCCCTGCCAACAATCTATTGTAGGCCATTGGGAATTATGTCCGGTTGCTACCTGCAAAGCTCCAGAATTAGTCAAATAACTTTTTAAACGGTACTAAAAATGCATGATATAGGATTAAACCAATATACCTTAGATTTAAGTTAAATTGAAAGTTATTTCTAGGCTTTAACAAATCCTATATAATAGTAAGTACAGTAAAAATAATGTTTGATAGATATAATTATCTATAGATACAAATTATATACGCAGCCACAAAAAATATCTATAAATATCTACTCATAACAAATCAAAAGGCAATACTCCCTTCGTCCCTTTTTAAGTGTTCTCTATCAAAATACGTACAATTTCAAAATTGAGCAAGTGCTGAAGAAGTCTTATGCTCCTATTGTGAGTTGTCATTTAACATGCACGTATGATTTGAAATGTCTTCCTCCCTTTGTGAGATTTCAAGTACCTAACTAATATTAATAGTGCCGTATGATTGAAGTGTCATTTAACATGCACCTATGCTCCTATTAGTGATCTTAGGAATCGGGTATCATTTATGTTCCCAAATTTGGTTTTGACCTTGGGTGCTGTCAATTTGTCATCAGTAACTTCCTTTTATTGTTCGAGATGATGGATATGAAGCAGAGCGACCATTTGCATACATATATCCTATAAAAACACCACTTTCGTCGCAACAACACATTAGATGCACGTCTTTAATATTCACCAACGGGCAAACACTCCAACCGTTAACCTCGTGCGAAGCACGTTGCATCATACCTAGTCTTATTAGGTGTGTACGGTATGGTATGCAATGCGTGATTGAATTGCCTTAAATTCATAAGAGTTTGCATAGAAAATTCATACTCCCTAGTCCCTCTGTCCATTTTTAAGTGATACTTTTGAAAAAAAATGTATTTTGTGGACGTTAAAAAAAAAACTTCCGTAGAATGTTTTTATTTTTATTTTTTGCCACCAAATTAAAGTACTCAATGAGCACTTTAATCTAGTATAAAAAAAATTAAAAATTATATAAAGAAATATGATTTTTAGGGGTTTGAAATTGCACGTAGGAATTAATACTTAAAAAGGGACGGAGGGGGTAATATTCACAACATTATATTCTATAAAAATTCATGAAAATTCACAACATTTGTAAAGAAAGTCATGACATCAAGATATAAACTCAGAACCAACCCATTACACTCCCGTAGTTTCTCCCCCTATCCCATTTTAAGTGTGTTTCTTTCTATTTTCGAATGTCACAAAGTAAATGTCTTATTTCTAAAAACAACTATAAAAACATGTCAAACTTTCAGTTTTACTCTTAAAAATACTTTTTTCATCCTAATTGGTGTGTCTACTGTTGATATTCGTGTCATTTTTAAATTTAACTTCTTTCAATTTACAATGTTTTTCATAATTTAAAAAATTTTGTATAATAAAATTAGTTGAGCTATATCAAATAAGATCAATATTACATATTTTTTGAGATCCATATTGAAAAATATAAGCAAATTAAAATACATTTAATTAACTTTACAATTTCAAAAGTTAATTTTTGAAAATCCAAAGCAATAATTTTGACTTTTTAAATCCTCGAAGGAAGCACTTATAATGGGACGGAGGGAGTAACATTGTTTTGCTTAACATACAAAATTTTAAATGGACACACTGTAAGAGAGGTTCAAATCTTAGTTAATATTCCTCATAATAATTTGAGCTGAAGAGGTAAGAATAGTTGATAATCAGGAAAATGGAGTGATCTAGAAGGGTAGAGAAGAGGGCAAGAGTTCATGGGAAGAGACTAAGGCAGTGGGGAGTTTAGGCTAATCCACGTGGACGGCCCATAATTTCTTGAGAAAATATAATAGTCATAATTGGGAGAATGTTCTCCGCCAAAAATCAGGAGAACATTCTCCCAATAGTGATTACATATTTTCTCTAGGAATTTTGGGCAGTCCACATGGATTAGTCTAAGCTCTCCACAGTCTTATTCTCTTCCTATACACTCTTGCCCTCTTCTAATCTTCTTCACCCTTCTAGATCACTTCATTCTCCATTTTCCTAATTAACTATTCTTACCTTTCCAGTTCATATTATTACCAGTTATAGTGACTAAGATTTGAACCTCTCTTATACATAAAGAACTTCAAGTAGCTCTTTTATAATAATAATTATTATTTATTTATTTATTTTAACAATTAGTACATCAAAAGTCACGGACATACTTAGTTTATATATTAGTTCTTGTATATTTTTCATGCATGTATGCAGATACTTAGACGCTCAGGCGTTTTTTTTTAGGTGAAGATTTCAACCTAACCTAGATAAGATTTTTCCAAAAGGTGAGTGGGTCCTTAATAAAAGTGGAAAGGGTAAGCTGGTGGGTTGGGTGCAACAAAAATCCAACAAAATGGGTTGCTTCTCATTCCCGGCACGTGCTTCTCATGTGTCACACCATTTCCATTTTTTGTGTTTTCCGTTTGGTACTCTGTGAAATTTAATTAACGAGATAGGGGCTGTTTGATAAAGCTGAAAACTGAAAACTGAAAACTGAAAATTAAGTACTGAAAACTGAAAACTGAATGTTGAATCTATTAAGCTGATAAGCTGTTTGATATGAACTGAATTTTAAGCACTGAAAAATAAGCTGTTTGATGTGTACAAGAAGCTGAAGAATTAAATTCATTAATTTTCCTACTTTGCCTTTTATAATTTCATACTGGAATGCAAAAATCAAATCAATAAATAATAAAAAAAATAGTTATCCAACTAAACAGAATATATTGACAAGATAATTCGAGGATGGAGTGGTGGAGCTATGGTTGGTGGTGGTGGAATACTGATGGGAGTTGTGATAATTGCGGTGGCAGTAGAGTGATAGTGGGCGTGTTGGGGGAGTAATGGTGTTGGTGGTAGTGGTTGTGGAGTGGTGGCATCTAGTGGTTGGAGTGGTAGAATGGCGGTGGCGGTGGAGGAGTGTTTATCGTAGTGGTGGAGTGGTGATAGAAGTGGCAGAGTAGTGGTGATATCTGTAGCATTGGTGGCAGTGGCAGTGGCAGTGGTGGTAGAGTGGTGGCGGTAGTGGTGGAGTGGTGGCATCGAGGCGGAGGCGGTGGAGTGTTGGTGGGAGTAGTGGTGGAGTGGTGGCGGTAGTGGTGGAGTGGTGGCATCGGGGCAGCAGCGGTAGAGTGTTGGTGGGAGTAGTGGTGGTGGTGTGTAGTGGCGACAATGGTGGTGGTGGGAATTGGTGGTTGTGACAGTGGCAGAGTGGTGGTAGTGGCGTGAGTGGTGGTGGTGGTAATGGTGGTAGAGTAGCAGAGTGGTGATAATGAAAACACACACCAATTCAGCAAAAATTAAGTAGCTCAAAGCTACTTAATTTTTATTAACTTTTAAGCTTACATTTTAAGAGACACTTAATTTTTTAAGTAATGTAGAATGTAGTTATCAAACCTACTTAATCACTTATTACTTAATCCATTCGGTTTTAAGTGCTGAATCTGTGTTATCAAACAAGGCCATAGTTTATATATATGATTTTCCCATGCAACAAGTTACACCCGGGATCAGAATTAATTTTACTCTTCAACACAAGAATGCAAATCTGTAGTTATTGGATGGACATAAGTGGAAACCATGAGTTTTCGCCACTGTTATTGTGGGCTTCACCGGAAGCGGGGATCTGTAGTGAGGTAATTCACTACATCGTTGTAGTGAGTCTCATCCAACCGTCCATCTTGGCACCAACGGCTCGAATTTAATTCAAACTCCGAATGATCCGACTTATTCATTGTTTGAATTAAAATTCAAGCGTTCATCATCAAGATGGAGGGCTGGATGGACTCACTATAACCCTATAGTAAGCCCCTCACTACAGGGACCCCTCTCCTAGGCTTCACCATGCATTTATCATATTAAAGTGCCATTGTTATTGTAAGTCTCACCTTGCATTTATCATACTAATCTGAACCATTCATCTTATAGGGCTCGTAGGGTAGTACATCCACAGAAAAAATCAATTTGATTAGACATCGATGGGTATATTAAATATTAAATTCTGATTATTAAATGGACGGTCATTGACAATCTAACTTAAAAATTATTGACAAAATTTGGCCGTTCATTTTATAAACCAAAATTCAATATTTGATATACCTATTAATGTCCAATCAAGCTGATTTTTTTACGTAGATATACTATTTTGTGGGCTCTGGAAGATAAACAATTCAAATTACAACAATAAAAACACGATGGGGCCCATATACTAACCTATGGTGAATTGAATTTAATCGAAAGCTGACATTGATCAAGTCATTAGTTAGTATTTAATTAAAACAAACAAGTAATTCAGATAAAAATATATCCAGTTTTGTTAATCCGATTCATATTAGCCATTGCCAATGCATCTTGACACAAAAAGCTCAAATCCTCATCAATCCAAATTATAATCTTTGCCCCTATCAAAACACTGGGGTAGTATTGTTTCTTTAATTGCATTTCGGGAGCTGCTTCCCTTAGAATAATGAGTTTGCCACCAAGATAACGTGGTCAACTCTCAAGAGCTTCTTCATTTACGAGTTTAAAAATGAAGAAATCATTGTCTAATAATTAATTGTCATGTGTTAAGTACACACATTATTCCAAACTCTTTCTGCCATGATTTAACATAGTGAAATCACAATCTTTTAGGGCAGTATATATATATATGTAAAATCACCTTCCTTACTTTTATAACCACATTTTTTTGTTGTTGTCATTTTTTATGTTAATTTGCAAGATTAACCTTCCAATTACATACTCTTTCACACTTGAAAGGACTAGATTGTAAATTCACATTGTAAGAGGACAAAAACCGAAGCGCATTAATAAAAAAAAGAGAGTGACAATCAATTACCATCTTTTTTTTTATAAACGGCCGGGAACAACTTAAGCAAACTTCGACTAATTCTGAGAGCCTGAAGTTACCGATCGGACAAATTTCCAATTGGTTAGCATCAAGCTAGCCCCTGCAATATTTTTATACTCCTTCCGTTCCAATTTCTTCGTCCATCATTTTATCATAACAGGATAGAAAAATAGTCATATTTTTAATTCATAACATTGTACATATGCAACATGGATACTTTTATAAATCTCAATTAATTCTATTAAATAAGATCTTCAAAATCTCATAGTAAGAAATAACAAATTGGGACGGGGAGTATGAATAACCATATATCTATGGAGATTAAAAATGATTGAGGCAGTTCAGGAACTAATGCATGATTTTAACATTGGCTGACTTAATATTTATAAAATACTATTTTTAGTTTATGTATAATATTTACAAACTAAAAAAAATGTTACGAAAAAACATTGTTGGAGATAATTTTTTGCTTATGCAATTGAAAAAAATATAACTATATATAGGCCATACGTAGACACATAAAATGTAGGGCATTGTATCCATTTTAAAAGACAAAATATAGGAGTATATGTATTTTTTCTTATAGATTCATAATATATTGGGACAAGTGCTATTAAATCTATCAAGAAAATCTTGGATGGATGAGTGTTAAGATTTTGAAAATAATGTTGGACGGACGAACCTATTAAAAAATTTGTAAGAAATAAAATAAAATATTAAAAAAATCTAAAACTTGAAAAGAGCAGTTCATCCTATCCGTTGGCCAGCTATTGCCAGCAAGCAGCTAAGTCCAGTGTTTTTTATTGCCCAAGTTTTTAAATAAAGGGCATTTTCTGAATTCCAAATTTCACTGGAAGGCATTTGGTCTAATGGGAATAAGATAACCGCGTCGGTTCTGTTCGGTTATGGCAGACACGGCAGCCATCAGAACCCATTGACCAATCTCTTATGTGCTGCTTTGCGAATGGGATTTTTTTCCCGACCGTGAGGGCTGTGTGAGCTGGCTTACGGGTACATTGACTAATTCCTTCTCCAATCCAGTCAAAGCCGAATTTATGGCAGGATTAAAAAAAGAAAATGATATGGGTACACCACATGTGCACCCCACCCTGAGGTGGCAAATGAAGATAAGTCCAATGTGGGGCTCACCCAAAAAATGAGCTCATCTTCATTTGCCACCTCAGGGTGTGTACCCATAACATTGTTGATTAGAAAATTTACGAAAAATTGCTTTCTTGCGGTCTGATTCCGAAAATTGAATCATAGTAAATTACATAGTAGCAATCCCACCAACCAATCGGATCATAATAATATAGTAGCAATCCCACCAATCCCACCAACCAATCGGATCATAATAATATAGTAGCAATCCCACCAACCAATCGGATTAATTTTTTTATTTTTTTAAGGAAAATGACGGAAACATGGCAAGGAGGGGAAAATGAAGATTTCATGGTCATAGTTTCGGAAATAACCAATACATGAAATGGAGAAAAATAATTCACATACATGGTATTTTATCACTGCAATGCCTAAAATATCTCTGAGTGTATTTTTTGAGGGCATGCAAATGAAACCTTTTATCATGCAAAGGTGGGATTAGTTTGGATATTGTGAAGTCATCATCTTGGAATTAGGTTGATAATATGTCTACAACGAAAATTGCGGGGTTGATTTTAAACAAGATTAATTTCGCATAACTTATTTGATTGACTTTGTGTCTATTCAAATTACTAGATACACAAAATTAATTGGAGGGTTGAATGTTCTTGATCGGGAAGGAAAGTATTAAGTTGAAGAAAATGCTTATTAATAGGATTAATTAGGAAGACAAGAGTAGGGGATGGAAAGGGAAGACTTTCAAGTTTTAAACTATTTTGTGTCATACCTGCCAGGAGAGAAAAAGGAAGAAAGAAACCAAAGGGAAAAGAATGAAATGAGAAGAAGAAGTCAAAAGAGGACAAAGGGAAATACTCCTTCCATCCCAATTTGTTTATTTGTTATTTATGTTCGTAAAAATTTTTAATTGCATATTATGAGGTGGTGTCCAAACTTTTTTCTCATTGGTTTGACTTTTCCGATAATACTTTGATGAGACTTTAACTGTGACTAACTCTCCTTCCTCTGGCTCTACAAACAAGGAACCACGTTAGTGCCCTACTAGTCGAAGTCGATAAAAAAGCACTCCAATGACTACATCAGTTCCTGAATGAAAAGAAAAAGGCAAGAGCTATAGGGAGGAAGAAATGGCATACTGGGTTGTTAGGGTTTATCACTCTATTATTTATATGAGTGCCTTCGGATTGAGGGGTAAGATCTTGCGTGCTGTCCTCGTGATGAAGTGACGTTGTTGACATCCTCTGTTCAACAATCAACACCCGACGACCCCCACTCTCTGACCGAACGCCCCTCCCGATGATCCGCAAGCACTGTATGTTGGTTGGGCTGATCTCAAGGACGCGTGTATATTTATTTGAGGTGTCACGTGGTCGGACCACACTAAAGATGATCCCGTCCTGGGGGGGTATGATGCACGGCCGAAAGCATTGAAGGGAGACCCAAGCCACATTTCCGGACAGTACGATTTCTGAATTATCTGAATACCATACTGCAATTGGTCGGTATGGTCCAACCAAGTGCTGACCACAGATTGGTGCTCTTGCTCTGAGATGAATATTCCTGTTCCTCAGCTCCCGCCCAATCTCCTACCCTTTATATGGAGTTTCCGAGTTAGTTTTTTAAATAAATTAGTTTTTCACGATTTTTTATGTGATGTATTGCGAGAGAATGACATGTCTCGGTTTTTGAAAAAAAACAGTTTTTTGTTAGTGAAACACCCCCTTAGTGTATTCCTTTCCAATCCATATGGATAACCCAAACGTTGAGGTCTATCTTACCCAACCAAAGACTTCAGATTGTGGTTTATAGCCTTTTGGGCTATTTTTCTGAGTTATGAATTTATTTGTTCAAAAAAAAAAAAAAAATTGTTGGTCCGAATACAAATTTTTATATTTAGGTGGCAGGTGCCATAATTCAAACTTTGACTATTCCAAATTCTAAACCTGGTATCAAAATTCAAACCTAAATTACTGCTTGTTTGAATTTCAGAAAGGGCGTTCAAATCAAAGAGATAGCCATTTAGGTTTCCTTTCATGTTTTCTTTTTGTTTTGCATATTTTAAAAGCAAAAAGATTGAGTAACTACAATATTTCGTAGGTCCTGTTTGGCCGTCTCATTTTCAAATTTTCAACTTCTCATTTTCAAGTTTTGGATGTTTGTCTGCCCAAAATCAAAATACATTTTCAAAATTTGACATTAGAGAGGAGAAGCCAAAAGTAGGCTGGGAGGTTTTTTTTTGTTTTATTTTGAAAAGCAAAGAATGATTTCATTAATCCCAAGGGATATGAGGAGCTATTTGACTTCTCATTTTTCATTTTTTTCATTATGATTAACAAAAAGACTTACAAAACGTATTTTGCACATATCTCCTGAACACTACTCCTGTTGCAAAATGCATTCTGTATATTTCACCCAAACAATCCTACTAGATTCAAAATACATTCTGACCATAATCCAAAAAGCCAAAAAAAGTTGAAAATAAAAAACTAAAAATGAGACTCTCAAATACCACCTTAATTTGACAAACATAAGAACCAAAGTGCTGTGTGTCCCTCTCGGGGTTCTTCTCACAAAAAGTCACACTATGTTATTTTATAATAGAGATGTAGGTTTCATTTTCATCTTTCCATAGACTTAGCATTTTTAAAAGCAATGCGATTGATTAAGTATATTTCTAAATTTTACAAATACAAAAATTTAAATGTCACATGTCGCTCTCACGATTTTCATCACAAAAAGTCGTCCCACAGCCATGTAATATAAATGTACTCCAGATTATGAAGTTAAAGCTTATGTGTTTGGCTTTAATACACTATAGTATTGGAAGGATGACTTTGTCTCCACTATAGAGAGAAAGGTAAAAGATAGAAATAAAGTTAGAAAAGGTAGTCCCGGAAAAACACTTCGTTAACCCTTCACCCAAACAGATCTCAACCTGCCAAAATACTAGGTAAAGATACACTCATACCGGTCGCTATTTTGGGGTCATATTGCAAGAACGTTACTTCGTGTGAATCTCCTAATTTCAATGTGAATGACTTGCGTTTGTCTGGACCGGAAGGAAGATTAATCGATGTTTGAACAACCTTGACTGTTAAAAACAAAAAAAGGGTCAGCTAGCCTCAAACGAAGAAAAAATAAAACAAAAACTCATTTGCAGCGTACAAAATAACTAGAATTTGTAGTCCATAAATTAAAAAACAAGATTTCTGAAAATTGGCACAGAATGTAATTTGTGCTAACATTTCTCTCATTTTGGTAGTGTGTTGGCTAAAGTTTCGGATTCCAGCCAAGGAGTGAGGACCATGAGGGCATGCTCCTCAATTTTTCGACAATTAGCCACACCATGTTGAAACCCAGGACACTCGACAAAAACACACATACTGACATACACCCCTTCAAACATAGTGACAAAAGAAGTTGTTAGGATTTTCCAACCCCACAACGCCCTACGGATTTTGTGAACAATGAATCATAGAACGAAAAGTAAACAGTCGTGCATCGTGAAAAACGGAAAGAAAAAACGAGATGTACCCAACTCACCTGTGTATCAGCTTACATGGTCTTGTACATCATGGCAGAGGCGGATTCACTTGGGGGCACGTGGGAGCACTTGCTCTCACACAAAATTTAAAAATCTCGCTTATGCCCTTATATATTTTGAGTAATTGTATAAATAACAAACAAAATTGAAATTTGCCACTTGTAGATAACTTGAAAATAATTAGATTTATCTCATTTAATGTTTCAATTCGTGATGTTGTTTCATTTACGATTGTCAATTTAGAAGTTGTTAGTGTAGTTGGGGTTACTTCTTTCTTAATAGTCACGAAAAATATGTACAAACTCATAGATTGAACCATTCTGAAAAATCCTTCGAAATCAATTGTAAAAATATCCTGCACCATCGTTATCAAGTTTCCACGACATGGTCAATTGAGGCCCTTACTACACCAAATTTCTGGGTCAGCTACTGCATCGGGGTGGAGAGCTCAGCCATCAATGGGGATTGGAAGTTAGGGAACTGAGAGCTGAAAGCTAGCAATAGAGGAAAAATTATTTGGTGGAGTTGGGTCATCGAGAACTCGGTGCCCTAACACCCTTCTTGGTGCCCCAACACCCTTAAACAGCACTATTTGATTTTTTACTCCATTAGGTCAACATCCTGACTCGGTTGCTGAAGCACTATTTGATTTTTTACTCCATTAGGTCAACATCCTGACTCGGTTGCTGAAATTTCAACAGGGGGTTTTGATTTTCGATGCTTACTTTAACATGGACTTTGCTACGGGTATAGAGGGAAACGCATAGAAAATGTACAACGCGCTCTCAGGGACCCACTTTTGGGTCCCACACGAGTGATCCGAACCGTTCATTATTCTTTTTTTTGATTGAAACGGTGAGACTTTGGTTCAAGCACTTCTAACCGTCCGATTGAGCTGAAATTTTGTGAGGCCATTCGGAAAAATGTTCTAAGAATAATGAACGGTTCGGATTACTCGTGTGGGACCCAAAAGTGGATCCTCGATAACGCTCTGTACATTTTCTGTGTGTTTCCCTCTGTACCCGTAGGTTTATCGCTTTAACATTGATAAAACATTCTGTCAATTGCTTTTATGAATTGATACTGTTGATAAAAGTCTCCATTGAATGAGTCCATATACTTGCAAGTTAAGATCACAGTGCAGTACTAAAATCAACCTTCTTGTACTACATCATGACATCAACATGGGTACTCCGGTAAATTTGTCAAACTTATGCATTAGTTTATTTCTTTACTCTAATACCCCTCTGAATAAGCAATATTAACCTCATTTGTGACCATTTCCTCAAACTCCCAAAGGTGGAGGATAATGTGTAAACGGCGTGTCGATATCCAAGAAATGTGTATTAATATCCATGAAAGTATATTGTTATCCGTGAAACGTGTATTGACATTTGAACTCATTTGTCTTTATCTACGTAACACAGACTTAAAAAATACGTAACATACTATCGTACACACTATGTGCTCTATAGCTTCTCCCTTCATGTTTATTGAAGTGGGATGTCCACATCAAGGTATGATAATTTTTTCTTGTTGCAGAGGCATGTGCAGATGGCCAATACCTTTTTATAGTTGGTGCAACGTCGAAGAGCAAAGTTAGTTATGTATACAGTAAGACCATGATAATAAAAAATCAAAAGTTTGGTTGGGATGGTAACCTTAGTGGAATGATGTTCAACAAACGTGTGGGGTGGGGTATCATATATATAATGCATTGCATGTACTCTTTTTTTTTTTTTTTGGTGAAGTTGGTGATCAAAGGTTTTAAGTCCGTGTTCGTATACAACAAAAAGAAAACAATATTTTAAGGAGTATAACATCATAAGAATTTGTTGGAAAATATGAATTTGTTGGAAAATATATAAACTTTTTGTGATAAAACTAATACTATCAAAATGCAATAAAATCATAACTCAAAATATGGAAACCGATGTAACAAAAATGATGATTAAGGAGAGTGTGACATTTTGTTCTTAAGACAGATTCGTCCCCACTATGGTGCTTATGGTTTGCGTGAATGTCTATCTTCTAGCACTACTTGATTGAACTCCCCACGGAAATAGCACTAAATCGGTTGGTGTTGGCCTCCTCGTGTTTTGTACTCTCTCATATGTATGGACTCGAATGGAATTTCCTTCCATTCACTAAAAAGAATTAAGTAAGCAATATATATAGACCAACCGGTGTACAATTCGAAATAGTCACTAAAGAAGGAACACAACTATTTATAATAGACATGTCTGTCCACGCTAAACAAGTGCCTCTGGAAAGATAAAACTCTATATCAATTCAATTTACAGTCAAACCGAATTAAAATATTATATTCCAATAATATTTTCCTTGTGCTCATTAGTGAGATGCTCAGGACCATGAATGAAAGAAGCATGATAATGAGCACAGAAATTGATTTGGGTCTCTAGGCCTGCCCTCCCTGATGCCTTTCGGCTTTGATTTAGGGGCAGGGTTTTGTAGCAAAACGTCCATGTAGCTTCTCGGTTCTTGGAGGTTTAGGGAGCCACTGTTTCAATGGTATTCTGAGAGCAACCACTTTGTGCATATTGCCAAAGGTTAGGTCTGTCTCCGATCATCCCGCCCATACCCCCAGTGATTAGGGACTAGATAGGTTTTGTTATTGTTCTTGTTCTTGTTCTTGTATTCCAATAATATTTTCCAAATTAATGATATTGGAATAGTATTTAGTTGAAAATGAAAGAGCAATTAACACAACGAAAATTTCTCTTATGGTTACAATTTTTTTTCTTATAATTCGGCATCTGGCCCAATGGACTAATTCCATGTTCTCTAGCGGAGGCTCAATTACAACCACGGGAAACTGCTGTATGGACTGGCCCAACATAAGCATCGGTCTTACATAAGCATTAATAGCATGCAGGTTAAAGTCGAACCCAGACTAAAGGTTCTCTTAGTTAAATAAAATGGAAGAACGAAAACTCATCTGTGGAGTTTTTAAAAATGTCAAAAAGGCATACAAAGAGAACAACCGTTTTGGTCATCCGATCAATTCTAATACTAGTACGTTTCTAGCGAAAATCTTGCGCTTTGTATAGTCGTGCATCAGCTCTGTGGTTTGCCAACACCTATATTTGTCAAGAAAATTCTCCCGACTCTGCGCAGCCTCTGCTCGATACTTCAGTCCTTTCTTGGGCTTGTTATTTTGTTTGGCATTTGGCTAACACTTCAACAAATTTCTTCGTATAAAATTGTGCTTAGACTGATCTACGGGATCATGAGCTCGGTTAGAATACCACAGGACGAGCTATGTTAGTATTCAGCATTTACAAAATCTTTCACTCCCAATTTTAACGTGTTTCGCATTAACATTTTCATTTCCATTTTCCACCGAACCTAACTGGCACCAAAGAGCTGGCTCCGGTCGATCCTTGCTCGGCTATGCTTTCAACACGGTCTAACTGGCACCAAAGAGCTGGCTCCGGTCGATCCTTGCTCGGCTATGCTTTCCACACGGTCAATACCACCGGAAAGCAATTTTCCATCAAACTAAGTTTGGTTAATGTGGGGTGGTGTTCGATCTTCTGTTTGTTTGCCTGGACTTTTTCGGTTGGATTTTGACTGTGGCTAGCCTTCCTTCCTTTCGCTCTACAAAACAAAGAATCACGTTAGTGTCTAAGTCGTTGAAGATGACCAGAAGGCACTCTGATGGTTAAGTCAGTCCCTGAATGAGAAGGGAAAGACAGAGCTTTGAGGAGGAAGAAATGACATACCTACACTGTACTATTTATAGGAGTGCCTTTGGATTGAGGGGTCAGATGTTGTGTGCCCTCCTTGTGCTGAGGTGACGTCACCTACGTCATTTGCCTGACAATCAGCTCTCGACCACCACCTTCTTATGGAACGCCGCACATGATGATCCGCAAGCGCTGTGTGTTGGTCGGGCTTGTCCCTCGGACACGTGTACTAACCCTTTAAGGGAAATGCTAACGGGTGCCATAGTGCACCCGTTAAGAGTACAAAAAAGTACAATTTAAAAGTACACGTGTACTTTTAAAGTGTATTTTTTTTGTACAAGTGGGACCCACAAAAGTGTACTTTTTGTACCCTTAACGGGTGCACTATGACACTCGTTAGCATGACCCTTATTTTAATTGTCTTCCTTAGTAAATTTTATTTGCCTATTAATTGGTCATACATGTACTAGTATATGTATATATGTACTAGTATATCTATCCTATTACTGTATAACCCTACCAAGATACTCCTAGAATCCTCATTAAAACCTAGGATTCTCTTCATTAATGTGGAAAAGATTTGGAGAGATTGAGAGGAAGGAGGGAGGAAACTTCTACTTTAGCTTGTTCTCCAAGAACTAGTACATTACACTACCCAATATCTACACACACACACAATAATCCCATGGGATTAGATTTCCTAGGATTCTCATAAAAACCCTATAGCTTTGATACTAAAAACCTAGGGGTGTACATGGTCCGGTTTGGACCGGTTTTATAGAAATCCAGGGACCAAACCATATCTAACGGTTCCAAAAAATTGAGAACCATAACCAGACCGTTACACATATGGAACCAAACCACACCAAACTATTAGACTGGTCCGGTTTGGTTCGGTTTTCGGTTTTAAACCATGTTAGTTTTGAAAAATTGCCCAAAAAAAAAAATTGTCCACAAAATTATTGCAATTTCTTCGTAAAACTACTACCACTAAACAAACCCACAAATAAATTAAGAACTCCAACAATAACTAAACCAACTATTAGAATACTCTCGTATATTATTATTGATATATATGGCAGATGCAACGTTAACACTTAAAAGCTGGCAAAATTATCAAGTGTGGAGGTATATATGAGTGTATATATTATATTATATTTTACTTATATATATGGACCGGTTCGGTTCAAACCACGGTTCCTAATTATGAAACCATGGACCAAACCAAAATATCCGATTCTCATTTTTTTAGAACCAGAACCAATCCATTAAACCATAGAACCAATCCAAATAGACCGGTTCGGTCCGATCGGTCCGGTTTCACGGTTTTTTCGGTTTTCTTGTACACCCCTATAAAAACCTATAGATTTGCTAGGATTACCTAAGATTTTATTCTCCCAAAATCTTGGAGTTTTTATGGGAGAATATGGGAGAGATTTAGAGAGAGGGGTTGCCATGGTTGCCTATAAATAGAGCCCTCACCTCTCTTTGTTTCTCACACCATTTCTCCACCAATTTTGTAGTATTCTAGTGTTTGAGTATTGTGAGTTCTAGTGAGAGAAAATCCTTCTAGTTCTTGAGTTTCAACTTGAAACTCATCTTGTTCTTCCCATATTCAAGTAAGAGCCGCCACTCTCCACCATCTGTTCTTCCCATATTCAAGTAAGAGCCGCCACTCTCCACCATCAAAACCGCCAATCAATCCAAAATCTAGTAACAAGTGTAGTAGTTTCTTGTTTCTAGGAAAAGAAATATTTCTTTTCCTTTCGAAACAACTAGCTGTTACGCCGCCCACATACCACCCCGTTTAGCTTGTACATCTTCCGACTTACCCTCGAAATTAAGGTAGTTACTCGATCCTAATTCCTAGTATATCATTTTACGTGGTTATAATGTTTGACTAGTTTCCGGTAAATTTCTAATTCGAATAAGTAATAACATTTTGCATAGTCGTATAAAAGCTCGGTTTTTAACTAGTAGATTACTTCAACCTTATTTCCTAAATATAGTATTTTTCACGTAGTTGTTATAATCTCGATTTACTACGTATAATTTTCGAGTCGTTAGCAAGTTGATTTGGTTTTTGGAAAATTAGTCGGTAAATCCTGAATACTCATTTTCAATACTACGTAGTCGTTATAATGACCAAGTTGGTATTTGAACTTATAATTTTTACGACGTTATAATGCCCATTTTGTTTTTGGAAAAACATGAAGTTGATTAACCGTTTCCAAAATCATAATGTTTTACAGAGAAATCACGAGGAATAAGACTTCGAACTTATGTACCTAATTGTGACTACGTAGCCGTTAAAGTACAGTTTTTCTACAAACCCTGACTGGTTTTCAAAGGATTGTGTAGGAGGAATCATAATTTTACGTGACACGTTTTATGAGAAAAGTTGCATTAGTCTGAAACATGATTATGAGGAAAGTTGCATATTCACGAAATGAGTTTTACGAGACACGTTGCATATTCGTGAGACACGTTTTACGAGAAACAAAACGACATGGTTTTCGAGAAAATGAATAGTTGTTCACGAGAAACGAGATGAGAATGAAAATGGATTGATTGGATAGAATTGAATTGGATACTGTAGTACAGCTTGAGCGCCGCCCCATCTTTGCGGAGAGAACATGGTGGTTAGGGCTAAGCCTGTACAACATCATAGTGGACATTGTATCATGCAGATGCGGTTCGTGATACAAGACAGTCGGGACCATGCTCGTGTGGGTGTGTTCCGAAAGTTAGGCGACCGTCAATTGAAATGAGAAGTAAACAGACAATACTTTCGAGTGATGGACTGCAGGCCCGAAGGATGGAAGCAGTGTCATAAGAATGGAGTGACTGGACTGTGGTCCGGAGGACGGAAATAGTGCCCAAACCTAGTTAATATTTGAAGAAGAACTCTGACACTGAAAGATAATACGAGACACAGATCTATATGTGCGATACACCCATTTGCATTGACATGAGCATCCCATCATGTTTTACTATTGTTCATGTTATAATGTTGAACTTTAAACTATTGTTATTCAATTTTGTCCAAATCTTTTATAACTGTTAGTATAAGTATTTGGGTAGTGGTTTCTGCTGATCATTCTTGCTCACGGTGTTGCACTTGTGTGACCTTGGCATAGTACCATGATGTTGCTCTGCGACTCTGACGTATTATGCTAGGCTTTGAGATGAACACAAGGAGTACTATAGTTTGGAGGCCTTCAGAGCTGAGGGGCTGACGGCCGTGCCATAGAGTAGAGAAACCCTAGACGACCCCTGTAGTGAATAAATGTATCTGACAGGAGAATAATGTAATTTCATATTTGAGGATTATTGTTGTAAACTTTTATTACTCCCTCCGTCCCAATTTGTTTGCCCCTTTTGGGGAAGTGGGTTTTTAAGGGGTGTGAAAACTTTGTATTGACTTTCCTATTTTGCCCCTAAATTCAGTCAATATTACTGTGACCAAATTTGTGAAGCTAATTTATTATATGAAAGTCAAAACATATTCAATATGGATCTTGTTTGATAGATATCAATTAGTTTTATTATAAAAAATTTTCAAAATCATAAAAACCGTTATAAAATAAAAGATAATAAACTAGCCAATTAAGATGGGAAAAATACTATTTAAGGGTAAAATTGGAAAGTGACCCAATTTTGATGGATGTTTTTAGAAGTGGGACAAATATTTTGGGACATCCCAAAATGGAAAGAAGGACCAAGAAATTGGGACGGAGGGAGTATTATTTAATAAATTTAACGTTACCAAAATTAGGGGCTTTGCAACACGTGTATAGCAAATAGTGGTGCCACGTGGCCGAACCGTACTACGGTTGATCTCATCCTGGTGGTACGATACACGGCCGAGCCATGTGTCGCAAGGTGACCTGCGCCACGTGGCCGACATTGCACATTTTTTCAATGTGTAGACACCCCAATTTGATTATCCGTGAATCCTAAGTAGGAGTCCGGATGTGTCCCCAATGATGAAAAATTACTGACGATGTCGTGAAATTTATTTTATTTAACTAATGCTTCGATTAATTCGGATTTATCGTTCCAAAAATCCACCAATGCAAGAAAAAGCTCAATCAACCTTTATAAGCCCAATAAACCCACCCATAACCCATTTATTTGGCCCAACCATAAAGCCCAACTCAGAAAAATCAATTCTTAGCCCAACAAAAGCCCATTTTCGGACCCAAAACATCATCCTACAGACACAACCACCGACACACGAACGCAGGAGTATGGGTCTCCACACTGTGCTGTTTGATCCTTGCGGACGCAAGGTTGAGTTGCTCAGATTTCAGATAGATGCTGCAACGCAAACATGGCTGCCCATGCTCCATTCACTCACCTCCCAACCGATTTCTAGTGAAAAATTCAAGGTGGACGTTCTATGGTACCTATAAAAGGATGCCTAAGCCTAAAGTTTCAACACACAACGAGAATTCCCTTGAAATCCTTGCTAGAAAAATCCTTGTTTCCATTGTCTTGCTTTTGCAAACCCCTTTCCCAAACCCAAAATTCCTTTCCGAAAATCAACCATGAAAATCCCAAAAAATATTAGTCGTAAGCCTACCTTCCAAAATTACCTAAAACCTCGCCTTTAATCCAAGTTTTTCGAAGCATTAGTTAAATAACGTGCTTTTCGCGGCGAACGGAGTTGTACTCGCCGAATTCGTGATTTTGAGGGGAGCATCTAGACGTTGATCAAAAGAAGATTACTCTTCGCCTATTTTATCTTTTTCGGTAATATTTCTTTCTATAAATCTAGCCTCATGCATCGTTAATTTTATTTTTTCATTGTTCCATTTCCCGTATTTGTCTATATCACTTAAAAAATCTCTTTTAAAATCCCATAATTATGAGTAAAGACTAATTATTTTGATAAGGCGGGATGGATGCATTTTTCAAATAAAACCTACCCATCCTGTACCTTAGCTCCCGAACCAAGATTACTCTGGTTGCGACGGATCGGTTGTCTCGAATTTTGTACGTTGAATTCGGTTGCTTGGTTAACCCTAAAATCAAGTGGCGACTCTAACAAACGCCTGTTCTAGTACTTTCAAGGTTTCTCGCAGAGGTCACGGGTGCCCACACAATGTCATACTGCAATTAGGCTGTATGGCAATAACACCTACTAAGCAAAGATTGGTGCCTCTCCACCAAGGCGAATATACTTGCACTTTCGTTCCTGCCCCCTGTACCTCCAGTCAAGACTGAATGTATGGTCCGTGTAAGGACCCGTATATTTTTGCATTATTCAGGAAATTTTATTGAGGAAATATGAGGAAATGATATTAAAGTGACTTGAGGGAAATGATATTAAAGTGACTTGGGGCTAATGTGGAGTTAGAGAATACACTTGGGTGTCTTTAGGATGCACATGAAACATGAGGGGTGTATGTGTAATATAGGGGCTGTGGTTTTATTAGTCAGGAGAAGAGTTTTTGGACAAAAAATACACTTCTCTCCCTCTCCCTCTACACCGACACTTTCCCTCTCTCCTTCTCCTCTCAAAACCCCTTCACTTCCCACTACAAATTCACCCTCTACACTCAAACCCATCAAGATCCAACCTCATATTTGTAATCTACGCGAAGTTTGGAGTCCGGTTTGCTTTGGAATCACTTTGGGAAAGCTCCTTTCGGTTGGGTTTTGAAGCAAAAGCTTGGGTTTTGAAGCAAAAGCTTGGGTTTTCATCTTCTTCACATTTGAAGCTCATCCATTGAGGTAGGGATCCGATTTCTACTCTTTCTAATGGTATATTGTTGATTTGTTGCATGGTTTTTAGCTTGATTCCTCCATTTTCCAATCACATTTGAAAATCTCCATGGAAATTGGTTTGGTTTTGCTTGAGTTGGATTCTCTCTTATTTGGTTGTTGAATCATTGAATTGGTGGTTGATGTACTCTTATTCTATGCTTAGTTGATGATTGAAGTTCCAAAATTGACTTGGATTGGAACCCCCATTCATTTGGGAAGAGCTGTCAAAAATTTCATTTTCGTAGCCTTTGGTATCCATACAAATTTCGTGAGGTATGGATACCAATCTGTCTGTTCGCTGGATGTGCATTTGTATCCATACCAATTTCGGGGGTATCTGTTAATGTATCTTCGTGTATTGACTGTAAATCTTCTATTTTAGGGCAGATTATCGTTGCCATAGCTATCATGTAATCTTTTCCATTTTAGGCTCTTGTAATCTTTTCTATTTTAGGTTTTATCTTTTCCTTTTAGAATTAGTCGTTCTCCTATTTAAACCGTGTAATAGCCTAGGTTTTATTCATTCAGAAATACACAGTACTTCACCTCTGTTTGTCTGTCGCTATCATGGTATCAGAGCCACGACCTTAGCTCTGAATCTGAAATCAGTCCCTCTTCCAGTCAACAACCTTCTTCCCTCGATAAACTCTCTCTCTCTCTCTCTCTCTCTGTCGAAAAACCCTATTCTCTTCTTCTCTGCATCAACTCTCTGTCGAAACACACTGGACCAACATCAGAAACACCCATATCACTCCGGCGACCTCCGACGTACTCCAACAGCCATCGCCTGACGTCGCCAGACGTCCGACGACCATCGTAATCTCTTCAGTCTTCACCGATAACCCGTGGGTAGTCCAGAAACTTCTGGATTTGCTTCGAAACCTCTATTCAGCACCACTTCTGCACTCGCCGGCCATCGGAAATCCACTCCGACCTCCGTCGACAACGTTTGGATTCCGGCGAAGGTCACCCAGTCCTTGGTTTGCTCCGACAACTCCTCTGTGTGCGTGTTTGAACCAGATTACGCACCACCCCTGATCATCTCGGTACCAAACGACTTGGGTTTTCTGATTCTTAGTCTCGGTTCCATCTCTGATCATCTCCAGTGATCTCAGCGACCTCCATAGCACCCTGACTACGTTCTACACTTTCAGATCTGGACTATTCTGGTATTTCGTATCTTGCTTGAGTACTTATAGTGGTCCTCTGTGTCTCTTAAGTTGATTTTGATTTAGAGTCCCATTTTACTCATTATGTCAGGAGACAAGAATCAGTTTATTAGTGTCCGTCTGACCGGTAACAATTATTCTTATTGGGCAAATGTGATGAAAAACTTTGTGGTTGGTAAGGGGGTGTGGGGACACGTTGATGGTTCAACGCTATGTCCATCTGATCCAAAAGCTGAAAATTATGCCACTGCACTAGAAAAATGGACCATAGAAAATGCACAGATTCTTACTTGGTTTCATAACTCTGTCGAACCAAGTATTGGGATGAATTTTTCAAAATATGACACATCCAAGAAAGTCTGGGATTACTTGAAGGGTATGTATCTTGAGTCTAATTTTGCAAAACATTATGAACTTGAGTGGTCTATTCGTAGTGCAACCCAGGGCGATAAAACTATTCAAGAGTTCTATAACGAAATGACTACTTATTGGGATCAGTTAGCTTGCATGGAACCTGCTACTTTACGTTCACAGCCTGAGCTTATTGAGTATTGTGAGCAACGGAGGTTGGTCCAGTTCCTTATGCCTCTTCGAGCTCAGTTTGAGCCCCTTCGCGGGGCGATTCTACACCGTGTTCCTCTACCTTCTGTGGATGCGGCTGTTCATGAGCTTATTGCAGAAGAAACCCGGTTCAAAGTAGCTAGTATGGCTTCTCCTGGTTCACAGTCAGTTTTTGCTGCTTCATCTGCCTCAGTTCGTTCACCTTCAGCAGCTTTGTTGCCCACTCCAGCCTCACATCTCACTCAGTCTACGGGAAAGCCCAAACCCCAATGGTCCCAGACACCCGTGGATGAGTGCAGCTATTGCCACGAGAAGGGCCATTGGAAGCATGCATGCCCTAGGCGTCTCCAGCCTAAGGGACGTACTGCTTCTCAGCCAAGTAGTTCTTCAGCTCGTCGGCCACCACAGCAGAATTCTCGCCCTCCAGCAGCTTTGGCAACACCTTCCTCCAGCGGCACTCCTCCTCCACCTCCGTTTGATTTTGAGCAGTTTCAGCAGTATCAGGCTTATATGTCAGCCATTCAGGGAAATTCTTCCCAAGCTTCTGCCCTGACTACTACTACCTTAGGTTTGCATGGTGCTTACAACACAGGTATCTTACCCACCACCTGGCTATTTGATTCTGGTTCTTCTCATCATATGACCCCTGATTTGTCTCTTCTTAGTCATTGTATGTCTCCTATTTCTCCTATTAGTATTTCTACTGCCAATGGCTCTCCAATGCAAGTTGTCTCTATTGGTTCTATCCTCCCTACTACATCTTCTTCTCTATCTATTCCTAATGTCTTTTATGTTCCTCAGTTGACATTGAGTCTACTTTCGATTAGCTAGTTGTCTGATTCCGATTTTGATGTTATCTTTTCCTCTTCTGGTTGTGTTGTGCAGGATCGGGCTTCCAGGAAGCAGATTGGGGAAGGCCGTAGAGTTGGTGATCTCTATATCCTGGAGCATTTGCATATCCCACCAGCGTCTTCTTCCACTGCTGCGTCATCTTTTCGTTTAGATAATAAATCTTCTCCCTTTTATGTTTGGCATTCTAGATTAGGACATTTGTCTAGTGAGCGTTTGAAACTTTTGGTTAAATCTGGTCATTTGGGAAACATTTCTATTAGTGATATTTCTGCCTGCAGTGGTTGTAAATTGGCTAAAATGATTGTTTTACCTTTTAATAAAAGCTCCTTTGTTTCTACTTCTCCCTTTCAGCTTGTTCATACTGATTTATGGGGTCCTTCCCCAGTTGTCGCAAGAGGTGGTTTTGTTTACTATGTTTCTTTTGTGGATGATTTTAGTCGGTATACATGGGTGTATTTAATGGCGCATAAATCTGATTTCTTTCAAATTTATCAAAGTTTTCATGCTATGGTTCAAACTCAATTTTCTGCGTCTATTAAAATTCTTCGTTCTGACTTGGGTGGGGAATATTCACTTACTGAATTTGAAAATTTTTTAGACACCCATGGGACTATCCATCAGACTTCTTGTACTGATACTCCTGCTCAGAATGGTAAAGCTGAAAGGAAGCATCGTCATCTTCTTGATACTGCTCGGTCTTTGCTATTATCATCCTCTGTTCCCTCTATTTATTGGGGCGAAGCTGTTCTCACTGCAGCCTATCTTCTGAATCGGATGCCCACTCCTCTTCTCTCCGGTCATTCTCCTTATGAGCAGCTTTATGATCAGGTTCCCAACTACTCTCTTCTTAAGGTGTTTGGTTCCACTTGTTTTGTGCTTCTTCCCAAGAAAGATCGCACTAAGCTTAGCGCCCGTTGTGTCTTAGGGGTTTTTCTGGGATATGGCATCAATCAGAAAGGTTATCGATGTTATGATCCTGTCACCAAAAAGTTGTATGTCTCTAGGCATGTCGTCTTCTTAGAGCGCCTTCCATATTTCACTCTTCCTCCCAAAATTACTCCTGTAGCTAAGGAAGATTTGATATGTATTGACCCATTTCCTGTAGATGCACTGACGAATATACCTCTACTCTTGAGGTCTCTGATATTTCTGCAGCACCTTCTCACCGCCCTCCAATCAGTCAAGTCTACACCCGCCGTCCAAATGCCTCTGAAGATATAGAGCTCACCATTTCTCCTACTGCTCCTCAATCTGCCTCTGAAGATCCTGATCCGCCTGCTCGCCGGTATCCTACCCGTGATCGTCATCCTCCGGTAAAATATGGTTTTTCTAATACTTGTTTCTCCTCTTCATACCAATCATTTCTTTCTCGAATTCACACTTATTTCGAGCCTAGGTCCTATAAAGAAGCTTGTCAAGATCCCAACTAGGTGGATGCCATGAATGCTGAACTCACTGCTCTTGCTCAAAATCACACTTGGGAGTTGGTTCCGCTCCCGCCCGGTAAGAATCTTATTGGTTGCAAATGGGTCTACAAGGTCAAGACTCATTCTGATGGTTCCTTGGAGCGGTACAAAGCTCGCCTAGTCGCTAAAGGTTTCTCTCAGGAATATGGCATTGATTATGAGGAGACCTTTGCTCCCGTCGCTAAAATGACCACTGTTCGCACCTTGATCTCTGTTGCCGCTGTGAACCACTGGCCTCTTTCTCAGTTGGATGTGAAGAATGCCTTTCTCAATGGCTTTCTCTCCGAAGAGGTTTATATGCGCCCTCCTCCTGGCTTCTCTCATCCTTCCGGTACTGTTTGTCACTTACGTCGGGCTCTCTATGGTTTGAAACAGTCCCCTCGCGCTTGGTATGCACGATTTCAAGCTGTGGTTCTTCAGATTGGCTTCAAGCCAAGTATGCATGACTCTGCTCTCTTTCTTCGCCGTACCTCCCATGGTTTGGTTCTTCTGTTACTCTATGTTGATGATATGATCATCACTGGTTCTGATGCTGCCGCCATTAGTGACGTCAAACGTCATCTCTTCCGTGAGTTTGAAATGAAAGATTTGGGCCCTCTTCGGTATTTTCTTGGTATTGAGGTTGCTTCTTCTCCTCAGGGGTATCTTCTAGGGCAGTCCAAGTATGCTTCTGATATTCTTCATCGTGCTCATCTCACTGACACCAAGACTGTTGATACTCCTCTTGAACTTCATGCCAAGTTCTCTGCTTCGGATGGTGTTCCTCTTGAGGATCCTACGGAATACCGTGAATTGGTCGGATGTCTGGTTTATCTTACTGTGACTCGCCCGGATATTGCCTATGCCGTTCATATTATTAGTCAATTTGTCTCTGCTCCTCGGTCTACACATTGGGCAGCTCTATTACGCATCCTTCGTTATGTTCGCGGTACTCTTCATCAGTGTCTTCTGCTATCTTCTACATCTAGTTTGACACTTCATGCTTATGCCGATGCTGATTGGGCTGGGGATATTAGTGATCGCAAATCTACCTCCGGTCTGTGTGTTTTCCTCGGTGATTCTCTTATTTCCTGGCGGAGTAAAAAGTAATATGTTGTTGCTCGCTCCACCGCTGAAGCTGAATATCGTGCTATGGCTCATGCTACGTCTGAACTTGTGTGGCTTCGCTGGCTTATCTCTGATATGGGTGTTTCTGTCACTTCCCCCACGCCTCTTTATTGTGATAATAAGAGTGCCATTCAGATAGCCCACAACTCGGTCTTCCATGAGCGCACTAAGCACATTGAAATTGATTGCCACTTCATTCGTCAACATCTTCAATCTGACACCATCACTTTACCCTTCATCTCTTCTACGCTGCAGTTGGTGGACTTCTTCACGAAGACTCACATGCTGCTCGGTTTCGTTTTCTCCTTGGCAAACTCTCGATGCTTTCTGCTTACGCATCCTGAGTTTGAGGGGGGGTGTTAATGTATCTTCGTGTATTGATTGTAAATCTTCTATTTTAGGGCAGATTATCGTTGCCATAGCTATCATGTAATCTTTTCCATTTTAGGCTCTTGTAATCTTTTCTATTTTAGGTTTTATCTTTTCCTTTTAGAATTAGTCGTTCTCCTATTTAAACCGTGTAATAGCCTAGGTTTTATTCATTCAGAAATACACAGTACTTCACCTCTGTTTGTCTGTCGCTATCAATCCATACCTTTCTTAAAAACTGATCGTAGCCTTTGGTATCCATACCAATTTCGTGAGGTATGGATAACAAACATTCTGTTCGCTGATTGTGCATTGGTATCCATACCAATTCTAGGGGGTATCCATACCTTTCTCAAAACTTCCAAAAATGTTCCTTTGGTTTCCGATCGAGTTGTTTGGCTCCATACTTGACATATCCATATCGTACACTTCATAAATGACCGAAATACCCCTTCCTAGCATATCCTTGTATAATTAGTCATTTATCTTGATTTTTTTCACTTACGTGTGATGTGTAAACCTTGTGATAAATGACAAAACACGTGTTTTTGAACGAAATGGGTTACGTTCACACTTTGGACACATGAGAGTTGCGTTGATGGTTTATATGAATAAAGAGAACTTGAATGAAATGTAAATGGATACACTAGGACCACCACTTGGTGACTCGCTAGGAAGGGTTCCACGAGGCCCATAAGACTCGAACAAGGGTTCCACGACGCCCATAAGACTCGGACATGGGTTCCACGAGGCCCAAAAGACTCGGAAGAGAATTTCAATACTCGTAAGCTTAAAGTCAATGAACTAATGAGTTTGATGGGGACATGGTTGAATGTGAACACTTGTGAGATACTTGAGTACTCGGTTGGACACTTACATATTATTTGGGCACTTGGCACTTGATCTAGTCATAAATAGTATACTTTGGTCATCGCATTCCTAATCATGGTTTCCGCATGCACATTTCATTCTCTATACCCTTAGCATTGGTAGATAAGATTCCTACTGGGCTAGTGATCTCAACCTATCATTTTCAAGTACTCGGCGAGCTACATGATTGGGATGCTTGGCGTGTGGATGCATATCATGAAGAACATTTGACATGAAGTTATTTCATCCTCTCCATGGTTTATGGATTTTTGGGAGATGATTATGTAACTTCTAATTCTTCAATTTTTTGACAAACTTGTTGTATGTAACAACTATAAATCTTTTGTTATTTATGTACGGGTACGGGTACCCTTGACTAGAAACTCACCGTACTATTATTTTGATTTTTTTAAGGGGAAGTTGTTTGACTTTGACCTATCCTACGTGGATAATATTTTGTATGTTGGTTATCTAAAATCGAGGGTGTGACAACTTGGTATCAGAGCATAGGTTCGAAAACTTAGAGACCGTGGGGAGACTTAGAGTCTCGGGGCTTAAACCGTTGCATTATCTTTTCATGAAAAATATGTTTTCTCATTCATTGTGTGTGTTTGTGTGACATTCATGAATATGATATTGACGTTTCATAGTACTTATTGGTTTTGGAGCATAGCGTTGAGTTGTTGCCCGTGTTGGGATAGCGTTGAAGGCTTAGGCCTTAGTTTGAGATAATGTTGGTTATTAATGGTTTTCTTGCTTATCTTCTTATAGAACCATGCTGCCGAGGAGAGGTGCTAGAGTTGGTAGGGTAGGTAATCGTGGGAGAGGCCGTGGTCATGGTCGCAATGAACGGACGGGGGATGAGGTTAGTCAACACGGTGAACGTTCGGGGGGTCAAAATGAGAGGCGTGAGGAAGATGTGCAACAACCGGGAGAGCAAAACCCACCAAATCTATTCATGACCGACTTTGTGGCGGCGCTTGCAGCGCACAATCTCTTGGCTCAAACACCTAAGGCTAATACTTATACGCATGCTATGGAAGTGGTCGCTAATCATTGGCTATCGGAAGTTCGAAAGTTGTTTGATGTGCTTGATATTTCCGAGGATAATTTAAGGGTGCGTCTAGTGGCTTGCCAACTTACCGGGGAAGCTAACGTATGGTGGGAATCGGTTCTAGCGAAACGGAGGGACGCAAGGAGGGCGGATAGGGCGGCACGAAATGTGACGGAACCGGATGTTGAGAACCTTACTTGGACCGAATTTGAGATAAAATTCGAAGATCAATATTTCCCGGCTTCTTATAAGGAACAACTTAGGGAGCAATTTGAGAGGCTTTAGCAAGGCACGATGACCGTTTCGGAGTATGCCATGAAATTTCAATCGCTGTCCCGTTTCGCGCCGGAACTTGTTAGCACGGAGGAGAGGAAATGCAAGAGGTTTGTGAAGGGTTTGGACCCAAATATTAAGAGGTATGTGATGAGCAGCAAACTTGAGAAGTTTTCTGAGATTGTGGAGTTGGCTAGGAGTTTGGAGAGCGAAGAGGGGGATCACACGAGTGTGAAGACAAGGGAATCTAGGCCACCGACTACTACCATGAGCGCACCGACGGGGAGTTTTGGGAACCAAAATAGGAAGAGGCAGAGGGATTCATTTCAGACTCCTCAGAGTCAGCAGACTTTCAGGACACCGGTTTCTTCGGGGATTCGTAGTGTTTCGGGTAGGCCTCCAGTTGTGTGTCACCGTGTGGCCAGCCAGGTCATTTCCGCAAACAGTGTCCTCAGCTACAGAGTCCCGCACCACCAGGATCTTGTTACAATTGTGGGAAGATGGGACACATATCTAGGAACTGTCCGCAGGGAGGTACACGTAGCGAGTCTGGTTCAGTCCAGCAGCCGAGGTCAGGACAGGGATTTGGTTCACGTCAGCAGAGGGGTACTCAGAGTCAGCCACACTACCGTCAGACTACCACTGTTCAGGGGTCACAGGTTGAGCGGGGAGCTAGTTCGTCCACGCCAGTGCAGACTACACCGGGCCGAGTTTTCACTATTTCTGCAGTTGCACCACCACCGCCACCACCACCACCACCTCATACTACTTCACAGACTCCAGAGGCATCAGTTATGAGGGGTACATTTCTCTTATTCCACTCATTTGCAAAAGTTTTGTTCGATTCGGGAGCATCGCATTCTTTCATAGCTGCATCATTTGTACGTGCTTTAGAGTTGGAGTCCGAGGAACTCAATTCACCGTTGTTTGTTGACACACCGTTGGGCGGTAGAACTCCGTTAGATCGTATATGTCGGGATTGTGAGTTGGTTATCCGGGATCGTCGTTTTGTGTTCGACTTCATAGTTTTGGGCATGACGGGGTTCGATCTTATTTTGTGAATGGATTGGTTATCGACCTTTCACGCGACAATTGATTGCTTTAAGCGTCGGGTTCGAATTTGTCCGCCGGAGGGTAATTGTTTTGAATTTTTCGGGGAACGTCGGGAACCATTGGAACCGTATTTGTGTGAGCCACGATAGGGAATCGATCGCTTGCCTCTTAGCTAGTTTGACGCTAGATGAGGATATGTCTACACGTGGGGAGTTACCGCGGGTTGCTTGTGACTTTCCAGACGTTTTCCCGAAGGAGTTACCGGGCTTGCCACCCGAGCGGGAGGTCGAGTTTACTATAGATTTAATTTCGGGCACCGCACCTATTTCTATGCCTCCTTATCGATTCGCGCCGGTTGAGTTGAGAGAATTGAAGAAACAATTAGAAGAGTTGCAAGACGTGGGGTTCATTCGTCCAAGTTCTTCGCCGTGGGGAGCACCTGCTCTTTTCGCTCAAAAGAAGGATGTGTCACTTCGTTTGTGCATAGATTATCGTAAGCTTAACCAGGTCACGATTAAGAATAAGTATCCGATGCCTAGGATCGACGACTTGTTTGATCAACTCCGAGGTGCCACTTGTTTTTTTTAAGATTGATTTGAGGTCCAGTTATCACCAATTGAGAGTCCAGTGAGAAGATATTCCCAAAACCGCTTTTCGTACTCGATATGGCCATTATGAGTTCGTGGTCATGCCATTTGGCTTAACCAATGCTCCCGCTATTTTCATGGATCTTATGAACCGTATATTTCGTGCCTATCTTGATCGATTTGTGGTGGTCTTTGTTGATGACATTCTTGTTTACTCACCTTCCGAAGAAGATCACCAATCTCACCTTTCCATTGTACTCGAAACCTTGAGAGAGCACCATTTGTATGCCAAGCTTAGTAAGTGTGAGTTTTGGTTTGCCGAGGCGAAGTTTTTGGGTCACGTGGTATCGAGGGATGGGGTGTCCGTTGATCCAAGTAAGATAGAGTCAGTTTTGAATTGGGAGCGTCCAAAGTGCGTGTTTGAGATTCAAAGCTTCTTGGGTTTAGCTGGGTATTATCGTCGGTTCGTACTCGATTTCTCACGTTTAGCGGCACCTACGACTAGATTGACACGGAAAGGGACTCGGTTTGTTTGGGACGATAAATGTGAAGCGGCATTTGAGGAGTTGAAGAAGCGGTTGACTAGCGCGCCAATTTTAATTGTGCCCGAGCGTGGAGTTGGCTACTCCGTTTACTGTGATGCCTCGCGGGTAGGATTTGGGTGCTTGTTGATGCAACGGGGTAAAGTGGTAGCATATGGGTCACGCCAATTGAAAGATCACAAGCGTAATTATCCGACACACGATTTGGAACTTGCCGCCGTAATTTTTGCTTTGAAAAGTTGGAGGCATTACCTCTATGGTGAAAAATTTGAAGTATTTTCCGATCATAAGAGTAAAAAATACTTATTTTCCCAAAAAGAGCTTAACTTGAGGCAATGCCGTTGGATGGAGTATATGGAGGATTACGATTTCGAACTTCAATATCACCCGGGAAAGGCTAACGTGGTAGCGGATGCATTGAGTAGAAAACTGGCACATTTAGCGAGTTTGGCGATAGAAAAATGGAAAATGATGAAAGAGTTGGGTTTCTATGCTCTACATTGCAAGGAGGTCCGCGAGGGAGTCACTTTGTGTAACCTAACGATTCATTCGACTTTATCGACTCGAGTTATCGAGGCTCAACAAGGAGATGAGGAAGTGGAAAGATTTCGAACCAAGTTCCTTAGCGGAGAGACTCCGAGTGGGTGGATGATACACGCCGATCAAAGCATTCGTTTCCAAAGGAAGTTATTCGTACCGAATTCGTGCAGGGGCGAGATTTTACGAGAATTTCACCTTTCACCATTAGCCATGCATCCGGGTGGGACAAAAATGTATCACGACTTGCGTAGACAATTTTGGTGGCCGGGAATGAAAAGGGATGTGGCGACTTTTGTGTCCAAGTGTTTGACGTGCCAACAAGTGAAAGCGGAACATCAACGACCGGCGGGCGAGTTGCAACCTTTACCGGTAGCCGAATGGAAATGGAGAACGTGACGATGGACTTTGTTATGGGTTTACCTAAATCACCGAGGGGCACGATGCTATTTGGGTTATAGTAGACCGATTGACGAAAAGCGCACATTTTTTACCGATCCAAGTCACCGATTCGGTTGAAGCACTTAGCCGTTTGTACATTCGTGAGATTATCCGATTGCATGGTATTCCGGTGTCCATTGTGTCCGATAGAGATCCGCGTTTTACGGCACGCTTTTGGCAAGGCTTGCAAGCCGGGCTTGGTACAAACTTGTTGTTTAGTACCGCTTATCATCCTCAAACCGATGGGCAATCCGAGAGGACTATTCAAATTCTAGAAGATATGCTTCGAGCTTGCGTGTTAGATTTTCGGGAAAATTGGGAGGATCATCTACCATTAGTCGAATTTGCGTACACCAATAGTTATCAATCGAGTATCGAGATGGCGCCGTATGAAGCCTTGTATGGGAGGCCGTGTAGATCACCCGTGTGTTGGACCGAATTGGAAGAAACGACGTTAGTGGGTCTCGAATTGGTAGCCGAAACCGCCGAAACGATGGGATTGATTCGCAAGAGACTTAAAGCCGCTCAAGAAGCAACGACCGAGAAAGTTAAGGTGATTCGCCAACGTTTGTTACCCGCTCAGAGTCGCCAAAAGAGTTATGCCGATCGACGTAGACGACTGTTATCATTTGATGTGGGGGATCACGTGTTCCTTAAGATTTCACCGCGTCGGGGTTTGACTCGTTTTGGGTGAGGGGTAAGTTATCTCTATGTTACATTGGGCCGTTTGACATCATTGAGAAGATCGGGGAGGTTGCGTATCGCTTAGCATTACCGCCGAGGCTATCGGGTATTCACGATGTGTTTCATGTGTCCATGTTGAAGAAGTACGAGCCGGATCCATCACATGTGTTAGAGTGGTCCGAACTTGAGCTTGAGGCCGATGCATCTTACGGGGAGAAACCGCTACGGGTTATAGATTCAAGGGAGAAAACACTAAGGGGTAAGACAATTCGCTTAGTGCGGGTTTTGTGGAACAATTTCGGTAGCGAAGAGTCAACGTGGGAAAGAGAGGATGAGATGAAAGAGAAACACCCGGAGTTGTTTTCGTTTAAGCTATGTGAGTACATGTTTTAAGTTATGCATTTTACGAGTTTATGATTTGAGTACATATTGCATATCATAGATGAGCATGTAGTGGTTTGAAAGCATTGTTGTTTCAAATTTTGAGGACAAAATTTTTCTAAAGAGGGTAGGATGTAAGGACTCGTATATTGTTGCATTATTCAGGAAATTTTATTGAGGAAATATGAGGAAATGATATTAAAGTGACTTGGGGCTAATGTGGACTTAGAGAATACACTTGGGTGTCTTTAGGATGCACATGAAACATGAGGGGTGTACGTGTAATATAGGGGCTGTGGTTTTATTAGTCAGGAGAAGAGTTTTTGGACCAAAAACACACTTCTCTCCCTCTCCCTCTAGAGTATATAACAAACCATGTGGACTACCACTAGTACCTTGGGCTTAAGCATTTTGGCTCATGTGGTGTGGCTTGTGGATCAAATCAAGGGCACTAGCCAGTGGTCAACATGAGGCGTTACAAATGGTATCAGAGCCCCGTCCTCGTCCAAGTGGTGGGACCACGGACACCAGTAGAGGTTGCTGGGACTATGCAACGAGGACGTTGCATCCCTAAGGAGGGAAGATTGTAATACCCCAAGTTTGAGGGTAGATGGTGTTTAGTCTCACATTGGTTGTTTACATGAGTGATCTAGAGTATATAACAAACCATGTGGACCACTGGCTAGTACCTTGATTTGATCCACAAGCCACACCACATGGCCCAAAATGCTTAAGCCCAAGGTACTAGTAGTAGTCCACATCTAGATCACTCATGTAAACAACCAATGTAGGACTAAACACCATCTACCTCCAAACTTGGGGTATTACAATCTTCCCCCCTTAGGGATGCAACATCCTCGTTGCATAGTTAATTGCTATGGTAGCCTTAGGTGTGCCTAAGTGGTGTACCCATCACATTTTCCATATCAATTGCTATGGTAGCCTTAGGATGATCATTAACTCTATCGTGCAAAGTTAATGTCAAAGTTGTCATCATTGTCCTTCCAAGTCCTCATACTTCCACTCTCCCAAACCCCATTATTCATCAATCACTCCATGCATCAACTCTCCATTTTCATCCACGACTCAACAACCTCAGCAAGTGCTATGTTTTCATTAACACCCATTATCATATGTTCTCTCCATATCAGACAAGTAGATATCAACATCGTCATCATTCATAGTGGACCCAATTTCCTTCTGAAACCATCAATGCCAGTAACACCCTCAATCAGAATTCATGTGTCTCATTTCTCTCAGTTCTCATAGGTTTATCAGGTCCAGTGAACACATCCCATTGGACGAAATAACCATCCGTTGTTTCAGCCCCTTATCTGGATAAATAAATGACCACCACTTACAAACCCTCATAGCTCTCTAACAATTTAACACATCGCTATCATCATGGATTTGTTTCAGACCCATATCCAAATTCCAAACTATACTTAAGCTATTTTTAATACAAGTTTGTTGCTAGCCTACCAACCTCCCCACCCATGTAGGTCACATGTGGTTTCCACTCAAAGTGGGCCCATCACCCATGGTGTAGATTCAAAGGTCAAACTATGGGTCTGCCAAACTGCATGGATTCACTAATTGGGTACCACTCATGAAAACACTACTCTTCAAAAAGCACATTCACTGTTCTTATAGAAACTACATGTTTACCAAAAAGAAACTGAAACTAAAAGAAACATGGTGATATCCCATAAACTATTCCATATTCCAGAAACATAAAACAACAAACCATTACCTTTATTGTGAACTTTGTTTCACGAATCCGCAGCTTCGTTGCCTTCTTCAACTTCAGCTTGCTGCAACTGCGATTTGGAGAAAACCCTAGATCTCTCGAATATTCACAATGTTTCTATCGCTTACTTTTTCCTTTGTCCTTATGTAAAATAGCTGAATGCTAAGTTATTAAAGCATCCAACTCAAAATCATTGGCAATGAGTGGAGAGACCGCCTAGCCTCATATACTAGCTTTGGAGGTTATAATTAACCAATGTGGGACAAACACCAACACTCCCCACATGTGCGACCATTGACCCGCACGTGGAGAGGTAAATAACGGATCCGCAACATTGGGATCATAACGAAACATAGTGCACTTATGACACAAACAACAGGGCAATAACCAAGAAAGTCTTATCCAAAATCCTCCGAAAGCCTAGCTCTAGTACCATGGTAAAACATCCAACTCAAAACCAATTGACAATGGGTGGAGAGGCCGCCCAGGCTTATATACTAGTTTTAGAGGTTATAATTAACCAATGTGGGACAAATTTCAACACTGCCCCACAAGTGCGACTCCTGATTCGCACGTGGAGAGATCAACAAAGGATCCAGAACATACGGATCACAATGGAATAAAGTGCAACTATGGCACTAAACAAAGGGAAAAAGCCTCTGAAAACCTAGCTCTGATACCATGTTAAAACATCCAACTCAAAACCAATTGGTAATGAATGAGAGGCCGCCTAGGCTCATATACTAGCTTTGGAGGTTATAATCAACCAATGTAGGACAAACGTGTTTAAATAGAAGGCATACTAAAAGGTGCTCATAACTCCACAAAGCACAGGGAGTTAAATGCTAATAAATGAGCGACAGGAGGTCTAGTCGCACCTAGACCACACCACAGGGGGTGTGAGTGAAGTTCGCCCTTTTAAAAATAATATTATAACCAAAGGGCAAAATCAATAGTTATCGAAAACCTCAGCAGGGCAACTTTGGAAAACATCTTAAATTTATACGTAAGAATGCAAATTTTTACAAATGAGTACTGGCAAGCCACACTCGTCCTCACACAGCTCCACTGTGTTGCACATGATCAAGTTTCAACATCATACCACAATTAAGGTTCAATACCTGTTTGTGAAGTTGAGTCCTCTCACTTCTAAATCATGCTGGAATAAATACACCATACAATCAAGTGCTTAAAAGGTTTCCATTCCATTAGCAAAGAGTTGAATGAAGACTGCTCGAACGAATGACCATACATTTTCGAGTTAAGGGACGTACAAATTCCAGCAATATAAGCTGTCTCACAATTGGCCTAGCTTGCTTCCAGTAGAGAGAAGATTTCCTTCAGTGCCAAAGAAAATGTTCAGTCATGTCTTAGGCTGACCAACTCAATATCGAATATGACGGTCCCCAATGTTGAGCCTTCACCATTCGCAAGACGAGTTGGGTTGAAAATTGTAGTAAACAGCCTTTGCCTATCAAAAAGCTGTACAAATGCAGACGCCTTTGAAATTAACATGTAGGTTGTGATCTCAAGAGAAAAAAAAAAAAAAAAACCCTACTAAAAACACAATAAAAGAAGCTGTTGATAATTTGTTTACTCTTCTAAGTGGTTGTTCGATGACTACATGATTCTAAATTTCCTGACATTACATCGATATCTATATAATGAAGTAACGATATGACTTTTGGTAATAGAAAGATGATTGAAGCAACCAATAGATTATTTGTCAAACTTGGATTCATTTGCATAAAATGCCAATCTATACTGATTGGTATTTAAGGCTTGGTTTGGTTTAGCAAAAGTGCCTTCAGTAAGAAAATACGCATAAGCAGGATCTCGAATGAGCAATGCAAGAGAATCATGCATCCTTTTAGCAGCCATGCAACATGCAGTAAAAATATGAAAATTCTATAGATCAAGGAGCATAATTTCACGCTACATCCGCCATCCAGAGTGCTCTCAAATCGTAGGCCACTCCCTCTTATTCAAGTGGAACTATAAAGAGCAATAAGCACTATTTTGTAAGTACTTCCCTACATTCTATTCCAATAAGTAACATACAACCCTAGTCCCAAGACATAAATTTGGGGAGCAACGTCAAAATACATCTGTCTAGGATTGCTTACATTTGGTGGTATGGGTTCTTGAGATGTATTCTGATATCCTTGTGATGGTGGGATAATGACTCGACGAATGCTTCCAACTTTCATTGATCGTACTGCTGCTTCAATACCCGATATGACCTGAAATTATTCAAACTTCCAATCTTATGCATTCCTCTAGAGGTTTTGTTCAATCACATGCATTTTTGTTATTTAAGAAGCAAGGATATGTCTACTGCCCTCCACATGTCTGTGCCTAAAACGTCTCACTAGCGGAAATGACAAGCTAAATTATGAACAAGTGTCAGACACGCTAACTCCATATGCGATTTTTTTAACATATTTTTTCTTGTCTAACACGAACAGGACGAGTTGGGGACATAATAGACGGTTGTATTGTAACTTTTAAAAGTTGTCCAGAGTAAACAAAATGTCGTGGAAGCTTAATATGTGAATACTAAACTAGTATTAATTGACGATTTGCATTTACATAACATTTTGGAAGTCCTCCAAATCTTCACATATTCTCCGTACTAGGAAAGATTTCACTCAGGTATGTCTTTTAGTCGGAAAGGTTTAATTTGATTCTATTATAGCTTTTGAAAAGCAATTGTGGGGAAAATATGGTTTGTGTAACCATATTTCTGAGTGATTTGGAGATTGTCTCCAAAGTAGACCATTTGAATTGGTTGTAATATGTTTTTTCCTTCATTGGATAGATAAATAAATTTTGAGTGGTAGGAATTGTTTGATTTGCTGCATGTGTCACCGCATGGAACCGGGCTGGGCTTGGCAGTGGGTGATAAGACTCTTAGGCTTATTTTGGGAGCAACAAACTAGTTACTCAATTGTACCCTTGATATTATTAATTAATTAGTTTTTCCTTTCTTGAAGCCTATTTGAAGTTTAATTCTTTACCCACTAGTTACTCAATTGTATCCTTCGTTGCATTGCAACGTGTGGCTTTGGAAGTGAAACAAAATGTATTCCTTCAGCCATGAGCACTTCAAACAGTGGCATCTTTCAGGCGAGACCACTTCTAACAATTGCATCATTTGTTTTCTAGCACCACTCACATTACTGCAAATACTTCGAAAAATCTGCCCTCTACTCCATTACTCCAAATACTTTCTTTCCTTTCGACAGAGAATTCAACACTCAATTTTGGTTCGACTGACATGTAGATTGTAGCGCTACTTCTATAAGGTGAGATTGTTGCATCCTCAGAGACGGGCGCCGGTAAACTCATAGCGCCGTAGCGAGCGCGAATTTCGTCTTAAGGAGATTGTGTCAAACACAAGCCTCGATCAAATTCTTCCTCACGTTTTGATTTCGAGTTTCAGATTCATTCTTCTGGTCTCAGCAACTTCGTTAGCGTGGATTTTGCAATCTGTGAGTTTGATTTATTTTGCCGTTTGATTATTTTGTGCATAGTTCTACATATTGCCTAACAGAAATTTCTATTCCAATGCATGTTTGTTTTGGCATATTTTTTAGAATCCTCCAAAAGTTACAATTAGGTCATTGACATATCTTTTTATTTTATTTTCTAATTGGTAAGATTCAACTTCCAATTTTGCTTAGACTTGATTAGAAAGTATTGTATTTTGTTATTTTGTTTCTCAGTATGTTTGGAATATCCTAGATTATAGATAAGCATTATACACATTAGGGAATTTTGGTCTGAGATTTGATCACAACAACAACAATAACAGAACACATCTAGTCCGTAATCATTGGGGGTATGGGCGGGGAATGATTGGACACAAACCTAACCTTTGGCAACATGCACAATGTGGCTACTCTCAAAATACCACTGAAATAGTGGCCCCCCTAAACCTTCAAGAACCGAGGAGCTACAGGGACATTTTACTGCAAAACTATGCCCCCAAATCCAAGCCGAAAGGCATTAAGGAGGGCAGGCCTAGAGACCCAAATCAATTTCTATGCTCATTACCATGCTTCCTTCAGTCGTGGTCCAGAGCATCTCACTAATGAGCACATTGGTTTGAGTATTGATATTAATAAAAAACAGAAAGCTTTCTCTATACGTGTGTGAGTTTGATCTTGTGATTGTTCATCTTTTTTAATACTCGTCCCAATTGAGTTCCAATCCTGAAGGAATAAGGATGGTTCGAGGAGGTGGAGCTGCAGTCGCCAAACAAAGGAGGTAGAGACGCTTGTGTTGAAGACGTGTATACACGGGAGGACATTGCAGGGTTGAGGAGAGGCTTCAGTGGATAGAGGCATTTTATAGGGCAATGCATGCACAAATTGTTGCATTGTTGGGGCAGATTGGCTACTCCAGTTGCTAGGGCTCTTCGTAACCACCGTTATCCTGGCCAACATGGCAACATCCTGAGGAAGACGAGGTTACGGAGGAGGATTTTGCCACCAATCCTTTTTTTGTGTGTCAACCGGGGTTCAGGAGGTCATGATTGATAACCATGTTCTTCTCAGTGGAAGTCTGCATTGAAGGTTGAGATCCCGGAGATTCATAGAAAGCTCCCACTTGAGGAGTTTCTTGAGATCCAGAAGCCAAGTGGGCTCCTCTTGTGGCTACTATATTCCGTGGCAGGACCGCTGCATGGTGGCAGCAGAAGAAGATAACCGGATCCAACCAGGTAAGGAGAAAATTGATTCACGGGAAAAGCTGAAGAAACACATGTGGGCTGTTCTTTGTGCCCCTTAGCTACACTCGTATGATGTACCTAAAGTAGCAGAACATATGGCAAGGTACTCGTTCTGTTGACAAATACACCTTGTAGTTGGAGGATGTCTGAGAGACTGAAGAGCAGTTGGTCTAAGGGAATATTGTGGAATTGCATCAACAATTGCAGGATGCGATGAACATGTTGGATTTTCGCACGCTTTCGGATGCTGTGGCAAGGTGCGCAAATCGGATGCCGTGGCAAGGGCGCAGACTTGGAAAAGCAGTTCATCAAGAAGGGTACCGGGAGCTACTAAAACAGATTCAATCGTTCCCCCACTATTCCAAGAATCATGCGGTGGGTACTGAGCCGGCAACCAAACTTGTAGCACCGCAGGTTAACAGAGTAGAAGTCCAGAATTGTGTTGTTTTAGTGTGGGAAACCAGGTCATTGCCAAGCTATTATAGGAAGGGTGATCGTCAGGGGGAAGCCATTATCCTTGGACACTGATGAATCAACGGAAGACCAAAATAGGATTCCCACCAACCCGTTGAATTGGACCCGTCGAAGAACAGGTACTGAAGACCAGGGTCCACAACTTAGCCCCTTGTGAGGCAAACGAAGGTTCATGGTTGTGCAATAACATCTTTCACTCTACTTAATTACTTATACCATTGGTGGAAAGGTGTGTAAGTTTAAGATTGATACAGGAAGTAGCAAGAATGGGGAGTCGAAGAGTTTGTTTACAAAATAGAGTTAACAAAAGAGATGCACCCCAATCGTTACACCCTGTGTTACACGGACACGGGTATGCGAATCGGATACGGGTGTATATCTAAGGGTCGGACACCTCAAACCTGAAAATAGAGGATTCGGGGATACGTATCCAAATTTGGATACGGGTGCGGGGATACGTTGAGTATTTATATTTATGTATTTATAGATTTACAGAAGTATAAGTATTATATATAGAAAATATATGAATATTTCGAAAAATAGCACCACTTATTTAAGTTTTATTTATTTCAACCACAAATGTTGAAAAAAGCACTAAACATTAGAAAGGAGCCCGTCTTTGTGGCCCACTAATTCCAAATGTAAAGCCTTCTTCAAGTGCTTTGGTCCAAGGACTATACAGTAAAAATGCTTGCACAAGCCCACTTAAATGGCCCAATGCATTAATAAAAGAAAAAGGGTCAGGAGCCCTAAAATTAAAACCCTAACAAACAAACAGATCTCAGCAGATCTCAGCCGCAGCTGCTGCTCTTCGTCGGAGAAAGGTCAGCGCCCCTTCTTTTTTTTCTTCTTCTTCTTCGACGATCACACGACCAGACGTGAAACCGATTTTTTTCTGAAGCACCGGGTACATATCCCGCACCCGTATCATGTCGTGTCGGCACGGGTACTTCGCCCAAAATCATGGATCCTTGTATCATAGCTTACAACAAGGTGGTTCTAAAATGAAAACGAGATAAAAAAAAAAAATTGGGTAAATAAACGAGATAAAAATTTCTAAATCAAGATTGTAACATTTTTATTAGTGGACATCTATTTGCAGCGGCCACGTCAGAATAGATTGGAAGGTGCAACATGATGGCTATAATAACATTTTCATTAACACCAAGACTGTGTTGTTACCCAAAGAAAGGGGGCGTACTATTCTCCTCAGGTAAGTACAAGTTGAGAAGGACAAAGCGGATAAGCAGTGTTTGGTGGAACCTCAGGCTAGAGATTTGGGTTTGTTGTACATACCAAAGATCAATTCCTAACAGGGGGGTACAATATGCTAGCTGCTCGAAATATTCAGGCTAGAGATTTGGGTTTGTTGTACATACCAAAGATCAATTCCTAACAGGGGAGTACAATATGCTATCTGCTCGAAATATTAGCCAAGTGGAAATTCTGGAGAAGGTCAACCTCATTGCCTACTACTTCAAGCTTCCTAATCATACTAGGCTAAGACATCTTTTTTTATTTTGGGTGATTTGTGAGATTAAACTTCCTATTTTGTTTAGGCTTGATTAGCAAGAATTGCCTTTTGCCATTGTGTCCTAATATATTTGGGACCCCTAGGCTATGAATAAGCGTTGTAAGCTAGGGAAAATTCAGAAGAAAAACACATAGCTCTCTATATTATGCCATGCATTTTTAGGCTCGATCTCGTGGTTGTTCTTCTTCAATACACTTCCCTACATCAGATGTGTTGGAGTGGACTGAGACATTAAGCTAGGAATGGAGGTAAAGGATTGGGAGATGGATGAGGAATTGGCCTATTTGGAGAGGGAGGTTGTACACCTTGCCATTTGACATTGGGGAGGCGTGCTCATTTATAGATTCGATGTTTTGGGCCAAGATCTTCGTAGCGACCAAGACACGTCCTTTCCTTCGAAGGTCATTTGGGCACATCCTCCTCCCAAGTGGCATTTTTACTCTATTGTGGTGCAAGATAATTATCAAGTCTCAAACATGGAAGACATGTTTGATTAGATAGACAACATCATTTTCCCGCAAAGATTGGCAAACAAGAACCCTACTAGACCAGCTTTTCAGGGAATGAATTTATTCTTCATAGAGACAGTTAACATCAAATTAAAATGACAAGTGAAAACCCAAAAACCTGTCCAGTCCCCATTTGTATAGACAAGAAATAACTCACAAAAATCTGAAAATTTACCTAAGTACTTCAACATGTGGTGGTTATTCTATTGTGATTACCCTAATCACTAGGATGACGAGTAGACTGTATATTTTCCCCCCTTCTTTGTTTCTTCAATGTAATGTGGGCGAGGGTGGGGTCTAGAATGTGCCTAGTATTACATAAGGAAGTGACAAACTGCAACCTCTTTTTTGGAAGGGAGATTAGCAGAATCCATTGTGCTGACCATGCCTCGTCTCACATATCACTATCCATCATAAACACCATTAGCATTGTCATGCCTGACTAGTGGATTATGAAGTTTTTTTTCTCCTAATAACAAGTACAACATGAGGTAGTGAATAAAATGGAAACATTGGTGAACTGTCTTTAGGACTTACTTTGCCTGATCCAAGGAGGAAGACGAATGGAATTGGTTCACCAGTTTCATCTTTGTGATCATATGTTGAATCAAATCGCCATCCTTGTTTGGCTGCCAACCTCCCATAGTAATGAATTGCAACCTTAAGAATTAAAGTAGCAAGGGAACATGGATCAGATTACAAAGGAAATTGTAAGACAACCCATTGTAAAACCATCCCATTGATTCCAAGACATCCCATGTAGTTACATTGAAATTGTCACAAAGGACAACCCATTGTAAAACCAAAATGAACAGTGTTCAAGCATTTTAAATACGTGCAGCTTGTGCAATTGTTATATATCTTCCCATATAGCCACCATGTTGCAAACTGCACGGTTGCAATAATTGACTCTACAACAGCAGATTTTGTTTTGTTCGGAAAATAGCAGTTAAAATGCTAGTTTGTCATCATTTCTCTCTCTTTTTACCCAACCCAAAAGCCTCATGCAAATAAGCTCATCAGTGTACCATATCCTTGTCAGAGAACAAATTACTCCCACACAATTCTGGCTAGTCCAATGCAGATGGTAAGCCTACAGCAATGTGGACAATTGGTTTTTCAAAAAAAAACTTGGACAAATGGCCATGTACAAATTTCCGAGAAATTGGCTGAAAATTATCCCCAGAAACCATGATCATCAGAAATTAAGTCAAATGGATTGAAGTAGAGATGGATTTTACTGAAGATAGATTCTACAGTTAGGGATAAACTAACAGCTCAGTTTGTCACCTTGAACCAACAATTCTTGCGGTCAGATACTAATTTCTTTCTCATTAGACAGTCAAAACCCATATCTGGAAACTTTTCATGAATATCAGAAATAACTTATACCTAGGGTATTATGATTAAATGCATCATACGATCAAAGCTGTAAACCAAAACCGTGACCAATGGGATAATGACTGAGTTCAGACTCCACTTTGAGCTTCTCACAATCCATATTTTGTCTTTTATCCTCTCACTTGAGATGCTAAAAGTGCAAGTCGAACAAGGTTCGGTAGTGGTACTTTGGTTGACCACCAAGTGCGAATATCTCTCAAGCCAAACCAAATCATTCCCGCCAAAATATGCAAATGAGCACTAAAACAACAAAGTAAATATAAAGAGTTAAAACTGATTGTAACTTGGAAGGAGAAACAAATGAGTAATCAAGATTCAAATGAATAGATTCAACCAGTAAAAGAAAAGGTTAAAGTGGCTGATTTATACTGACGTCAAATGATAATCTAACTGCAAAAGGGGAAAAACAAAATAACAAGAAAAATAATCCATGATATTGGAAGCATGGGGACAGAAGGTCTTAAGAGCGAGAATGCTTTCCACTAGGATGCTACTGAGTTGATTGCTTGATTACAGGTCATGAGTTTTTCCATACAACTCCCATTGAAGTGGTCATGCAAGGAGGCCAGTAACTGAGGCATTAATAGCAGCACCATTCTTAGTTTTAGTTAATCCATGAACAAAACTAGGCTCTAGTGAGGACGGAGTGGGGATGCAAGGAACACAGCATTCAGAACAGGTCAGACTTGACCCGTTATCCAGCTCATTCAACCTGATTCAAGTATCAGATGAGACAGCCAAAAGCTTCGTGCTGATAATCATGCTCCTAAAGAGCCAAGCTTCAACATCAGATCTCTTATTTACCAGGCTTTCAACATACTGATTACTTCAACTGTGTGGATGGAAATGGTCACATAATCTCAGCTCAGGTAACGTCCTCAAGTCCTTCATATATGAGTGCTGATTAAAAAATAAAATAAAAATTCCATCATACTACAAGTCACCTTACCCAATGTCTTTCCCGATTAGTATGTTAATAATTCATTTTGTTAGTTTTTTTTATCATCATGTTAATTTTTGTCAAATATGATTGCCTAAGGAGGCATAAGTATTGATGTAGCTATTGTCTATGAAGCACCGACACTCCAGAGGCCAGCATGTCCCCGTGTCCGACACAGGACTCGCCACATGGCGTGTGCAATAAATTTAATTAATCTTTTTAGGGGGACACGTCTGGGGACATGGTAGGAGTTAAATATACAATTATTAATTTTTTGGGGGGATAAATGTGTATACTTCAAATATTTTGGCTTAAAAGTGTAATATGATGTATGGGGACAATTCCTCTCACACAATCAATAACACAACATTTGACACAACAATAATCGGAGCCCCATGCTAATGATCGGAGCCGTTTGATTTGTTTAAAACATGTTTTTGAGTACCCGTAAAAAATCAAATCATTCAGATATCGGTAAAAGCTTGATCGACTTGATGGATTCATTCAGTTTTTATCCTATCAAATTTAGGGACAAATACTGATCAAGCCCTTACCGATATCCGAATGAGCTGATTTTTTACAGGTACTCTTAAAAACTCCAAAATGGGTGATTTACATTTGTTATGTCAAATGTTGTGCTATTGGTTGAAGGAAACCAGCCCTTATATGTATATATGATGTTTGTATATATATATATATATTGAAACTTCATGCTCATACATATATCGATATTTTCTATTGGTATATAATGAATTTTTATTTATTTTTGCCGTGTCCCTTTTTCTAAAAATCCCGTGTCCAGTGTCCGTGTCTGCTACATAGGCTTTGGCTTTTCCAAATTATGAGAGATCGTAATTTCGCTTAACTAAATATCCTCCATGTATTTGCTACACACGATATTTCTCATATTCCGTACACAAAACAAATACCAACCACCTTTAGATAAAAACTTGAAATTAACCCCCACCAAGCATTAAACCAACATAAAACACCTAGATACACTACCATCACAAATACTCCTAGAAATATCATCTCCTCCACGCAGCCAGTACAACCCTTCTTGAGCACTACTTTCTTCTCCCTATTTAGATCCTCAATTTCGAAACCACCCCTACACCTCACAGTTCTAGCTCTCCTTCCTCAATTCTTATCTTTCCTTTCGAAACAAATGATGACTTCTCACCAAAGAGATCAAAAAATCTCAACTGTGACACATGGCCATTCTTTTATCGCTTTGTTTTTACTTCCTTACATGCCCTACACTATTCACATAAACATACTTCCACTATTGAGTCAGGACTTCCACATGGAGTTACTGCCAAAACCAACCCCATTTTCCTCTCCTTATCACATTAATCTATATCATGAATATTTATCCAAATATGCTACACAAGAACCCTGTTCAAGGCTGGTTTGGGGAGGTAAAATAGTTCCTAGATGGGCTTTCATTCTGTTGTTAGCTGTGCAGCAAAGGCTCAGTACAAGAGATAGAATGGTCAGTTGGGGTTTGGATGTGCCAGACATATGCCAGCTGTGTGAGAATGCTAGGGAATCCCATTCTCATTTGTTTTTTGAATGTCCCTTCTCCTGTGCAATTTGGCAGGCAGTGAGGGCCTATGAAGCACCGACACTTCTAGAGGTAGCCGTATCGGCGTGTTGGACATGGAGACACGGCCGGGAAACGGCGGGATACGTATGGGACACGCCAGGTGGCATGTCCCCCAAATTTTTTGATTTTTTTGACGAGAACACGGCTGGGGGACACGTCAGGGGTCAAAATGTAATTTTTTATAAAAAATTTGGGGTCAATCTGTAATTTTTAAATTTTTAGGGGTCGAATTGTAATTTTTTTAAAAAATTGGGGTCAAACTGTAATTATCAATCTTTAAAGTTTTAAGTTTTTTTTAATTATTATTATTATTATTTTTATTTTATTTTATTTTTGCCGTGTCCCCCGCCGTGTCCGTATCCCTTTTTTCAAAATTGTGTCCGTGTCCGTGTTAATAGGTGAGGGCTAAGAACCATATTCTCTATAACCAATGCAGGTTTTTTTTTTGAACTGTATAACCAATGCAGGTTGGACGAGATTATGGCTTGGTTTGGCCATCATGTTAAGGGATGGTGTTTTGATCCCTTGATTAGAAAGTGCTCTTTGGCTGCATCCGTGTACCACTTGTGGCAGGAGAGGAATCTGAGGATATTCCTCCCAAATAGGGCTGCAGATCAAGATCAGGTCATATGTCATATTCTGTCCAGTATAAGGGAATACCTCTGTTCATTGAGAAAGATTCAGCCCTCTCAGCATAATCAAGCTCTGTGTCAATCTTGGAGCCTTTCTAACAGTTTCGTTCTGGATGGCTAGGGGTTTAGTCTTCTTTGTTTGTAATCTTGTTCTTGATACTTTGGTGTGGTGTGTGCTGCTTGTTCTTTAGCCAGGGCAGTTTCAAGGTGGTGGTGGCTTTTCTTTTTTCTGGGTAGTTTGGTTCTGGACTAGTAATGCTTGGGCGTCTTGTATAGCTTGGTGTTTGGTTGGGTTCTGGGGTATGCCCTTTTGAATTTGTTTTCTTTGTTTGTTCTCTAATAAATGACGTAGTTATGTCAAAGAAAAAAATATATACATAAGTTGATTCCAAATAATTTGAACCCAATTGGATTATGTCTTTCAGCCTCTCTTTGTCAAAATTCGGACAACCCTAAGCGAAAATACTGAGTTTAATGTTCGCACAGCGGACCAGTAACATTGTGACATCCCACGGATCAACATTCCAACAGAATTCTTTCATATAATTTCATTTTTCTTTCATATTGTTGGTACTGAATTGTTTAGGTGTAGCCAACATAAAAGAAAATTCACTCCAACTTGTAATTAAATAGATAAATATAACTCAACAAAACAAATAAATTAGGCCTAATTGATTTCGACTAAAGATAATACTATATGTTTATTATTGGCAAATGTTAATGCCAAAATTGTTTTTAATTGTGCTAAAACTGCAATGGATAAAATGCTTGTACTTCTGTGTAATATATTGGAGTTTTGGCACAATCAAAATCAATTTTGCTAAAGAGCTTCGTACACAAAAAGAAAATCACGGTCTTGTCGACCTAAAATCCTGGGCCGCCCCTGCGTATATGTATTGCCTGTCCCGCAAAAAAATTGCCAGGAATTTCTACATTCTGGTTTATCCGAATGTAACTCATATGAAGCACAGGCACAAGCGCAGAGAGAGAGAGGGAGAACCTGGTCGCCATCGACGGGGACCTGGCCATCGCCAACGCGAAGATCCAAGACCTTGACTCCACCTGAATTTGGGAGCTCGAAGAAGTCAGGTTTTGCCCAGCAAGTGAAATTAGTGGAATTCGACAAGACCAATACAGACAAGGCGGTGGACACGAGTGTAACTCTTCTTCCTCTGGTTAGCGGTGGTGTTTGTGACGGTGATTTTGGTGAGCTTTTTGCACGGATTTTGATTGAAGTTTTGCAAGTAGCTGCTCCAGTAGCTGTTTGGGGAGGGATGAAATGAACATAATAAAAGAAGAGAGAGGAGACTGAGGACGAGCTGTACGTACCACTCATACTCTTCTCTTCCCCAATCCTCTCACATGCACCAACTAGTTTATTGGGGGATCGAGCAATGATGGTATGATGGTAATGATGTCGCTCACCCTGTGCGCACCGCGCACTCCTACTATCAACGCCGAAACTAGAAAATTCACAAAATACTTTCAAGGTCGGTGTGGAGCAAATACACCAACATTGTATACATCAAGGTGGGTAAGAGTTCGATTTTTCTTTGTTGACTTGAACCCAAACCTCACCTTTCAGAGTCGAGGTAAAAAATGTAACTTCAAAATTATATGGTCGGTGTCGTAAATCTATTCAAGTATAGTGGTGATGTAGTAATTTAGTAAGTCTAGAAGCGTTTAGTTATTTTACTAAGTATGGAGGCATTTTTTTTTATAATAAAACCTAAGTACAAGGGCGTTGTGGTAATTATAACACGGTTGAGGGTAGTAAAATGCCATGGTTTAAGGTCACTTATGAAATTTTATTACTATTACATAGTGGTTTTGAAGATTTTTAAAAAATATAATTATATCTTATACATTACATTTTGTTAAAGAGCAAAATGGTAATTTTATAATGAGAAGGGCATTTTGGTATATTGATGTACTATAGGGTATTTAAGCAATTTTATTAACACATGGCTAATTTGGTGATTTTTAATATGTGTGGTTCTATTTTATACATTATAAAACGTTTAAGGGAAAATAAGTAATTTAATGTAGTAAAAGGGTATTTTGGTAATTTTCCAAAGCTAACACATTTCTACTCGTAATAATCTACATATGATATGATATCCAAAGGTTATAAATGTATTTTGAATATTAATCAATTAAAAGTTTATTCACATAAAAATTCATTTTTTTTCTTTCATTAAAAGTATTAATAAATGTTTAAACACTTTTTTCCTCAATTTAAATAAATGCAAATGCTCAATAAAGTCCTAATATTGCTTTTCACAATCTATTAAACTAAACACACAAGTCTAGGGTTGAATCCGTAAGAAAAACATAATTTAGGCTCAAAATCGTAGAAACAAACAAGTTCGGGGGGCTAAGTGTAATTTCAACATTTAAAATAGGAGGGAAGCTTGCAACGGTCATAGTCCAGACGATAGGTCCCCCGAAAGAGTATAGTTCGGTTCGAGCTCGTTTTGACTCATGGATCCATTTCTTTCATTTCTAAACGTTCAAAAACATTGTCTAAGGGTTCTAATATACTTAGGCAGGGGGTGAAAGAGTTTACACTACCTCTCTTTTGAAGAATTAGCTAAAATGCAAATTTGGCAACAAAAAAAAATAGGCCGATGGAAGTGAGTGTGGCTCCTCGATTGGCCTTGGCTTGGATGAATGGTCGATTTGTGATCCTAAGGAGTGCGTGAGGATGAGTGTGTTGGTTTTTGAAATGGTGGATGATTGGTGTGAAACTCACTTTGATTTTCTTATTTTCTCTCTCAAAAAGCCAATGGATTAACTCTCTTTTCTCTGTTGCTATTTTCTGTGTTGTGGGATGTGTTTGAGGTGTGAATAGAGAGGGATGGATGGAGTAGGTATTTATAGAGGCGGGGAGAGGAGTGGAGGCCAGGGCAAGGCTTGGGACAAGTCCATGTAAAGGGGTGAGGTGTGGTAATGATAGTGGTGGCGATGGTGGTGGCATACGATAAGATAGGAGGCAGGTGTAGGATATATTTTTGCATGGGGTAGGGAGGTTAGGGACGGATTGGGAAAGATATGGAGTGTAAAGGAGTAACGATGATGTGTGTAGTAAATGGGAGGTGGTGTAATTGGATGGGATTTTTTATATGTTTCGCGTGTTTTCAAGTTTTGAGAATCGTTGGACATGAAACTCTGTTTGGAAGAGAAAAATCAAGAGTTTGATTTCACAGATTTTTACCTCTAGGTCTAGAAAAGAGACATCTAATTATCACTAAGGTAAGTCACTTTTTTTAATTATCATTAAAGTAAGTCACTATTTTTTGGGGTTTAGGTTTAGGGTGCACTTTCCTATTATAGTGTTTTAGTGATTTAAACGCTTTCATAGGGTACCCTAGGATTTTAGGCACTTTCATAGGGTACCCTAGAGTTTAGGTTTAGGCACTTTCATGGGGTACCCTAGGATTTAGGTTTAGGGTGCACTTTCCTATTATATGGTTTTAGTGGTTTAGACACTATTATAGGGTACCTTAGGGTTTAGGTTTAAGTACTTTCATATGGTACCCTATGATTTAGGCATTTTCATATGGTTTGGGGGCTTGACGAGAGACAAACTGTGCCCATATGGAGTGGGTAGAGAGAGAGACGGGTGGGTGGGGGTAATGATTTGCCAAAATACCTTGGTGGTGCTTTTCCAAAACTCAATTGGACCTATCCGTGTATTGGTAAAAATTTCTTGTACCTGCCTGTCATTCACCCTTGATTTCTTCTCGAATTCGGACTTTTTTTGGATGAAGAGATAGAAATTTCATAAATCAAAACACCACAGTACAAATCAAAACAAAAAAACAACCTAAAATCTAGGGAAAATTATCCAAATGGTCCCTGCAGTTTCACTTGAGTCTCGATTTAGTCCCTCTAGTTTCAATTGCACTCCAACGAACCCTGTAGTTTCAATTTTGGTCGAATTGAGTCCCCGACGTTAACTGCCGTTTGCAAACTTAACGGAAATCCCAATTTGGGGGTTTTTTTTGGGGGTCGTACTCGTCTTTTCACCCACCCTTCTTTCTTCCCCAATTTGAAACCCTAACCCTAATTGACCCGGTCCATGGCCTCCGGCGCCGGATTCCACCGCAATGCCAACCCGACCTCCCATCTCTCTCTCTCTCTCTCTCCACCGTAGTCCACCTTTGTAAACCCTAAACCACCATAACCGAAAATCCATCTCATCTTTCACACCCCAATCGGCAAACCCATTCTCTTCCCCAACCCGACACCACCAATACCCACACCACCGAAACCTCCATAACCCGACCTCCTATCTCTCACAAACCGATCCCCATATCTCTCTCTCTCTCTCTCTCTTTGTTCCACAAAACCCACCAAATACTCCTCTCACCCGAACCAAACCAACCAAAACCCACCCTTTTCCAGGACCGATTGGTGAAGATTTTGGTGGGGTGGTTTGGTTGGTTTGGTTCTGGTGAGAGGAGTATTTGGTGGGTTTTGTGGAACCAAGAGAGAGAGAGATGTGGATCGGTTTGTGAGAGATAGGAGGTCGGGTTATGGAGGTCTCGGTGGTGTGGGTATTGGTGGTGTCGGGTTGGAGAAGAGAATGGGTTTGCCGATTGGGGTGTGAAAGATGAGATGGATTTTCGGTTATGGTGGTTTAGGGCTTACAAAGGTGGACTACGGTGGAGAGGAGAGAGAGAGAGAGAGAGAGAGAGAGAGAGAGAGAGAGAGAGAGAGAGAGAGAGAGAGAGAGAGAGGAGATCGGGTCGGCATTGCGGCGGAATCCGACGCCAGAGGCCATGGACCGGGTCGATTTAGGGTTAGGGTTACGGTTTCAAATTGGGGAAGAAGAAGGGTGGGTGAAAAGATGAGTTCGACTCTCAAAAACCCCCAAATTGGGATTTTTGTTAAGTTTGCTAACGGAAGTTAACGTCGGGGACTCAATTCGACCAAAATTGAAACTACAGGGTTCGTTGGAGTGCAATTGAAATTAGATAGACTAAATCGAGACTTGGGTGAAACTACAGGGACCATTTGGATAATTTTCCCTAAAATCTATCAAAAAAACCTAAAACTACAAAAAACAAAACGGAAAAACAGAAACATACCGTCGTTGCCATCGCCGCTACTATCACGCCGTCACTGCCGCTCGCTGTCGGTGTGGGAGGCCATCTTTGGTCCAAAAATCAAGATTTCGGCCGCCCACACTGGAAGAAGAGCTTATCTAGCCATGCATGGGGAGTTACCGGCAAATCCAAGAGGGGAAGAAGTAAAGGAGAGGAGAGGAGCTGGAAGGAGGTGGAAGAGGGCGGTGGGGGGAGGGGATGTGTAGCGGAGGAAATTTCTCCGGCCCAAAACCCAGATCGCCTCACTCGCTTTCTCTCTCTACTCGCTGCTCTACCCTCTGGTTTTACCATCAAACTTTCGAATTCGGGCTTAACAATCTCAATTTTTTCATTTACAATTTCAGTAGTTTTTTTTTTGACCGAAGGGAGAAACATTTTATTGCAAATACTAGTAAGAAGGGCCCAAGGCCCTAACATCATCAAAGGCGAGGGAGGTCAGCCATTGGGGAAACTCGCCCCACCAGCAAACCGGCCCAGTGCCTAATAGGGATTGTTTAGCCACATAATGGGCTACCCTATTACATTCTCTTTCCACATGAGAGAATTTACAAGAGGAGAATTTGGAAGCAAGACTAATACAATCAAGAATAATGGCGTCAATATCAGCATAGGTTTGCTTCTGATTGAGAGATTGAACGACATGCAATGCATCGCCTTCTACTATAATGTGAGACCAATTCTGTTCCAGGGCAGTGGTAAGAGCAAAGCGAAAAGCCAGAGCCTCAATAACCCGGGGAGAGAAAGAACCCTCGAAATTTGTCATAGCCGCTCCCACAACCTGCCCAGTCACATCCTGAGCTACCAAACCCACACCTCCAGTAGTGTTGCGTGAATGTAGAGCTCCATCGACATTTATCTTTAAAAACCCGTCCGGAGGGGCATGCCATGGTGATTGGTTGTCAGGTGGAGGGAAGCGCCTATGAGCAGATAGATCACAAACGGCTTGATATTCTTTCCAAGCTACCCGAGCATTCTCATAAACAGTGGTGGAGTCCCATTGTTTACCTTCAAACTGACTTTGGTTTCTATTCTTCCATATAAACCAACACATGAGAGCAGAAAACGATTGAGTGCTGTGATGGCTTTCATCGGCATTACGGCCACAGGATAATGACATCCATATTTGTTGGAAGGTCCATCGTTTCCAGTCCGCAGGGAAATTAAGATAGAAGGTGCTCAATTTCTGTAGTTTAAAATAGAAAATCATCAACTTGCCTGATACAATATTGCCTGGAGAAAGGTAGATGTTTTTTTCCTGTAAAATGGAAAATAAAAAGCACAAAACCTAGAGATGTCGTTGGCTCATTACAATATCACCTAAAGAGGCAAAAAGGAATTCCCGGAGAGATAACAGGCTGACATTTATATATACTCCATTGTCTATTGCAGAAGTTTAACACAGGAGATGTCCTAAATATTTCTACATTTGCTACTTTTAACACTTCCCGTCAGGCCTACGAAGTTTCGAGCACGTGGTGAATTGCCTGAAAAATTAGGAGCACGGGAAAGGTGCAATCTTCCGCTCATCAAAATCCCCTATTAAGGGCTACAGTTCATTGTCACTCACACGATGATCTGACACGGTCCCCTCCGACGATACTTCCTCTACATCAGGTTGAGGAGGATCAGACCGAGTCTTGCTAGAATCCCTGCTTTCACTTTGCCCATCTTTCTCGTCATTAGGCAGTGGACCCCACGGACCAATAGGTGTGCTCTGCTTCGTCTTTGGTTTCCCATATGCATCTGTAGAATCCGGGAGTTCTCCTCGGTCAGCAGATTTAGAAAGAGAACCCTGCGGAACAGGACCAGGGGCCACACAGGAAGTCACCAGTTCAAAAACTTCAGGAGATGGGGGCAATCCAGTGCTTTTTCCAATCTGGGGATTTGGCAACACAGATGAAGACGATGGATTCATATCCAAATTAAGAGGCAGCAAATTGAAAGTGGGTTCAATCAAAGAAAGTCCCGAGGGTCCTGCGGCCGATTGTGGGTCCGGAAGAAATGGTGGAGCCAGCAGGATAGAGGCTGAAACGTCGTTCTTACTGCTGGGTTCTGCAACATCTGATGGAAATTGTTTCAGCAAATGTGACTTCTGCTTCTTCTTCTTCTTCTTCTTCAGAATCCTTCGCGGATCCTTTGGATGAGAAGGAGGTGGGCCCGGGACCACAAATGGAGGAATAGTGGGGTTCTCTTCGCCATATAGCAACCGAACTGACTGTGCTACTGCTGAAACCGTTGGGGGTAAGTCAGGCTCTTGAGGGGAAGGAGCAACTACAGCTTCCCGTAGCCAATGAGGCAACTTGTTCTTGGAAGAACTACTACCACCTATCTCCAAGGCGGCTTTTCCTTTCATATCAGATGCATTTGGGTCATTATTAAAACTCTCAGACCGCATCCCAAAACTGTTAAATTCATCACTTCCCATATTACTAAATGAATCACGCAAAAGATTCAGAGACCTATCAAGAAGACTTGGCAACTTCCCTGATTTACTTTCCCCCTGCAAAACCTCCTTTCGCTGTATATCATAGTTACTGGTTCCAAATGAATTTTGCATAAATGGGTGCTCGATCATTACAGATGAAGTCCCAGGCCTATAAGATGGTCCTGCTGATGAATCTCCTTGGAAACTTCGAAACTTGTCAGCATCCCAGGTGGGAATAGGGACCGAGTGTTGTTCATTCCTCAAACCAAGTCGAATGGATTGTTCTAAATTTGTTAAGCAGGAAGACATATCACCAATACCCAACTTCATGTCTGTCATGTGGGGTTGAAATTTCAGGGGCCCGCCAAATTTACTTCCGTGCAATGCCCGTGTCATCATTTCGTCAGAAATTGATGGAAATAGAGATGGTTTGGTTGCTTTTGTAGACTTGTTTGGCTTTAGGAGAGGAAAAGTTGGCCCATCCATGATCTTGAGTTGTTCCTCCTCCCATCTTGATGACAAATCTACCACAGTTTTGAATTTCGAGAATTTTAACCGTGGGTCCCGAAGCATAGCATCCCAATTTCCCCGCCCATGCCTCCGAACACCAATCCAAAGGAAATCGAGTTCTTCTTCAGACCAGATATCGACTTTGGTTTTGTTCTTAAGAAAGCTGGTCGATCCGTACCCAGTCCTCATCATTATGCTCTCAAGAACCTTCCGGTGGTTTTCAGGAAATGGTGAATATGGTGGTGGCGTCTGGCCCAAACCTAACATGGGATCCATCTCCCTCTCTTGCTGACTGTGTCTTGGTACATCCTGGGGGAAGTAAAAATTTGGCAGCAAGGGCACAGTGGAAAGGTCTGGTATTGGCTCATTTGAATCGCCAGCTCTTGTTCCTAGTGATAAGCTTGGTATCAAGTCGGGATGCAAGTGAGGCCTGTTTCTAGCTGGAAATGGAATTCTAGGCAGCAACTTCTCATCAAAGGGTAATCTGGGCAGGGCCATTTTCTCTTGAAATCCAGAGAAAGTATATCTTGATTTTTCAAAATGATCCGAGGCTCTTCCTTGGAGGATAGCCGAAGGATGCTGCAAACAAAACAATAAGTAATAAACAAAATTGCTGTGTAGTTGATTATTACAAAGCCAACAAGCACGAATGTGCACATACGCGTTTAGTTGCACAAAGCTGGAGTGACGGTGGGGGAGCAAGAAGAATAGAAAAATCTAATGTTGAGAGCTTTGATAGGAGTGTATATCTATATATCTGTTCTTATATAAGACTTTTTTCATTTTTTTTAAAACTCTAGTATATATGGTATCATATGAATTACTATTAGAAATTGGTGCCAGACTGCAAATATTTTAGTAAATATGTGCTAAAAAACATGTAACAAGCACATTTGAGTTATTTTGCGTTTAGTATCGTATCATTGCTGAATATTTTCACTGGTTGGGCAGTTCTTCTTTTGGATTCAAGTGCTTGAGAAGTTCTATCTTAGCTAAGAATGCAATTTTTCTCAATGCAACGAAGTTCACTGAAGATTCTGAGAGAGCACAGGAGCCACATTCTGGGTTGCAGAAGCTCAAGTTCAAAGTGCGCTATGTCCGAATTCGTCACTCAAAAAGGAGAATCGTAAACTAACCGTGTATGTGCACTCACAGGGAAAACACACACACACACAGAGACAGAGAGAGAGAGAGAGAGAGAGAGAGAGAGAGAGAGAGAGAGAGAGAGAGAGAGATACCGAGCTCAACGGTATATGATTATCAGAATGGTTATTCTTCAGCCACTGAGGGAAAGCCTCTGGTGATGCATCTGGTAAGTCAAATTTTGACACGGTAGCCTCGTGGCCTTTGGGTTCCATCTCATTTGGATTCCCAAGGGAAGGAGCAATATGGAACGGAAACTCTGGTCTGATTGCTCGCCTGCTTTGTCTGCTATATGATCTTGAAATATTCCTTTGAAATGACTCCATTTGAGTAGCATTGGGAGCACAAAGTCCGAGAACTGGTAATAAGTTGGCGCTGGACACGGGGTTCATACAGCTGGTACCTGCTAACTGGTCACTTGGCAGGATGACGTCAGGGGAATGACCACTAAATTTATGCTTGCATATTTTTCCCAACCTCAAGGGCGATTCACTCTTTCTCTTCTGTCCCTCCAATGTTTGATCACATATATTTTCATCCAAGTTAATTGCCAAAGCCTTCTCTTCAACATGTTGAACTAGTTTAGTCTGTTGATCACCATCTTTGGAACTGAATGGAGTAAGTTCGGGCAGTGACTCAGGTCCAGACATTTCTTTTATATTTCTGCGAGCGAGTCGTTCTTTTTGTCTAGCACGAAGCCTAGCACTGTTGAACAAAAATAAACAATAAGTTGCCATATCCATGAATATGTCCGCAATATTTTGTAAGTAACCTAAATCTACAATTCCATAACTTACAGATTGATAAAAATGTCAGCAACATATAAGCATTTAGTAATATGGCCATCCTTATATAGCATTAAGGGTGTGTATGGCCAAAATTAATATTTCTTAAAGACATTGGGTGTTATTGATGTTTAGCTAATCTTTATTTATTTATTTGTCAAAATTTCTGGAAGTAATCATTCGTCTTGATGAGAGGAATCAGGAAAAAAAATACAATATGGACCGAACTTGAACAAAAGTCTATATAAGGTGATCTAAAGCCGCTAAAGACAGTGAAACTGTCAATTTTGAAACTTTTTTGTCTTTAGTAAACTTTTTGAGGCTTTTGATCGTAATTTTTAAATTTTCAGATTCCATTTGTCAAGATAAATGATTAATCTAAAAATTTGGCACAAATTAAAAACTACAACCAATAGACAGTCTTATGGCTTATAATGTCGAAATATTTTATCCAAACACACTCTGATTATTTCGCAGAGATTATCAACAATGATTTCACCGACTGATTTCTCTGCAAAGCATGGACAAAACACAGGACAAGAACACAACCACATGATATATTTCCCAAAATGAGGATACCGACATGTAACAACTCGACAAAAAGATAAATAGAACCTATGCATAACTAAACTAATAGCTTTTAAGTGAAACCAACACATTTATATTTCATGGAAGCCTGGAAGGACACATGCAGACACATGTTGAACATTATATAAGTGCAGGTCCATTGACTCGTCCAAGAGGAAAGACACAAGGACGGACTTTTGTCCATGCAAGAGACACGTCAACACCGACACTTCTCAGAGTCATCTAGACGTGTACAACTTTAAGACGTGTGCTCCCCCAGAAAAATAACTTCTATATTGAGGGACAATTCAATGACGCTTATTATGTAACGCGCTACCCTAACCTATATATGAAAACCCTTGATAGGAATCGCGTTCAATATTTTTTAGAATGTGATTCCCAAACCCCAAATGAGTCCCAGAACATTTCTCACCTCTAAGGAAGACCTTATACATAGTAACACCAAGAAAAGCAAGGAAACAACACTTCTTATCTAGAAATGTGGTACATAAAAATTAAGAAATAAGCCAGTAAGAAAGCATATAATAATAGTATACATTGAATACGTCACAATCGTGGAACTTAATCTTCGAAACTTTACAATTGCTGATGGAAATACTGACAACTTAAAAGACCATTCCATTCGTATGGTCTTGCGCTTGTGTTGCGTCCTATGTTTTAGGATATATGCATCAGCGTGCACATATCGTGTTTGACATTTCACTCTGTTAGAATTAAACGTGTCACCCTGGGCATTGTGGGTCCTATTAATCCAACAGGGAAAATCATTACCAGCAATAAAGTAATCAAGAACAAAAAAATTCTTAATTCATGTCCAGTAATGTGTAGCTGAATTATGTCCAAAGAAAATGAAACTCACAACTTTGCTTTCAGAGCTCTTCCAGCTGGTGTGTACTCCCGCTCCGGCTCTGGTTCCGGCTCAGGCTCCTCTTGTGGACAGCTCTGCTTTAACATAAATGAAAAGACTCACTAACACTAATCCAGATGTAGTTTGAACAGAAGCAAAAACTTAAGTTCCCAAAAACTTAAAAAACGCATACTAACAAGTAACAAGCATACTATTTTAGAGGCACCACACGTAGAGCCAAAGCAAGAACCACAAGCACAATAACCGGAAGTCAATAGATCCCAGGACAAGGAGCAAGTTTCGATAGATATGAAGGTAAATTTACCAATACAACACACGTGTGGGGAACCCCCCCAAGAGTACATGGAAAACATGAGGGTCGTCGCAAACATCAATTAAATTGCAAGCATATAAATTATCATGTGTATTCTCATGATCATTCACACTCTTGCATGTCTATTTAGTCAAGGACAACACCTCATTTTCCCACGGGTGGGGCATGACAATAATAATATACTCCAAGAAACATAGCAATGAATACCATCAAAAACCAACAATTTAATAGTGTAGGAAACTACTCAAAGAATAGAATGCAGCACTTCATACGTCTCCCAGTCCAACTTCACCCTTGGCTTGGAAGCACGGCACACATAACCGATCACTTTTGCTGTGCGAAGACTTCCCAAAAAAAAAAAGAGAAATTCATGTCTCACCAAGACAAAATTCCCTCTCAGCCACGACTCCCAATTACTATTACATTAGACACACTATAAAGGAAACCTAGCAGATATTAATAAATTAGAACTTCCTGTGCCTTCTCTGAAACGAATAGTATCCCTAGACTGCTACCAAAATGACAAGAAAACTATGAATTCAAGCAACAATCGAGTCTTGCAGCACTACTCTTGCTTCAACTGGCCTTGTCTACTTATATGAAGTAATAATAAAAGCAAAATGAAGCAAATGAAGCTCATGAGTGCTGCAAAGCATAGGAACAAGAGAACGAGGGGAAAAAAAGAAGAAGAAAAGAATAAGGAACTCAAACGGAACCAACTTGGGACCATTTCGAGTCAAATGGTGGTTGAATTTGAGCCTTTTTTTTGGGTAAATGAATTTGAGCCTTTATGTGTATTCAACATGCCATGCTTCTGCCATGATCAATGTCTTGTCTTCTATATTCATGGGTAAGAGTAATATGAAATATGTTGGGATTGATGCGAAGCAAGACAACCAGAAAAGGTCTAAACAGAAATTCACAGCTGTAGTAAGGACCTTGTGTACTCAACCGTATGTTTCGGAGTTAGTAGACCTTGGGTTCTGGGCATATTTACGTACGTTTATTCGGTTTAATGATTGATAATTTGAGTTTGAGTCTTTGTGACCCCAAGTATAGCCATCAAGATGAATCCCTTCTTCGAAATAGAAATTAAAGAGGCGTAGGGGACATTTTTGTATTTGTTAAATTCGGTTCGTTGTTAAGGGAATTTCCCACTGGGATAATTTGGGTTTCTGTTTCATGGTTCAAGGTGACCCTTGTAATCCTTCTTGTATGGGAATTAAGACAATGATTTTAACATGTGATTGGCATTTCTAGTCATCATCATCCTCCTCCTTGTTCATCAAAAGCGAACAACTAACTCTACCAACTGAAATATCTACAGCTGCAAAACAAACACAATTTCCTCCCAACCATCAACTACTATCAAACTCTAACCAACCCCTGCCTCTCAACTTCAAATAAAAACTAAAAAAACTGTCTGTTTGATACTTATACCCCATCAGGATTCTGAAATTGCAACAAATTGCCCTTTTGGAAACAAATCCAATGGTAGCCCCTTCCAACTCATAGGCCCTAATATTTTTCATCTACCAGTTTTACACGGAACATTCTTAATTTGCAAAGTATCCGTGTCATGTCAGGCATTCGATACCCAAATAGGATGTGATCATACATGTGTCAGAATATATTTGAAAATACAAATTAAATATGTCCAACTAATCAAGCTGACATGATAAGCGAAATCTCGGGAACACAAGGGTTAGATATTTGACATTTCTGATCACACATGAGGATTGGATGAGGGTCTAACTTTCAGGATTTCTTTATTATTTCAGAATTATCTTGTTTAGAATTTATCCTATTTGTAATTTGGGTGTAGCTTGTATTAGGGTCTTTGAATTATGGTTATCTTTATACTTGGTTCTATATATAAGAGCCAACTTAAAGGAATTTATAAATGATATTTTAAAGGAGTTTTATATCAATCAGATTTTGATTATGGTATTGGTACGGAGATGCCTTTACTTCCTTGGGTATGCAGATGTATAGGATCAGTAGATACATGGATGCCTAGGTTATTCCTCTTTACTCTTGTTCATGATCGTTCTGCATCATGACAACTACCCACCTGAATATCAGTTTATGCATCAAATGACAAAATTTAGTTTGTAAATAATTGTATATCCCTACAAAACCAAGAACTTTTATGAAATATAAAATCGAGACATGTCCTTGAAAAATAGTCATTGTCAAGTCCTTGTAACGTTTAGGGTTGCAGATTGCAGATTTACATTTAGCACTAGCTTAATGCATTTAGATAAGAAGTTTTGCTTTCATTTGGGAGAGGCATTTAAGCTCTATTATCTGCTTTTGTGAACCAAGGAAACGATTGAAGCCTGTCACGTTTGGCATGGGCTTTTTCTGTTGAAGCTAGATTAAATTATCTTTTTACTTTTAGGTAGCTTTACTTTACCCATTACGGGATAACTTAGTAACCCAGTACAAAGATGAAGTGACTATAATGCCCTTGACAATTTCAGGCTGTAGAGTGCACTTCACCATTGTTTAAATTCCAAAGCAAAGACATCCATTTCGCACTATTGAGAAGAGTAAATGTGTCTTTGTCACCAAACATCTTTTGCCTAAACAACACTGAGTAGAAATATGTTTTTCCAACAATGGCAGAATGCAGAGTCCTTTTAGCAGTGTTTTCACTTGATTCATATTATAAGAAGAAAAGCAGGCTTCAAAGCCACATCAAATGCTTAGATAAGTATTGATATTTATACATACAAACATAAAATTTAGTACATGATGATCTGATTCAATCAAACAGGAAAGAAAAAATATATATTTGGACCCCATATTTTAAGTAATTTCTTTTGCACATAACAATTAAAATAGATTTCACAACATTTGGAAAGTCAATTTGTAATAGAAAAGCACGTGCCAGTACCTCATTAAATGTTTCACCAAGTTGTGGAGCATATGCTTCCCTGTAAGAAACAGCTTTCCTCTGGCGCTTACCTCTACCTAGAGCAGCTTCCTCCTCATTCTGATGTTTCTCCCACCTACAGGACCAAAAAAGAAAATATAACAATGTAAGAGCAAAAGAATACAAATTGACTTGTCAATGAATTGCCGTTTTTGTCCTCTGGCAGCTATTATGCTTCAGGGCTCAGGACTGTGGCCAAATTAGGTTTGGATTAAAGGATTCTTCCCCCTCTATGCTACATTTTGTATGCAAATAAATTAGAGAAAAAAAACCCTCTTTACTTATTTTAAATAAATCTAACATATTTCTCCTCTGATATGTAAAGAAGATTCTAACATGAGTCTCTTTGTTGGGGATGAACCAAAGCTCCCCTAAGTGAGATATCTACTAAATGTACATAACTAAAACATGTACCTTTTTAGAGCTTGTCCTAAATTGGTTATCCTAACCTCCGAAACTAGTATACGAGCCTAGGAAGCCTCTCCAGTCATTACCAATTGGTTTTAAGTTGGATGTTTTAACACAACTTCTACAAGAAAGCCAAACAACCAAATATAACCATCATCGTTATTTGGTATTCCAAGTAATTTCCAATCTTGTCCCTTCGTAACTTCTTTTGGAGATTGTTCCAGCATTTTCCCAATATTTGGACACTATGTCGGTGTACCTCAAGAGACGTCAATTTTTCTTTCTGAAGGTTCAGAAAGCGTCTTAAAGAAATACTTACCAAAATTGTGGCATGGCCTTGCAAAAACGTTTTTCTGACAATCACTATTTGTTACAAAAAAATGATAGAGCTCGTGAGTTGTAGTGGCTCAAACATAGTTGCATGATGGAGGCAGGGCAAGTTGATGAAACAAGGCCACATAAGAGGGTTAAGTATAAGGTTGAGAGCACCTATAGGAGAGTCTGTATGTTAGATGCATTATCTAAGAAATAAATTAATCTCAATGCTCCTGCAATCTATGTTACCATCGACATAATATTCAAGATTGACGTCAACTGCATATTATTTGTCATTTACTCAGAACAATGTGTACATACTAAGTACTGACTAAGCTGATCCTTTCTCTGCTTTACGGCAGTAGCTGATCCTTTCTCTGCTTTACGGCAGTCATATAAAAAAGTTTCCCCGAGGTAAATTCCAGGTTTCTCTATGCGGAGTGATATTCACACAGCACTCCTAACCTCCCACACGATGAAGAAGTTACAAGAAGACGTACTCTTTACCTCATTCGCAAAAGTCTGTCCCATTCATTTTCTTCAGTTCCAGTAGCTGGATTATCCTCTTTCTTCTCAAAAGTTTGCGAACATAAATCATCAGCAACAACAGGAGGTGACTCATCTTCCCTTTGTGCTTCTGTTGGTTCATCATTCCATTCCAGGGACTGATTGGAAAAGATAAGGTACAAACATTGAAAGCAGGAAACAAGTAACAAGTTAGAATGGTCTTTAGTGCTCCTCAAAATAAAAAACTAATGCAATAGTTCAGACTTCAGATACAGTACAAAACATAAAATGGTATATAGAGCACTAACATTCTCCGTCACAAGAAAAAATGATGCCACTGAAATTATGTTTTGGGCGGAAAGTCGTCCCACAAAGCAGTGATTAGATTTATCTTATACTTCATGAAATCCGTATAGATGACAGCGAGGCATAAGGACACAAATTTATCAGAATACGTTAGGAAACACCACTTTATCAAATATTTTGTAGTGGAGGAAGCACAGATTGGTAAAAAATTAAGCAAAAGTAGTTCATGCATGCAAACACCCCTATTGCTTATAGCCACCAACGAAGATACTTCACAGGAATCGATGGTTGAGATTGGGTTATCATGAAGATGACAGATGCCCACCCATATTGAGGGACTTTACTTGAAAATAAACTAATTACATGATACTGATACCTAAAAGCAGATTGTTTTAAATATGATTGAAACCAAAATTAGCTTATTTCCTTTCTGGCAAAAGGAGGGGAAAATTGCAGGACTATGGTTATTGCACCAACATTGGAGGGGGAGAACGAGTTTATTTCCCCATCTTTTCTTTTCTTTTCTTGTTTTTGTTTTCGCACTTTTTCTTTTTTCTGTGATGTGCATAAACCCCCTGATAACTCCCTTATCACAAGCCAATCGATAGATGCTTGGAAAACCATCTCGCAAACTCACATCCCCGCACCAGATATGCTCCCAAAACTTCACCCTTCTTCCATTGCCAACCCTCAAATGGATAAACTGCACAAAATCCCCCAAACATTCATAATACCCCTTCAAAGAGCCACTCCATGCGGCAATCGCACCGAGAGGGAGGACCAACCTCCCCAACTACCCGTTTCTGATTACTTTCAAAGTTTTGAAGGAAATATAGTTTGGGATATCCGCCTGCGAAGGGGAGTGCTTGATCGAAAGGTAGAGGCCTTGATGACTTTGTTCTCTAGGGTGGGAATTCAAAGGACCGGAGAAGGGGAGGATGAAATTTGTTGGAAACTTTCTAAATCTAGGAAGTTTGAGGTGAAATCTTTTTTTCAAGCTTTATGTCGCGACGGAAGAGCCGTCTTTCCTTGGAAAGCAATTTGGAAGACTAGTGCTCCTCTGAAGTTGGGTTTTTTTGTTTGGTGTGCGTCCCAAGGTAAGATCCTTACTATCGATAATTTGATTCGAAGGCGGATTATCATTGTTAATCAGTGTTGTATGTGCAAGAGGAATGTGGAGGCAGTTGATCACCTTCTCATTCATTGCCCTTTGGCATGGGAGTTATGGACTTCGGTGTTGTCTTGGTTTGGTATTCAATGGGCTATGTCTAGAAATGTTATGGAATTTCTAATTGCTTGGAGAGGTACAAGAGTGGGAGTAAGGAGGAAGCGTGTTTGGAACTTGATTCCTCTTTGCGTTATGTGGATGATTTGGCGAGAGAGAAATCAGAGATGTTTTGAAGGAGTGGAAAAGCCTTTATTCAGGATCAAAAGTTTTTTGGTGAATAGCTTGTATAGTTGGGACAAGGGAGATTGTTATCCTTCTCTTGACCAATTTTTTGACTGGTTTGATCTCTTATTTTCTCATGATGGTGTATAGTCATGGAATCATGCGGCAGTTGTTGGTGATTATCATTGTTGGGCTTTAGGTGATATGTGGGAGGATGGAAGGGAGAATGTCGAATGTGATGGAGAAGGTGATGGGATGGAGATTTTGACCCAGAAGTGTTGCCCTCTTGTTGGTCGATTTATCTAGAAATGGGGAATTATTTGGTAACTATTGAAGAAGGAAATACAGCAGTAGTATGGAAGATGAATTAGCATTGTAATCGATGAATTGAGGCCACAAATGTGTTTCGGGGTCAATAATGGGCAAGGTTTTGCATCAAATAGTCCAAAGTTCGTCAGCTGATTATGATGGAGTTGGCTCTCTTTTACTCAGGAGATTAGACTGGTTCTATTGTATTGGCGAGACCTTTTCACTTACTACCAATAAGGGCAAGAGTTTGAGCCAAGAATTGATTGGTAATGTGGTAAAGAGGGTATAGATGATGAAGGGGTGGCTGATAAGAAAATGGGGTCAATTCGTCTCGAAACGGTAAGTCGATTATGGAAATAATGACCTTTTCAGCATATTGGGAAGAGCTTAGGATGCAGTGGACCCGACTAAGGGAACAGATTGAATAGGTACAGAAGATGTACCGACGGCTTGTGGGGCCCACTTTTTGGTCCCACGCGAATGATCCGAACCGTTCATTAATTTTAATTTGTGCAAGACCGCTAGAATTCTTAAAGCCTGGTGATTGCATCAGTGGGGTGGGATTCTAATGGGGTATTATTTGGAATCACAACTCTAAACAAACAATAAGGTTTGAAATAGTGAAATTTCTCAGACTTCACTATTAGGATCGATCTAGTAAGAAAGGAAACAAAATTTCACTACAGAAGTCATGAAAGCAAAATGAAGATAGAGTTGGTATCAGAGCACAACCCCGGACTACGAGGTAGGAGCCACCTCTAGAATTTGCCGGAGCCACCTCTTGAATCCTAGAGCGGGAAGAAAGTACAACGCAGAACTAAGTGCTATACCTGCCGGGGGAAGGTTGCTGGGCCAATATGCAACGAGGACATTGCATCATAAGGTGGGGAGAATGTGATAGCCCAGGACCCACCTGGATGCAACGGAGTTCTATGATATAAGAGAATAGATCATGTCCTAACTTGCACAAGGCCTTTTAAATTCGTGCGGGCATCAAAGCTCGTTGGAACTTCACAGTTGAGCATGCTCACCCTGGAGCAATCCAGGGATGGGCGACCTACTGGGAAGTCTAAAGAGCTTGGGCGGCCAAAGCGGACAATATTGTGCAAGGCAGGGGCGGGTCGTTACAATTGGTATGAACGGTTTAGATCATTCGCGTGGGACCCAAAAGTGGGCCCCACAAGCCATTGGTACATTTTTATTCAATCTGTACCCTTAGGTTTATCGGGGTGGAGTTTAGGACCAAGCATCGAGTTACTACTTCTACAGTTTCAATTGGAAAGTCTGTCAGGAAACATTGTTATAAGAAGATGAAGCTATGTAGCAAGGACACTTCGTCAGAGCCAATGTGTCGAGGTCTCAGACACCGACGGTCTCCAAACACTCTTTGGACACATGTCTGACACTCAAACCCGAAGTGTCCTACTTTTTCTCAATGTTTTTAGCTTGAACACTTTGGGGACACTCTAAAAAATGCTCTGGACACTCGCAATACATCTCGGTGGTGTTAAACGAACTAGTGGACACTTGTTAAAACTTGGTTTGTTTGTGTATTACTCCCTCTGTCCGGATTTGTTAGTCCATTTTGGGAGTTCATGCCACTTTTCAAATAATTATATCTTATAATTTATAACATTTTATGTAATTTTAAAAACATTGTCTTATAGAACTAATCGAGATCTATCAAACAAGATCCATATTGGACATATAATTACTTACCAATTTAAAGATATCACTAATTTTTTATCCAGTTGCAATAGAACGAGGGACAAACAAATCCGGATGAGAGGGAGTATATATGATGGTTTATTAATTATAGAGACACGTAGATAGCTTTTTGTTAGAATACTTTTGTGAACGATGTAAGGATAAATAATATTTTCAGGTACATATGTATAAATAGAGCCTTTTTTATCCGTATAATGAAATAATTAATATTTTTTTAAATGTATCACCAACGTGTCCTCCAATTTTTTGAAATTTGCGTGTTGGAGTCTGTGTCAGTGCTACATAGCGGAGGAAGTGTCATGTCTCTGGTTTGGGTTTTCCTATGTTATTTTGGTTCTTTTTTTAGGTTTTTGAGTTCCCTTTTGTCTTGTTGCATATGGGTTGTGCCCCTCGGCATGGTCCCTAATTTATCTGTAGTCGAACATAATGGATATGCGAAGGGTAAAAACTAGAGCAACATTCTTTCTAATGATCAGAAATCAACTGAAAATGAAGATAGCAGGGCACGTACTTCTCCCCAATCAGAAAACTGATGGTGTGAATGGAATTATTAGACAACTCAAGTTTCGGGTGAGGAATACGTATAGTGTCTTGCTATCAATTCACTTAGGATTCTGGTGGTTTCAGACTATCTATCTGCAAGATAACTAGACGGGGATAACCAAACAGATCAAAACTACTTAAAAAAACTGAAAGATCATAACTAAAAGCAGAAACCGAACAGAGTAAGATATCTTGAAAATAGCAAAAGGTGAAGATATCCTGAAGAACATCACAAGGTATAAGCCCTAGTCAAGCAAACTAGCATTCTGAGGTAAACATGCCAAGCATGATTATGAAAGACAAGAACCAAGAAGCAAAGAAAGAAAAACAAATTTTAAAAAAAAATGCAGAATTAATGGTCTACAACGGCTTGACCAGCGAGAAGAAAAGAGTCATCTATCCATGAAATTTAGGAAATCCAGGGAAAATGGTGATGCAGTAAGCCATTCAATTCCAAAAATTAACAAAATAGCTTCTTGATACCTGTTGTTAATTCTGGGTACTACTTATGTGATGTTGAGTACCTACTGGTGTGTATTTCCCAAGCCATATTGTTGCAGGTTGTAACAATATGGTTTGGGAAATACACAATTTGATCCCACTATGTTGGGTTACCTATTCCAGAGGGGGTTGTCATCTAGCATCTAAGTTCCCAAGTTGGTATATGGGTTCTGTATAGTGAAATTCCATGCGCCTAAGTCCCACTCAATTGCTCGTATGCTATTTCATTCAATGGCCCATCACTAGATGATTTCAAAGTTTTGAAGGTGGACGTGAGCTATGCTCGGCTCACTTAGCTGATTAGTCTTTTTGTGACCTCGTTGTTTCATCCAATTGTAAATGTTACTTCTCCCTCTGTTAGATGGATTAGAAACATCCCGAAAGCATTTCTCTTGTGTTCGGAATATCATTCCCAAATGTAGCCATTTGGCACCTTAGTTTTCTTTTAGGTTTTTCTTTTCTTCTTGTTTCCTCCCTGGGGTATGCCCCCTGTAGGCTGTACATTCGGTTATCCTTTTTTTTCTATTTCAAGCAAAATTACCCAAAACACCACCCAAAAAAAAAAAAAAATGCAACAAAAATTAGGTTGCAAAAAGTACTAGGATTAAGTGCCATCGACAAAATGTGTAACGGGCAGCAAATAGTATGCGGAAAGACAGAGAGGTGTTTCACCTTTACTGAGCCAAGCATATCATTCTCCAAATCTCCGTCAGCACTATCAGGCGAACCAGAGTGTAGATTTGAGCGGTCAAGCAATTTCAGGATGGCATTTTCATCCCAAATGATCTTCCCGCTGCCATCCGTACATTTATCTTTGTACACATCTCCCAAGCCACCACCTCTTCTCCGGTGTTTATGTTCTACATTTGCAACTGCTTCATCCTTGTTGCCATGATTTTCACTAATGTCTTTACCATTGACACTGGAAGGGTCATTAAAAAGTTCCTCAGTTCCCCATCGTAGGATATCTTCCACCTCCTTTTGTGATCCAGACTTGTTAACAAAAAGCTGATCAAGCATCAGCTTCTTCTTTGCAAGCTGCAGTATTCGTTCTTCAACACTGGCACGAACTACGAGCCTGTACACCAGAAGCCTATTTGATTGTCCGATTCGGTGTGCCCGGTTCATTGCTTGGATATCTGCATGTGGGTTGAAGTCAGAATCATAGATGATGACAGTGTCAGCAGTTGCCAAATTGATCCCTAGACCACACGATCGTGTTGATAACAAGAATACAAATTTGCTCTTGTCTTGATTAAAACGTGCAATTGCCGTTTGACGATCGGCCACAGAAACAGAGCCATCCACTCTCTCAAATGTTTTGTGCCCAAATTCAATGGCCAAATAATCCTCCAGGATATCAAGAAGCTTTGTCATTTGCGAAAATATAAGGACCCTGTGGCCTTCCCTATGCAACACCTTAAGCATGGAATGCAACAAGGTCAACTTAGCAGAAGCTTTTATCCGCATTTCGTGAAGGAATTCTAAGGGCCCAGAATCAGGTTCAGTACCCGGTATCAGATATGGATGGTTGCAAACTTTTCGTAACTGCATCACAATGTTCAGCATTGACTGCTGTGGGACTCCTTTTCCTATGTTGCGCAAAATCTGATAGTTCTTAGTTAGCATTGCGCGATAATATTCCGCTTGGATGGATGACAACTCGACAGGAACCATTCGTTCAGTCTTAGGGGGTATATTCTTCATGGCATCTTTTTTAAGCCTCCGTAGCATATGTGGAGCGACAAGTTTTTTCAGTTCCTCTACTTTTTCAGCAGTGGTGAGATCATTAAACTTCTCCTCAAACAATGATAGAGAAGGAAACGAAGCAGGTTGCAAGAAATTAAGCAAGTTATACATTTCACCTAAGTTGTTTTGAAGAGGAGTACCGGTTAACAATACGCGATGTTGGAAAGAAAAGGTATTGAGCAAGCTGAAAAGCTTACTGCCTGAGTTCTTCAAGCGATGACCCTCGTCAACAACAAGAACTTCCCATGGAACTGCACGTAGGTGAGTGGAATCGGCAAGTACCATTTCATAGGTAGTTAAAAGAACATGGAATTTATAAGAAGCAGTTTTCTTATTCAACCCACTTGGATCATTACCATGCCACTCATATTGGCGAACTATAGCTCTTGCTTTTGCACATCCATGATATTCCACAACATTGAGATTAGGAGCCCATAGTGAAAACTCAGACATCCAATTAGGCATTGTAGAAAGAGGGACCAAAACTAAACAAGGCAAAGTAGCTTTGAACTCAAAATATAATGATGATAAAAAAGCAGCAGCTGAAACTGTCTTCCCAAGACCCATCTCATCAGCAAGTATTACATTTTTGGATTTGAGCCAGCATTTACGCAACCAATTCAGCGCTTCTAGCTGATGCGGAAACAATTCACCTCCTTTCAGCTCCTTAGGTTGCTCAGTCAGAGTAACTAACTCATTTTGTTGACAATCAACCTTTCCCCATGGTGTATCACTCTTCCTAGCATCTTTTTCCAATGTCTGGGATTCAAAAAGGTTGAATAGATCAATAAGATGAGACGATTTTGCAATCACGGGTTCATCTATTCTTTCCCAAGTACATTCATCGTAAGGAAGACCGGTCCATTTTATAAAAGCTTCACCTGGACCACCTTTAGAGGAACGAAGAGCAATCACCCTCTGCGGCAGCTTCCACCGTGCCTCACAGATATTTATCACGGCAGTTCCATACTTTGCCTTATAATTATCTAGCTTTCTCTTTGCCAGAACTTTCAGCTGCGATTCAGAAACCCAAGTGTTATGAATATGGGATTTCCCTACCCACTTGACTAGAAATTCATATGAGATTGCTAATCCATCAGAGGATGGCGATTCAGCTAAGACAGATGCACGGCTTATATTGAGAGGACTCTTATCCGTTGTCATTTCCATGTTTGCCTCCTTCGTGTCCCTAGTTCCATGTGAAACAGACACATCGCCATCTTCTTTGCTATCTTCATGTTCTCCAGTAGAAATCTTCTCAGTTTTCTCCAAGATACCCACTCCCACAGCTGTGCCAACATGATTTTTCTCATTTAGGACAGTAGAATTGGTACCATTAGCATCTCTCCTCGATGAATCCGCGCCCTTCCCTTGTCTATATTCTTTCGATGATGATCTTCTATATACATGTAACTTTTCCACTCCCATGTCATTTTTAACGCTTTTGCCCCCATCGGAATGGCTGATGTTATTTGGACAGTCCTCTTTAAAATTTTCAGCAGTTCCCCCATGTAAGTTGGAATCACCATGGGGATTTCCTTTTGGTAGGGTATTTTGGTTATCCGGAAGCGATAAAACTTCTGAAGGCAAGTCACTAGCAACCATTGCCGACGTCTGACATGAGTTCCTGTCATTAAGTTGCAATCGACGCCCCAAGACCCGATCAACCTGTCACATACATAATTTTACAATGAGGTAACATAACCTAGAATGACATCATACTTATGACATCTCAGGAAAAAACCTAACAGGCAAAACAGATTCTGATTGTAACAACACGGTACAATTAAATCTAAAGATACTACCTCAAATATTTGTCTTTTACCTGTTGAACTTCATCATTAATTTGACCTAAACGTGTCGCTGCTCTGTCCACACTTTTTCCTTCTTCTTGCAATTCCTCAGACAGCTCTCCCACTTGTTCAGCAACCTGGTGTATTGATTAAAAAATAATGTAAATTAGACATAACTGCGAAATTCATATGATAACAAAATAAGCTTGGAGAAGGAACCTATGACTGTAAAAGACCCAAAAAAAGAAACTAGCACCTGACTCACACATGGCCATTTCCTAACTAACATGTCACCCCTCCTCCAATCTCCATCCCGTGAGACAAAAATCTGACTCACACGTGTGATGAAATTAACAAACTTACAAATCTAAAGCACTTATTACTCTACTGAATGAAGAAACTGTTGGTAAAGGAACATGAAAATGAAAAAACAAACAAGAGGGGTAACATTGTATCCTCAGGCAGTCTTCTCGGACTCTGTGGAAGATTGCAAAGTAGTGTATTCATTCTGATTTTGCTACAATAACCAAGAAAAGTCAAACGGGAAACAAAGAGAAAACCAAACCTCGCAACAACCAAAAAAAAAAAAACAAGGGGAGAGAGAGTCATCGATTGACAGCAACCCTTGCACAATTCAGAAGTCTATGCATCCAACGAGTAATGGAATGGGAGGTGTGACGTTAAGAAATTACTCAAAAACTACGAAAGCGTAAATTCGGAGCCCCGAGGTATCTTCCTCTACTACACATGTACTATACTGGAGCAGCATATAGACAAAATACAACGCGGGAGTCAACTGTGCAGAGGTATTACAAAAACTTTAAGGGTGCCAGACTTGTTATTTGGACATAAAGGAAAAAACTTTCCAGCATGCCAATAGAATAAGCAAACCCTAACCACCATGAATCTCACTCATTTATCTACAATCATGTTCAAAACAATGTTGCTTTTAAGTTGGATCAGCAAAGTCCTCCCATAAATGACAAGTTGCATTTAAAGGACCAGAGCGAACATGGAACAGTGTAGTCCTTCCCTAAAAAACATATCCTTCCTATTTTCTGCAAAGCCTTGCGTATAGATGTACAAATACTAACAATCACTAAAACATAATGCAGCAAAAGTAATATGTGCCTTCTCCAGGTTAACATATCCTTACTACTTTCTTCCCTCCAACTACAACTTCTGTTCTCATCAATGCTACAAGATCAATGATCATATGTATGCCATTCTGGTATGAATATAATACTAGAGAAGGTCGTGTGCATAATTAGGCCCAATACAACATTAATTCTGCAGATTAATGTTTGCATGTGTGAAATAAAACACATCAAATTTGAAATCTATAAAAATTATGATAACAAAAGGTCGTACTGTGGGAGGGAAAAAACACAAGTGATTACAATAAAGAGAATACTAAAATCAATTGGTTTAGAAAGTAACGTACTTGGGCCTTGTTTCCATTTGATTTATGGGAATCCCATAAAATCAAGTGGGTTGATTTTAGCAAATGAGGAAACCATTTGCTAAAATCAACTCATTTTAACAAATGTATTGGGTTGATTTTAGCAAATGATAATGTTTTATTCATTTGCTAAAATCAACCCATTTGATTTTATGGGATTCCCATAAAATCAAATGGGAAACAAGGCATTGGTTGCCAATAAAAAAATAGATATTTGGTCCAAAATATACAAGCTAAGTTTTGCATATCTTATAAGCTTAGTGTTAGAATAAGTGAATATTAGTTTTGTCCCACATTGCCTATCGTAGACTTGTAATGTGATGCATGACAATATAAATAACATTAACATGTGTTAGGGTTTGTTAACACCCTTACACCTTCTCTCTCTTGTCTCTAATAACACTTAGTCTATGAGATTTTCCTTTGCCAACAAAAAAACTCACGTTAGCAGAAATTTGTTAGTGCGTTCCTCTTGAGATGGGATCGCACTCCTAAGGGAGATGGGAGCTTTCGGTTGGGCTTCGATCGCCAGAGCTCCGATCGACTCTGTACGCCGTCATCGTTTACTTCCAACGATGGATAGAGACGATTTTGTCGGACAGACCATGGTAGAGAGACGACTGGATAGTGTAATCATCGGATACCGTGGAAGAGAGACGATTTGGCGACTGTAATTGTCGGAGACAGGGGTGCGATTTGCAGAGAGAGAGAGAGAGAGTGTGTGTCTCAATCTGATGGGTCTTTGAGAAATGGGCTAGATACAGCAATACCAGCTTTATAAATGACTACCGCTGTATTTCTTGTTGGGAGATAATTAACTACAGCAATACCACCTGTATCCACTTTACAACTCTGATGTATAAATAACTGGGCTATTGATGAAAAGGTATTGGGCCAGGATAACTATGGGTGGCCCAATAAAGTTTACAAGTCTCATTTATTTTTTGAAAAATGGACTTTATTAACCCCCTCCTTTGAAGTATATAAAATTATTTAAAAATATTTAAAATATACTTAGGCACTCCCAACCTCGGGAGCTTCTAGGTATCTCCGCTCCCCCGCTCCCGCCCCCGCTTCGTGCAACTTAGTGCCTACCTCTAGAAGTGTCGGTGCTTCATAGTTGGCCAGACACACGCCCTGGGTAATCGGGTTGGGTCATGACACTTCATCTTTGGCATAGTTTGTTGAATTACCTTTCTAGTCGGTGAACCTCACATTCATTTATACACTCCCCATTGCCAGTTTTGATCCATGTATTCTTAAAATATTTACAGTCATTTACCCATTACTCACTCTCCTCAATGCGTACAGTGATGACGTCTCTCTTCAACACTAAAAAATTACCCTCTCAATTGACCTTCAGGAGTAAAGATTGGGGTTTGGCTTTTCACAGGGGTCAGGGAGCTGACTATCGAGGATTTCCACGGAATAATTAGAACATTCTGCATTGCTGCAACCTTCACATAGAGAACGGTACTCATTTCTTCATCTTATATTTAAGGTAGACCCTCTAGTTTGAAATACTTTATTCTAATATCACACATCATTACAATTGAATGCTTGCAAAAAGTGAGTAACATATCATGTCCTCTAATTATCCAGAAAAAGGAAATATCTTTCCATTCCTATCATCCATTTTCCTGCTACTGTTGCTATAAACACTTGACAACTATAATCTATGGGTACAACAAAAATATTCGACCGGAGAATTAGGAACTAACCAGAAGGCAAGCCAAATGGTGATTGGAAAAATGCCAAGAGGCCTTTGGCCCAATGGCATCAGTAGTTCACTCAGGTGCCAGGAGATAGGAGGTCAGGAGTTCAACTCCTCTTCCGAGGTGCTAATCTAGCTATTCTAACATTACTGACTTTTGCCGATTAAAAAAAAAATGAAGCTCGAAAAAACCTCCAAACATAGCACATTAAAAACTGACCAACAATCGAAGGTCTGGCATACATGAAACTCTATACGTATATACATAGATTGTGGCCAATTTTTTGTTTAAAAAGAGCACCGAAAGAAATAAACAAAAAAATGATACCTCATTTTTTAGCTCGATATCGGCAGTCTTGGTTTGAGAATCCTCCTTTGACCCAGATGCAGAAGCCCCGTGGTCAGCACTATCATGTTTTTTGTGCAATTTTCTAGTTCTTGCTTTGGAACCATGTTTATGAGAAGTAACCACGGTGCATTTACCTTCATTAGTCCTAGGCTTCTTCTGAATAACACTGATAGGAGTCTTCCGCTTTCTTTTCCTGTCCCTTTTAGTATCTGCTGTTGAAACAGGCACAACTTTTTCCCCATTATCGTAGGGAATGTCAGCTTCCCTCTCAGGAGCTTCATCATTATTTGACTTAGAATCAGTAGTCTTCAATTGAGATACTTCCACAGCAGGAGAAATCGACTTCTTTTTCCCTGGTTTGTCTATTGGAGAAGACTCAGGTTTCCTCTCATCATCAACATTTACAGAAGTTAAATTACCTTCTTCTGTCCCACCATGGGATATCTGGCTAGGCCCTGCAGATGCATTGGCATGCTTCTCCAAAGACTCTACTCCCTGAGACAAGGATGATTTCCTTTTGCTCTTTGATCTTTTCTTTCCAAGGATGGAGGTTCCAAAAATCTGCGAGACATTGTCAGCTGATGGTTTAATTGCATCCTTAGATTTTCTGAGGATAAATTTTGCCACCGTCGGTTTTGAGGAGGAATCCAGATGATCAAGGGGAGCATTCGAAACATTTTTCTGACAGCAGTTTGGACATTTCCACTTCCCGCTTGGAATGCGCTTTGGGTCATGAATTAAGTGACAAAACAAAAGTAAGCAAGCAATAAGAAGGCACTAAAAAAGAAAAATTACTGGAAAGTAGAACACATCAATGTCAGGATACAAATTGACATTACCTTAAGAGGAGGATTAAGGCACTGAAGGTGGTAGGTTCTGGGACAGCCCTCACAACAAAGCAGATTTCCACCAAGATCGCAGACCACACATTCATAATAGTACTGGAAATAAAACCATAAGAGAAGATGAGGAGCCAGCTTGTAAAAGCTTAAAAAAATTCTGTCAAGATTCAATAAACAACAGGGATACAAATGAACAGACCATCACATGCACTTTCGATCTAAGGGTAATGCTATTGGACAGCTTGATATAAATTGCTACACACATTTCCACAACAGGCAACTCAAGATGTATCAGAACTTTGGTTTCTAGAAGGTCTTGGTTTTCAGTTTCTCTTTTTCCTTTTATTTCCCATTTGCATTATGTTTCTCCCTTTGCATTCTATTTTGCTCGATCCATAGATGTTTACATCTTCATGAGCAATACTTGCTCGTTTGAACCCGTGTAGCACAGGTGGTGTTGTAAAACTTGATAATCCTTGTCGAGCACATTTCTTATGAGTTCAAGTTTTTCAGACAATTGGTGCCTTTACAAATATAAGTTTATAGTCACTGTTGTTCAGAAGATTGGAAGAAGTGTGATCCTACCTTAACGAAAATAGATTAACCATACAAATAATAGCCATAAAAGCTGGCATTAATGCTAAAGAGGGGAGAGATTATTTTCCAAGAAGGAAACAATTGAAGGATTGTCAGACTTAAAGAACACATTTGCAGTTTTTTAGATTACAAGTAACTAAACAAAAATACAACCTACAAAAAAGTAGCAGACAATATAAAGGACAAAACAACAAAGAAAAGAAGAAGATAACGTACTCCATCATTTCCTTTCTTCTTGCTGGAAGAACGGGCAGAACTTGTTTCATTCTTCAACCTGCGTTTAGATGAAGTACTTGTTGGATCTGAGGCTATGGAACTTCCTTCCTTACCATTGGATGTGTCTATACCGCCAGAAAGTTTTCTCCTTTTGCCTTTCGCAACCCAGTTTCCATTAAGTATTCTACTGGTTTTTGCACCATTTTCCTTCATCTTTTGCCCCAGGGTAGTACATTTGCTAGTATCCCTGAGAGTAGGAACTTCAGAAGTCAAAGGAGGAGTTCACAAATCAAGATAAAGGAGAACCTCAGATATCTCCACATTTTGTTACTACCACCATGCATAAGATGCTGGTAATTGAGATGGTGAATAGAAAGTAGCCTCTAATAAAAAAAAAAGGCAACATAACCGCACATTGTAAACATCACTTGTGGCCATGGCATATATATTCGCTAAAGAGATTTCATAATATGAAATGGGTGGCGATAATGCCACGATAAGAAAGTTTACTACCACGATCAACATAAGAAGATGACGCAATTACCCTAAGGCAGAGACCAGTCTATGGCAATCCTATACTGTTCGGTGTTCTCTCTCTAGAAAACCAAATCATCATCGCGTGCCCATCTTTGCTTCTTCTCATTTTTCAACAGATCATGTCAATCCCCAAACTTTTTATGCCCCTTCCTCTGTAAATCTGATGTAGCCGTGCACATTTCCTTCGGAGAGTCCCCACGACTCCACAATTGACCATAATTTTTTATGCCAATCTTCACTTCTCCATCTATAAAACCCAAACTAGCCATCGTCTTTAGTCTCCTTCGATGGCAACTCACGGTACATGATATCGGCATCACAAAACTCAGAATCTCCAACATATCCAATAGAATGCAAAAAATTGAACACAATTGATATTGATTCATAAACTTTAGGTTTGACAGATGCCAATCGGGATCAAGGGATAACAATTGTTGCTATGAACTATATGGCGGTGGGTTTCATATGGGGATTGGGGAGATGGCGGTGCGTTTGGTAAGGTCCAATTTCACGAGTAACAGTTGTGGGTTTCATCCATTGGAGGCAGGGGCTAACTGTAGCTTTCATTTCGTTATTGCTTTGTGTCAATGTGTAGCGATGATATTTTTTTCCTTTGATCTAAAAGATAGCGGTGATAGATAATGACAAAAGCTGCTGGTGTCGGGCAATGGGCTTAGAAGCACAGTCCAATCTAGAGAAGGGGACTGGAAGGTGAGCGAGGCCACAAGGAGGAGTAGGCACATCATAACAATGATTGAAAGGGTAGATCCATCTCTTTACATTTAGATCGTGCGAGCAACAACTCTTATTGTGGCATTATCAGTGCCCATATGAAATAGGTGCACCAAAGCCTTAACTAATGGTAGATATATCAAGTGCATCAAGTTCTTCAAGACTAAAGGGTGCAGACAGTTGCCCAACTCAAAATTAGAAAGTACAAAATTATGAACATAAAAGCGGATTATAAACAAATAAAGTAGAAGACAACGTCAATATTCAACATCAAAACCAGAGCACCACCCTTCCTCGTGTAACCGAAATCAAGCTGACTATCCACCACGGTATTTTCGGTGTTTTTAGTATTCTTGGTTTACAAGTTGTCAAATGAAAAAGTCATTCTCCTCGCATACATCAACTCCTCACATACATCAACTGATTTGACTTCTTGTAGTCCAAGAATACCAAAAATACCGTAGTGGAAACTCACTCTCAAAGTCTGTTAAAAAAATTTCAGTTTGACAAGGTAACAAAAAGAAGCATATAGAAGGTGGTTTTCCAAAGGTCAATATACTATCCACTTATTTACCCACTAACTAAAATGCGTGCCCAGTAAGGTAAGAACTAAGATCTATTAAGTGATAAAGAATTATTCAAGGAAAATACGGCCACAAACAAACTTATAAAGGGAATGTAAGTTACACATCGCTTTGTAATGGTATCCTTTGTCATAATTAGCCCATATTTTGCATTGAATCTTTGCTTTCTCAAAACAAGCAAAAAGCTTTACTTAATTGAAGCTTACTGAACCATCATAACAAAAAAAAAAGTTAGCAAACTATGATACACAAGCTCAACAATGTAATTACTTCAAAATACCCACACCTTTTGATTATGTGAAAACCAATCAAATTCATTACTCCAAGTGTTGGATGTATCAATGTTACCATGCAAGGGAAATTGAACACCTTGCACAAGACGTGTGACTAAGATTAACTAGTTTTGTAGGAAACCATCAAAACATGAAAAGTGGCACATATTAACTTATACAAACAAGGAGAGTATCCACCGATTAAATAAAAAACACTTTCATAACTTCAAAGGGTATAATTGCAATGACTAAGGTACACTGACAACTGTGATATTACAGAAGCATTTGCAAATCCATTGCAACTCAAAATCAAATTAAAGAATGAATTCAAGTTAGAAGTTACAAAAGGTGCGCAGTGATCTTTGTAGCACAGGAGAATTGGTTCTATAGAAAAAACGAAAATCATGAGCGTGCGAATAATCAGGTTATGATGGGAACTACAAACATTTTGTCGTCAGCCAGCTAGAGGTTTAACCAGAACAAGCCAGCTAGAGTTTTAACTGGAACAAGCCAACCATTGAGGCAAAAAAGAAACATACTATATGTAGAAACTAGAAAGAACCTGCATGAGAATTCACAAGTCAAACATCAAAAGCAAGCCAATCACCAAAAAATGAAAACATTTTTTTTTTTAAAAAAAGAGGCAATTCTAACCATGTTTCATTCTACAGCTCTTCAATACTTAATATGCAATCAATTAAATCCACAAACTTTCTACTTCATTGACCAACACCTAACATAATTTTGTAAGGTATAACATAAGTTCAAAAAGGAACCGGTCGCTTATGTAAGTAAGAACGCAATTCACAAGATCACAAGTCCTCTCCCATTGACCCTACTCGACGAGACTAGCCTATGGGTTCTTCCCACTAGCCATGACTTGGCCTAACCTTTGGAATATCGCAGTCCTTAAGGGGTTTGTCAAGTCCCCAGTCCACATTTGCAAACCAGTACCATTTCAAGCATGCAAATACCAAAGAATATCTAGCAGAACAAAACATTGTTGTTACAGGAACCCAAAAACCATGAAGCCCCTTTTTTATAAGTAATGTGGACGCACATAAGGAAAGAATCAAGAGCAGTGCAACCCCCAAATCTTTAAGCAATCAAGCACATCCCAACTCCCACTGAACCCAACCCCCATTCAGCAACACCAGGTCCAAAACCTAATTCCCACACTACCAAACCAGATTAAATTTCAAACACCATTCAAACTAATAGCACAACAGTCCACAACAATCAAGACAAGTTTGCATGACAACCAACACCCGAGCACACAAGAATCAGCTGAAATGGCCAGAACTGGAAACCCATCAAAAACCCACCAAACAGATGAGTGAAAAGACACAAAACAACAGTACTAAGATGGAGATAGAAGCATACCAATCTTTTTAAGGGATCAAAACACCATAATATTACGATACACAAGGACAACCCAAGCCCCATTTCAGCAACTCCTCCTCACACAAGTAGGTCCAAAACCCAATTCCCACACTGCCAAAAAAGATCAAATTTCAAACTAATAGCACAACAGTCAACAGCAATCAAGTTAAACATTTGCATGAATCAGCTGAAATTGGCCAAAAACTGAAAACCCACCAAAAACCCACCAACAGATGAGTGAAAAATACACAAACAACAGCAAAAAGATGGAGATAGAATCATACCAATCTAGTCAAGGGATCAAAACACCATCAGATTAAAGATACACAAGGGGTGTCGAGAAGAGGGGTAGATTAGGGCACAGAAGCAGGTGGGTACATAAGAGATACGAGGATAGAGAGAGAGAAAGAGGGCGGGGGGAGGGCAGGAGACAAATAAAATAAATAGAGAGGAGAGAGAGTTGGAGAGAGAGAGAGGCGTAGTATACGGATACGCCGGGGTGATAGGACGGGGTTAACAGTGACATGGCAGCAGGTGGGATCCCCGGGGAGAAAAGCACACAGCCAGTGGCATCTCGCCACGTGGCACTTCCAGGACGCATGTCCCCATTCTCCTTGCTTCCCTCGCACTTCCCCAAAATTTTCTCATTTTCCTTCTTTTCCTTTTCCTCATTCTCTCTCTCTCTTTGCTTTCCTGTAGAGAGAGAAGGTGGTACTCGAGGATCTGTCTCTCTCTCTCTCTCTCTCTCTCTCTCTCTCTCACACACCAAAATCTCATCATCTCAATTGCACAACCGGGGCGTCCTTTCTGTTTCCAAGTGCAGCCTTCTTGCCCTTTTCTTTTGATTCCTCATTTCCTTTAGGGCTAGTTTGGCCTAAAAGTGGTTTTTGATTTTTGGATTAATACATTTACGTATATATTATCTATTATTATTATTATTATTATTACTACCATTATAAAGGCCTGCCAAGAAGAGAAAAAAAATTGTCGCACTAATTTCCTTATCACTCATTTCACCTTCACATCCCAGATTTCATTATGGATAAGGCCTTATTTGGCTTAAATAAGTCACTAATTAAAACAAAAATAAGTCAAAAAATCTGTATCTAGACTTGTTTTTATCTTTAATCAAAAAATGTTGAGTTCAATCATAAATTTTCTATTTTTTCCATTCCTCTCTTTGAAACTAACTAATAATATATACAAATTTGACCCGAAACTGGCAAATGCAGAAAAAAAAAAAGAATAAAGACAAAAAGAAATGCCAAGTCGCTTTATCAAAACAAACCAGGCCTTAATCTCAATAGAAGAATTTTCACTTCCTTTCTTTTAAATTTGCCCCTCGTCGCATGTGGCTAGACGTCTTGTATTATATTTTCACTTGCTTCTAATTTTTGTGTTATGCACTCATTTTCTTGTCTTTCTTATGCTTTTTAAATTGCTAAACTTTCGTTAGAGCATTTCCAACGCAATTCCTCATTTAGAATTATAAGGATCAAATTATCAGTATTATTCAAAAAAGTGGATTTGAAGAATGTCACTTTGTTCACTCATACTCCATTTACATTTCTCCATTCTATCTTCACTTTTAAAAAAACACACTCAACACTCAATCATCCCCCATTTTCCCTCCAAAATTTGAAATATTGGTTTTTTAACATTTACCAAACAAATTCAAGATTGGTCTTATTTTGAAGATTTTTGTTAGTATCATTTTAACGGTACTAATTGTGTCAATATTGGATTATAATTTTAAGAAGGGATTATTACATCTAGGTCTAGAAAAGAGATGTCTAATTACCAATAAGGTAAGTCATTTTTTTTAATTACCACTAAGGTAAGTCACTCTTTTTTGGAGTTTAGGTTTAGGGTGCATTTTCCTATTATAGGGTTTTAGTGGTTTAAGCACTTTCATAGAGTACCCTAGGATTTTAAGCACTTTCATATGGTACCCTAGTCATAGGGTACCCTAGTCATAGGGGTACCCTAGAGTTTAGGTTTAGGGTGCACTTTCCTATTATAGGGTTTTAGTGGTTTAGGCACTTTCATAGAGTACGTTAGGATTTTAGGCACTTTCATGGGGTACCCTAGTCGTAGGATACCCTAGGATTTTAGGCACTTCCATAGGATACCCTAGTCGTGGGGTACCCTAGGATTTTAGGCACTTTCATAAGGTACCCTAGGATTTTAGGCACTTTCATAGGGTACCCTAGTCGTAGGGTACCCTAGGATTTTAGGCACTTTCATAGGGTACCCTAGTCGTAGGGTACCCTAGGATTTTAGGCACTTTCATAGGGTACCCTAGCTGTAGGGTACCCTAGTCATAAGGGTACCCTAGTCGTAGGGTACCCTAGAGTTTATGTTTAGGGTGCACTTTCCTATTATAGGGTTTAGTGGTTTAGGCACTTTCATAGGGTACCCTAGGATTTTAGGCACTTTCATAGGGTACCCTATGATTTAGGCATTTTTATTCAGGTTGGGGAGTTGATGGGAATTTTTCAAAGTTGGGCTTGACCTGATGGTAATTATGGGATCCAAGGGTGACCTGATGGTAAATGTCCCTTTTAAGAATTATGCATTAGTTATTGCGAAAAATATATGGAGAACATTCTTCAAAGGGTAAATTTCACTTACCTCCCTTGAGGTTTCTGACAAATACAGATACATCCCCTATATTTTCTAAAATTCCACTGCCCTCCCTTTTTTTTGAACGGCAAAAAACTTCATTAATCTTGAAAAAGAAACAAGACTAATAGGGGCAAGGAAAGGCAACAAAGCACGAGTTGCACAATTCGAGACCCAATACAACAATTGGCAAGGAGCCAACGAGAAACCCCAATGGGACAATGCTACCCAACACCCAAGGGTCTAAAAAACTGGATAATACAATAAACGAGCCCATCCACTAGGACCGAGCCCAACAAAAGGGCCGAAACCCAACACCCAATGAGTCTATAAACCCCGATAATACAATAGGCACAAAAAACTACTAATTTGGGCCAAAGCCCAAACCAAAAGAGAGCAAAACCCCTAAACCTCCATAGCAGCCAACCAACCCCGAGAAGATAATGCAACTGCCCCAAACCCACACCTCCACAACGCCATTAAGCATAACGGATTGACCCAAGAATCGAACCCGTCAGGAGAGAACCAACCATTGGCCGCGAGAGCTCCACCACACCTTTAGGCAAGAACCAAAGTCACCTAGGAGTGAAAAAGGAGATGAAGCAGCAAACACAAATCGGTGGCGGCAAGGGAGGAGGGGAGGAGACGATGCCAACTCAGGAGAAGGAGTTGAGAAAGATGACCCACGCTGCCGCGAAGCGGCTGGATGCCATAGCGCAGGGCCGCCGAGAATGAAAGACATAGGAAAGATCCCGCAACCTCACTCAAACAAAAGCACGACACCATCAACCATCGTCGTCAACCACCAAGCCAAGACCTGCAAGAAGGAGAAGAGAAAAGTAAGAAAAAGAAAGGAGAGGGAGAAGAGGGGAGACTGGAAGAAGAGAGGGGAGGAGGGACGAAAGGAGAAAAACGGCGGGGGAGGGGGGGCAAGGCCAACCCTAAACGGAAGAGAAACCAGAGGAGTCGATTAGGTTTTAGAGAGAGAAAGTATAGAGATAGATAATTTTCCACTGCCCTCCCTTGCTTTTCAAAGTAATTCTCCCCTCTCGTCACTTTATGGCTAATGGTGTGAACTTTTTGCATGAAATGACTGTAGTACCCGTAGTATATATACTCTACCCTAAAAAATCTTCTTTTTTTTATTTATTTAAAGATAGAGTCAAAAAAGTGTTTTTTTTATGGTAAAGGTACTTTTTTCCATTTAAAGACCAAACACAAAATATAGACATCAGAGCAAAATGCTATGCACTATAGTTTGTCATGCAAGACCAAACAAAAACAAGTAGAAGAAAACAAAAGGCCTTGTCAGGCTATCCCCAAACCAAAAACAAAACAAGCTAAGCTAGATCAAGAACAAGAGGCAGTCTCAAGTAGGGCTGTAAATAAGCCGAGTCGTTTCTCGAGCGGCTCACGGCTCGGCTCGGCTCGCCAAGAGCTCGTTCAAGCTCGGTTCGGTAAACAAACAAACGAGCTCGAGCCCATATTCTTAGCTCGTTTCATAAACAAGCGAGCTCGAGCTTACTAATGCTCGGCTCGAGCAAGCTTGCCAGTACATGTGTACGCATATGCCTACACATGTATACATGTATGATCAGCACATGCATGCCTCGTGTGGGCCACAACGTGTGAGCTGGCGGAAGCACTTGAGTGGGGGCTCGTGCATGCTTTTTATAGAAGGAATTCAAGGCCTCCAAGTATAATTTTCCGATGTGGGATTCCTTGAAGTGAAGGCACAAAGGGATGCTGAACGCTTCCTTTGCTTTTTAGTAGTTTTCCCTTGTCCCACATTGCCCAACTTTCAAAATCTCATAGGCGGAGTCTTATAAATAGAAACCCCGGCCTCCCCCACACACGCAGCTATGCGAGCCGAGCTCGAGCCTCTCGAAATTTTGGTGAGTCGAGCTCGAGCCTAAGGTCCTTGGCTCGTCTCGAGTTCAAGCTGAGCCCGAGCCCAGTAGATTTGGTGCAAGCCGAGCTCGAGCATGGCAAAACTTTGCTCGGCTCGGCTTGGCTTGTATACACCCTTAGTCTCAAGCATCTCATGAGGCACATTTCATAATCTACAAGTGTCCCTGGTCTCTTAGCTAGGCTTCACGTTCCTCCATGACAACATTGAGTCTCTACTAGCATTGCAAATCTTTGAGCTAATAGAGTAGGCGTCCAAGAACTTTTGCTGAAATATTCTTCCATTCCTTTCAGCCTAAATATTAGTACAGAGCTGCAGCCAAGGAAAGTTGGAGAACAGATTTTATGAAACCCTTCCCCTTCGAATGCAAATAAACCATGGAACTACGTCATCTCACAGCATAGGGCTCCGAGCCACCTGATTTTTTCCCAAAACTTCTAGCCACATTGCTTTAGAAAAGGAAGAATAAAAAAACAAGTGGTTATGAGATTTAGTGCAACCACGACCACACAGAACGCATGTTGCACCAGAAAATGACACACCATTTTAATAATCTATCCCTGGTGCTCAGTTTTTTCTGCATAGCCAATCGAAGATGTGAAGGAATGAAGAATGATTGGAGATGCTCTTACTTCTCAATCCACTTTTCGCATAAAGATTAATTTTACTAATTTTATGTAAACCTGTATAAATAAGAGAAAATAATGAGCAGTCCTATTTGAGAAACTTATTCATGTCCCCATCTTGGGGGATTTGAATACTTATGTTTACTGATAGGCACACAACATTACATATTTGAGTAATGTTGCGTGCGAGTTGATGTCCCCATCACGTGCATTACTTGTTTAAATCGATTAATGTTGCGTGCGAGTTGTGTTTTTGACCTTTACAGGTTAATCATGAGAATAAGGCGTGTTTTGATGCCATGAAATGATTCCGAGAGGTCTAGTGACCCAAGGCCACATGACACTCCGCCACGAGTCCCAAAAAATGATGAAATGAAGTGTCAGAGGGGTGCTTGGGACGCCAAATGGTCATGGGAGAACAAGAGAAAAAAATGCTGCCTTTCAGTATTTCCCAATCGGTTGGAGGTTTTTGCCTAACCGGGTGGGCCATTCCAGGAGCTGAGCCAACTTTTCAGCACTCCTAACCGGTTGGAGGTTTTTGCCCAACCAGTTGGGCCAAGGCAGACAATGAGCCAAATTTTGATAGACTCCCAACCAGTTGGAGGATTTTGCTAATTAAACCCAGTTTTATGCATATTTTTTAGCCTGACTATGTAATATCTTGGGGGCATTTTAGACTTTTTGTACACGATGTTGGGGACTATAAAAGCCACCCAACATTAGAATATTAGGTTATCTTTCAATTTCACTCTCTCTCTACCTCCCTCTTGTTTTGAGTTCATTTGAGCTCCACCTTCTCTCTAGATTTCAAGCTTTTGTCTTTGGATTCAAGGCTTTTGTCTTCACAAACATTATAAGTTACTTGTTATTCTCAATAGATCTGTAGTTTATTTTTGTTTTCTCTGTGTTTTGTTTTTACTACTTGTTCCTCTTCATGTTTAGTTTAAGTATGTGTGAGTAGTAGATAAGGCTTGGCCATGGGGTGATTACCACCCCATGACTTCGGTATTTTGACTGTCTCTCACGTTTATGTGCTTGTTGAGGTTGTTAACCTCATTGATTGGGTGTAGACAAGTCACTTGGCACACACAATGCTTTGAGTTATGTCACTTTAATTGTTGGATTAAATGTTTGAACGAGTTTTGTTATCCATTACCAAACCTTATTTCTAGTGAAATCCCTAGTTTAAATGTGAAATCTTCTGAGCGAGAGCAAGAGACTTTATTTCTCACCTGAGTTATAGTTGAGAGCCGTTAAATACCCTGAGTCATGGGTGGTATGAACCCCGACCATGCGGCCTTTATAATTTAGTTCAAACTTCATTCTCTAGTTTAGAGGTAGAGAGAGAATCCCACTAATCCACTTAAAAGTTGGCTATCTTAGCGCCAAAAACTTATCGCAAGTCAAATTCATGCCGGTTTCATTTGGTCCCTGTGGAAATCAACTCTGGTCTTACCAGGTTATTGTGCTACAACCGACCTAGCCCTACACTTCAGGCAACCCTTCTACAACACAAAGCTGGGTCGTAAGCACAAGGCATTGATGGAAGGCCCGAAGCATCCGAAGTTCAAAAGAAGATCAAACGAAGAAAAGTAAAAATATGCCCAAGTAGTTTTGGAACTGCCAAAACCTCAATTCCCGGAACTGATCTTCCAGCAGCTTGTCCATTGTGTGAATTCTGGAACTGACTGGAAAAATCTGTCACTTTTTGTACCTGACCAAGCATTGACTTGAGGGTATTTTTGTCTTTTGTAACACATTTATTGGAGGGTATAAATACCCTAGTTTTTTTTTTATGGATCTTCCATTTTTACGTGCTCTCTCTCTACCTCTCTCTCCTCCCTAACGCGCTCTCTCTCTCTCTCTTCCATTAGAGCTTGAGAACTAGGTTCTGGAGCTTTTCGTCTTCATTAAAGTTGTAAGTACTCAGTTAATTAATATAGATATGTGTTTTATTTATAATTTTGTCCATGTTTTGCATTTTCTCTTTATTTCTCTTGTTGTTTACACCTAATATGGGTGAGCATCGATCAAGGCTTGGTCATGGGGTGATTTATACCCCACGACTTGGGTAGTTTAACGGTTTCTCTCACATTTTATACTTAATCTTTGTTTGTGGATGAATTTGGTTCTTACCTTTTTTAACCAAAACTAGAGTTGTTAAATCTTTGTTTATGTGTAAACAAAGAACCTTGGCACACATAATAGTTAGATCCATGTCACTCTACGTGTTTAATAAAATGCCTTAAAGAACTTGTTGAGGTCTAGACGACATGGGTTCTTAGAAAGACCACTTCTCACCAAGCCTACTGTCCAGAAAACACCCTCAAACCCATATACTCACTTTCCATCAGACCTTGTTTCACATCAATCACTCCTTTTAAGCACTGAAACACTCCGAAATCCCACTTTTAATGCCTAAACAACATGGGTCCTTAGAAAATCCAAGTTTCCAGAGCTTATTGTCCCTAAACCCACCTCAAATCCATTAACCAAGTTTCCACAAACTGTACGGGGATAAAATCCACGTAGTCCTAGATCACGTGCTTCCTTGATTCAACCCTAAATCTGCAAGACAGAAAGAGGGTTAGAGCACCTTTGCCTCTCGTCGGCAAAGACCCTCCGATGCCTAAGTTAGTATCTCGTACTTGAACTCTCAAATCACAATGCGTATGAAAAGGGGTTCACCGCGTACCTTTTGCCATGGTTATTGCCTTGTATTTATAGGTGTAGACGTTCATCATCTTAGGCATTTCGTGCCCCCTGTTTCCTATTCTCTTTAGGAATCCTTCTCCTAATAGGACTTTCCTATTAGGGACGAGCTTCCATATCCTGCTAGGTCTCGTCTAACAGAGGTCTTTCTTTCCATATAGGATTCTTCCCTATATGGGGCATACTCCTAATCACATTAGGACTTCCCATATCAATCCCTTATTTTATGGGATGGCTCCTTATCTCATAAGGAGCCGCTGTAGAATATTCTGGAATGTCCCACCGCTTTGTTCGTGGCGGTGCCGCGCTTCCACATAGCTCGGCATGACACGTACATAACTCAGCTACTCACGCCGAGCTGAGTCTATGTATTCCAGAATGCTACTTTAAGCTATACATGAAGCCTACCTAGCTCGGCCATATCAGGGGCAACCCTTTATGTGTCACGCCGAGCTAGTGCATCCAGATTTATTAGTTCACTCTTATTAATCTGGCCTTATTCATGGCCAAACCCGCTCGGCACAGGGCTTAAGGACTCCCTATGTGGTGCCGAGCTATTCACCCTCTCATGGTGATTAATTAGGGCACGTGCTCTGCCCTTCCCAAGGGAAATTAGGTTTTACCCTCTCCAATTGCTCCCCAGCTCTGCCCACTACTGTCACTCGTCAGTAGTGCGCAGAGCTTCAACGGTCTCTGATGCACTTAGCTGCGAAGTGACCCGTTGGTGGCTCGGATAAGCCAAAGGACGATTTTGCTGACGTTTTGTACGCGTCATGCCCCACTTTTATGGGATTTCGAGCGGGATAATGATGATTCTTCCCCCCAAAACCCTTATAGCCTGAAAAACTTTTCCCCTCCTTACTCATTTTAGCGTGTTCAAATGAAACAAGAGAGAGACAGAAAGAAGCCTTCTCCGCCATTTCTGTCTTGTTAAAGCTTCCATCTCAGCAAAAAAAATTCCACAACGTCTCTGTATTTCGCCGGAAAATTTCCTCCGTTCCCGTCGGAGAGCCTCATCCTAGGTCTTTTCTCTCACGTAAGTGTTCTTCTCTTAGACCTTCATTTTCGTCATACGTTTGTCTTCTTCATTCCCTTCTAGTTCCTGTTCATCTTTTTCCTCTTCCCTTGGGTTTCAACAGTGAAACCCTAGCCATGGGGAAACATAGAGCCCTCCTTAGTAATGCCCAAAAAATAGCTGAGTTCCGTAGGACATACGAAATTCCAAACGACGTCCAATTTCGTCTGAACGGACGTAATGATTTTGGGGAAGAGGGTCAGGATGAAACCAAAATTCATATACCCTTAATTTTCATAGTTGAGGGCGGACTTAGATTCCCCCTTCACCCGTTCTTCAGAGAAGTCTGTTACAGGTGCAGACTTAATCCTATGCAGCTATGCCCTAATTTTGTTAGGGTAGTTATGGGCACCATTGCCCTAAACAGGATGCTCGGCCTGCACCTTGACTGGTGGGATTTACACTACATATATAGTGTAGTCCCCACAGCAGATAACAACTACTATTTCAAGGCCAGAAATCCCGAGCAGAAGCTCATCACTGATCTGCCCAACTCCTCAAAGGGCGAGGCGGATGACTATCTCGTAGTCACCGGCAATTGGGAGCCGAGGGATGCTAAGAGGAACACTGTTGGCTTTGTCTGCCCCACAGTTACAGGCCAACCACGTTAGTACTCAATCCTCGCATTATTCCTTTACTTCTTAACCTTTTAATTTCATTTTATTGATCATCCTTTCTGTACTGCTCTCCCTGTTTGCAGCAAGCAATCTCAACCATGGTGGTCGGTTAATCCACGAAAAACTTCATCGAGAGGAGATATCACAAGCTCTCTATTTTGACGGGTTTGAGCCAAACCCCGTCGGACTCGGCCGTGCATCCCACCTGCTGCTGGACTACATCCCAACCTACTGGGGAGGCATCAGAAGAGTTGGCGAGCCAAGATCAAGACACCCTTGGCCTCCAGTAGCTCCGCCGACCACCCCACTTGCTCCCCCCGATCAGGGAAGCACAAGATCGAGAAGAGGTGGATCTAGAAGGGGACCAAGACGTTCCCGTGCTCCGAGGGACCTACAGCAGCAGGTCACGTTCGCGCTTATTTCGGAGATACCAACCGCCATCCCGATCTTAGTCCAGACCAATCAGGAGCCGAGCACATCCGGTAGGGTTGTGGTGGAAGAAGAAGAAGAAGAAGAAGAAGAAGAAGAAGAAGAAGAAGAAGAAGAAGAAGAAGAAGAAGAAGAAGAAGAAGAGGAAGGAAGAGGTGGGTTCGACCACTGTGCAATTATCCGATCCCTGACCGAGCAAGCCGCCCTTCTCGCAGATTTAGACGACTCACCAGGTTAATTCTCCCTCTCCAGATCGAGACATGCTTCGCCGACCGATCAACCTTCTTGATGAGCTGAACCTCGACGGGCTTCCCCCTCGTGCACCCCCTGTCGTTCCTCCAATTAGCCCCTCCGCTCCAGTCACTGACTAAAGGGATAAGAGGCCTCTTGAGAGTCCACAAGATCTCCAACCTCCCCTCCAGAGGCGACGGACTGGAGAGGCAAATTCTAGCCACACCGCAAGTGCCTCTCCACTGCTTGTGCAGCCATGGGCCCCCGTGCTGGCTCGCCCAGACGGGACCCCACTGAATGCCATTGACAAGGTCTCTTCCGTAGACGTTGCTTATGGCATTTCTAGGGCTGCTCTCCTCCCTTTGGATATGGAGAGAGAGAAGAGTTGTTCTTATGATGCTCTGATGAAATCGATCTTTCAGTCCAGCGTTAAGGTATGCAAGCCATTTTAATATTTGTATCTCAATTGTTCCTTTCCTTGGATTTCACCTATTTGCGCATGTCTTTTCTCTATAGATAATGCAAAAAGCCTCGTCTGGCTTTGAGAAAGCTAAGGAGACCGAGAGAGATCACCAAAAGGAGGTAAGCTCTATTTCCAAAAGGGCAGAGAAGGCTGAGAAGGAGGTTGCTGCGAAGACTCAGCTGCTAGAGGAAGCTCGGGGGGAAGTCGAGAAGCTAAGGGCTGACCTTGTCGAACAGAAAAGACTGGCGGAGGAGACAGAGCAGAATCTTCGTCAGGATCTTGCTGCAGCTCAGGCCAAGCCGAGGCTGAGTATGACCAAGCCATGATCGATATCACCGCGCATTACTGAGCTCAAATGCCAGCAGTTAAAGATGCTGTCTGGGAGGCAAGCTGAAAGCGTTGCTGCACGAAAATGGGACTCCCTGCTGATTCGCCTATGTGGACCGACATGGAGCTCCCTAGTGCCATGGATGCTCTAGCAGCTCAGCAGCAATCCGAGACGCAAACTTCTAACACTCATCCAGATGGCTCTACACAGCCAGATGTTCAAACTCAGCTTGATCTCCCTTCTCAGCCGGATCCCCTCTCTGAACAAGCCCAGATCGGGGAAGCCATTATTGATCTTACTGTTCGTGATGATAGTGCCGGGAACATGGACTTTGTTGCTGACAAGACCACAAGCTCCACCCCTGCCACTGACGCTCAAGGGCTCAGTGATGAGGCTTAATGCCTTTGTTTGCTTTTTGTTAATCCTGATCGGCCCTGCGTGCCTCATATTGCCGTGTGTGGCTCTTGAAACTTTGGTGCTTCTCTTTAAGTATTTCGTACTGAGCATTTGCTAAGTCATTTCATACTTGGGTTTATTTTACTTTAGATCAGTGCAGGTGAGCTTATTCGTACCCAATGAATGCTCTGTCAAGAGTTTTGCATGTCTTGCAAATCTAAATTTTTTCATACTTAGAAATTCTTTGCAATTTTCGTTGCAAATTTGGAAATTCGTTGCGATATTCGCTGCATATCTAAGTTTTTTCATACTTAGAACTTCTTTGCAATATTCGTTGCAAATACTTAGAAATTCGTTGCAATATTCGCTGTAAATACTAAGTTTCTTCGTACTTAGTATTTTCTGCAATATTCGTTGCAAATCTAAGTTTCTTCGTACTTAGTATTTTCTGCAATATTCGTTGCAAATCTAAGTTTCTTCGTACTTAGTATTTATTGGCATGATTAGATTGTGTATACTCTCTGCTCCCCAACAGGAATCGAACTTTGGGACAAATTTTGATTCGTATTAATAAAAAACTACAACAAGAAAAGATGAGATCTCATTCATGTTTGAAATATTAATAGAGATAAGAACTTAAATAACTGATGTTGGTGATTTTATTCGTAATCCCAACTAGGTACTAAAAACACATGTGAACTTATTCGTATTCACTAAAAATGATGTGATCGTGTTCATAATCACATAACTACTGGTAGAATTTTCGCAAGTTCTGGACGTTCCACAGCCGTGGTACTGGGTCTCCGTCCAGGTCGGCCAAATGATAGGCTCCTATGCCAGCAACCCCTACAATCTTGTATGGGCCTTCCCAGTTCGGCCCAAGCTTCCCATCAGAGGATACTTTGGTGTTGGCCAAGACTTTCCGCAGGACTAGAACCCCAATCTTGAACTCTCTTGGCTGCACCTTCTTGTTGTAACTTCTTCGCAACTGCTCCTGATATGCTGCCAAAGTAATAAGTGCACGCTCTCTTTTTTCCTCGGCAAGGTCGAGCTGCTCGGCCAAGGCTTTGTCGTTGCCTCCTAACTCCACAAGAGTAGTGCGAATGGTCGGCAAGCCTATCTCCAATGGAATCACTGCCTCTGTCCCATAAGCAAGGGAATATGGCGTCTCTCCCGTAGATCACCGTGGGGTGGTCCTGTATGCCCAGAGCACGGCTGGCAGCTCGTCTGGCCATTTTCCCTTTTTACTCTCCAACCTCTTCTTAAGACTCTTAAGGATGGTCTTGTTTGAGCTTCTGCTTGCCCATTACTCTGTTGGTAAGCTGGGGTTGAATAGTAGTTTCTGATATCGTACTAAGCACAAAATGCTTTGAACTTTCTGCCGAATTGGGACCCATTGTCTGAGATGATGGAGTAAGGTACTCCGAATCGTGTAATGATCTTGTTCCACACGAACTTCTCCACCATAGCTTCTGTAATCTTGGCTAGAGCTTCACCTTCTATCCATTTAGTGAAGTAGTCCGTGTCAATGAGTAGGAATTTTCGTTTCCCTGTTGCCATGGGGAGAGGGCCCACGATGTCCAGTCCCCATTGGGCAAATGGCCACGGGCTGGTTAGAGGTAACAGATCCTCAGCTGGTGCTCGGATAAGAGGTGAATACCTCTGGCATTTCTCACAAGTTTTGACAAAGGCCTTTGCATCTTCTTGCATGTAAGGCCACCAATACCCCTGGGATATTGCTCGGTGGGCTATAGACCTCCCACCCGTGTGTCCTCCACATGTTCCAACATGGATCTCGTGGAGGAATTTCTGGACTAGGGCTGGGTGCACACACAATAAATATGGGCCAAGAAAAGACTTTCTATAAAGCTTACCTTCTGGAGAGAGCCAGAAGCGTACTGACTTGGTCTTGATCTTGTGAGCTTCCTTCTTATCTTCTGGCAAGGTCCCATCTCGTAGGTATGCCACTATTGGGTCCATCCAGCTCGGCCCAAACTCTGTTTCCATCGCAATTTCCACTGCTCGGCCAATGCTTGGTTCACTCAAATAGTCCACAGCCACCGTGCGATGGTACTCTGTTTTGATTGTTGACCCCAGGCAAGCTAGCGAGTCTGCATGCGCATTCTGGCCCGAGCTAATTTGTTGGATGTGGGCTCTGTTAAATTTGTCAAGCAAATCCTTGGCTGCTTTTGAGTACGCAGCCATCTTCTCGCTTTTCGTAGCATATTCTCCTGAAAGCTGGTTAACAACTAATTGTGAGTCACAAAATACTCTTAACTTATTTACCTTGAGTTCCAGGGCGCTCTTCAGTCCAGCGATCAAGGCTTCATATTCTGTCACATTGTTGGTGGCATTAAACCCCAGCCGTAGTGCTTGCTACAGTACCAACCCTTCTGGAGAGAATGGTACCATTCTTGCTCCAGAACCTTTGTTGCAAGCTGACCCATCAACATAAAGCCTCCATTCCTCTGGATCCAAGTCGGCCATTCTCGTTGGCTGCTCAGGGATAATGCTTTGCTCCTTCTCGTGGAGAGTCGGTGGTGGTGGAGCTACTGTTGGAGTGAACTCAGCTACAAAATCAGCCAAAATTTGTCCTTTGATTGCCGTCCTGGTCTGATAATCAAGGTCAAATTGGCTCAGCTCTAATGACCACCTGGATATTCTGTCGGAAAAATCTGCCTTCCTAAGCAAAGCCCTTAGTGGATATTCAGTAAACACACTAATGGGATGCTGCAAGAAGTAATGTGGCAGCTTTCTTGAAGTAGTGACAAGAGCATATACCAAATTTTCCAATGGTAAATACCGCGTTTCTGCATCCAACAAGGTCTTGCTCACGAAATAGACTGGAACCTGCTCTAACCCCTTCATTCGTAGGAGAACCGAGCTGACTGCGTGCTCGGATACTGCTAGATATAGTATCAACTGCTCCCCCGCTTCTGGAGTAGAGAGCAAGGGTGGTGATGATAAATAAACCTTTAACCCCTAGAAAGCCTGCTCCTGCTCGGCTCCCCATTCATATCATTCTCTCTTCTTCAGAAGTTGAAAGAATGGCCTGCAACGATCTGAGGATTTACTGATAAAACGGTTAAGGGCCGCTGCCATCCCTGTTAGCCTTTGGACCTCCTTCGTGGTCCTTGGGCTTTGAAGGTTCTGCAGAGCCGTGATCTGGTCCAGATTAGCCTCAATCCCTCTCCTAGTCACCAGGTGTCCTAGAAATTTCCCCGAGCTGACCCCAAAGGCGCACTTTGAGGCATTTAGCTTTAACTTGTATTCTTTCAGAATACTGAAAGTTACCTTCAGGTCGGCAAGATAATCAGGCTTCAATTTACTTTTTACCACCATGTCGTCGATATAGACCTCCATGGTCTTGCCGAGCTGATCCTTAAACATCTTGGTAACCAATCTCTGATAGGTTGCTTCGGCATTCCTTAGCCCAAATGGCATGACCTTGTAACAGTAGAGTCCTCTTGGTGAGATGAAGGACGTTTTCTCCTGGTCTGGCTCATACATAGCTATTTAATGATATCCTTGATATGCGTCAAGGAAGCTCATCCTCTCATAGCCTGACGTGGCGTCTACTAGTTGATCAATCCTGGGAAGTGGAAAGCTGTCCTTGGGGCATGCTTTGTTGAGGCTGGTAACGTCCACACAGACTCTCCACTTCCCGTTTTTCTTTTTGACCACAACAGTGTTGGCCAGCCATTCCGGATAGCTCACCTCTCGTATGGCATCCGCTTCGAGTAGCCGATCTACTTCTTCAATCACAGCGTCTGCGTGCTGTGGTGCCGACCTTCTCGCCTTCTGCACAACTGGTTTATGCTGAGGATTCACATTTAAATGGTGGCAGATCACCTCGAGATCTATCCCAGGCATCTCCTGGGGAGTCCATGCAAAAACATCAATGTGTTCATTCAAAAAAGCAATCCAAATCTCTCTCCTCTTGTTCGGCGAGGGTTTCGCCGACCAAAAAATATCTTTCTGGATCGTCTTCTTTAACCTGTATTTTCTTTAACCCCTCACCATCTTCTTGGTGGGGTCACCTCCAACATCCTCCAAGGTCAGCTGATCTGGAACTTCTACCGTTTGGACCAGCTCGGCTTTTGGGGATTTCTGCAAGACCATGTTAAAACACTGGTCTGCTACCTTTTGGTTCCCCCTAATGCACTCTATGCCATTCGCTCCAGGGTACTTGATTTTCTGATGGTAGGTGGAAGGGATGGCTTTCATCTTATGCATCCAGGTTCTCCCTATAATAACGTTATAGGAGGACGGTAGGTCCACCACCAAAAAGTCAGTTTTAAGGACAACTGACCTTGCTCGGACAGGCAGCGTGACCTTTCCCATAGGCCATATTGTCTGAGCGCTGAAACCAACCAGAGGGACCAAACACTTCTACAATGAGCTCGGTGGGAGCTCCATCTTCTTGAAAGTATGGTAGTATATGATCTCCGTACTAGCTCCCTGATCAACAAGAATCTTCTCAACGTCGTACTCCCCTATTCGTAAGGTGATTACCAACGCATCATTATGGGGTACCAATACCCCATCTAGATCGTCATCAGTGAAGTAATGGGAGCCTCCATCACTCCTTCTGCTCTCGGCCTTTTCGTGCCGAGCTGCATAACTTGCTTTACTTGCCCATTGACCCTTTGGATGTGCCTTATCTCATTGTTTGTGTAAGGGGCGACTAATCCATGTATCATATGGATTGTTCCATTTGGACCTTTCTCGTAGTCCATCTCCTCTATCAGCTCGGCGTCTTTCTTATCATTGACCAAAAACTCCTTAAGATGGCCTTCCGCCACTTTCTCGTCCAAGAACCTTTTATACTCCACGCAATCTTCAGTCATGTGTCACCAATCTCTGTGATAGCTGCAGTGCTGGTTGGTAGCTCTTCTCTTTTCTGGATTCCCTGTCATCTTTGGGGGCCTCCTGAACCATGGTTCATTCTTGATCCTGTACAACATCTTGTAGATCGGGACGTTGAAAATTGCCACGATGCTAAAGTACGATTTGAGGTCCGAATCAGCTTTGTCTTTCCTCTGTTGCGTATAATCCTTCCGTCCTGTTGTGTACTCCTTCTTGTACACCCTCGACTCTACCGTTTTCTTTTTCGGAAGCTGAGGTTGTCCAGCCACAATCTTCCCTCCAGCCTGCAGGATGTCATCCTCTACCCGTGCGTGCTCCTGGATTCTCTCCATAAGTTTGGCCACAGTCTTTACTGGATGCATGGTAAGCGATTCTCATAGCTTACTATGCATAGGCAAGCTCGTTTTGAATGTTGCCAAAGCATATTCTTCACTGCAGTTTTCAATCTCGTTGAAAGTTTCCCAATAACATTTGGAATACTGCCGCAGAGTCTCATCGTCCCTCTGTCTCATAGAGGTTAATGCCTCAAAAGTCTTTGGGGCTGCTCGGCTTGTTAGGAACTGAGCAGTAAACTCTTCGGCTAGTTGAGCCCAGTATAGGATTGACCCTTCTGGGAGCTTGTGGTACCAACTCAGGGTCACTTTTCCCAAGCTGGATGGGAACATCTTGCTCATGCATGAACATGGCCTGTTGATAGTGTTGAATGTGGGCCACGGGATCCGTGCTAGTTTCATAAGGGATGAATGCTGAATGCTTCACCCTGCTTGGTGTCTTCTTTGTTCGGATCCAGTGGGCCAGTGGTGACTTCGAGATCTGGCCTAGGGCTTCCTTAGCTGCTTCTCGTGCAGTTTTAGGGCCTCCCTCCGCTCGGCCAGTCTCTCTTCTTCTAGCGTATTGCTAAGGTATGTGCTCATTAGAACCAGATCTCTCATACCTGTCCCTAGCGTGCTTCCTTCTTTCTTTCTTTTCAACGGAAACGCTCCTTTCTCTCCGTTTTCGTGGAGAGGCTGCTCTGTCAGCGGAGACATTGTCACGATGATGACTTTTCTTTCCTTTCTCATACTGCACGGATCTCGTCCGTGAGCGTAGGTCTTTTTCCCTCTCTTGAAGCTGTTTCTTCAGGTCCTGAATCTCTCGCTCTCGTCGAGTGACTTCACGGGCCAGTTCTTCTGCTTCTTGCTCTTTTCTGTCGAGGCTGTCCTCTCTCTCTCTCTCTCGATCCCTCGTGTGTCTATGACCCTCCCTCCTTGGGGGGCTCCTCCTCCGTTCTCGTCGGTTGGAGGCTTCCACAACTTATAAATCAGCCTTGATAATCCATTAACCTCCCAAAAATTCTCTTTTTAAGGCCTAAAACACATGGGTCTTTAGAGAAATCAAGCCTTACATTACACACTACTCCTAAACCAAGCCTAAAATCACTTACTCATCACCAACATCCCAAAAACCATCCTTGATCATCCATCATCAACTCAAAAGCCCCATTTTAAAGTCATTTCCAAGCAAAAAGGTAGAAAAACACTATCACAAGTGTTGTTGAGTTCCCTTGAGGGAAGCCAATAGGTCCAGGATTGTTCGTCATACCAAATTTGGGGGTTTACAATTGGCTTAAACATGTTGAAATGATCAAAAGCTTTTCAAACTAGTTGAGCACTCAAAGCATCACCTTTGAGTGCTCAAACTGGTCCAAGGGCAATTTTGTCCTTTTTATTTTTGATCATTATACTCTGTTTGTATGTATCATCTTCAAAAGGTTCCAGAAGGTATTGTGGATCATAATCAGTTCATTTATCTTCCATTTATCCTATGAATCAAGTTAAAACTATGCTTAAATGATGATTTTGATTCTAAATCAGTGGCAAAGTATGAAGTTTTGAGAAAAAAAACAAGGCCTTTGGGTCACTTTATCACACATCAGAATAAAAAAAAGCAGAAGCTTACATTGTCATCTCTGTCTTTAGTCCATTTTTCACGATTGTTTATTCTAGATTATCTTGTCGTATCATGATTCATTTCATAAGCATACATTGCACAAGCATCCACCGTCACGTAGTTTATGTTTGAATATTTGTTTACTTGTTTCCCATTCCCATCCCCTTTACTTGATCAAAGTTGAATAACAAACATTTCATTAATCCCACAAACACTTAGCAGAGACCAGTCTTCGAACCGGGCGAGGGGGTGCCATAAAACCCTTTCCCTCTCGTAATCAAGCTCCCGAACTTCAGATAATATGGTGAAGACGGACTAGTATTAAAAACCTTATCCTAAATGAGGCACGAGTCATTCGAGTTCGGTTCCTCGGGGACAATCCGCTAAAATCCAGGTGGCAACTCCAAATCGAATTCCTCGGAGGGGTGTCCACACGGGTTTATAGCTGTGACCGAGGAATGTTTCAGACAATAACTCAAATTCGCCACCTGACATAGAGTTTAGATGTGTTGGGTCACCCCCTGAACTATCCAGAGATAATTCAAATGTTTCAAAAAAGAATTTCACTGGTTCGAAGACTCGAATTTTTTAAAAGAGTAACTCAGTTTTGTGGCTTGCAAGGTCAGAAAAGAAAAGGGTTTAATTCACTATTACGAGTGGGGAATGTGTTTAGCACAAAACCCGACATCGACTTTCCAGTACATGCCCTTTCTTAAAAACACGGTTGATAAAAACTTTCCAAACTTATAAAGAAAAGGGAATTTGTTTAATAAGATTTAAGTGCTAATGACTTCATTATAGAGATCATCTTCAAAATAAAAATGACTGAGCCTATTCCAAGGGCTGCCTACATATCTCCAAAACGGGAGAATCAGGTCAAACGTAGTTCGGAATTGTTTGTTTGGAAAAGAAGTTCCTTTGGGGATTGTTTGTTTTCTGAAGTTTTCGAGAAGTTTTCGATAAGTCGACCCGGCCCGACAAAGGGTTGCCGAGAAGTTTTAAAATGTTTGCGAGGCGTTTTTACGTATAAAACTAATGGTGACTAGGGATGAATTTTGGAAAAAGTTAGAAAAATCCGTCCGGAGACGAAAATGTCTGACAGGAGGCTTTGGGACGCTTTCGGAACAATTCTTAGAATGAAAACATTTTCGGAGATTACAAGGATCATTAGGAAAAGAGTTGGAGAAGAAAATAGCTGACGGGAGGCTCTGGGACGCTTTTGGAACAGTTTTGAGAATAAAAACATGTTTAGCTGATTACAAGAATCGTTTGTGAAAAAATTTGAAAAAATCCAGCCGAAGCAAAAAATGCCTCTTAGGAGGCTCTTGGACGCTTTCAGAATAATTTTTTTTATTATAATAAAAGCATATTTAGGAGATTACGAGTATTGTTTTGAAAAAACTTGAAAGGAAATGTTACAATACACATCCCTATTTGGGTTCCTAAAAATATTTCGAATCGATTACTTCTTATGAACCATATTGCTAAAAAGTTACGAGTAGTTAATATAAAAGTTACGAAACACTAAAAAATGTTAGTACAATTGCCACGAGGTGGCACAATATGAATCATACTATGGGTACATAGTACCTTTAATGGGTGTATATTGTAGCTATTGCCCTACTTATGCATTTCCGGAGCTTATTGTAGCCATTTCCTTATTTATGCGTTTCCGGAGCTTAAAACTCATGCATGATTTTTATTTAGATTTGTTTGAGATTAAGTTAAAATTATCCGCTCTGGCCCGGTGTGGGGCCCTGATATTGTAAAAAGGTGCCTGGAGGTATTTTTAGGTACGGAATATGCTCGTTAACTTAAAGTGAGTTTGCAAATGGTGGCTAGCTCATACGATAAAGCTCTTGAATGTCCCACACTGCATCCCTGGATAGAGTCCCATTCCCCCCTCCTCCTGTAATAGATTAAGAATGATGAATGACAAAAAAAAAAAAAAACAAAAACTTAAAGTGAGTTTTCGAGGTGGAAAAAAGTTGACCGGGCCATAAGAGACTGCCTTCATATTGTTGGGACGAGGGGGAATCAGGTCGGAAGTAGTTCGGGCCACAGTTTGTGTTAAAAAAGGATTGCCGTCAGCCATTGAAAAATTCCCAGGAAAGAATGAAGGGGTCACAATGGTCCCACATAAAACCCATCTTCCTTGAACACCTAGTGTTGTTTTGGACGGAATTTTCAATGCCTCACAGGAACCAAGTTTGAAGTTTTGAAAAAGTCATGTTTTTGGAGGATGTTTACAAGTTTAATTGAAAAAGAGTTCAACGTGATCCGGTCCGAGCACGGGACACCAAGTCCATTTTGCGGTAAAGCCGTCAAGTTCCGTCCGGACAATTGCAAGTTTATCGTGATGTTTCATTTGCAAACATAACTTCGTAATACAAACCATGCCCAAGTGATGAGATCGCAAGAGTGATTTTTTTTTCTAGAAACGGTGAAATATATGTCATACTTGAGAAATTGTCCTTGGTGGCCGAAGGTGGCCAGAGTTGGGAGATGTAACGGGTAAGGGTATGGAATTGGAATACCATGAGAAGGTGTGGGGATTAAGCAGATTAAGTTTGTCAGCAAGTCTAGTAAACCAATTCTTGGTTGACAAACTTAAAAGAAGCAATTTGGTTGACAAAACTTACTATTCTTGCCCCACTAAAACTATATGTTGATATGCACAAGTGAAATGAAAGTTCATTCTTATTCATCAAATTTTCAAGCATGTTCAGACAGTGAATATCTGACCCACGTTCAAGAGGCTTTCATGAGGGAGATTGAAGATCACACTGTTCTCCCTGCATATTTTCCTTAGAAACGCATATATATAATCAATAGCCACTCTCTTATAGATCTTGGACTCTCTCCTTGCTCTTACCACTGTATTGCCAAGTATGTGCACCACCCCAGCATCCCTACACTTGGTCAAGAACTCGAACTCATCCACCTCCGTTTGGTTACTTACCCGGTCCGACGACAGGACAGTACTGTGATTCGGAGAAATTACCTGAACTATCGAATCCACTGACGAAACTGTGGGGTCCGCCGAGTTGACATTATTATCCCTTGGCATCAAGCCTCTCGACTGCTCGGTTGTTTGGTGGCCCCCACACAAGCTGTACTCGTCCGAGTCTGAGCACCCTTCCATCATCGACTCGAGCCGGACATACATAAAGAGATTGTTGAATAGCTTCTTCTCAAACTCGTCATCTTTCTTGTGGAGGTCCTTATAACCGTATCTAGCAACGCACCGGAACATGTGGAAACTTTTAGGCCCGATCCTTTTCACGAGGAATCGCTCCTCTTCTGGAACCGTGTACACTGGAAGGTACTTCACGCACACGAATACAACAACGGAGTGGATGGCTGGGAGGTTTGTGATGAAGTGGGAGAAGATGTGCGGGACACCACTTGCAAGCTCGGTGTAGACGAGCCCGACACCGGGTACACGGACCAGGCCCAGACTGGGGCCCAGCCCGAGGATCCATGCCATAGAGACCTTGCTGTGCATCTCAAATTCATAGCGCTTGACGGTGCCGTAGTGCCAGACATACATGATGATGAGGCAAGTGCCGGCAATCACGAGCGGGACCCACCCGCCCTGGTTGATCTTGAAGAGTACAGCGGAGAAATAGGTGCTCTCAACCAGGAGAGAGAAGGTGGTGAAGATGAGGACGACGATCCAGTGGCAGTGCCATACCAGCAACATGACTAGAGTCATAAGCAGTGTAGTTGCAAGCATCACAATCACGACGGCTGTACCTGTTGTCTCATACGATAAAACGGGTGGTTAGTGCAACTTTGTTTTGGTAAGAGTAAAAAAATAAAGCTTTTGATACACATCTTGGACACTTTCAACCTATGCAAGGGAACGCTATAAATAGGAAAGGCGAGCTACACTCATATACTGCCTGCCAGTTCACTCATATGCTGCTGCCATTTCTAGTTTAGCACAAAAGTGCACTGAAAACCGAACTTAGGCGTACAAAGGGCATTTCACGACAGGAATGAAATGATAGAAGAGTAAGGAAGTATGCCAGTCACATATATCATTTGGAAAAAAACAACAGAATGCATTATGAGATTCTAGCATTTCAGATTTGGAATCTAGTCCACAAATAAGAAAAAAAAACCTATATCCTCCTCTATCTATACTAATCTAATGAATATATTCAAGAACCCCCTTAACATGAAAAGAATATATTCAAGAAGCACTGACAAGAAAATTGGACTCTTACAACATAGACCCTGATAGAAAACTATCCCAATCAATGGGTCAGCAATATGAATCCATTTCTGGCATTGAGCTCTGTTGAGGGCACCGTGTTACGTGATATCCAAGAAACCTAGGTATTTTCAAATCACATCATCTAAAGTGCTTTGGTTTAACCCTTCCCTTAGTGCTACCATTTGTCTAACATTATCACTCCTAACTACTGCATCGACTGATCTATAATAGACATGTCCAAACCATCGTAATCCGTTCTTTCACATCTTATAACCTAAAAGATGAAAACTCGTTCGCTAACATAACAAACTAAAAAGAAAAGAAACTCGCAAATTCTCTAATCTCATCAACAACCTATTGAAAGTTAGCCTAAAACTCAATTATGAAATGCAAACTTCAAGAATGCTGGATGTGGACGGAAACAGGACACACAGGCCTGTGCCATGTTCCTAACGCTTCCAATAAAAATAAAAATAATACCAACGTGTTTAGTATACAGTAGCTATCCCCCTGTCTAGGTGATCAGCTTTTTCATTTATTAACCTCATAGTTATCTATTCATCAATTTCTAATCTAATTCCTGTGATGCTGCATCGTCCTTTTTTTTTTTTGTGTAATGGTTGGTCAAGTTGGGGAAGAGACTTAACAATTATTGATAATGGTATTCATACACAAACAACTATGCATCTACAGCTCTAACAATCTTTAAAATCTTTTGCATATAACTCAAGAAAAGGTAGCAGTATTTCTGTTGTGTTTTTTTGGCGATTTCTGTTTGTTTCTTGAAACTTGGATAACGTAGAGGGAACAATATTGAACACAAAACAAGCTCATATGTCTGAGTATAGGGTTCTTTGTCATCTCATTGAATGAATGGGTCTATAATACTTTGGACTTGAAAGCAATTGATGGAGGGACATCAAATTCGAAAGGAAAATATAGGACTACAATGGAAAACGAAAAAGATAGAACTTAAGGATTTTCCGTTGTCGGATTAATCAGCTCACAAATTATCAATTTATCAGCCAAACACAACCTTCTGACATAGGCTACCTTTCACTTAATCTTTCATATTCTCTGGCCATAGGGCATCAGTAAAGCATTCATTACCAGTTGTCAAGTATGGAATCCATAAAAAAATTCTGATAACAATAATAATAACATAAGCAACAAGTTATATATAAGCATATTTGTGTTGGAAGATCATTGATCAAAGGCAAGATAAATGGCTAGAGGATAAGGTGAGAGAGAATATATCAGCAAGTCTATTTACATGTATTTTCTCATTGTTCTACGGCAAGGTGGTTAGGACATGTCTATTGTAGATTGACTGATACAATAGTTAGAAGGAATGATATGGTTATGGTAGATGGTAATAATACTAGGGTAGGGTAGAACAAAAATGAGTCAGGTGGTAGTTCGAAAGGACTAGGTTCTTTGAATATCATGGAACAAGATACACTCATCAGAGTTCAATAGAGAAAATGGATTCATGTAGCCGAACACAATGCATTTGGACATAAGGCACGGTTTAGTTTGGCCAAGTAAATGGCTAGGATTAAAGAAGTAAAGACCTATGGTCCACAATGATGGAAACTTAATACTAACGCAAAAAAAGAGTGAAGAACAAAGAGAAGAAGGAAGAAGAGGGAACAAGAGGCAAAAGGTAAAGATAAGAAAAGAAAAAGGAGAAGAGAAAAAGAAGAAATGCATATGCATGTATGCGAGACATACGTGGCGTTGTAATTACAGTCTTCAACAAAATAACTGAGTCCATCACCTAGTACATCATGCCTTGTACTGACGCAAAACCCGCAAAAAACTTACAGAAAATTGGTGTAAAGGCCAAGTTTGGAGCTTTAAATGGTGTTTAGTCCAGCTTAACTTATTTTAATGCTTCTAATACATTGATAGAAAATATTTGAGGGCTCAAGGACAATATTAGACAAAAATACCCTTAATGAGAGTCTTTCCGTGCCTTCTTTATGCAACCATCCCGTCACTTTCCCGTCATGAAAAAGGCGCTCACCGTGGGTCACAGGCGACTTTCCCACTATTGGGTCATTTTCAACTCTCTCTCATTAATTCCGTCACTTTCCCACTGTTGGGTCACTTTCAACTCTCTCTCTCTCTCTCTCTCTCTCATTAATTGCTACTGTTGGGCACAAAATTCCGTCACTTTCCCACTGTTGGGCACAAAATTAATTTATCTCCTTTAATTTTTGGGGTGGGTTCAATTTTAGGGGTTTAGGCTCTTTGAGGTAGGGTATAGTGGGTTTAGGCATTTTGGTTTTAGGCACTTAGGGTGCACTTTCCAATTATAGGGTTTTAGTGGTTTAGGCACTTTCATAGGGTACCCTAGGGTTTAGGCACTTAGGGTGCACTTTCCAATTATAGAATTTTAGTTGTTTAGGCACTTTCATAGGGTACCCTAGTGTTTTAGGCACTTTCATAGGGTACCCTAGGGTTTAGGTTTATGGTGCACTTTCCAATTATAGGATTTTAGTTGTTTAGGCACTTTCATAGGGTATCCTAGTGTTTTAGGCACTTTCATAGGGTACCCTAGGGTTTAGGTTTATGGTGCACTTTCCAATTATAGGGTTTTAGTGGTTTAGGCACTTTCTTAGAGTACCCTAGGGTTTTAAGCACTTTCATAGGGTACCATAGAGTTTAGGTTTAGGCACTTTCATTAGTTTTGGGGGTTTAGGCACTTTCATTAGTTTTGGGGGTTTAGGCACTTTCATTGGCTAGTGAGGGCATTTTTGGAATGTGTAGGTGATTTGTCCTCTTGGCATTAATGAAAAAGTTGATGTCCTTTTTGAAGTAAAGACCCCTTTACTATGTCCTTCCCAAAAACGGACCCAAAAACTTAAGCCTTAGTTTGATTAAAAAAAAATTAAAAAATTATCACCATAATCAACCCTAAAGCCAAGTCTCAGCCTACACCAGAAACAAATACTTAGCCTCCCACAATCACGATTCCATCGTAATCACCACCTTGATACTTATTGTATCACAAGATACAAAATGGATGTCTGCTTTCCTACCGCATGCATATCTTCTCCAATATGAATAGATGGAATGAAGTTACTGAAAACATCTCGCTTAATGAAACAGAAGATACACTCACCATAAGCATTCCCAATTTGGCTTTGATTTTTGAATCCGGCAGTCACGGCAATGCATAGAATCATGAGGATCCAATTAATATCTGGACTATATATCTGCCCAAGGAATTTCTTTGATGTGTGCACAACCTTGACTCGAGGGAAACATCCAAGTGCAAGTGCCTGCTTGATTATTGAAAAGGTAGCAGAGATTGTGGCTTGACTTGCAACGATAGCAGCTAGTGTTGCAACAATGAAAACTGGCCAGTAAATAGAATCTGCAGAATGAAAAGTTATCAAGTTTACAGCATTTTTAAAGATATAGTCCACACAATAAATTTATTATTAAATTGGTTTCGGAGCATTTTGCTACTCATGCCAACTCCAACCAAATTACTCCATTTCTACCTCCATTTTTCAAAAAATGCACTCCAACACTCGAAATATTTCTCCAATTTCACTCCAAAGGTGAATTTATCATTTTTCAAACTTATGTTAAAAATATCGAATATTGGTATCATTTTAGGCATTCAAGAATATCTTTTTCGTGACACACACTTTATGGAAAGAAGATGTTACGTATTATAACTTCAAAGTAGTATTTGCCGTGAAAAAAAATTTATTCTTCAGAATAGAGGATCGAAACTCATCCACCCAATTGGGGCAGGAGAGTTCAGAAGGTGGGTTGGAGCATTCCCATCAGATATAGAGGTTAGGTGCAGATGGTCTTAGTAATGTGACGAAAACTCAATACACTTCACATCATAAGGGCATCAAAAGGTTGGGAGGAAGGGTGGAGGAAGGTTATAACAATACCAATACAAACCTGGAATAGAACGATAGAATGCATCAACTACATGGTCCTGGTTTTTCATGAGGTAAGCAGCTTGTCCAGAATAGGCTAACAGAAGGCAAGGAAACACAACAACTGTGAAAGCAAGTTGAATAGCTGAAACTGGAAAATGGGCTAGGTCAGCGAAAAGTGCCTCCGTCCCTGCAATAGGAAATAAGTAATCATCAGAATCCAAAGCGACTGGTTCAGTAGTGATCTACTAAATCAAGCACAGGCTTTACGAGAAATTAAGGGAGAAAAGCTACCTGTGATACTAAGCATAATCCCCCCAAGGGAGATCCAAGCATCTTTCCCTCCCCTTCTAAAGTACCGATACATGTACACAGGTGAAAAAGCTTTGAGGACACTGTTGTCATATTTCCAAACATTATATATGCCAATACCTCCAATTAAGAGAAACCAAAGCAGCACAATTGGAGCAAAAAGCCACCCTACTTTATCGGTGCCGTAGTGTTGCATGCTAAACACACCAACTAGAATGACAACAGCCACAATCACAACTATATCTGTTGCACAAAACATCATTTAGTTTGAGACCAAAAGAAATCAAGTCAGAAGAGAGAATATGGAAAAAGAAATTTAAGGAAAAGCATTGAAATTTGAGACATAAATAAGGGTAGCATAGTTTCGGCAAGGAAATACCATTACTCACGTTGGGGTGGTCAACCTTGATTCCTCCAGCAGCCGAAAGAACTGTTAAATACACTTCAGTTAACGATCTTATAATGCGAACAAAGGAAAAAGTAAAAGCATGTCACAGTTTCATAGGAATATAGAGGATGATACCTTCTTAGAATATTATTGAAGAGAGTAGATAAGTATAACAAGGATACCTTCAAACATGCCACAAAGAAAATAAACATAAATAAAGGACATTAAAGAGGATGGTCACAGTCAAAATCACTTTTTCTTTTTAAACATTCGGCAGTCCCAATATTTCCCACCAAAAAAGCGAATATCGTCAACAATATCGTCTTTTGTACTTAGCTCAAACTCCTTACTAAACTAACCACTCTGCACCACAACTATACCCGTTCAAGACTTTACCCCGAAACCGTCCGGTGCGTCCACCCTTAGCCACATGTTGTCAAACCTTAAAGGCTTGGCCTTGTCTAATAGGCTCCTTCACCAAAGTAAAGCGAAACAGGAACGTGTTTGGACAACGGTCTGAAAAAAGGAATTCCCACCACCGCAGCAAGGTGATGTTTTCAACCAACGAATACCAAAGACTGGTCAATGTGAGACATAGATAGGGGTTATATAAAAGAGTTGGTGCGTATTATGCATCCTGAAAACCATTCCAAACCGAAGTCAAAGGCATGCTGAAACATAAATTACCAAACCATACAACAAAGAAACACTCGTAACCCAAAATTTTAACGTAGAAACCCTATACGCCAGATAATCTCAGGGATGAAAATGACAGACCACCCAAAACTCATCCCTGCAGCACGAATTCATATGGAAAACACTCCACTCTACAGATGTTAATCCCATTGGCCCATATACTGCTATCTAACTCAGTGAACATATCTCCAATTTTCAATCCCATTGGCCCATATACTGCTATCTAACTCAATGAACATAACCAATTTTCATTTATCGAATGTGCATAAGTTTGGCCCTTTACAAGTCTCACTGTTACAGGACACCATAACAAACTCCCGTTCTGTGCACTCATGCCCTGCAACATTCTACTCAATGTTTTTATCTTCATTTCAAGCTTCAAAGAGCCTCCTTCCTTCCTTGTACATCCGACCAATCCTCAGAGCTCCAATTAAAACAGGATAGAGAACTATAATGTAGCACCCACACCCTGGATTAGCTACCACCTCCTCCACAAATTGTCTCAATCAGACCTAGTAAACCTATGAGAAGTAGTTCAAGGACAAAAATAATTAACTTCACAAAAACTCAGATCAAATTCCACAATTATTTATAGCCATCTTGGCCTATCACCACCATTTTCATTTCTTCAATCCTGGATCAAAATTAGCTCTAAATTACCCTTGTAATGAAGTTTACATGTTAAAAAAACTTAAGGTGTTGTCAAGCAGAAGCTCAAGCAACCATCAAACTAGGGAGCATATTATCATCAAAGGACGTAACCACAGTGAATCATATCACCAGGTCATTCTTTCTTTAACGAATTTCTTGTATTTTGTTGCAATAAAATCAGCTCCAGACTTGCACTCTAAATCTATCCCCCCACCCTAGCTTTCCGTGTTCCTTTCCTCTTTCTTTTGATTTCACTTTCATCTCCTCCTCTTCTTTTCTCTCTCCCTTTAAGGCTGCTAGCAGTAGCCCATAAATACTTATTCACTAACTTAGAACTTTAAGCGTTATTTAGCAAATACACCAACTATTCTATAAACACAAGCTTGTGCAAGCCTAAATACTAGGTCAAGCCTTTAAGCATCTAACCCACTGTTAAATGATAATTCTAATACTTAGATTTAATAGATTGCGCTGATTAGCAATGTATATCCTTATGGCTATATAAACGTAATATATACTGTTCATTGGTTCCAAAACCATAAATTCAGATGAAATTAGCTTCAAATCTGAGTTAAAACATGACATGAATGTTGGACTTTTTAAATAAAGAGATCCACCATCTATTTTTCGCCTGGAGTTGTTCTATCATGTTGTATATACGAGAGAAAAGTAGCAAGACTAATGATGCATGCAAGCCAGAGTTGTCTTGCTTAAGAAAAAGCCTCCATCTGAGGTGTTCAAAATTACCAAACCAACATTCCAACTTGATTGGTGTGAACAAAAAAAGGGACTACTTGAATACCACACTGCATCATTCCACTGTAACATGGAAAATGATTATTCAACCTAGCAGACATTTCTTCCAAGACTAATTTATCACTAGAGATGTGTTAAGGTCCTAAAAAGACGAGACAAAGCTCTCACAATTTTCCCCTCCTTGCCAAACAATTGTCCTTGGAATTTTGCAAAAAGTTGAATAACCCACTTCTGAACAAATAAGTAGATAGTTGATTTTTTTTTTCTTTCTTTTTCAAAGATAAGTTGAAAACTGAAATGATTATCTTCAAAAGTGAACAAATCATCCTTAACATAAATGATTATCCTCGAAAAGTGAACAACCATTCTCTATACTTTTGTGGCAATTCTCTTGTATCGGTACACACATGTCCCCATCAGTAGAAATGTCTTAATTGAAATAAACAGCTACAATCAGAATCAGTATATATATATACACACACAGCATACATGTTCACAAGGAAATAAGACAGCAGAGGGGTAATTAAAAAAGTTCATAAGGTTCAATCATGAAGGAGGATGTATTTCAAATAAAGAAGATGAAACAACCAAGTCATACCTGATATAGCAGGAGTTAGAATTCCGTCCCCAATCAGCATGCAAGTGCCAACAAGGACAAGTATAAGAAGTGAGTTCTTTCTGGATGCATATTTCTCCAACCATCTCTTTGTTTTTGCAGCAAAGGAATGCTCGTGGAATGTTCTGCGGCTATATGTTGTCAGCTCCTCATCCGTCCGGTGTTGGTTGGGGATTATTTTAACTTTTGCATGTCGACAAAGTAGTGAATAAAGGGCAAAAGTTCCACCTGTACAAGGGAAAAATTATTCAAGTGCTACCTCATACATTGCAAACAAGTGGTCAGCTTTATGCTATACCACAATTTATTTATTTATTTTTTCCCAATAGAAAGGAAGAGGTTTTATTGCAAAACTAAGAAACGGGGCCCAAGGCCCTAACATCATCAACCATTGGGCAAAGTCACCCCTCCAGTTAATCGGCCCATTGCCCGATAGGGATTACTATACCACAATTTGAAGCTTGCAACTGACTGAGTGGAGTATTTAGCAATTGCAAATTGAAAGCTAAATGAACACTTCTTCCCATATTCCACACAGTACCTTAAGGGTCCATCTATAATTTTAGATAGCAATGAATTTCAATTTAAGGGATTTGACATTAATTCTGTGACATTAATTTCACGAACAATTCTTGACATAAACAATTGTTCTTGTATACCGAACATTTTCTACAAGAACTCACTCTATATTTCTTCATTTAAGTACTAGACTCTCTCCTCTGTTTTGTGGCGAGTTTGAAACTGAGACATGGGACCCCTATTTACAGTTGACCTTCAAGGGACTCATCCTGCAATCAAAGAAAGCTGAGGGGTTAATCTACCAACTCCCAAAACCCATTTGTCAACTAAAACCAGCCACTGTCCAATGAGGGATCAAGACAACTTGCAAAGCCTCAATTTTGGTAAACCAACACATGGCTCAAATATGGTAATCACAAAACCATCCAACAATTCTCCACCATGGCGATATTTGAACAATCATGGATGCTGGTGGTGGCATAGCGAAGCCAACACATAGCGACTTCAATAATTTCCTTAGGCAAGTCTGAAATGGCAATGGAAGGTGAAGAAAACGTAGACTGCACCAAGTGTTTGAGGCAGACTTCTCTTCTTCAGTCATCAACTACATAGTGCTTCTTCATCTATGAAGGTCAAGGGCCACCTTTATAGCCTTCAGTTTGAAGGCAGAGCTAAGGACTCCCACAAAGGAGAGAAATTTTTTGATCGAAGGTAAGTGAGATAAAAAAAAAAAAAAAATTTGAACAACAGCTCCGGATTGCGTATTTTCCCCCCCTTAATAAACTCTTTCAATATAGTGGAACTCTCCTTCGGCCGTGGATTATCCAAAAAAAAAAAAAGGGCTGTGGAAAAAGGCAATTTGGGGGCCTAACCAAGTAAATTCTATGTGCCTTATTCTCTTTGGTGTGTACATTATCCTATTGAGTGTTTCTGTTGCATGATTTGGGTCCATAAAATCCCAAAAACTTCCAGTAAACTGCATCTAGAAATCTAAGCTTACAGTACACTTATGCATAGAACCATCATATTTATCCATGGAACGCTTTTATGGAACCTTGTAAAAGCTGTTCAAGTTACATAAAAAAAACATATGAAGAAATATGAATTGGCTGTCTTGTCTCAATGTATGAAAATACTTGTAAGACATGCATCCTACTTTTTGACATACATATGCGTCATTACATACAACTTATACACTTGAAGGGTCTTAGGAGAATCTTGAGGAAATCAAAATGGAGGACAAAGTTTAGTTAGGGGAACACAGAGTTACAAATATTAATCCCCTTTTTAATGGTTGAAAAAATTATACCAAGTTTTCTATTAAAACGGCAATATTTATTGTTTGTAATTAGTGCATTCATCTTTGTCATGCACTTATAGTGTGCACGTATTGGACTGCTTACCTTGACCGTCGTCATTCGCCTTGCACACTATAAAAACATATTTGAGCAGCGGTATAAGAGTGAGGGAGTATATAATCAAAGATAGGGCTCCAATGACATCCTCTGGATCACCAATTCCATGAGGAAAAGTGTTGTAGAACACATACAACGGAGATGTGCCCAAATCTCCATAGACCACGCCAAGACTCTGAAATGAAAGTCGAAGAAGCAATAATGCCGAGAATTTCTGCAGGATTCAAAAATAAATTAGCAAAAGAAGTGGTTTAGCTTCATCAACTACAATATAATTTCGTCTCCTAGTTACTCTGATTCTATGTTTGATCCGTTGTCTTATTTTTAATGCAATATGATAACTAAGGATCAAATACCCGTAATCTTCTCTGTACGATAATCCCATTTTAATGTGGCTTAATTCAGGAATCTTATAAAATATATTATTTTAGGCAATTTATGAGTGCCAAACATTCCCAAAACTTACAGAATGAGCCTGGAACAAAACAGGCTCATTAATATGATCACGGGGAAGGTTGGCCAAAGGGACAGAGCTATGGCTAATGTTGGGGGCGCCATGGTACCCCAGCTTTCATATTACTCCTGGGATAACCTGTACTTATATATCTTGCAATAGAATCCCAACTACATTTACGCAATTGGCACCCCTTCATTTATAGAACTCGTCTCAAGACCTTAACCCAATAGACCCCTCCATTTATAGAACTCGTCTCAAGACCTTAACCCAATAAACGTTCATTTAGTTTTATACTGGTTCATGGGCCGTATTTCATTTCATTAGTAGTCCAACTCAATAGGATAACGAGATCTACCAGTATTAGGACATTAATTTGTCCACCCTCACAATAGGCCTCAAATAAAAGTATATAAAGTACAAACTATGATGAGACCAAATATAGATAGGTTGAGTTGAACTGTAGTAGCAACAATACATTCGCCATTTTTTCATATTTCTTGGGATTGAATGGAATTCATATGCACATGTAGTTCTAAAATTCTAATAAACTTCTTATCATGATATGATTTTCAAAACAAGCATGGAAACTTTTTAAAATACAAAAGTTGTTCTAAGACGTGGAAATTTCAGGCGAATCCTGACACCCCCGAAAGCAAAATCCTGGCTACCCGCAATTCCGTCCCCTATTCCAATCCATTCCTAAGGTACGAATAATTGGGACCCAAAGTAACAAATCCAAATCCCTCAAGATTCCTACCATCAACACTTAGGCTAAAACTAGTAACCACAAATAGCATACGTTGAAACTCCTCTAAAACATCAGTGCTGCAAGATAATATTAGTACCATGTATGTACTTAAACCATTTTTTCAGTTAAGGACACACTAAACGACAAAGCCAATGGTGCAATGACACACAGTAGAGTAGACCATGAACCATACTTCAAGTGAAACGAAAAAGTTAGTAAGAAATAGAAAACTTTGACTAGGAAAAAAAAAAAAAAAAAAAAAAAAAAAAAAAAAAAATATATATATATATATATATAGAGAGAGAGAGAGAGAGAGAGAGAGAGAGACCTTTTGTCTGTACATATTCTTGAGTCGTCCTGCCTCTTCATCCATGGACGGGTCAAGCTTCTGTTCCAAAACCCACATGCTCCCTCTATTTTCTGTTTCATCATCTTCAGTTTCCACTCTACTAGCCATTCAAACCTCCAAATTGATTCCACCCAATTTCACCACCCGCTCTCCCAGAAATCCTAAACCAAAGATTATTTCCACAACCAAATTCTCCCGTCAAACTAAAGCATAATCTAAACCTTTCAAGGAAGAAATCTAAATATTCCACAAAATCATAAAATAGAAAAAAGAATTTGCAGTTTACAGGCCCCCGCAATTATGATACAAGGACGAAAAATCAACAAAACCTCATCATCACTTATATATCTAGACAACCCAGATGGAGATTGTGATAATTCACAAGTGGGGTCAGCTGAAGTACCCAATCAATCTAAACCACATAACCCCATGTGATGAAAGACCCACAGGGTTTGATGACTCAGAGTCGGCTGAAATTGAACAACCCGGTGAAACCGAATAACCAAGACAAAATTGGCGCATAGCTGAGAGAGAAAAACGAAGGCCGCAATGTGCTGTTTTCTGTTTTATTGAACTTGATGATGATAAGAGCAATTCCACCCCAACTGCCAAATCCTATCAAATCACATGAACAATGTGCGGTTCTCTGTTCTAGCGCACCAAGGTAAAATTTTCGGCTTTTAGAGCAAGTGCAGCAGTGTAGTAGAAAACAAGGTAAAATAGAGAGAGAAAAAACTAATATTTTATTTTACCTAGGAAATCCCTCTAGCAGCTTAGGTGTTTTTTTCTCCATTTTAGCTAAGATATTGTTTTTTTATTCCTCCCATGTGGCCCAAACCGAGAGAAAAGGAGGAGAGAGACAATAAAAATGAATAGAATAATGTTTAGGGATGAACAGTACTTAGGTGTATTTGGCTAAGTACTGTAGCAATTTTAGGAATAGCCAAGCTAATAGCTAATCTGTTGGAGCTTTAATTTTGGGTTCCACTTAGCCATTTTACCAAAAAATGGCATATACCTAATCTGTTGGGATGCTCTTAATATGCTTGAGAAGCGAGGTAGAGTTATTGTATGCCCGTATTTTGGGATCAAGTCTCACTCTCGAGCTTTTTATGAAACTACTACTGTTTTTGAAACAATTTATAAATCTAGCGTTATTTTCAAACTATTTATAAAAATACCGTTGTTTTGTACTTTTCATTTTGAACCTGAGATCTTTAATGACTTCTCAGTCTTAACCTTAGAAGTCTCCTAAAATTTCATCCGACGTATCCTCATCCAGCGTGGATGTTTGGCCAGCGTGTCCATTCATACTTCTCATGTCTAAAATGAGAAGTCGGTTTTATTTGAGTTTTGCACCTGAGAAATATACGAAATTTCTGGTGTACTAATTGAGAACATACTTCTCATATTGGACCTGAGAAGTATTTTAAACAACTCATATTGAACCTGAGAAGTACTTTTAACTCTCATTTTTCCTCTTCTCCAACCAAAACAGTTGTCATTCTCAACTAGCGTTCTGAGGAAGACTGAAGCAGAGAAGAACGAGGAGCTTCTTCCTCACTGATCTTGCTCCTCTTTTTTCCACCAAGATACGCATGCACTTCATCTCTCTCTCTCTCTCTGAAAAGGCAGTAGTATTACTTAAAAAGGGTAGTTAGGGTGGTGGTTAATTTAGCCCATAGATACACCCCAAACTCTAAATAAGTCGATTGAAGTTTGTAAAAATGAGAGTTAAAAAGACTTCTTAGGTCCAAAACAAGAAGTATTTGGAAAATACGTCAAATATGTTTAGCAGGTAGTTAATTAAATTTCTCAGGTCCAACATGAGATCTTTAATTGAACTTCTCAGGTCCAACATGAGATGTATAAATTAACTTCTCAGGTCCAAAATGGGTTGTTTAAATTACTTCTCAGATATACAAATTAAACCGACTTCTCATTTTAGAAATGGGAAGTATGTTTGGTATAAGTATATAGGAAGTATGTATGTTCGCAGTTAGAAACTAAAATATAACCGACTTCTCATTTTGGACATGAGAAGTATGTATGGACTCGCTGGCCAAACATCCACGCTGGACAGGGACACGTCGGATGAAATCTCAGGATACTTCTAAGGTTGAGACTGAGAAGTCATTAAAGATCTCAAGTTGAAAATGAGAAGTACAAAACAACGGTATTTTTATAAATAGTTTGAAAACAACGGTAGATTCCTAAATTGTTTCAAAAACAGCGGTAGTTTCATAAAAAGCTCTCTCATTCCCTCTCTTCATGTAATATATTAGGAATGACGAATGACAATATATATATATATATATATAGGGTCAGAATCCAGTCCACACCTTACGTCCAAACCTTCATTTCCTGGCCAAATGCCCGGGATCCGAATTTTCCAATGTATTTAGAAGGTGCTTTTAAGGGTTCACGCGAGAAATCAGCAAAAAAAAAAAAAAAAAGACTGGAAAGGGGCTTGATCCGAGCAGTTTTTCATAAAAAAATTCGGATCATGAAAATTTGATCGGGAAAAGAAGGTTTGGACGTAAGGTGTGGACTGGATCCTGGTCGTATATATATATATACAATCCGGATCAGGTCAGGACGCCCTGATATAGCATATATCCGAACTTTTCGTTTCAACCGTTGGATCTCATCAACGACTCTGATAAAAGAGGAGAGTTCGCGGGTCAAAAAGGTACCGGGTCCGGGTAATTTTACCTTGCGGGTCATAGGAGCCATTCCAGATCTCCTCCTTTCATTTCATGCTAAAACGAAGAGAGAGAGAGAGAGAGAGAGAGAGAGAGGCGATTCGCGAACAAGGAGTAAGACGAAATCGATGGAAGGGAAGAACAAATCGAAGGAGGAGAAGACGAAATCGACATCCCCAAGGTCTCTCTCTCTCTTTCTCATTTTTTGTTCGAATCAGTTACGGTTTTTTTTGCAAAACCCTAGTTTTTTGTGTGATTTTTTTGCCATATTTTGTGTGATTTGGAACTCTCTCTTGAAACTAGGGATCTGTTTGTGTGTTGATTTTGTGGAAGAAAGATGAAACTCTCTCTCTGTTTCGATTTGGATGGGTTATGGTTCAGTTTGAAATTAAAAATTAGGGGCTTTTTCCCCAGACAATTTGGCTTCTTAATCAAGGGTTCAGTTTACACTCCTCAAGTTATTTGTTTCATATCATGCGTCCACTTGATTTTCGGCTAAAAAGAGAATGAGAGACAAGGAGTATGAACATGAACTTATGTGATATTGTTTGGGAACTATAACAAGGGGTGGGATTCTGTTTGTGTATTTGGCTTGATCATGGTTTAGGGATCCCCAATATTTAGTAGTATGTGAAAGAGGGATTCGCTGATAAATTGGTGCTGATCTTAGTATGAATGGCATTGTTTGATTATTGGATCAAGGGTTATAATATGGGGATTATTGGAACAATTGTTCATTTTATTTTCTCAATCTGTTCAATTTGCTTTGTTTCTTGTACTAAGTTGAAAGCTAAACAACTTTTGGAACTAAAATTGCAGGTGGGCTCAAATTGCAGCACAATTTCCAGGAAGAACATGAGATAAAGAACTTTTGGTACTCATTTTTTAAGAAGAAACTAATGAAACAGGAGATTGACCCGAAGACCCACAAGCCGATAGCCGACGCAGAAGAGAGAAATGCAAATGTTTCGTTTCAATGGCCTGCATTGTTTCTGCCTTCAAGTATATAGTGGTGTTTTGGTTTGGATGCCAATATTTTGGTTTGAATGGCCTAGCATTTTGGGTTTAGTCCTACTTCTAATACAAGTTATTTTGGTTCTCGTAGGACGTATTGGTGTTCTCGTAGCACGTTTGTAAGACACTATGGACACTTCCCTTATTTTGGGTTTAGTCCTACTTTTAATACAAGTTATTCAAGCAAGTTAAATCATTTGTGGTTCTAAATCATTATATTTTTCTTTGTGAACTATCACTCTTTCAAAGTGGTTAGATGATTGGCTTGCTTTTTATATGTAAAAGACCTTGGTTGAATGTTAAATCATTTGTGGTTCTGATTCAGGACTAGAATTCTTATGATTATGATTGACGGGGAGTATTTAGCTTTGATTAGTCCGGACTCCGTACATCAATAATAAACAGGTCTTTCCTGCTACGTACATTGGCCTATTCTTTCTTTACATTTTTTTGGCCAGATATCGTATAAAAGAAGTCTAGTACAACCACAATCGTGGTGGAGCTTAAGCTTCGCTGTCGCTTTTTTGCTGCAACTGTGTAAACAGTTATGTAAAATCTCCACAAACAGGTTACAAATGGTAGTCTTGCTTCAAAACAACTACTAAATAGAAAAACAAAAGATTACATCATATAAGTTGCATCATATAAGATACATCAAATCTTGGACATGCAACTGGCTCCGAAATTCATAGAATGAGATGAAGTCTTTTTCTCTAGTAGCTTACATCATATAAGTTACAAATAAAGATTACATACTGAAATTTTCACGAGAAAAAATAATGAAAATTAAGAAACTCCATATGCTTGGGAGAATTAGGTAGCCGTGACAGGCAGGCAGCAGTCTTATAGCTCCTCTTTGTTTTGACCTGAATCTTCTCCTCCCCTTCCAATCCCACCTCCTCTTTATTTCTGTGATTTCTTTAACTAAATCCATGATAACCGGTTAACCCCCATCAAATGTTGCAAGTAAATGGCTTCTGGCACGTTACTGAAAAACGAAAAACATTCACAATAAGTTGTACTCTTCAGATCAATTTCAAATTCAAAATTTGAAGCCTAGTATTCAATCCTTCCCCTACCACACATATATGATATATATGCAAATCGCTCAAAAAATCCTAGCATCCTATGTCCAAGGCTGTTCATACTTCATAAGTTACAGAAAATACCATCATAGAAACAATTGTAATGAGGAAACTGATTACAGAAATACCATCAGAACATATATACATTCTCAGAACATTATTTCAACCAATTCTGCAGCCAATAAATTCCAAAAAATTTGAAATTTGAAACCTTTATACGGAATCAAATAAGAGATTATGCCATTATCATATTCATGCAGATAATGCAAATTTTAAATGATGCATAAGAAAAACAGTGAGGAGACTATGTAGATTTCCAATCCTGTCAATAATGTTATTCCTTTTCAGAGAGCCCTATTTTCAGATAGCCCTCTCACTTTTAAAAGAACACCTATACAAATGGCTTGGACAGAGAACAAACTGACTTAACAAGACATAATTCTACAACCGAATTGGTGACAGGTTCCACCCAAAGAGCACCTGCAGCAACAAGTGCAGGTTTCACCATTGGATATGCTATACACTTACGACCTTAAAGATACCCTGCACCTGCTAATATTAGTAGCCCATGAGTATACAAAATACAATATACCAAGCTAAATCGGATAAAATACAAATCTGAAAAAACTAAACTGTAGATTGAGTATAAAAATATACAATATACCATACAGAACGAGATTTCAAAACAAAACATGGAGTTTTGTTCGATTTCGATCTAGAAAAAGCTTTTCGAAACCCTAGTATAGTTCGAGTTTGAAACCCTAGACCTGTTCGAACCAGAAAAACCCTAGATCTGTTCGAACTAGAAAAACAAATAACTTGAGGAGTGTAAACTGAACCCTTGATTAAGAACCCAAATTGTTTGGGGAAAAAACCCCTAATTTTTAATTTCGAACTGAACCCTAACCCATCCAAATAGAGAGAGAGAGAGAGAGAGAGAGAGAGAGAGAGAGAGAGAGAGAGAGAGAGAGAGAGAGAGAGAGTTTCGTCTTTCTTCCACAAAATCAACACACAAACAGAACCCTAGTTTCAAGAGAGAGTTCCAAATCGCACAAAAAATGGCAAAAAAATCACACAAAAAACTAGGGTTTTGCACAAAAATCGTAACTGATTCGAAGAAAAAATGAGAGAGAGAGAGAGAGAGAGAGAGAGAGAGAGAGAGAGAGAGAGAGAGAGAGAGAGAGAGAGAGAGAGAGTTCGCGAATCGCTTCTCTCTCTCTCTCTTCGTTTGAAAGTAGCGTGAAATGAAAGGAGGAGATCCGGAATGGCTCCTATGACCCGCGAGATAAAATTACCCGGACCCGGTACCTTTTTGACCCGCGAACTCTCCTCTTTAATCAGAGATCAAGGCGTCCTGACCTGATCCGGATTGTATATATATATATGTTCGAGAAAATTAATTTTTGGCAACTTGACCTTTAGGTAATAGAAAATAAATTGGCTTCTAACAACTTATCAGTGTCTGTCAACACTTTTATGGAAAATCGGCTTTTAGCGGTTGTTTCTGTAAGGACTCGTGTTTTTAAATAATTTTCCGGAAATAATATTGGGGAAGTGTGAGGAAATGTAAATAGTGTGATTTGGGGTCAATATGAGTTGGTGATTGCATTTGGGGTGTCTTTGGAACACATTGGAATGTTAGGGGTGCTAATGCAATTAGTGGTGTGTATATATATATGTGTGTGGCTGATTTTTGAGCCTAAATATCACTCTCTTCTTCTCCCAAAAATCAGCCCCTCCTCCTCTCTCCTCCATTTTTGCTCCTTTGAGCTCAAATTACTCCCTCCTCATCAAACCTCTTCACAAATTGACCAAAGAGTCATCATCTACGCGTGTTTGGGAGCTCGGAGTACCATCTTTTCGCTCCGGGAGGACCAAATTCGGGATTGCTCAAATTGGGGATCTACAAATTCGTTTTTGGGTTGACTTGGAGCAACTCCTTGAGGTAGGGAACAACCTTCTACCTCCTCTAAGTGTATATTTGTTGAATGATTGCATTGTTGGTGTTCTTGTTCTCAATTTCTTGTTAAACTTGTTATCACCATGGAAATGAGCTTGATTTTTGATTGAGTTTGGGTTTTGTGTATTTGGTTGGTAAATCCTTCAATTAGTTGTTGATATATCCCTCTCCTATGAGTAGATGTTGTTTGGAACCTCCATTTTTGGCTTGGGTTGAAATCCCCTCCATTTTGGAAAAATCTGAAAATCTGAAAATTTTGCTCGAGATGGCCTTTGTATCGATACCCCTTTCATGGGTATCGATACCAGAATTTCTGTAAAAATTTTAGTGACCTGGTATCGATACAGCTTTTCTTGTGTATCGATACCAGACTGCTAAGACAGATTTTTACCCAACTTCGCGGACACGCCCCGGCTTCATCCGAACTCCGTTTGAGGTGATTCTTGAACCGTTGGAAAGCTCTTTGAGTCTACTTTCAAACCCAATTGGTCTCATATTTATAGCCTTTGTATTTTGAGAGAAATGTACTTTCTCCTATCAAGGTGTCGGGTTTTCTCGAGGTTCATAACTCCATTTTCATGTTTCTTTGCGCCGGGCCTTCATTGGTCTTCCCTAAGTTTCTCAAATCGACTTCTAAGCATTGGTAGCCTATCATGAGATGAATGATGCTTGTCTTGACCTCTCATGTTCTTGGACACATATTAGCATTGCCACAACCGACACACTACAAATTTTTGACCTAAATGAATTACATGGATGTTTTTGGACACTTGATTGGTTAATAAACTTTTGAAAATGATAATTTGTTTATTCTAGGGCCACCATTTGGTGCGTCCCTGGCCATGGGTGTTCGGAGCCCACGAAATCCGGCAGGGGTGTTCGGAGCCCACGAAATCCGGCAGGGGTGTGCGGAGCCCACGAAATCCGGCAGGGGTGTTCGGAGCCCACGAAATCCGGCAGAGGGATTCATTCCCTATTTAAATAAGTGGTTATTTGTGAAGAGATGAAAAATGACATGTTTTATGAAAATGACCATGTTTTGAAAGGATTGAACCTACGACATGAAATGTAACGTTTATGAGAAAATCTATGGACACTTGGGTTTGATTCGAACTTTGGGGCATCTATTGGATATTCTCTCATCAAGTCGACATAGTTTGGTCTATTTTAGCTTATTCATTCATGTGTATCCCATCTCCATGTGCATGTTTCATCTTTTATACCCTTAGCGTTGGTAGAAAAGTTTCCTACTGGGCTAGTGAGCTCAACCTATCATTTTTCAGGTACTCGGCAAGGCACGTGATTGGAATGCTTGGCATGTGGATGCATATCATGAAGCTCATTTGACATGAAGTTATTTTATCCTCTCTATCGTTAATATATTTTGGGAGATGATACTGTAACTTTGATTCCTTAAATCTTTTGACAAAACTTGGTTATGTAACAACTCTTAACTATTAATTACTTATGCATGGGTACGGGTACTTCTTGTAGAAACCCGATGTACTTTGACTTTGACTTTTCAACGGTGGAATGTATGACTTTTGGTTTATCCTACGTGGATTTTATTGGTATTTGGTTTATTAAATTTGAGGGCGTGACAGTTTCTAAAATCGGAAACTCAACCTAAAGCAAATATTTGGCATAAAATTAGGGTGTGCAAAATGATCGTTAAACTGTGATGTCAGTCCAAACCAATCCAATTTCAATGGTTTTGTTTGGTTTGGTCTGTAAATTTATGTTAACGGTTTTAGTTTCAAACTCATTCGATCTGATCGAATCCAATCCGAACCGAACTGTATATTAGATGTATGTAGAATTTGTTTAGATACATTGAGTGTAATTATTTCTACAGTCACAGAATTTTGTAATCTGATACTTCATCCCACTACTCTATTCTTTCACTTGTGATATTAATTCCCCAAACTTCTACATATACTAATCTATACCTATAATTTCAATACATTAAAACATACCGATTGTACTTAGTCAAATGATTTTCTAATCCTTTTGCTTGGTAATTAATTTCCTAATCTAATACTCTATTTCATGGTCCTATTCCTTCACCAATAACTGGTATTCTAGTATTATTTAGTTGATTGAAGTTAGCGAGCTTTGGTAAATTTAATAGAACTAGTTTTAGTATAGGTTTTAGTTTAACTTATTTGTGCAAACTAAACCAAATCAAACTAAACCGAGCCTTATGTCCCAATCAATTGGGATGGCTACAAAAACATTTTTTTCTATTATGATTCTTGTCATAAAGATCTGACAGGGCTTTAACTTGCTCACATACCTAACGCACAACCCTCATCCTTTATTCAGGCTTGGGACCGGCTGCAAAAAAGACAAGGTTTTAAGCACGTCGGCAGAGTTATTGATGCAATTTTAAGTACTTAAAATAATTTATGAAGATGATATCTCAATTTCAAGCGAACCGTGGTTCAGAACTGAAACCAACCGTATTTTAATGGTTTGGATTGGTTTGGTTCTCTGACTTTTACGGGTTGGTTTGGTTTGGTTCTCAAAAGTGATAATCCGAGGGTAGTAGTTTGGTTCTTGGTTTACTAAAAAACGGACCAATCCGATCTATAAAAATGACAATCCTCGTTCTCCTGCGCCAAGCTCAGTGCCAAATATTAACCTCATTTTTGGGGCAAAATTTGCCATCTAATTCGGCAATGGTTAAATTTTCCAAATACTTCAAACCATCTAATTTCAATGGAAAAAAGAGAGAGTTTAATGTAATGACCTAGATTTGAAATTGTGCTTGAATGACATCAAATCGTAAAAAAATTTGCTATTTTTTAGCTTTTTGACAAAATAATGTCAAACAGCTAACAAAATGACATATTTTTTGAGCGGCGCTAAAAAATGACATTGATAATGCCATTGACACCAACGGGTAATGGGCTTTGAAGTTTGAACGAAGGTCCTTCCAAAGTACTAATGGGCAAAAAGGAGGTGTATCTTTCTAATGGAAATATTTCCAAATGATGCGCCAAGATGGTTTTTGGACATTGACGGCCCACAAAATACTATGTATTATCTCATTAAAAAGTAGAGCTATTGACCGGCCGCTCCACATTTTACACCTGGTGCACCGCGCGCTCCAAATCATTTTGGAAAAAGCACCAACAACTCCAGTACTCACCCATGTGCGCAGGAACACTCCTTGACCAGCACTACTCGTTGACAAAACGTGGGCTATTCCATCTCTCTCTCTCTCTACCCACCTCACCTAAATTTCAGGGTACCCTATAAAAGTGCCTAAACCTAAAACCTAGGATATCCTATGAAAGTGCCTAAAATCCTAGGGTACCCTATGAAAGTGCCTAAACTACTAAAAACCCTATAATAGGAAAGTGCACCCTAAACCTAAACCCTAGGGTACCCTATGAAAGTACCTAAACCTAAACCTAGGGTACCCTATGAAAGTGCCTAAAATCCTAGGGTACCCTATGAAAGTTCCTAAACCACTAAAAATCCTATAATAGGAAAGTGCACCCTAAGTGCCTAAGCCCCAAAAAAGAGTGATTGACCTTAATGGAGTTAGTGGTAATTAAAAAGAATGATTGGAGTTAGTGGTAATAAATATTTATTTTTTGTACCGGCCCGTAATAAAACCTAAAAAGTACGAAGTAGTACATATATCAACATGTTTCTCTCAAAATATAACACAAAAAGTAACTTATTTTATAAAAAAGAGTTGATTTTCTAATGTTTTTCCTCAAAAATCATGTTTTGCACTGTGAAAGTAGCTTTACTTTACTAGTGATAAAACTTATCACGATGTATGTCTACATTAACCAAAATGTCATCGGAACAGCCCCTTCTGTTAAAAAATAAAATAAAATAAAACGGAACAGCCCTTTACACACAACTAGGATGAGTTAATTTGTTTATTAGGGGCGGTTTTGGAATTCTTACTCACACAATTTTATAGCTTTACAACACAATTTGTCCAATTTTAAAATATTAGGCGGTAGAGAACATAAACTTTGGAGTAAAAATGTGATTTTACTTTGAATTTTTAACTTTTTCTAATGATTTAGTAAAATAATTATGTGAAAAAATATTGTTTACTTTCACGAATATATTGTTTACTTTCACGAATATTATACAAAAATATAACAATAACCTATGTTTTTTGTTGAAAAACAAAAAACAAGAATTTATGGATTGAAAAACAATATTAACTTACCATTGAAAAACAAGAATTTATGGATTATTCGAATTTTTCACCTAGAATACGTACTCGTTTTCAGACGAAACCCAGTTTTGTTATAATGCATCTTCGGTTTCAGAGGAAACACCATTAAAAATTCTAGAAGTGTTTGTGTTATTTTGTATCGTTGTAGAAAGTGAGAGGAGAAATAACTTTTATGTGAAATTAAAGTTCGGTCTTTTTTTTCCCACCTCTACGAGTATTGGTTCTAAATATTTTTCTTGTTCAAAGGTTTAATTCTTTAACTGTCTTAGATGTCCAGTCTAGAGTTCTAACTGCATATTGGAGAGAGTGTCTCTCTCAAGTAGAAATTATCAATGGAAAAACACAAGCTTTAATGTGAACGCACAGAAAGAGGGAATAATTAAGTTACTTTTCATTGCTGGAAGGAAAGCGCAAATTACAAACCTTCTCTCGCGATGATTTCAAATCAATAATACCAAACATAGGACTTGAACTACATGACAGAAGCTCTCTACCTAAATACTACGATACGAGCCCATCTAATAAACAAATAAAAAAAGCTCTTTCCCTCGACTAATTCTGAGAGACCAATCTCACTGTCCACTAACGAATAAATAAAACTCCGTGACTTGTTAACCTACGATGAGGGATAGAAACATAATAGTGTTCTTCCCTTAGGCTTGGCAGCTACAAGCAGCTTGAGGGCACAACTACACCAAGATTGGTTCCTCGGGCATTAGTACAAGAAGATTGTGCTGGTTTAGTCGAGCCCTCGAGAGTTACATCTTCCAATATTATCCCGCTGCATGGGTACTTGCTACTGCAATCGAAATCCATTGCGAATTCTGTCGCTGATGTCCCGTGAATGTCCTGATACGTCACGTTGCTAATCTTCACACCTGAGACCTGCCCATTACAAATTAATTTAGAGGCAAAGCTTTATTTCATCCTAGCCCTAGCTACGATGAAAAGAAAAGAGAGAAAAAAAAGAAAAAAGGATATGGTTCCTAACTTTTTCTTATATTCAGGACTCTTTTACATATCAAACGATAATATAGTAAATTCGCATGAATGACGATAAACAGAAGAGTGCAATCAGTAAAAAGGGAAGCTAAAAAAAAATCAGTTCCCACTTCCCACAAGGAGTGATTCTATAAGAATTTAGGACATCAAATAGGCAAAAAAAAAAAAAAAATTTTTTTTGTCCATGCAAAGAGACGTAATAGCATGTTCATTTCTGCACATTTGGTGGGGGTATAAGAGCACATTTGGTTCTTGATTAAAGAATTTTAAAGCAACAAAGGCTTCTTTTTTACTTTACTTCTGGTTTCCAATTTCAAAAAGTACTTGAATCGAAATATACAAAATATAGTTAAAAGGAGATATAGGGGGTTAAACGAATAAGAAATCTTACTTTATTGGGGCAATCGTGGCTTCCCGGGCAGTAATTTTGGTCAATGATGATGGGATTTGAGACATCGACCATAGTTAAGTGCTGAAAAAGGACGCCGTTAACAAATCCATTGCTAGGCCTGGCCCAAGTCTTTATTCTCACCCCGTTTTGTGTACCGGTAAATGTAGCCGTGGTAACTGTCACATTGTGAACACCTTTTTCGTTGGTGTCCCAACCTAGACTCCCGATGCTGGAACGATTGTGGAAATAATAGATATATGTTAGCACAACATATCTATTATCTTGTTTATAAAATAATGCGTATAAAAATAATTCACAAATTTGAGGATTTTATTCCAAAATTTATCCGTGAAGTATAATGGATTCTTTTTATTACTATATGTGAGATGCAACATTTGGTGGTTTTGAGTAAAATAGAACTATGGAAGGACCGAAAAGACCCTATCAATATGGGTGCAAATTGTGAACAATGTAAATATTCGAATTAATTATTTACTACAATTTCCAAATCTATATGCATGTACACACGCACATATATATTATATATTTATATAATTATATATAAAAATGTCGGTGCATTTATACATGTACTTATCCGTATGCATGAATTTTTGGATTCGAGCTATGTTACATGATGCTCCTATATGGATATATGCAACAAACGTATATAAGGAATCGAGTTGCATGTGTGTATCAATCAATCTTACCTAATACCGTGGCCAGGGCCACAATTAATGTGCTGAATCCACAAATTGGTAGTGCCCGGACCGATCGAGATGCAATCATCCCCGGTAGCGATGTTGGAGTTCAAAATCGTGACCACGGACGACTCTGCAACGTGAATGCCGTCTGTGTTAGGGCTACCGCCGGGGGCCAACACCGTCACTCCATGAACTTGAACATTGTTGCAGTAGTTGATAACAATGTGGAACATCTGACTATCGACTATTGTTAATCCGCCGATGAATATGTTGTTCGAATCGCTGAATTCTAGTGCCTGTATTTGCAAACACAAAAGGAAAAGTAATTAATTAATTACAACATCAATCAGAGTTCCTAAGAAATATTGAAAAAAAATAAAAATAAAACACTCCATCTTTTTCTTGATATTTTTGCTAGATATGCAGTGAGAATAGCTGTATAATAGTAAGGCAATAATAAATCGGAACACTCTATGGGCATATGATTGTCGTCGAGTGGGGTGCTAATTAACATCGTTTGGGATACCGCTTCTCGATTTGATGCCTTTCTCTTGTTCCGTTTAATCATTGTAACTTTGTTATGTGATTAATAATTTTTTTTTTTTGGCTTTAAAAAAAAATGGTATGTATGATTTTGTTACGTATGTTTTTGCTCAAGTTACTCCATCATCTCCCTTTTTTTTTCCTCGTTTCAAATCGAGTCTGCACCACTCCTACGCGTTGCCGTTCCTTCTTTTCTTTTTTTTTTTCTGGTACAAATTATGGTACAATCACATATTACCATATATGCATATCTGGTTAACCAAAATTAGAACAAACTGTCAATGTATTTACATGTTAGTTTCCACTTTCAATCAGAGGTCGGCCTTATTAATTTCCAAAAATAATTATTACCCCAAAATAAGTAAATTTTTCTTAAAGGGGAAAGTATATTTATTTGAAAACTTTCACATATTTAGAGACAGCCCCAATTTAGTTAGGGAAAATGCCCTTGCCAACCATTTGCTCTCTTTTTTTTGGGGCTCCGGTTGGGATATGATTTTCAAGAGTTAGGGTACTAACTTAGTTGGTATGCTCTCGTGGTCATTTTATTATTTACAATATCATATTCAAAGATTAATAAAATCATTTTTAACCCGTTACTACTAACAAGTAACGATGAATTCATCCTGCATAAATATTTGGAGCAAAATCCACATGTATTATATGTATGAAATAATTTTTTTGGTATATTTTGTGACAAAGAGCTATCATTCGGACACATAAATAGAGCATCCAGGGAAAAAATTATTTTTCGTTCTATTCGAACTAAAAGTTACATTATTTGTGCATATATATATAATTTTTTTCAATATCCCTAAAATTTCTCTAGTTTAAAACGTACCGTAGCTCCCTGAGGGCAACTCTTTCCTGAGTCTTTACAAGCCCACAAGCCAGTTCCTTGACCATCAATAGTACCATTACCATAAATGGAAACACCAGTAACATCTTCAAAAGCAATCCAGTTATAGGAACTTCCGATAACTTTGTAATCGGAGGGTGCCAGAAGCGTGCCATCGATTTGAATGTGGATGGCGGTGTTTTTGCATTCGTCACCGCCACTAAATACTGTCCTTCCAAGCAAGAATTTCCCCAGTGGCACGTAGATTGTGGCCAGAACTTTAGAGCCACAAGCTGCGCGCCATGCACTGAGGAAGGCGTCGGTCGAGTCAGATGTTCCATCTCCTTTGGCTCCTAGTGTCACCACATTGTATGTTGTTGCAGTTGCCATGGAGAAGAAGGAGAAGAAGATGAAGAGGGCAGTGAGAATAAAACTAGTCATTGGTTGCACCATTTTTGTTGAGAGAGAGAGAGCGAGCGAGCGAGCGAGAGAGGGGTGTGGTGAGAAGTTGAAAGGGTTGAAGTCTTGAAGAGGTATTTTATAGGCTTTGTGTGGTATGTTTGGAAAGTACGAAAATAGAATCTAGAGCGATATGGTTCCATACATATTTTATTTTTTGACAAGAAAAAGGAATATTACTATTAACATGAGTTTAAAATATTTAATCACGTGAATTATGCGGTCATATTATGGTTTCTTCCCAAAAAACATATGGACATATTAACTTACCAAAAAAAAAAAAAAAAGAACATGTTCTGGTTATACGTTCATGGAAGGAACTAATTTCCTTTTTTAATTTGCAATATTTAGTAAAAAGATGGGAATTGATAATCGCACTCCAAAAATTGATGGAGGCACTCCAAGCTACAGTGATTTTCCAAAACCACCCTTTTGCAAGTTCCAATTTTACTTCAGGCACTCCTAAAGTTTTTTACTCTCAATTTTACTTCAGGCAATCCTAAAATTTTTTACTTGTCCATGCTCTTCTCCTCTGTCTACTCTGTTAATGGAAGAAGAAAAAATAGACGCCTACCCAAACCCTAGCATGTAGCAAAAACTCTATTGTGAATTGGGTGCTGTAAATCGAGGATTCAAGCTCGGAAGGTAGTTTTTTTACTTCTTTTATTACGATTTAGTCGGGATTAAGTTATGATTGTTTGGGTTTTGTGTATTTTAAGAGGGGCGTGGTTCGGATAAAAAATTTCGCCATCATCGCTTCACAAATCCAAATGAGAAGGGAATGAAATAGGGGAAAAATACATCGATGCACTTCAATACATCATCCGGCATAAATTTGGAAATTTTCGGATCTGAAAGCTGGTTCAAGCTCGTGATTATTTTTATTTCTTTTTTGAGTAGATTCTCTACGTTTACCTTGGTATTCTGATATAAGGTTTCCTTGTTCTAGCTGTACATTTTTTAAGGTTACCATATTCTAACTATAAATTTGTTATGAGTATTTTTGAAGTTTTTCTAACCCAACTCTCTCTACCTAACTTCTCTCATAAGTCATAAGCCCCTTTTTTTAGCCGTCTCTCAACCAGGGCGCCTCACGCCAGTCTCTTGAACATCGGCTCCCCTCCCCTCCCCCTGTTTTTCTGATTTTCTAGCGTTTTGATTAATCTCCCTATCCAATCCATCTAGCCGTCGCACCGATCGTTGATTTCTCCTGCTCCGATCTAACATGCAACAACATATTTGAATAGCTATGGACTATGATTGCTTCTGTCTTTACCATTTGGACTGCTAATGTTAATTGTTTCTGTCTTTTTTTGTTTGATTTTAGTTCATTATATTTTCTGTTTGGAGTGCCTTAGTAAATAATGAGATAATTTGGGGGTGGAGTGCCTCAAGTAATTTTTATATTTTCAAAAGGATAGTTTTGTAACTTCATTACATTTTGGAGTGCCTGCATAAAAAAAGGGAGCCCCAAAATCAGCTCCCAAAAAGATTTATAAGATTAACAATTTGTTTTGACCATATATCATATTTGATTTTCTCCTGGGTAGGAGGGTCCGGTATAGACAATTCGCAGGCTATTTTCATTTTTTTGTACAACCAAAAAAAAAAAAAAATGCTTGGGGGGCTCTTTTTGTGCTCATATCAAGGCCTTTCAATTTTAAGAGCTTGTCGAGACCAAAAGTACACGAAATTTTATATCAATATACTATCAGTTGACGTAATTTCGAAGCATATTTATCTTGAGATAAAAGAGTTTCTATCTAGTGATGAAGTTTTATATTTTCCCTAACAAAAGTATATTACGAAATCATATCAACCGATATGAGAATAACTTGAACTATATAGTGTAATTGTTGTTTTCTCTACGAGCTCGTCAAAAATAAATTATTCGAAAATAGCTCCAAAGTCCAAACCGCTTAAATTGGACTCCCCTTCCTCTATATAGAAATAAATAAGAGAATATATAAGAAAAGCATTTTTCCAAGCCGATTAACTAATTAATTAAGCTCAATTAAAAATTCACCTTGGTCAAACAAATTGATATTGTTTTTTTGTTTCCTTAAATATTAGATTTGTGTTTCCTCTAGGACCCGTTCGCAGAAGGAGGAATTACGTTAGAAATTATATATACCATATGCAGAAAAAGAAATAAAAAACAATTGCTAATCTTGATTCCGTTTCAAGGTTTAATATAAAAACGGCTGATACTCAACGGTTTTTAGGGGTTTTTCATACCGTTACACTCCGATATGACATGACGGGATATCAAATGCGTATCGGCGGTACCTATTACATATTAGTTTGTTTCTGATTCTAGGTCGTCAGCTTATATACACTCGATTGTTAACAGGTTTCTTCTCTCAAAATGATTTTTAAAAATTCAAAGTCGTGACAACCGATTCCTTTACGTATCATGAAATTCCCGAATATCGTTACATATTGATGTTACTGTTACGTATTTTGATACCGTTATCTAAAACCTTGTTCCTTTTCGAAATAGTGAGAGACAAAATCCAAATTTCAACGATTATGTGAATCCTAGTTGCAATAATTTTACTACTTGTTCCATAAGTTTAATTACTTATTTCCAAACTAGGGTGCACACGGTCCAGATCGGACCGGTTTTCTAAAAATTCAGTAACTAGATCATTCTGACTGGTTCTAGAAAATTAAGAACCAAAACCTAATTAACCAATATACGAATAGAACCTGTCCAGATCCAAACCGCCGGACCGGTCTTTGTTCGATTCCGGTTCTATAATTCGATTAACGTTGGAACACTTTTTCACGACACACAAACTCAAAAGATTATTTAGAATTTGGCAGTGGTGGCTCCAAGAATTTTGAACAGGGTGTTCAAAAATTACCTTAACTCCATTAGCTCTATTAACTAACCATATATACACAAAATATATTAGTTTGAATAATGAGACCAAATAATACGAAAATACATAAGATATATGTCACAATTCCATGTTCTCGGCGAATTCTCTTTTTAGGCCAAGTAAAATTAAACTAGCATATAAAAATATTAGTTTTCATTGTAGGAAATTGTTTGTTGAATATGTTCACACGATTTTTTTTGGACGTATACTTGTGTGTATATATATACGGGTACTCTCCAGTCAAGGATCCCGGATTTCCCGGATTGAGGTGTTTTGATGCTTTTAAAAATTGTTTTTGGAAAATCCGAGCCGTCCAATGTGTTCAAAAGGTGTTTTCCAAGGTCCATGCGGGAAATCTTAAAAAAAAAAATACCGAGAAGGGCTTGATCCAAGCAGTTTTTCGCAAAAACTGTATATTTTACAGTTTTGCAAAAACTGCTTGGATCAAGCCCTTCCCGGTATTTTTTTTTGAAGATTTCTCGCGTGGACCTTGGAAAACACCTTTTGGACACAATGGACGGCTCAGATCATGAAAATTTGATCCGGAACTATGAGTTCCGGACTGAAGAGTCCCGGACCAGAGAGTTCCTCTCTCTCTCTCTCTCTATATATATATATATTCTCTCTCTATCTCTCTCTCTCTCTCTCTCTCTCTCTCTATATATATATATATATATATAAATATTAGTTTTCATTGTAGGAAATCGTTTGGCGAATATATATATATATATATATATATATATATATATTTTTTTTTGGAGATTTAGAGCTGATTGTTATAGGTACTTTTTGTTATAGGTATTCAATTGTGAATATCCTAGATTGATGGATGTTTACTGTATAAGAATAAGTGTTCAAACAAACTTGATATAAAATTATTACATGTAATATAAAATGTAAAAAAGAGTTTAGGTTGTTCAATTGACCATCTATGAGAACTATGAAGCCTCTTATGGCTTTCCACTGGGATCTATACATTGGATTGGTTTGTGAGCTGATTGTTTTGGGGCTATTTCAAAATTTTTTGGGTTAGTTGCTCAGATATTTACCCTTAGGGTGTTCAAATATTTTAACTTGGGTGTTCAAAATGGACAAAACTAATATAAAATTACAAAAAATTACATGTATTCTAAATTTTTTTTGAGGGCGTTCAAGTGACCACCCAAGTGGCAATGTGGAGCTGCCTTTGGAATTTGGAGTACCAAACAACTCATAAAATAATTATAAGATTCTATAATATTAATTCGAAACCAAATATGATCCACATGATGCACAAAGTACTTGTACGACTCCTAAAATTGATCAACACAACAAATAGAGTAATGCTACATACACACCTTACATACACACCCTCACACTCCCATTCACACTCCCGCTCACACCCACTTTGGATTGCTGACACGTGTCCTCTCACTTTGGAAGTCAAGAAGAGGGAGGACATGTGTCAGTAATCCAAAGTGGGTGTGAGCAAGGGTGTGTATGGGAAGGTGTGTACGTAGCATTAATGCAACAAAGAAGGGAATAGTCTAAAAACGAGAAAATAAATTTAGCAACATGTCTTACTCTAGCGAATTGAAATTGAAAATCGGGTATTAGTAGGGTCATGTAGTTATAGTAATATATTATAGACTTCCTAACAACATAGACAAAATAGAATTCTCTAAATAAACAAAAAGAATACCTTACTAGGAAAAAATATATTAACTCACCAAATCAAGATACATAACTATGTGCACTTATGAATATATTTACACACACGCACACACACACACACACACACACATTATACGGTTCAGTTCGGTTCTAAACTGTGGTTCTTAAATTGAGAACCAGTACCCGAACCATAATTACAGGTTCTTATTTTTTCAAAACCATGCATGACCACACCGATGAACCGCATAACCTAACCAAATATAATAGTTCAGTTCGGACTGGATCGGTTTAGCAGTTTGAGGTGGGCTAGATTTTCGGCCTCCGAAATAATTGGGCTAAACTAGCGGAGCGAGCTAGAACGGAGCATGACCTGGTCGGACTAGGCCCAGTTGAGATAGACCGTCTCAATGGATGGAGTTAAAGTCCGGGCGGCGTAGAGATGATTCTAGAAGATGCTTGATAGATCTACTCGAGATAGCAGCCCGCCCTAATTGGGGAAACTACCTTGATGAGCATCATCAAGTATCCCGATAAAAGCGAAGCTCCAGATACGGAGATTTAGTGGAGATTTAGTGGAGATTGGAGTCCGCCCTAACCGGGAAGCTACCGAGACGAGTCCGCCCTAATCGGGGAAGCTACCTTGATAAACATCATCAAGTATCCCGATAAAGGCGAAGCTCCGGAGATTTAGGGATACGAGTGTATCCCGGACGGACTAGGTATCTTGGACGCCAAGTGAGGAGAGCCTATAAAAGGGGGTTTCACCCTGAACTAAAGGTACACACAATCATACTCACAAAACCCCAGTTTCATCTCTTCCCCTATATTCAGTCTCTGACTTAAGCATCGGAGGGGTATTCCGGCCAAACCCCGGCCGGGTAGCCTAACGTTCTTTGAGTCTTGTGTAGACACCCCGATTTTGAACCCGAGATGCGCTCGAGCATTCCCGATGATGAAACGGACCAATCGTGACTACCCGAAACTTGTGAAAATGGCTTGAACTTGATTAAAATTAACCAAACATCACCAAATAACCCAAACTAAACCAAGCATTGTTAAACCAAGTCAAACCATCAATTTGCCACCAAGAGCCTTGAGCGCTCAAACCCCTGAGAAGCACCTTGAGCGCTCAAGCCTACGGCTTTGAGCGCTCAACTCTGATCCCAGTCAGGAATCTGCAGAGTATCTCATCATGAGATCTCATGCAAGGGGGAGCGTCTAACCGATTTTATACGTCTTATACATGTATAATACACCCTACTTTGTCCTAAACTACACCTAAAACTACTCCTAAACTACACACCCACTTCATCTCTCTCCTCTCTTCCCTCCCACTCATTCTATAAAAACCACTCACCACCCCCTGGTTTAGTAGTGACCAATTTCTATACCCCAGCTCTCAATTCTTCCAGAGATCGTGCTCTCTCTCTCTCTCTCTCTCTCTCTACAAAACCACCCACTCCCCATCAAAACTACTTGCAAAAACCATCTGCCAAACACCAAATTCAACCTTTGATCATCAATTAACCTCACACACTACACTACTCACCCAGAATACTAATCAAAACACCCCTTATTGTCCATCTCCAAACCCACAATCAAGTTTAAGTCATCAATCAAGTGAAAAGGTAGTTAAACATGTGATATATTCACTGTTTTGATCCTTTTGAGGAAGACCAGTGAATTCAAACAAGTTCTTTATACTTGCATTGAACTCACAAAGGTCTAAAAGTTGTCTAAAAATACTTTCAAAATACGCAGCTTCAACAGGGGTTGAGCGCTCAAGCCTTAGGCCTTGAGCGCTCAAGCCCAGTTCTGAGCAGTTTCTGTTTTGCTGAGTTTTGTGCTTTCCCTAGGTTTTGATCATTATTTAATAGTTAATTATGCTCATGTAATCCATAAAACAGTTTATTTTACCTCAAAATCACATGCATGAGTGTAGATTAACTATTTTATGAGGATTACACATCAAAACTTTTGAAAAACTTATATTTGAGTGCAAAACAGAGACTGTTCAACCTCATAAATCTTCATTTCATGTATTTATGATCATTATTGAAGTATCAAAAGCTTGCTTGAAGGTCAAAAACTAGAAAGCCAGGCTATGGCTTGAGCGCTCAAGGTTATGAACCTGAGCGCTCAAGCTGTTCTTGAGTAGTTTGATACTTATGGTTTGTTCTTATAGAGTGTTGCTGGAAATTAACTGGGAGATGTGTGTGAGTTATTATTACTGTGCTTATGATCTGGATCCCTCTTTTTCTTCCATTCTCAAGCATTTTCTCCATTAGTTTGTGATGATTTTCTTCTTTTCATCATTCTTTAAGAGATCAATCCGACTGTTCCCATTTTATTCTCCATGAAAAACATTTTATCAATGTATTGATCTTGTAAAGAACGAGCAAAGCAGTTGTGAAAAGGGTTAAAAATCACAGAAGCCAGACACGGGTTTGAGCGCTCAATCTATGAGTCTTGAGCGCTCAAACTGGTTTGGAAGCTTGAGCGCTCAAGTCATCACTGTTGAGCGCTCAATCCCAATTCTGGAATCCAGATTGTAAGCCAGTTTATCAAGCTTCATGTCCATGATTTCTTGAGTTGTTGTACGGTTTCTGTTGCTATTTACCTCTGTAAATATTCGTTGTAATTTTTCTTTGTTATTGTCATTCCCATGTAAATCATGTGCACAAGCAACCACGTTAGATTTGCATTTTGTATTTTCTGATTATTTACGTGATTTCCTCCCCCGATTCCCTATTTTCGTGAATAGAATTAAATTTCAAACATTTCCAAAATCCCACAAAGTATTGAGTAGAGACCGGTTCACGGATCGGGCGAGAGGGGTGCTGTAAAACCCTTCCCCTCTCGTAACCAAACCCCCGAATCCGAGAAATCTTTGGTTCCGCCATGATCAGTGAAATCTTTTTCAAATGGGCAAATGAGTCATATTTTTATTGGTTTCTCGGGTTCGGACCTCAAATCCGGGTGGCGACTCTAACAATCACAATCTTTTCAAACGCGAAATCCGCACCATCTCCGTGGGTCGTCCACATCTTGCAGGTCTCTCGCCGAAACTCTACTCAGCGTGACTTTCGGTGGCTAGCTTTCCTAAGGTGAAAACCTACCCCACCACAATTGTCGCCGTCTGTGGGAAGGCATATCACTAGTCTTGCTGAGTTTATGGCGGGACCAGAAGAAGGAAACCTTGTCCAAAAGGACGGAAACCAAGAGAACGCTAGGAACCACCCTAGCAACGAGGATCAAAATCCGAGAGAGCCTCTCCGAGGGGCTCAACAAAAGAATGGAAACAGGAATCCTCACCACGGTGAGAAACCAAGGCGAAACAATCACCAACCGCGACACTCCGTCCCTGAAACCCGTAACCCCCAGGATGATATTGATGAGCGTGACGAAATCATAGGGACGATGGGTGCGGAGATTGTGAAGTTTCGCAGAGCACTCAAAGAAAATGAGGTGGATCGTGCTAGTGTCTCACGAGGACGCACTAACAATCACGGCTCTAAATCCAGGAGGAGTCCCACGCCGGTCCATTCTGGACGGACTAAGCGACACCGCTCTTTCAATACGATTGAGCGCGTTATCAAGGAGTTTATTCCTACCCGGAGCGTAGGGGATAGTAGCTACCCTCGTACGCATAGGGCAGTAAGTTCAAAGAGACAGAAGACGATCACTCATGTTTCAAGCACTCGCAAGATGCCTACTCCACCTAGGAAGGCTGGAGGCGACTTGCGGTCTGTCATCACTCAAAAAAGGATCGAGAGAAACCGTGCCAAGTCGGACATGACTGGGGGCAATCATGCCCTAGATAGGCTAGTTCTCTCTCCCTTCTCTCCAGAGATTGAGTCTTTGGATCCTCCGAAGGGCTTCTCACTACCGAAGTTCACATCGTATAACGGAAAGGGGGACCCTTACTCACACATTAGCCACTTTCGTCAGATGATGACCCTATATAGCAGGAATGACGCTCTAATGTGCAAGGTCTTCCCGTCAAGCCTCAGAGAAGCCGGTTTGCGGTGGTTTGACAAATTGGAGGCAGAGTCCATAACAAGTTGGAAGCAACTCTCAGCGGCTTTTACCGCAAGGTTTGTCACGCACAGCAAAGTCCCTAAAGAGGTGGATGCTTTACTTGCCTTAAAAAAGGGCAAGAATGAGCCTCTTCGAGACTTTGCAGGCCGATACTTCGACACATACAATGAAATTGAGGGTTGCAATGAGGAGCTGGCAGTAGCCTCTTTCAAACTCGCTCTCCCTCTTGGAAACCGCCTCAGGGACTCTCTCACAAAACGAGCGGTTACTTCCATTAAGGAATTAATGGATAGAGTGGAAAAATATGCAAGGATTGAGGAGGACAACAACCGTACAGAGGGGGACATGGAAGAGTCTTCCCCTAAAGACAATGGCCAAAAAGAATTCAAGAAGTTCCGGAATGGAGGAACAAAATATGGCGGAGGTGCAAGTCAGAACCAAAGGGAGAAATCAAACCCTAGGGAGGCCATCAACACATTGTTCAAAGAGTCTATCTATAAGATACTCCCAAAGATTCATGACGAGCCGTATTTTGCATGGCCACCGAAGATGCCTCGTGATCCAACTAAAAGAAACTCCAAGTGGAGGTGCTAATATCACAAAGATTACGGTCACATGACCGCGAATTGCAGAGCCCTCAGCAACACATGGAGGAACTTGTGACTGCGGGGCATCTAAGGGATTTCATTGATGAAGGAGCTCTTGCTACCGCAACCCAACCTGAACATAGGAGACGAGAAACTAATGCCCAGGATGCCCCGAGAGGCGTGATCAATATGATCCATGGAATTGTGGATCCCTCGTTTGAGAACGAACTCAGGGGGCAACTCCAGAAGGCTCGACACATACAGGAGGTGCTGCGAGTAGAACCCCCACTCAAGAAGGTCTGTGTGGAACCTAGCACAGACCGTTTTGCAATTACATTCTCAGACAAAGATTTGGAGCGCATTCAGCATCCTCATGATGACGCCCTTGTGGTGACAATGCGGATTGCAGGCTTCGATGTCAAACGAATCTTGGTGGACCAGGGAAGCTCTTGCGAAGTAATGTACTTCGACCTTTACAAACAATTGGGTCTCAAGGATTCACAGCTCACCCCAACTCAGTCGCCATTGGTTGGATTCAATGGGAGCCCTGTTTGGCCTTTGGGCAAAGTGACTCTTCCAGTGGTGATAGGGTCGGTTCAGAATGACATTGAGTTTATGGTGGTGAACGTACCATCTACATACAATGCAATTGTGGGGAGGACATGGATTCGTAAATTCAAGGCAGTACCCTCCACCTATCATCAGGTGGTGAGATATTTATCCCCGAACGGAGTAGAAGATCTACTTGGGGATCAGGTGGCGGCAAAACAGTGCTTCATGGCCTCAGTAAAAAACAAGACAAAATTCAAACATGTGCAAGTGGTGGAGATCCCTGATCAATAGGTGCTGGAGGATGTTGGACGTGGCACGGTTGAGAAAGTAGTGGAGGACCTCGAGAAGGTCTACATCAATGAGAACGACCCGGAGTGGTACTTTCTAATTGGAACCTCTCTGGATCGTATGGAGAGGGACCAGTTAGTGGGCTTCCTCAAGCAAAATTTGGAGGTGTTTGCGTGGACACCCTATGAGATGGTGGGAGTTGACCCAGAGTTTATTTGCCACAAATTGAACGTCAACCCGCTTCATAAGCCTGTCATTCAAAAGAGTAGAAGGTCGGCCGCCCACCATGCAGAGGCAGTGATTGAGGAAGTAGATAGGCTTCTGGAGGCAGGGTCAATTAGAGAGGTGCTCTACCCTGAATGGCTCTCTAACACGGTCGTCGTCAAGAAGAAAAATGGAAAGTGGAGGGTTTGCGTAGACTTTACAAGTCTTAACAAAGCATGCCCCAAGGATAGCTTCCCATTACCAAAGATCGACCAACTTGTGGATTCAACTACAGGACATGCACGCATGAGCTTTCTCGATGCCTATCGTGGCTATCACCAAATTGCGATGGATGTCTCCGATCAAGACAAGACTGCCTTCATTACACCTCGTGGAGTGTATTGCTATAAGGTGATGCCATTTGGTCTAAAAAACACAGGGGCTACCTACCAGAGGATGATCACGAGGATGTTTGAAAGACTGCTTGGCAAGACAATGGAGGCTTACATTGACGATATGGTCGTCAAAAGTAAAGAAAGTAAAGACCACCTCAGAGACTTAGAAGAGGTGTTTGAAATACTAAAGACCCACAAGCTTCACTTGAATGCCTCGAAGTGCGCCTTCGGGGTAGGATCAGGGAAGTTTCTTGGGTACATGGTAACACACAGAGGTATAGAGGCTAATCCAGATCAGATTAGGGCTTTACAAGCCTTAGAGCGGCCACGCACACCGAAAGAAGTCCAGAAGCTAACAGGAATGGCGGCCGCCCTAAACCGCTTCATAAGCCGATCTTCGGATAAGTGTAGGCCTTTTTTCCAACTTCTACAGAAAAAGGCAAGATTTGAGTGGGGAGAAGAGTGCGACAAGGCACTAGAGAACTTGAAGAAATACTTAGCCGCAGCACCGCTCTTGTCGACGCCTTGTTCTGGAGAGGACTTATACCTATACCTCGTTGTTTCTCCACATGCTGTTAGCGGAGTCATAGTCAGGCAAGAAGGTAAAGATCAAATTCCTGTCTACTATATCAGTAAAACCCTTATTCATGCAGAAACTAGATATTTGCCACTGGAGAAACTAGCGTTCGTGCTGGTGGTGGCCTCTCGAAAGTTGATGCACTACTTTCAGGCCCACACCATTGTGGTCTTGACTGAGTACCCTTTGAAAGCTCTTTTTAGAAAGACTGATTTTTCTGGAAGAATTTCTCATTGGGCGGTCGAACTGGGCCAGTACGACATCCGGTATCAACCAAGGACCGCCATTAAAGCACAGGTGCTGGCTGATTTTGTTGCAGAACTTACACCCCCGGAGGTTCGGTTAGACGAACTACCGACCTCAGGTGTCAACAATTTGGACACTGAGCTCGGGGGGCATACACCATCTGAGGCATGGAAGTTGTTCTTTGGAGAAATTTGGAAGCTTTTCGTGGATGGAGCTTCTAACAGCAAGGGGTCTGGAGCAGGGATGGTTCTCATATCCCCAGATGGAGTGGTTTTTGAACAAGCTTTGAAGTTGGGTTTCCTAGCCTCCAATAATGAGGCGGAGTATGAAGCCCTCTTGGCCGAACTTAGAGGGGCGGAGTACCTGGGAGCCGAGGAGTTGTTGGTGTACATCGACTCTCAATTGGTCGTAAATCAATTATTAGGAGAATATGAGGCAAGGGATAACAGGATGGCAGAATACATGGAGAAGGCTCGAGAGATGCTCAAAAAATTCAAGAGCATCAGAGTGGAGCAAGTCTCTCGCGAACTCAATGGGCACGCAGATGCCTTGGCTTGTTTGGCTTCAGCTATGGACTCTGAGACTCCAAGGGCAATCACAATTGAGTTCTTACCTCGCCCAAGCATCATGGTACAAGATGGACGTCAAGTCCTCCAAGCAAATCTGGGTCCAAGTTGGATGGACCCAATCATAGCCTTCCTCAAGGATGACATACTGCCAACCGACAAGAGAGAAGCTCATAAACTACGGGTGAAGGCTGCAAGGTTTTGGCTAGCTCCATCTGGAAAGCTTTACAGGAAGTCCTATACTGGGCCATACCTTCAGTGTGTTCATCCAGACCACGTACAAAAAGGCTTGTATGAATTGCATGAAGGCCTCTGTGGATGCCACACTGGAGGACGGTCGTTGGCCCATCGTGCCATCACACAAGGCTATTGGTGGCCTTACATGCAGAGGGACGCAGAACAATATGTGAGAAAGTGTGAGAAGTGTCAAAAGTTCTCTCCACTCATTCATCAACCTGCGAGAGATTTGATGCCCCTCACTAGCTCTTGGCCTTTTGCACAGTGGGGTCTGGACTTGGTTGGACCTCTCCCTAAAGCTCCTGGAAAAAACCAGTTCTTAATCATTGCCACGGATTATTTTACCAAGTGGATCGAAGCGGAGCCACTAGCTAGAATCAGAGAAGTGGACGTCAAAAATTTTGTGTGGCGGAACATAATCACTAGGTTTGGAATTCCTAGAACGTTGATCTCTGACAACGGGACTCAGTTCGTTGGAAAGCAGTTTCAACAGCTTTGCTCTGACCTTAACATTCTGTTTCACACCTCTACCCCGGCCTACCCACAGAGCAACGGCCAAGCTGAGGCCTCCAACAAATCTGTTTTGAATGGTATCAAGAAGCGCCTTGAGAAAGCTAAGGGAAAGTGGGTGGAGGAACTCCCCAGTGTGCTATGGGCGTACAGAACCACTCCAAGGCGTGGCATCGGGGAAACTCCATACGCTTTGGCATTTGGAACGGAGGCTGTGATACCTATGGAAATTGGCTTCCCTACTATCCGGACGGAGGCATTTGATGCGAACAATAATCAACGAGTGTTGGCTCGAGACCTCGACTTGCTCGAGGAAAGGAGGGAGGCCACGCTTATGCGGCTTGCTTCTTACCAGCAACAACTTGCCAAAAGTTACAATCAGAAGGTTTGCCCTCGAGGGTTTCTGCCAAGGGAGTTGGTTCTAAGGATGGTGATGGGGGATACTAAGGTCCCCGGAGAAGGAAAACTCGGCTCCAATTGGGAGGGGCCTTACAAGGTTATTTCTGAGGCAGGTCCTGGCGCGGACTATCTTGAAGATCTAGAGGGCTATAAGGTACCCAATCCGTGGAATGCGGCCAATCTCAGAAAATTTTATCATTAAGTATTTTGCATAGAAAGAATGGGCTAGTAGGTAGCGTAGCAAGAATAGCTTGGATTAGTAGAGTAGCTTGGATTGCTTGAATCGTTTAGGTAGCTTACTTCAATAAAGATTGCTTCAATGTAATCATAGTATGCTTATTATTTAAAATGGAATAAAGGCCAGATTTCTTTCTTTCCATTGTGTACTCTACTTAAGTGAAGCTATGTTTATTGCATGAATGGAGGCCTTGTTAGGCCGAAATATCTATTTCTTGTCCTCCTAGTTTGGTGCTGCCAAACCGGAGTGGGGATGGATGGGGAAGCTGGATAAGCTTACCCAACCCTCATTTGGGGGGAGGGGTGGATAAATACTTAAAGAAAGCTTTCTTTAATTTCTTTTAAGTTGTAAAGCCCTGGAATGCTGAGTGGACTAGCTCAGTGGATCATACGTTTTAGTTTGGCTGGATTGGCCAAGAGTTGGATCGGATAGGAACCAACGGAAACTAATGACATCAGTGTCCAACAAGGACAGAGTGCCCAATAAGGACGGACTACATACAAACCACGCAAACATCTAGAATCATATTCTAGAGATCATTCTAAGTGTTTAACAGAGACGGATTACATAACATATCATTCTGAGACGCTTCAAAGAGCGACAAAAGCATACATAGTGCATAATGAAGACCCTACTAGATACGGAGGTCGCTCCACAGCTGAACAAAATGGAGCACGACCACAGATATGGTAAAATATGTAAGCCCCAAAGGAAGAGGCTTCACCGGCCCAGCTCAACAAGAAACTAGTCAAAGGTCTCTGAAGCGACCTGGGCACTAGAGGTAGCGGCGGTGGAAGCCAAGGTTGGGGGCGGAACTACAGCAAGACACTCAAACGGATACTCCACAATGTAATAACCATAATCCTCAGGAATTCCTGCCTTCTTGAGTGAGGCGGTCCACCCTTTGGAGAAGAGTGCTTCGCGAACCTTGAGAACATCATTCTTGAATTTCTCAGTGGTCTTTTGCACACCCTCATTGTAAGCTTGATCTTCCAAGGTCTGTTGGTTAAGCTCCATTGCGGCCATGGCACGCTCCATCTCAGTTACTTTGGCCTTTAACATCTCAGCTTCTTGTTTGGCCTTGTGCTTTGCTTCATTAGCCTCAAGTAAAGCCCTATCCCCAGACTCTTTGTTTTTGCTTAGTGCAAGATGAAGCTCTTTGTTCTGGCGCTTCAGAGTCTCCATTTCCTCTTCTCCAGCTTCCAGGCGAGATAGTGCAAAGCAAGAGCGCTGGGGAGCCTGTTTGGAAACATTGACAACTATAAGAATCCTCACATAACATGAGAAGCTACAAGTAGTTGGGAAACACTCACCAAAGCTTGATGGTGGAGAGTTGACCTCACTAGCTTTTTGTTGTTCATCTTTTCAAGAGCTTCAATGTCCTTGGGAAGAAGCAAGGCACTAGAGAGGTCGACGGCAATTTGTGGAGTCTCATGCAAGGACATATTTGTGGTGATAGGCTTGCCTTTGTAAGTCAGGAGAGGGTGCCACTCGTTGACATGGGAACTCTCGTGTTGCCTCTCAGTAACCACAACCTCCTCGACTTCTTGTGACTCCTCTCTAGCTCTTTTTTTCTTGCGCAACTCGCGTCGAGCTCGCACAGGATCCCCTTTGCTAGATGTTGGAGAGACATGGTGTAGACACCCCAAAATGAGATATTTGTGTACATTGATAGGCGCGCAATATTTTAAGTATAAGCGCCTAAGTAGGGGGAGTTAGCGTGTTAGACGTGCGGTTTAATGGTTATTTTCCGTTTAATGCGTGCACAGTGGCGTTCTTGGTATTTTTGTGAGTTTTCCAGGTATATGGGCGTTTGGCTTGTGTGTGTGTGTGTGCATGGCTTGAAGTGGAGGCGCGGGAAACGAGTCTTGGAAGTTGGATTTTGAAAGTGCAAGCTGAAGGAGTTCGGTATTGATACCCTTCATGGCCGTATCGATACTAATCAGTTAAAAGGGTGCAATTTCGTTCCAGAAGGTTTAGTATCGATACCTATCAAACCTGTATCGATACCTTCGGCTTACGCGGTCAACGGTTCAGTCAAGGGATTTGGTATCGATACCTTTGGTAGCCGTATCGATACTGAACGGTTATGGGCAAGGCTAAACGATGGCGTTTTGATGTGTTTTAGGGGTGATTACTATATAAACGTTTTTCTGATCATTAATTAGGGTTCAAACTTTTGATGAATTGCTTTGCAACTTTGGAGTTTTGAAAACCCTAGGCACGTTATTCTTCCATTGCTTTTCGATTAAGATTACTGTTCCAGATTCTGTTCAGATTTCAGCTCTTGTTCGAGATTTCGCATATTAATTTAGCGTTCTTCAATCTTCAGATAGTGAGTAATTTTCATCTGTCAATTCTATTTATGCATAGTTCTAGGGTTTATGTTTATGTGTTCATGTTTATTACCATGCTAGCGTAAATCTCTGGACGTGGCCATGGGGTGAATAACACATCGGGGCCGGTGCCGTATTTGTTCACCCACTTTTGCATGGTTATTCGAAAATCTTCATGTTGGGATTTCTAAGAATGGCCGAGCTCTGTCATTGACGGAACCCGCACGAACGGGGAATGGGTCAAGTAGTTCATTCATCGTGGCGTGTGGGATAACGCAAACAGGGTTTCGCCCCCGGGAGAAAAAATCCTAATATGGAGTGATATCTTTAAGAAACGAAGGGGGTGAAAGGATTCGGGACTGGCTACGAGTGCTAGGATCCCAATGGTCGCGTCTGCTTTTAACTAATTGATTAAAATCTAGAATTTAGTCTTAGCATACCGTAGTTAATCACTCAATTAATTGGATGGGTGGCTACCTAAGATCCAATTCAAACTAGCGCCTCGTTTTCTAAGTTAAACACCGACTCCGTCCCTGAGGATTCGACTCCGGACTTCCGGATATTGTGCTATGTCGGTTCTATTAGTTCTGCGCTTGGAACGTGTTATTCCTATTACTAAAAATCTGACAAGCATTTTTGGCGCCGTTGCCGGGGACCGGCGACGTGTGTTTAGAATTTGGGTCGTTAGCGTCTTTTGAACTTTAGTTTTATTTTAGCATTCTGAATTCCTTTAAAAAAAATGAAAAAAAAAAAAAAAAATTCTTTAATTTGGATTTTTAGGATTGAGTCAAAATAGGTAACGGTAGGAAGGGTTCCTCAAAAGAGGACCCGCTCTATTACCGAGACCCGTCTAAGCGTCTAGTTAGGATAGATAGAGAGTCATTGGTAGAAGTTCCGCTAGTAGGTGAGTCTAGTCAGTTTGAGTCAGTAGAATTTCAGTTTGAGTCGCCATCTACTCAGTCCGAGTCTTCCGTAGGTCAACCTGAACCCATTCCCATAGACGGCCTATTCGTAGAATTTCCCAATCCTTTGTTTGAGTCAGTAGATATGGCATTGCAGGGCGGTAATCAGCAGAAATCCATGCGGGATTACTTGCACCCCGAGAGGACCACTCCTCTCGGACCAATTGTTTTCCCTACTGAGACCGCAGAGGCTAGAAATGCCTTTACCGCTAAACCTGGGACTCTGAGAGATCTCCCCACTTTCTATGGGAGGGAGTGCGATGATCCGTACGAGCACATTCGCTCGTTCGAGAACTTAGTGCGCAATTTAGCGTCAAACTCCCAATATGAGAACGCGTGCTTGAAGTTATTTGAGTCGTCGCTCCAAGATGGGGCACTTAAGTGGTTTAGAATGCAGAAGTCCCAGTCACTCAGGACATGGGACGAGGTGCGTGATGCGTTCTACAGGAAGTATTTCTCGGAGAGTAAAACTAAGAGTCTAACCCGCCAAATTCAGGGTTTCAGGCAGGATAGGGGAGAGTCATTTCTGAAATGTTGGGAGCGCTTTAAAGAGTTACTTCTTAAGCTCCCACATCATGGCTTTGAGCGAATCCAGTTGGCTAGTTTCTTTCATTTAGGATTAAATGTCGAGACGGCTCAGCAGATAGAATTCATGTGCAAAGGAGCTGATTTCCTCTAAAAAACTACTGATGAAGCCTGGGATTTCTTAGAAGACCTAGCAGATAAGTACCGAGGTTGGGAGCCGTCTGATTATGACCGCACTTCGGGGCCCAGTGTGGTTCCGGTCACAATTCGTGACCAACAACTCCAGGCCCAAGTTGAGAGAATGGCAAGAGAGTTAGAGGAGCTTAAGATGAAGGGCACCCGTTCAGTGAACGAGGTGCGAGTTGAAGAGGTGTGTGCTTGGTGTGAATGTAGAGGCCACACGGTGACTGCTTGCCCCGGCTTCATTGCCGCAAAAGGGGCACAACAATCAAATCAGGAAGAGGCTAATGCTGTGCAAGGGTGGAACTCCTATTCTCAGACCTATAATCCAGGGTGGGCATCTCACCCAAATCTTAGTTGGAGTGACCCTAAGCCCTCTGGTGGAGGTCAAATGCAACCCCCTGCGTTGCCTCCGCCACAGCAACCACAACAATCCCACTACCCTCGGCCTCAGCAAGGCCAAATGACCCAGTACCAGTACCAGTACCAGTACCAGCCCAACATGCTTAAAGGGCAGGACCGTCAAACCGGGGACCACCCCCAGGGATGGGTCAGATGTCCCAGAGGGACCATCAATTTGAGGATACCTTGCGAACCCTCATGCAGTCGCATATCAGCTTGGCGACTGAAACTAGGCAGTTGATAGGAGCAATGCAGACACAGTTATCCCAAATGAACTCAACCCTTAGTCAGTTGCAACAAGAGAGGGGTAAGTTTCCCGCGCAAAGTAGTTCGGCCAGTGCACATTTTGTAGGAAACCCTCAAATCCTGAATGCTCAGAACCCAAGTTTCGAGGAGGCTAAATCAATCACTACTCTTAGGAGTGGTAAGACAATTGATAAGACGATTCATCCTAAGCAGCCACCGATTCCACCTCCGGAGCCGGCTGGTCAACAAGGAGTGAGTCCCGAAACTGAGGTGAGTTTAGAGGAAGAGAAGAGAGATGGATCGGAGTCGAAGGAAGTGGAGGAGCCTGTAATAGCGGTCCCCACGACTCCAGTGCCATCAGCTACACCTGTAGCTCCATACCCTCATCTCCTGGTGGCAAAACCTAAGCCAAATACCAACCTCCAATTTCTGGAGTTGCTTAAGAGAGTGCAATTTCCCATTTCATTGCTTGAGGCAATTGAGGCAATTCCTCAGTGTGCTAAGGTTTTGAAGGATCTTTGCACGACGAAGAGGAGGAGTAAGACGGATGTCGTGTTGACGGAGCACGTCAGCTCCATACTCCAAACAGAAATCCCGGCTAAGTGTCAAGATCCTGGGAGTCCCACCATCACTGTGAATATCGCGGGCCAGACATTTGACAATGCATTGTTGGATTTAGGAGCAAGTATCAACTTGCTTCCATATTCAGCATATTTGCGGTTAGGCCTAGGCGATCTGAAGGCCACTCCTGTCACCATTCAGTTGGCTGACAGGAGTAAGAGAGTGCCCAAGGGTATGGTGGAGGATGTAATGATTCAGGTGGGAGAGTTTCACTTTCCAGCAGACTTCATAGTTTTAGATATCTCCCCTAGCCCTGAGGTGTTTGAGAGAACTCCCATCATCCTTGGTCGTCCATTCCTAGCCACCTTCAGTGCCATCATGGACTGTAAAACTGGCAAGGTCCAGTTATCAGTAGGAGGAGAGAAAATGGAGGTGGATGTGTTTAACATGGGGACCATCGATGAAGATGAGAATGATGAGGAGTTGTGCGAGGTGAGCTTGATCAACACACTCGTCCAGGAACATGTCGAAAGTGTGTTGTACAAAGATCCTTTAGAGATTGCTTTGACCGCTGAGGAGGCGTCATTTTTGGACTCCCCAGAGGTTGGGAGTCTAGTGGCGATGTTAGATATGGATGATATTGGGGATTCATGTGGTGTGACGTGGGATCCAATCCCCGAGCATTTGGGTGACCCTCCGCCCAAAGTCCTTCCGTCCTCTGTCCAGCCACCTAAACCTGAGTTGAAGCCCTTACCTGATACGCTAAAATACGCCTTCTTGAAAAACAATGAGACTTATCCGGTGGTGATCTCCTCATCTCTCGAGGAAGATTAAGAGAGGCAATTGCTCGATCTGTTGAGAGAGCACATGGGGGCTATAGGCTGGACAGTAGCGGACTTGCATGGTATAAGCCCAACGGTGTGTACACACCGGATTATTTTAGAGGAAGGAGCGAAACCTTCAAGGCAGCCTCAGCGCAGGCTCAATCCAAATATGAAAGAGGTGGTTAAGGCTGAAGTTCTTAAGTTGTTAGATGCGGGAATTATTTACCCGATAGCCCATAGTGAGTGGGTCAGCCCAGTGCAAGTGGTCCCTAAAAAGGCGGGGATCACAGTTGTGCAGAATGAGGAGGGAGAGTTAGTACCCACCCGAATTCCCACCGGGTGGAGAGTGTGCATAGACTACTGGAAGCTCAACGCGAGCACCCGGAAAGACCATTTCCCCTTACCATTCATTGATCAAATCCTTGAGAGAGTTGCAGGTCGAGCGTATTATTGTTTCCTAGATGGTTATTCGGGGTACAATCAAATTGAGGTGGCGGTCGAGGACCGAGAAAAGACCACTTTCACATGCCCATATGGAACATTTGCTTACCGTCGCATGCCATTTGGTCTGTGAATGCACCAGGGACCTTTTCCCGGTGCATGATGGGCATCTTCAGCGACATGGTCGAGAAGATAGTAGAAGTTTTCATGGATGATTTTTCTGTGTTTGGGGATTCATTTGAGGATTGTTTGGAGAATATTAGGAAAGTTTTGAAAAGATGTGAGGAGAAGCGTTTGGTTTTAAATTGGGAGAAGTGTCACTTTATGGTGACTCAGGGGATTGTGTTGGGACACATTGTGTCCTCGAAGGGGATTGAAGTAGACAAGGCAAAAATCGACTTAATCTCAAACCTCCCAACTCCAAAATTTGTTAGGGATGTCCGTTCTTTCCTAGGTCACCCCGGTTTTTACCGGCGATTCATTAAGGACTTCAGTGCTATCTCCCGGCCGTTGTGTCAGTTGTTAGTGAAGGACACACCTTTCGTGTGGTCCGATGAGTGTGAGGGGGCGTTCCAGAGATTGAAGCCTCCTAATTGGAGTCTGCCATTTGAGTTGATGTGCGATGCCTCCGACTATGCAGTGGGAGCTGTTTTAGGGCAGAGGAGAGGTAAGGAGCCATTTGTGGTATTTTACGCGAGCAAGACGCTCAATGAGGCGCAAATGAATTACACCACAACTGAGAAGGAGTTGTTGGCAGTGGTTTTTGCACTTGAAAAATTCCGCTCCTATTTGGTGGGGTCGCAAATTACTGTGTACACTGATCATGCAGCCCTAAGACATCTGTTGACCAAACAGGACGCGAAGCCTCGCCTCATCAGGTGGATTCTTTTACTTCAAGAATTTGACCTGAGCATTAAAGATAAGAAGGGGGTTGAGAATGTGGTTGCGGACCATCTGTCAAGTCTAGAGTTCGGGGACCCCACCTCGAATCTACCCATTAGAGATTCATTTCCTAATGAATAGTTGTTCGCAGCAGTAGAGTGCCCATGGTATGCGGATATTGCAAACTATTTAGTGACCGGGCAAATCCCCTCCCATTGGTCTACACCAGAGAAGCAGAGGTTTTTGAGAGAGGTCCGACAGTACATTTTTGATGACCCTTATCTGTTTAAGTATTGTGCGGACCAGATTGTGCGGCGTTGTGTCCCCGAGTCCGATCAAAGGGGCATAATCGAGTTTTCTCACAACGAGGCCTGTGGAGGCCATTTCTCCGCTAAAAAGACCACCGCCAAAATACTCCAATGTGGGTTCTTCTGGCCTAAGATGTTTAGAGATGTGTTTGAGTTCTGCAAGTCGTGTGACCGTTGCCAAAGGCTTGGCAAAATCACTTCGCGTAACATGATGCCCCTCCAACCCATTTTAGTGCTCGAGGTTTTTGAGTGTTGGGGCGTTGATTTTATGGGTCCGTTTCAAGTATCTCATGGATTTGAGTACATCTTGTTGGCGGTCGACTGCGTGTCAAAGTGGGTTGAGGCGATCCCCACTCGGTCCACAGAGTCTAGAGTCGTGCTAGAGTTTTTGAAAGAATACATTTTGTCGAGGTTTGGCGTGCCACGCGCCATTATCTCTGATCAGGGCACGCACTTCACGAGTCGGTCTTTTGGAGCACTAATGGGGAAATATGGGGTCACCCACAAGGTGTCTACGTCATATCATCCCCAGACAAATGGCCAAGCTGAGTTAGCCAATAGAGAGATTAAGGTGATTTTAGAGAAAACGGTGGGTGTGAACCGAAAAGATTGGTCAACCCGCTTGAATGATGCGTTATGGGCCTACCGCACAGCTTACAAGACCGTGTTGGGTGCTTCACCCTACCGGCTCGTTTACGGTAAGGCCTGTCACTTGCCAGTGGAATTAGAGAAGAAGGCCTTTTGGGCCATTCAGTCAGTCAATTCAAATTTGACTGAGGCAGGTGAGCATAGGAAGTTGCAATTATGTGAGTTAGAGGATATCCGGAATGACGCGTATGAGAATGCTAGTATTTACAAGGCTAAGGTAAAGGCGTACCACGATAGGAATATTCAACGCAAAACCTTTAAGATAGGTCAGAAAGTGCTGCTTTATAATTCGCGCATTCATTTATTCCCAGGAAAATTGAGATCCCGATGGGATGGTCCTTACCTAGTGGTGAAAGTTTATCCCAATGGTGCTGTAGATTGTCGTGACCCTAAGGATAATCATACTTTTAAAGTCAATGGTCAGCGTCTTAAGCCATATTTAGAGTTTGCTGAGGTAGGAGAGCCAGATCAGGATTTGGTCGATCCAGTTTACACGGACGACCCCGCTGAGTAGCTTCCGAGCTACGGTTTCCACGGGTAGCTCACGCGTACCATGCTCTTCATTGAGTGTGGACCCGGCTCCTAGCGATAGGAGTACCCATCATTGACTTGGGTATTTATAGCTTCGCACGCCGCTATTAAAATAAGGATCGTGTGCCCAGCTCCGGTTAGTAAGGGCAGTTTGTACATACCTTTTTGAATATTAAAAAAAAAAAAAAAAAACATTTTGCGTGTTTTCTTTTCTTTATCTGTGTTTTTCTTTTATTCTTTTTATGTGGCCCGGCTTCCACGAGCGGGCGGTACTAATATCATCTGTTGCCTAGTAGGTAGTTGGTTCTTAAGTCTTTTGCAGGACGAGCATGCTACCACACCAGCCTTGGTAGTTTGGGCCTCTCCGCCAGAGTGAGTGAGGCATTCAGGAGCCTCGAGCAGGGGTGCCACTATGTGTGGCGGTTGTCAGTCCAATAAAGTTGTGGCGCGGCTCTGTGTGACTAGCTGTGGACCTCATTAGGTCCGAAGGAGCGGATCTTGGAAGCGGTTCTGATGACGAAACGCGACGATGATAGCAAATTCCCCATACATCGGCCGGGGTCATGATGGTTGGCTGCCATCCGATGGTCCATTTCTCTCCCTTGTTCTTTCCTTTTTCTCCTTGCCTTCCTGCTATGAGGGCATAGCATGTTTAGGTTGGGGGGAGGAGTGTATCTGTTTTTAGATGGGTAATTTTTAATTTTTAATGCGGGGATACATTGTTATGCTTGTGTGTATGAATGAGACGAGCACGACGGGTGTTTCAATTGATTGCCTGCCTGTTAATTCGTCCCCATGCATATATCTGGTATCTCTGTTGGGTAGTTTTGCACTATAAATGATAATGAGTGGGTGTTTCCACAGAGTGTACATTGTAGCTTGTCGAGTATTCCATGGTTTGCGCTTCATTTGCATTTGCATGAGATAATAGGCAATTGTACCACATACTCAGCTTATAAATTTTGCATGCATTTTGCGAGAGTTGGGAGTGTGCGTCGGGGAAGATACAAGGCCTTCTTGCATGATTAGACCACCAAAAGAGTCTCGTAGAACCCTTTTCAGCCAGTCCGTGTCAATATCTGTGTCTAACCTAGGAAGCCGGTATTTGGGATGGAAAGCAAGTTGGGGGGTGTGATAGCTCTGTGCACTTCTAGGAATTTTGCATCACTGTTAATGGAGCACTGCCTGTTGGAAAGTAGGGAAGGATTTGCTTTTGGGTGTCATGGATTTGATTAACCAAGCCTACCTTGGAAAAAAAAAAAAAAACTCAGCCACAAATTACCCTACCCCAAAACCCAAACCAAATAAAAGAGGAGTGAGATTAAATGTTCAAAAAAAAAAAAAAAAAAAAGTTAGCCGATAGGTATCGATACCCCTCTCAGCAGTATCGATACCAGTTTGTTCCGTGTGAAAAAAAATAAAGAGGCCGATCGGCCCCTTCTTCTTCTCAACTTCTTCTTCATTCTCTCTTTCTCTCTCCTCTCCTCCATAACCACCCCAAACCCTACCAACAAATCTTCCTAAAACCCATCTAAATAACCACCATTTTCTACCAAATTTCAACCACAACACCCTCTCTTCATCCTCTACCCAAATCCCTGTTTCAAATTTCCCTAAACCTTACCAAATTTCTGAATCTGAAACTCCAAAACCCATTTTTCCAAACCCTTTAACCCTCAAACCATGGCATCCAAAAAGGCAAGATGTGGGAAAGGGAAAGGTTGGGGCATCTTCTAGTGCTGCGGGGGACGTCCCTAGGGGTTCATCGGGAGGTCCCTATCCGGGCCGGGCTCCGAGACGAAACCGGGCTCAAATGGAGAGAGACGAAGAGATACAGTGGAGGGAATCGATCAAAGGCAGGGGGTGAAAAATGAGAGGCATATAGAGTTGGATGGTGGGTGGCCGGAGGGACATTTGGTTATTGAGGCGATAAAAAATCAAGGTATGTCTTTCAGGTTTGAACCAAATCCGGGTTATAATAATGCGTTGGTAGAGGAATTTTATAAATGCATGGTTGTGCCTGAGGCTGGAACTTTCATGAATCCGGGGGCTAGGATTACCTCTGTGATAGGGAAGACTCCTGTGTTTATTGATGTTGATAAAATTGCTGCTGCGTTGAATTATGTGAGGCCCGAGGGGGAGATAAATTTTCCTAGGCCAGTTGATGACCCCATTAATCAGGATTGGGTAAACCGAGAGATTTATACACATCGGAGGGATGCGAGGACTCCTCACTGGCCAGGAAAGTTTAGGCCGGCATATAGGTTTCTCAACCAGGTTGTTTGTTATAATATTTATCCGAGGGGGACTGAAAACAAGCCCCAAGAAAAGGTTGGGAACATTATGTGGGCATTCACTGAGGAGAACACGGTGTGTGACTGGCCTTTATTTATTTTTGGGGAGATGGTTGATTTTAGGGCTATTTCGAAAAATGTCAGAATGCCTTTCCCGTGCCTAGTGACCATGATCCTTAGGAGGGATAACGTTCCAGGAACTAGATTTTATGTGAATGACAGGTTGGATCCGGGGGCCTTAGATTCTACTATTCTTCGTCGGAGTAGTGCTCAGACTAAGGGTGGCGGAGAATCATTGCTTATTTCACCATCATCAGAGGCTCCTTTGAAAGAGTGGTTCAAGAAAATCTTCTGTATGAATGTCGCTATTATTAAGAGTCAGAAGAAGATTAAACTGGAGCAGAGACAGATGGCTAGGAAACAGGTGGAGTTTGATGATCAGCTGAGTTATGTGAGGCAGTATGTTACAGGGGAGACTTCCGGTCCTTATGTTCCCCGTCGATGGTCAGAGCTGGAGGTGAGTGACGACTTTGTGGAGCAGGACACAGCAGATGAGGACTCGAATGCGTAGGAAGGATGGGTGCACGGAGTTAGTTAGGTAGGAGGTGGTGCGTTTTTATGTATTATGTGGTAAGGAGGAGGTTATGTTATGTCACTCTATGTGGTGTAGGCGGTGGTATGTTATTTATATGTTTGGGCGATATTACATGTTACTAAACGCTGTGGTGTTGAATTTTCTGATGGTAGCAGGTTGTTTGTTTTTGGGTGGATGATGTTTTATTGTGTGAGTCCAGGTGGCGGCCAACTCGGGTAGTTGACCTTTGCACTTATATGGGCTGCCATTCATTTGCATGTTGCCTTTTCTTTTTGGTCACCACGGTCATTACAAGCCGGGAAAAAGCCCTTAGTTGACTCGGTGCACGCTTATCACGCTCCTCCACGCATGCTTAATATCTATGATGAATATGTGGTAGTTTTTGCCTCCCATGGGTGCGAGTTGGGTGACATTGTGATTTTGTGGACGTACTTTATCTCCGAGTCATTGTCCGTGCGAGGTTTCTTAACTGTTTACTAGAGCATGCATGTGTTTGAGTTAAAGGTGGCAATGAATTGGAAATCTTAAAGGTGGATTGAATTTTATACATCGTGCATAACTCTCGTATCCCCGTGTACTTACCTTTTATTTTGTGTTTCGTTTTATCCGTTGTTCGGGACGAGCAACGCTTAAGTTGGGGGGTGTGATAGGCGCGCAATATTGTAAGTATAAGCGCCTAAGTAGGGGGAGTTAGCGTGTTAGACGTGCGGTTTAATGGTTATTTTCCGTTTAATGCGTGCACAGTGGCGTTCTTGGTATTTTTGTGAGTTTTCCAGGTATATGGGCGTTTGGCTTGTGTGTGTGTGTGCATGGCTTGAAGTGGAGGCACGGGAAACGAGTCTTGGAAGTTGGATTTTGAAAGTGCAAGCTGAAGGAGTTCGGTATCGATACCCTTCATGGCCGTATCGATACTAATCAGTTAAAAGGGTGCAATTTCGTTCCAGAAGGTTTAGTATCGATACCTATCAAACCTGTATCGATACCTTCGGCTTACGCGGTCAACGGTTCAGTCAAGGGATTTGGTATCGATACCTTTGGTAGCCGTATCGATACCGAACGGTTACGGGCAAGGCTAAACGATGGCGTTTTGATGTGTTTTAGGGGTGATTACTATATAAACGTTTTTCTGATCATTAATTAGGGTTCGAACTTTTGATGAATTGCTCTGCAACTTTGGAGTTTTGAAAACCCTAGGCACGTTATTCTTCCATTGCTTTTCGATTAAGATTACTGTTCCAGATTCTGTTCAGATTTCAGCTCTTGTTCGAGATTTCGCATATTAATTTAGCGTTCTTCAATCTTCAGATAGTGAGTATTTTTCATCTGTCAATTCTATTTATGCATAGTTCTAGGGTTTATGTTTATGTGTTCATGTTTATTACCATGCTAGCGTAAATCTCTGGACGTGGCCATGGGGTGAATAACACACCGGGGCCGGTGCCGTATTTGTTCACCCACTTTTGCATGGTTATTCGAAAATCTTCATGTTGGGATTTCTAAGAATGGCCGAGCTCTGTCATTGACGGAACCCGCACGAACGGGGAATGGGTCAAGTAGTTCATTCTTCGTGGCGTGTGGGATAACGCAAACAGGGTTTCGCCCCCGGGAGAGAAAATCCTAATATGGAGCAATATCTTTAGGAAACGAAGGGGGTGAAAGGATTCGGGACTGGCTACGAGTGTTAGGATCCCAATGGTCGCGTCTGCTTTTAACTAATTGATTAAAATCTAGAATTTAGTCTTAGCATACCGTAGTTAATCACTCAATTAATTGGATGGGTGGCTACCTAAGAGCCAATTCAAACTAGCGCCCCATTTTCTAAGTTAAACACCGACTCCGTCCCTGAGGATTCGACTCCGGACTTCCGGATATTGTGCTACGTCGGTTCTATTAGTTCTGCACTTGGAACGTGTTATTCCTGTTACTAAAAATCTGACAAGCATACATTTTAATCCCCGATTATGAAAGGAAATACCCGAGAAACCTCTCAGATTGAAACTCTTCAAGTCAACTCAGTCAACAGTACTGTACGGTACTCATCTCTCACGCACGGCACAGCCCAAGTCACGTACAACACTCTTTTGAATTTTGGCGGTGGAAGTGTGCCGCACGGCACAGTTTGTGTGCCGTACGACACTGTCATTTGTCAAACAGCTTTTGCAGAGGTTCCAGCAGGTCAAAATGTTGACGAAATGGTTACTCTGATTATCATGATTTCGTGCAAGGCCTCAAAGCTACCTCCTAGCCATCATTTCTTTGTGTGGAGAATAAGTAAACTTGATAATCACGTTCATCCATCCCCTATAAATGCCGACCGATTCCAACGGATTGAGGACCGAAAAATTGAGAAAAAAACCATGAAGAGCCCCTCTTAAATTCTACTCCTAAATTCTTCCTATACTAAAAAACACCTGTTACCAGTACCCTCAAGCTCCAGAAATCTACCTCATATTTCCAAAAAAAAAACAACCCAGTCGCAACCCGAAACCCATTGCTCTGTTTTCCCCCCCAAAATCCATCACTGATCACACCCAATTCTATTAAGCTTTCAACCAAGCTTTCTACACCACATTGAGGAGTGATTTTGCAAGCATCAGAGGAAGTCCAAGCAGTGCCTAAGAAGTTCCAGAAGCGCTTCAATCCGAGAGTTTCCCACCGGAGGTATATTTCTGCTTCGCCAATTTTCTCAACTTTGGTACCCTGAGGGGAGGGGTGCCAAGTATGGAATGATCTCCAATATCATATCCATACTTGGTATGCCCATGTCACATCAATATCAGTTTGATTTCATACCTCCCGGTTGCGTCGTACGGTGAAAATATCGCCTCGTACGGAGTGATTTACTGAGGAGGAACATTTCCCACTTAAACACACTGTTTTCTCATTCAAAATAGTCTATTTTTAACTATATTTCATGCCTTGTATGTGCTTTTATTCAATCATATCGAAAAACCAAAGTTTGAACTGTTTGTGAAGGAAACAGTGCCGCACGGCACTCCTCCTGTGCCGCACGGTACACTTGGAGTGTTGTACGGCACTCTTTAAAAATTTGACCGTTGGATTGATGAACAGTGCCGCACGACACACTTTCTGTACCGCACGGTACATCTAGTGTGCCGCACGACACACTTTTGCGCCAAATTTGAAGTTTTAACCATTGCCTTGCACAAACAGTTTGAATCTTTGATTGGTTATTTGCTTATTATCTGTTTTCATTATTATCGTCTGTTTCGCTTGATAAATTGTTTATTTCAATAAAGTTCGGCATTAAAGTATTTTCTAAAAATCCCACAAATGTTTAGTAAAGACCGATTTTTTTAATCGGGCAAACGGGGTGCATTAAAACCCTTCCCCGTTCGTAACCTGGCTCCCGAATCCAAAACGAATCTCTGGTTTTCAAATTGTTTTATAAATCATTTTCTCAACCATTTCCCAAAACGGTTTCTCGGGTCCTAAACCATTTTCCAAAAACCCGGGTGGCGACTCTATTTTCAAATCAAAAACCACCGGTGGAAATCAACCGTCCACACATGGGCACCATCCCTGGCTACGGTGCTCACTGGTTGAGCCAAAGGTGGTGTTGGCATAGTAGGAGTGATTGGTCCCCCAAGTGCTATGGCCATTTGGTCGAGGTCCGGCTCAATCCTTGGCATAGTGGAAGATTCGCACAAGCTTGGATACTGAGTTGAAGTTGAGAAATCTGATCGGTTAGAGGAGGCTTGCGGGCTAGACTGAGGAAGGTGAGTGCTAGAGTTGCGAGCTGCGTCTTCGGATTCGTAAAGAAAAGATGTGAGAGCGGATCGTTTGCGGCGTTGGCGCGGTGGAACGTTGATGTTGTAAGACGGAACGTACTCAAGAAGGGATGGTGCAGAGCGTCACGTCTCAGGGAGTGCTAGCGCAATTTCTATAGCGGCAAGGTTAGTTCGGTTGAAGGATCTCTTCTTCGCTTGAGAACCTGTGGAGAAACGAGCATTAGCACCGGAAAGAGATATCTATGCAAAATTCAGGTGCAAAAAGAAAGCTAGTTTGGACCTGGGTCGCCCTCCTTCCAAGGGAGCCTGTAAGCACGGACCTCAGTACCGGGTGCATACTCGTACTCTCCGGTGATTTTAAGCCAATCGCCGGGACACTTGTCTTTAGGCGGGAGTCCTCCTATCAATTTGAACCCTTTGCGAGCTTGGAGATAGTACAAAGATCCATCACCAAGACCAACAATTTCGTAGCAGTAGAGTATCTCCTCTATACCTAGCGGGAGACTCTCCCTACGTGCAAGCTCGGCCGCGCTATTGACAATCCTTAAAGTGTTGATAGAAATTTGTGTAGGTGCCAACCTAAGCCGATGGAGAAAGCATAAGAGGAGTGGGTCAAGTGGAAACCGAACTCCGCCTTCTACAATGGAAACCACGGGGAATACCGCGGATGAAGATGAACCTAGGAGGTTCTCTTCGGAACCTAGCAATCGAAACTCTACATTTTTTGGGATGTTGTATGCTACCCTAAAAGCATCAATGTGTCCAGGGGATTCTAACAAACATTTATATTTTCCCATTGTGAGATCAAATGAAGAACGTGGAGTATGGCTGGAAAACTCAAGAGAGTGGCCGGAAAACTCAAGAGAGTCGTCGGTAAACTCAAGAGGGTGGCCGGAAAACTCAAGAGAGTCACCGAAAAACTCAAGAGAGTTGACGGTAAACTCAAGAGAGTTACCGGAAAACTCAAAGACTCGCCGGCAAACTCAACCACATTCAACGGAAAACTCAAAGGCATTCAAAGGAATTCAATGGAATTGCATGATGTTCTTCAAAAATCTCAATCACATCAAAGAAAGGTACAAGAAAGGTAAAGAACAAGGATGAAAAACTCACTTGATTTTCTAAAATGATGAGCACCCACATCTCCTAAGCAATCCCCATAGAGAGCCCTCACACTCCTCTTGAAAAGTGTAATGAGAGAATGAAGTGTGTGGGGTGGATTCTACCTCTTTTATACACAACAAGGGGGCAAATTCAAAAAATCCATGTACTTTTGGAGGGAAATGAAATATCAGGAGTGCAATTCAAGTTGGAGGGTGCTCAGGCCTTACCAAGCACGTAATGTGAAGGTGCGGCATTTATCGGAGGTGCAGCAGTCCGGGTTGAAAGCAAGCTTGGTTCTATTTCCTTTTTTAATTACCGGAAATTTTTTATCATGCAAGCCAACAAGTAGGTTTCATGGAGACCTAGAGGAGAAACTAACAAGGGATTGGGCACTATAAAAGTTGTACCAGTTCATAACGAAGCTGCTGCGAATGGTCCACGTAGCGGTGTTCATTCCACTCGAGGGCGCCCAACAACAAAAATTGGTCCGGATCTGTGCCAAAAAATACAGAAATACAGAGTGTAGAAAAAGTTCAACGGATGTGGTGCCATAAAATTTGAAATTCCCAAAAAGAAAAACAGTGTTCTTACCTTTGTACCATCTCCTGCCGAGGTATCTCTCAGGCACAACACTAGCTGATTTGCGGATATCTACCACGTTCAGGTTCAGCAAATGGAGTCCAAAGAATGCTTTATACGGTACTACTATGTACGATCTAGTCCGACCAAGATTTGAAGGCGCCTAAGAGTGGAGGCCGTCCAGATTCTAAACAAAAGCAAAAGGGGACAATGTGGAGAAGGTCCATGTTAGAGAACCTGTAGTAGCTGTGCTCTCGCAAAATTTTTGAAATGAAGTATTTGCTAAAAAAAAAGCAAACAAATGATGAGGTTTCCACAACAGATCTCACCTGGTTAAACGGACGAAGGTGACGGTGGATTAGTGAAGCTCACGGAGTGAAGCTAGAACACGGAAGACACGATGACCACGTCATCTGATAGCACTCTCCCCGTCTCTTCTTCTGGTACGGCAATTTTAAGGATTTGGGGAAATTTGGGTTTGGCTGTAGGTGAAGCCGTTTGGATCGAAGCTGTTTGGGTGTAGAGAATTTTATCACATACGTTTTGAGAATTCTAAGTGGGTGTTGCCACCAATTCCTCCAAGGACAGGAGAAACAGAGATGGTCAGCACCTAGTGGTGTAGAAGATGCGAGGGTGTGCCAGGAGATGTGAATCTCCAAGAAAATAAGGAAAAGCGCCTGAAACTACTAACTTCTTTCAAGCAAATGTGAAACTTGAATAAAAGAGAAACTAAAGTTACAACGGTTCGTGGGCCTTGAACAAGGACTTCCACAATTGAAGAAAACTAAAGTTTACATAGAAGAGAAAGAGAAAGAAGAAGAAGAAGAAGAAGAAACGGGATAGAGGTAGAAGATAGACATAGATAGATAGAAGAAGAAAGGATCGATCGACTAACTGAGAGTTAGGAGATAAACTAAATTTACTTGCTGCTGTGAGCTTTGTTGGTGCTGGGACCTTTGTAATGTTGCACGATGACTTGTATTTATAGGCATCATTTGCCTATGAATGGTTCAGGAGATTTCGGACCCACTAAGCATATCTTCTGCCCACTTTCTTCAGAAATCTTCTCCAAAGCCGCCAAGTGTCCCACTACTTCTATAACTAACCACTTTCCACAAAAAGTGGTAACTAACTCCTTGGAGGCTTTCATCCCACATGGCAATAACTACCCACTTTCCTTGATTTAAGCTTTATGCATTTGAAAGAATGTCTGATGCTCTCACATATCGCCACGTGGCAGAAGATATCCGTACCAGGGGATATTGTCGCCACGTGGCAGAAGATATCCGTACCAGGAGATATCGTTAGATCTCCTTAGGAGATATCGTGCTGACAAATGTCCCATATGGCCGAAATTAACTATTTGTGATTTTATCTAATTATCACATGTTAATTTTGGCCTCTTGGAAAAAATCATGGGATAAACTTTGCTTCCTACAATTTAGGTAACCACCTTATCTCTTTCAAATGATGCATTATCTCCTAAATTGTAGGGAATTCGGCTTAGGGATAAATCCGAATTCAAATTAAAGTCTTTTTTAGCCAATATTATTGTCACGTGTTAAAAATTAAAAATTATGGTACAAACAGTGGGCCCCAGTTAAAATTGATGCTGCTCTTTGGGGAAGGTGAAGGTACTCTCACCTTTTTCTATTTTCTTTTTAGTTGTGCCGACCCTTGAATTTTTTGGAGAAAGTATAAGTTGGGGGAGCTTGAGAAGGGACACTCACCGAGTTTCACCCACACTTACTCTCTCCTGACTTTCCCTTTTTGGATGGTTGGAGAGCAACCTCTGGTGAGGTCACGTTACCTACGAGAAAAAAAGAAACATTAAAAGGGAAAAAAGGAACCCACTGTACGAGACATGTGGGAATTTATGGGTGAGAAGCTGTCCATTTTCTTTGTGAAGCTTCTTTGAGAAGCAATGAAGAGAAAAATTGTAGGTGGGGCCTTCTACTCTTGTTTGGTTTCATTTTGGAGAAGCTCCGGAGTGACACTGAAAAGGGAAGCCACAAGTTGGAACGTCCTAGAGTGCACCTTTACATTTTACTCTCTCCTCGTGCAATCAAAGTGTGCGCTGGTAACTACAATCAAGGAACACTAGGCATGCAAAAACAATTGTGCTTTATTGATAAATAAAGTGGGCCGGATTTGGTCCGATCAATTTTATTTTTTGCGTGCTTGATATTTCAAATCGGATTGCGGTGTTTGAAAATTGAGACACTGGTTTTTACTCTCCTAAGAACCATTGCAGAAAAAAAAAAAAGAAGAAAAAAAGGTGCCTACCTCATTAGCCAATTTAACGGACATGAAGGACACTTTTCAACTTTCCCCTTTGATATGCTCTGACTCCTACGACCAATGTAAAAAAAGAGGTTGGACTTTTTGGAGTTTCACTCTTGGGGAAGCTCGATGGAGAAGCTAAAGAAGTGGAGCTTCTGGGGTAAGCTGCCATAGGAAAACAAATCTGAGAAGGTGGAGCTACTTGTGAAAAAAAATAGAGGCTACTTGTGGTGACACTACAACAGCTTCACTTTCTCTTTTTCATTTTCTTTGCTCTTGGTTTCTTGTGATTAAAAGTGATTTTTGACTTGGTGAAACTGCGGCCAAGAAGCAAGCACAAATAAACTGAACTTTATGGTCGAAGTAAAGTGACCCGAACGTGGTCGGATCAATCTTATTGTACCTCGCCTATTTTACATCTGAGTGCGACGTATGTGTTTGCATATTTTACTCGGTTGGATTTGACCGGTACAAAATAAAAAATATGGAGACGAAGATGGGACATGTGCAAAGCGCCAGCAACAAGGTGAAGCTCCATGCTTCAATTGTGAAGCTAAGAAGGTGAAACTAGGAGGAGAAGCTGTAAAAGAAAATTTGTGGAGGCACAGTTGCTCCCTACTTACGTTGGAGTATTCAGACTTTAGCAAAGGCAAAATGGTGGGCCCTAATCAAGAGAGTATTTAGCTTACCATTTTTACCCTCCCTCATTGGACGAAACTGAAGGAAGTTTTACTCAATAGTGAAACTATTTTCACTATAGGGAGTTTCACTCTCAATAAGTGAAAAAATGAAGTGACCGGATGTGGTCGGATTAAATTTTATTTTTTCACTCATTATACGTCGGATTGAGGCGTACAAGAAATATGTGGTTGCATATTTTGCTCGGTTGGATTTGACCGATAGTAAAACAAAAATGAGCTTGGCCTAGGGGGGCTGGAATAGGCATCCTTTACCACCTAGCCTTGAGGTCACGGTGCCAAAGGCTGGGGGACAAATGAGGTGGGCCAGAGTTTAGGCCTCCGAAATAATTGGGCTAAACTAGCGGAGCGAGTTAGAACGGAGCATGACCTGGTCGGACTAGGCCCAGTTGAGATAGACCGTCTCAATGGGCAGAGTTAAAGTCCGGGCGGCGTAGAGATGATTCTAGAAGATGCTTGATAGATCTACTCGAGATAGCAGCCCGCCCTAATCGGGGAAGCTACCTTGATGAGCATCATCAAGTATCCCGATAAAAGCGAAGCTCCAGTTACAGAGATTTAGTGGAGATTGGAGTCCGCCCTAATCGGGGAAGCTACCGAGACGAGTCCGCCCTAATCGGGGAAGCTACCTTGATAAGCATCATCAAGTATCCCGATAAAGGCGAAGCTCCGGAGATTTAGGGATACGAGTGTATCCCGGACGGACTAGGTATCTTGGACGCCAAGTGAGGAGAGCCTATAAAAGGGGGTTTCACCCTGAACTAAAGGTACACATAATCATACTCACAAAACCCCAGTTTCCTCTCTTCCCCTATATTCAGTCTCTGACTTAAGCATCGGAGGGGTATTCCGGCCAAACCCCGGCCGGGTAGCCTAACGTTCTTTGAGTCTTGCAGGTCTCTCGCCGAAACTCTACTCAGCGCGACTTTCGGTGGCTAGCTTTCCTAAGGTGAAAACCTACCCCACCACACGGTTATATCAATTTTCTTGTGCACCTTTATCCCAAACTAACTTATTATGTTTCACGAGATATGTCAATCTCTCACTATACATCAACTCAAAAAGCCAACTTAAGCTAGTTCCTGACTTAAGTCAATTTCTTGATCAAGTTTTATTATTGGTGGATAATTTGTCCAATTGATATGAGGTCAAATTCTGCGAACTTATCAACTTCGATGTTATTCTCTCTATATAACATAGATGGATGATAAGATACATGAAAAGTTTTCTAAAAAATGTTTAGAAAAGAGAAATGAACGGTTCAGTATCCTAACATTTTTTGCAAGTGGAGTGGAGTGCAGTTGGTGCCTCTCTTATACTCCCATGCACATGGGCATGGTTCAATTCCCGTAAGCACCCATCTCTCTCCCCAAGTCTCCTAAGATAGAGTAGATTAGGATTACCGAATGGCAAAAAAAAAAAAATTCCTGACATTTTATATAACATATTGTATTGCTTAGTGGCACAAATTGCTGACGGGTCAATATATAGCTTGGAAACATGATTAGTGATATGGGATACGAATAGGACATAATTAAAAAACATTGGATATTTGTCTTGGTTTGTTACATTAGGTATATACATTTTTATAGTTTTTTAGCATTGTACTAGGCACACATAACATTAAGTTAATTGGGAAATTTGAATTTTTCTAATGTCCGAAAGGCATCAAATATTTAAGAAATTTCAAAAATTGATTTTTATACTATGAATACTTTATAGATATCGGAAGGAAATTGATATTTTTGTTCTATACAGCTACATACAATACAGATGCGAATGTTGTTTATAATTATATCCGTGCGTCATTGGTGAACAAAGTAAACTAAATTAATTTTTTACTTTGAACAATAGTCGAGAAAAATTCAAAAGAATTCTTTTTCATCATCAAAACCTTGATTCTCGGGACAATAATTTTTGTACTTCGGAGAACATTTATATTAAGACAGAGCGAAAACTTTATAAAATAATGGAGAAAAATTGAAAAGTGTTCTTTTGGTAATCAAAACCTTGATTTTCTGGCCAATTGTTTTTGTGATTTAGAGAACATCTAATTTATATTATAAAACAGATCGAAAAATGTTTAGGTATATAAACACAGTGCCTAGACTAGATCTGATTAAGATGTCTCTGAATATGGATAGCGCACTTCTTGTTGATCCGACTGGTTCTGCGGGTGGTTTGGCTATGTTTTGGAAAGGTATGTCCAGTGTTCCGCTTGTGAAGATGTGCTCATGGTTTATTGATGTGAAATTTTTTGACTCCGATTTGAATAAATACTGGAGATTAGTTAATGTGTATTTTAGCTCGGAAATGAAATGAAGTCTCAGTGGGACTTTTTTGTGCAATACAAAACTTGCTTGGTTGATGACTGGATTATTTGGGGGGATATGAATGACATTATGCCCACAGGGAAAAAAGGGCGGCCTTGCCCACACTCTTTTGTCTTTTCGGGGCTTTCAGAAATTTGTGGATGACTGTGGGCTGGTTGATCTGGGCTTCTCGGGATACCCTTTCACCTGGCGTAATAATCGATGTGGAAATGAGTATGTCCAAGAACGGCTTGATAGAGTTTTGGCTTCTCCTTCTTGGTGTCTTCCCTTTAATCAGGCCTCAGTAACCCATCTTGATACTGTGGGTTCTGACCATAGTGCTATCCTCTTGAATCTCAGGACTTTTCCAACTAGGCGCCATGTTCTTTTCGCTTTGATTCTCAGTGGGTGGAGAAAGATGAAGTCCGTGATGTTATCCGTCAAGCATGGGCCTGCCCAATTCATGGGTTATGATCCTTTATGGTGTTTAAAAAGATCCAGACATGTCGTTCTTCACTAACTAATTGGAAACGACGTGCTGACTCGAGACAGACTATTGAGGATCTAAAGGCCAGAATCTGTGCACTCATGAATACAGCTGTTGGCCCTCAACCAGGAGTTATATATTCAGAATCTTAAGAAGCAGCTTAAAGAGGAATGGGATAAGGAAGAATTATTCTGGAAACAAAAGTCACAGTACCATTAGACACAATACCATTAGACAACTGCTCTCAACTGGAATTGTCATAATTGATTATGTAAAATCAAGACAATATTGTGGATCCACTAACCAAAGGGTTAAATCGAGAGCTAGTTGATAAAGCATAGAAAGGAATGGGAATGAAGCCTATGACGCTTAAAACTACCGTGACGGAGAACCCAACCTAGTTGACTGGTGATCCCTAGATCTAGGTTCAAAGGGACAACCTATTCGCGTGTAACTAAGATGAATTACTGAGGAGCCAAACTCCTACTCATTCCTATGATGTAACATTGATGCCTGTGAAGGTAAAGGTTAAGCGTTTGCTTTTAATGACTCTTATGTGTTGGTTTTCCAAACAGAGTATTACATGATACTCTTAACTAAGAGGTCACCTATGTGAGTAATGAAGTGGGGCCGCTTCTATAAAGAATTCGTGAAGGCAAAATTTCTTAAAAAATACTCACTGAACCAGGCGAGTGTTCAAGGCCAAAGTGAACACAACAATGAGAATTGAATTGTGTTAGGAGAAGTTCTTGTGTGAAATCTGTTGTCTTGGTTTATATAAACATCAGATTAGTTCAAGACATTGCATTCACTGATCAGCCAGTGAACTTGATATACTTTCATAAAGGAAGGTTCAAAGCCAAAAGCTACCTTTCTATTGACAGGAATCATCCGTGTACTCTATCTAAATCTGTGTCAGTTTCTGCGTGAGTATCTGAAAATTTCATTCATGTGGGGGACTGTTGGAAAAATAGGATATTGTTCGATTATTTTGGTGCGCCAAAATATGGACAAAAAATTCATTTATAGGATGAATGAGAATTGTCTCATTATGGGAATAGCAAAAGCCAAATTTATTTAAGGGAGGACGTGCGCGCGCTGCCGTCGCCCGCCCGGACTGGGCTGGGCTGGGCCCGTGACCCGTGGGTGTGGTATTGGGCTCAACCCGTGGCCCAAACCAGTAGCTGTTTGCCAGCAGAAGATGGTGATCATCTTCTCCTTTGTAGCAATAGCTGGGCTCTCCCCATCATTCTCTTCAATGCGCCAGAAGACTTCCTTGTCCAAAAATACAGTTGTGGTGTTAATGGTAGTACACCTGGTGAAGTTCATAGGTCATGCATGACCTGAACATTTCTGTTTCCAACTCAGATTTTTGCCTATAAATAGGTTGCCCTACAAGAGTAATTGGTACACTGAAAAACTACTTTCTGAATGCAACAAAAAGGAAAAATGTGTTCTTAAGTCTTCAGATTTTCAGCATCTTGTTTTTCATCCGTGAGAGAGTACCATGCACATAAATTCAATTCGAAGCAAGCTTCTTGTGTGGTGCACACTAAGCTTTCAACTGATTGTATCCTGGGAGACAGACGTCGGCAAAAACCTCTAGCACCCTGGTGAGGCAGCGAGTTTGTTTAAGGACACTGTGTCACGAGCCTCGGTTTGTGTATCCATATTTATTTTCAGTATTTTAATTTTCAGATTCTGTAAAATTTTCAGTTTATGTTTTTATGTTTTAAACAACCGGAATAAGATTTTCAATACATTGTTTTTATACCGCACGAATGCAACATATATTAATAAGGAAAGAAAGAGATGCAAGAAAAGGAAAGAAAAGCAAAAGTAAGAGATAGGTTGAAGGGAGACCACACCCAACTACAAAAGAAAATAAAAACGTAAAAACAGATAAAAAATGGGAATTTTCATTAACTGTTACCCCTTTAATTTTGAAATGAGACAATCATTTTGAGACGGCAAAAGAATCACAAAATGGGGACGTAGGGAGTACAACTAAAGAACATGACAAATGGAGTAGTAACATATTCAACACTAGCGTCTTGCCTCTACTTGGAGGCACATCTGAACGTAAGAGAAGAACTGAGTGTGTGAGAGACCCAAAATGAATCAAACTAATAATCACACAGAAACTCTGCCTATGCCGTCTCTGCAGAGAAAACCTGGGTGGGAGAGAGAGCCGAGAGAGGAGAAACATAGGACTATAGGAGAGGGGAGGAGAGAGTAGAAGGAACGTATAAAAGAAATGGATGTTATGCCTGCATATTTTCGAATAATCCAGCCAAAAACCTTATCATGCGGTGTTCTGAAAAAGTAATTACTTCCAAATTTCCAATTTCAGTTATGGAAATGAGCTCAAATACATTTCAATTTTCAACTAATATTAAGATACGGCTTGATTAAAATAAAAAATCTGATAAGAAATGGCATAAGCAGAATCTACATTTTTTGGAATCTGTCCAAGTCATTTGATTCTTTTCAAACAATCTTAGCCATTGAAGAGAATTCCTTCAATTTAAGGTTTTGAATTTTGAATTAAAGGAAATTCAGCCCTGGGATCAGTTGAGAAGAAACTTTAAAATACAATAGCGGTCTTCCAATGTGTCACGGAGGACAGTTATGAGAGAGATATTTTTCAAAATCGTTGTGTAATGTAATATAGATGTTTTATATTTCCTTGTAATCCGTGTACAGCAGCTGTTCCCATGTCTGAAACTCAAAACGAGGTTTGAAACCCAAACCGTTGTGTAATGTAATATAGATACATTATGCTGCTTCTTCTTCTTGTACCTTTCAATATTTAGTCTTACATAGAACTTTGGAATATGGAAAATATAGCATATTTCCTAGAAGCAGCTAGTAGGCTCAATTAATCCGGAAGTTGTTCCTTGGGCATTCACGCAAGATGCTTTTGCCTGCTGATCCTTGTAGCTCAGATTCACTTCTTCCAACTTTATCTCACTGCATGGATGTTTTTTACTGCAACTAAATTTAACTGCCACTATTGTTGCCGACGTCCCATGGATATCTTGATATGTCACCTCGCTAATCTTCACGCCTGAATTCTGAAAAAAAAGAAAAATATATTGTAAAATTCAGTGTGTGTAATTTGACCCATAAACGAATTTTTTTTGTCTAAATTCACTGGTCATTGATAATATTTAGGGACTTTTATTTAGTTTTTCATAAGAAATTCAGGGGGTTAATTATTTACCTCCACGAGAGGAATTAGAAAATATGGGGCGGTATTGAAAAAGTACATATATATAAGACAAACAAATTTATATATTTTGATTACTCTTGTTGAGAAGAATAATTATAATCTGTGAAATTAATAAAACTTTCAACATAAAATTGGGAAATAGAACAAAAAAGACAGTCGCTATAAATACCAAGAAGTTCATCTAAAGACTCACACCATTAATTATAATGTTCTATTTTTTTTTTTATCAGCCAACCTTAATTTTAATGTTAGTGTCAATTAGGTATGACTATATACGGAAGATAACATTTTACTTTTTTTTTTGTTATTCGCCATACCTAATCTATTACATGGGGGAGGGAAGAATGAAAAGATAACATTTGATAATTAGAATTTTTTTTTCCACTACTGCCCTCTAAGATTGTACATACCTGATTGGGGCAATTGTTGTTGTGAGGACAATAATTTTGGTCAATTATGATGGGATTTTGAACATTGACCATTACAAAATGCTGGAAAAGAACTCTGTTAACAAAGGCATTAGTGGGTCTACCCCATGTCTTTATCCTTACGCCGTTCTCTGTACCCGTGAAAATAACGGTTTTAACCGTCACATTCTGCACTCCAGGTTCTTGTTTTTCCCAACCTAGGCTGCCAATGCTGCATGCACCAATATTTGTAAGTTAGTACTTTTCTGTGTACCCCTAGAAAAAAAAAATGAAAAATGATGTGAATTCAAATTTATTTTGCAAAAATATGTATAAAGTGATAAGCAACATAGGCCAGGTTTTTGTCCGTTTTTCCTTCTCTAGGTATTTTTAGTCAAAATTTGTATAAAGTTTTTTATTTTTATTTCTCTCGAGAAAATTCAAAAAGGAAAAAAAGGGAAGAAAATTCGAGTAAAAATTGCTGAAAACAAAAACAAATGCAAAAATAAGTCTCTTACCAAAAAAAGGCTCAGGAAATTGATACTCAGCCTATGATTTTTGAAGAATAGCCATAACTAGAAATGTTTTCTACCAAAAATGATAATCGAGATGCATATAAACTGGCACAGAAATGAAAACAAAAATTACAAATATATTTTCCCGATCAGTGTTATGTATGTTACCTTATCCCGTGGCCTGGGCCGCATGCAACATTTTCGATCCACAAATTAGAGCTGCCAGGGCCAATGGAGATGCAATCATCACCAGTGGCGATCCTGGAGTTGAGGACAGTGACTCCAGAAGACAGTTGAATATGAATTCCATCTGTATTTGGGCTCTTACCAGAAGCTGAAACCTTTGTACCTTGTAAATTCACATTTTGGCAGCCATCAATAGTGATGTGAAACTTTTGACTGTTTATTGAAGTCACTCCATTTAGTACAATGTTGTTCGAATTGTAGAAGGCAAGTGTCTGCGGTTGGACGATAGATCGATACGTAACGTTAGTTATATCATGTCCAAGAAATCCATGGAACACTTGAATATGTATGATGCTTGACGATGATATTCAAACTAAGAAATTTTAGCATTTTTTACTTGAGCAAGGAATTTTTCTGTGCATGGTGGTATGGTACAAGTGGTATCCGCTCGGCGATCTCAGCCGTTCACAACGCGATCCGACGGTCCGAATTTTAGAGAGAGAAAAAAAGGAGAGAGAGTGGTCGGGTGATGAAACTATTGATTGTAAAGTGTAATGACGATGTCTCTACTTGCAATATTAAATTTCTCAAAATGAATAACAAATGGACGGAGGCGGACACATATATTATGATGAAACTATTGACTATAAATTGTAATGATTACGTCTCTACATGCAATATTAAATTTCTCAAAATGAATAACTAATGGGGACGGAGGAATTAATGCTTATGAAATAACATTCGTGTTTTGTAAAATAAAGTAGCATTATAATTTATAAGAAATAATGGAGGATGGTTTGGGAAAACATAGAAGAGTCAATGTTAATATATTAATTTATGTATGGAGGTTTTTCCCGCGTACGGAAGGGGGATTTGCTATATTGAATTACTTTATGAAAGACATGTGAATTAAAATAAAGGATAACATTCTTTACACTGAGTATAAAATAAAGTTTTTTCCAAATTTATTACATTGTGACATGTGTCCAAATTGACAGCGGTCCCAAAAAGTAGAACATGGACAATGGCGCAATGCAATCGATTTTAAGAAAATTTTGGTTTACACCGACGGTGTAAAGAATGTTTTCTCAATAAATAAAGTGGCAGCATTTGCTGAAGATAACGGCAATTGAATTTTATAAATAAAAAAATTCGACGGTTATTAAAAGTTAAATCCTTTAAATTAGTTTGACCCACTTTCCCACATAATCAAGCAACTAGTGCTTAAAGCACTTCAAGAGCAGTTAAAAAACTGTCACCCCACGTTCTCACTCTTATTAAACTTTTAATTAGTTAAGAGTTTAGAGAACAAAAGAAAATTTTAATGCAATGAATAATATATACATGTTAAATTGAGAACCAACTCGATCTCGGCTAATCATAGCTCGGCTTGTTTTAACAAACTCGGCTTGTTTGTAGAGACTCGTTTGATACTCGAATCAATCCCGAGTTTTCAAATATTAATCAAGCTTGTGTTCTACTGAATTTTAAACAAGCAAAGTTCGAACATCCTTAAGCTCTACTCGGCTAGTTTGCACCCATAAGATGAACTGGTCGGATAGAAAAAGTGGGTTAATGTAAATTGTTTACATGGATGTTATAGTGTAACGAACGTACCGTAGCTCCGTTAGGGCAATTATTGGAGGAAGAAGCTTTGCAAGCCCACAAACCAGACCCTTTGGCATCAAATACTCCACCATAAATAGAAACCCTACTGACCCTCTCAAACTTTATCCAACTTCCTGCATTTCCAATCTCCCAATAATCAGATGGAGCCACAAGTTTACCATCAATCCGAAACGTAATCCCTTTGTTGGTGCTTCTACAATGCTCCCCATGGAAATGAGCTTCGCCAATCAAGTACGTTCCGGGTGGCACGTAGACAGTGGCCGGAGTTTCCGAGGCGCAAGCCGAGGCCCATGCACTCAAAAAGGATTTTGTTGAGTCGGTTTTCCCGTCGGGTTTGGCTCCTAAGTTCACCACATTGTATGTTACCGCATTTGCTAGTAGTGATTGATATATCAAGAAAGTAATGGAGAGGACGGTAATCGCACGGTAACTCCTCTGAGAGTGCACCGCCATTTTTGTTTGAGAGAACGGTGCAGGAATGCTTAACTTGAGGTGGTTAATTAAGGGCTGGGGGGGTTTATGTAGAGGATTTGGATGCATGAATCTCGCTGTCTCCTAAGTGTGAATCAAAGAAAGCAAAGCAGTTGCAAAATTTGGGAGGATGTTGTTTTCCTTGTAATAGTATTTTTCAGGTTACTAGTTTGGAGTGCATTACACATGGTCCTTTCGTTAACCAATTTCTACACAAAAATTGTAAATTAGGTAGAACAAAAATCTGAGAATAGTGGATTTGTATTAGATGGGCGGCCTTAACATTACACCAATTTCGGAGGGCATTTTTCAAGTTTGAAGGTACGTAGGAAACAAAGGGTTGGCCTTGGTTCTTTTGAGTGACGGCTTCAGAAATTTTTAACACATTGTTTAAAAATTACTTTAACTCGACTAGCTCTATTAATTAGTCATATATGTATGTATGTATGTATGTATGTATGTGTGTGTGTGTAGTATAAATAGTATGTGTAGTATAAATAGTACGAAAATACACAAGATGTCACAATTTCATATTCTAGGAGAATTTTATGTTTTGGGCCAAGTAAAATTAAATCAGCGCATAAATACACTAGTATTAATTGTCAGAAATTGTGTGGCGGATACGTTCGCATTGATCTTTTTGGACATGTGCTATTACTTTTTGCGATATAGAGTTGATTATTGGTTAGAGAGAAGCCAAATCTCGATATCGATATCAATACATACTTTGTTCAAACTATGTTTTTTTCAATTTTTGTAAGTGTGTGCAATATTTTTTGAGCTAAATGGATGTAGTGTTCAATTTTGAATTACCTGAATTGATGGGTAACATGAGATATCCCAATGTTAAATCTGCACGAATCAAACAGAGGATTGTGTGAGATTTCAAGACTAATTTACTACCAGGACAAATAGTCCAGTACTAGTAATCCCAGGACTATTAATCCTGTTTGTTTTAGTCCCTGAATCAAACAAGGCCTAATAGTTTAAACAAAAGAGAAAAATTACTGCATGTAATATACAAAATTCCAGTTCAAAAAAAATATATATATATTCAAAGTAAGTTAGTACATGCATACCATTTATAGTTGCCGATCAAATACAGCGGGGCACCTATTAACAGGGCTGATATTAAAAATAAGACTTTAGAGTGTTCAATTCAACATATATGAGAAGCTAGGAGCAGCCCAAGGGCTTTAATTGGATAGTTTACATTGTATTGATTTGCGGGCTGATTTTTTGTGTTAAGTGTACAAAAAAAATTTGGTTGAGTGTTCAAATATTTATGGATATGGTGCTCGAATATTTTTGGTTAGATGTTTAAGTTGGGCTAAACTAAAAAATAAATAAATAAATAAAAAATTACATGCCTTCTGGTAAAAAAGTTTGTTAGGGGTGTTCAAGTGACCACCCTAGCTATAGTGTAGAGTCTCCCCTAGTTCTTTTAGTGTAGAGTCTCCCCTAGTTCTTTTAAAGGTAATAGTAGATATATTGCTTATGATCAAAATCGTCTCTAAGACTTCCGATATGAGACGGGGTGTTACAAACGCGTGGAAAGTGCTATGGAAGAAATTGGAGAAATTGGAGAAAAAAAAAAATTTGTCTCTAAGGTTTATTAGTCCCACTAAACTGATCCGTTTTTGTTAAAGGTACAAAAAAACACACTTGTGGGTCCCACTTGTACTTTAAATACTTTACGATACAATTGGAACCCACAAGTGTGTTTTTTGTACTCTTAACGGGTGCAATGTTACACCCGTTAGCAAGAACCTTATTTCTATTGATGTTTTTTTTTTGCTGGTACGTAAATGGTTGAGAGTATATACCACATAGGCAAAGCCACATGATAACAAATTGCTGGAAAACATTATCGGTCGCCGAAGGTGGTATGTCGGGGAGGGTTTAGAGAGTAATAAGCAGCTTAATTTGTTTAGACTTACCCAAAAAAATACAAACAAATTTCTTCCCGGAATCTTTTTAATATTAGAAGACCTTTTTTTTACCATCATATTAGAAGACATTGGTCATAAAATTTAGGCGGGGTTTAACCGAATTTATTTATTTTTTGGCTTATTTTTCCTTTATAAAAATTTTATTACGTGAGGTCCGTATTTGAATATTTATACATCTCGATGTGAGAAATTAAAAAAATTTGATAGGACTTGAATAAAAAATGATTAGAAAGATATAATCTCTGATCTGTTTGTTTTGAATTTTTCAGATAATTTTCTAATGAAGTTTTGTATCATAATAAATTTTTTGTATAGATTTCTCTACTCAAGATAAATAAACAATTCAAAAGATTGAAGCAAAACTAATTAGTCAATTTTAAACAAAAGCAAAATAAATAAGTTAGCACAAAACTTAGCCTTACAATTACGTACGAGCGATAACATGGTGACGATATTTGATGACCATGCCATATGTTATCGTTATATTACACGAAAGAAAATTTCTCCCAGATTACTATCACGTGAGTGGTGTTTCAAAGCCCTTCCACACCATATATCCTTACGGGAGCCATATGCTAAATGTTCCAAATTAATCACCCTCCTCAAAAACAGTACATTTCGTATGTGAATTCAATAACGTACCCAAGTAAATTTTCTTTTATTAAAGTATAAACGAGGAAAACCTAGATAAGGCAGTCGTTATATTTCAACTCAGAAAAGTTATACCAGCTTTCACCCTAAGTAATTACATTCAATTAACTTGTTAATATTAAGTACTCTCACGTTTGGAGTGGACAGTGGACTGTATGATAGATATAACTGTAGATATTCAAGCCGGTCGCAAATACTTTTTCAAAAGATTGATTGGTTTCAAAGAGAACTAAAACACGAAAGAAAGAGGATTAGCAATGTTTCTACAGGAAAGTCCTTCCTATCAATTGCATCATTCACCATGTGGGCACTCGTTGAGAAAAACACCAAAAAAGGTGAAACTAAAGAATGGTTGATGACTCAGAGTGGTCACTTTTCAAGCATAAGTTTGAAAAAAAAATATTTACAGTCTAATATGACGAGAAGATAAAAAAATATTTAAACATTCTTCATACATAAGCACACAAAATAACAAATGCTGATAGTTTCCTCGAGTTTTGGTCATGAGGAAGTACCACTTCCTCATGATCAAACTTGGTTCGTTTGACTCACTTCGTCACCCAACGTAGTGCGTTCAAAGGGAAAAAGGTGCTTGGAGAGGCGCATGTCCACGCATGAAATTCCCTCGACCGGATTTCCTCCAAATATCGTAGGAATCTGAAAAAACCTATCAACGAACGGGACTTGTGTTGGTCCATTCCACGTGGAAGGAAATCTGCAAGCCCACCATAAATTTAGTGTGATGAAGGTGCAAGTAGAAGTCATGATTCTATCAGAGAAACCTAATTAAGGTATTTACAGAACGGATGACCAGGTATCTTCGAATGCACGAGGAACGAGAAGCGTAATAAATGCGTGACATGACCAAACCCAGATCTACGAAAGGATGTAACAACACAATATATAGAGTAGGATAGTAGAATATCAAATCTCAGCAAAAACCCCTTAAGAGGGAAAGAAAGTGACATTCGACCACGCAAGTGAACGGGAGTTCCATCCGGGCAAGATGTTCCACAGCCGTGGCATAATCTAAGGATAGTCATCATTAGCCGAGAAGAGAGTAACTTGTCTGAGAAGTAACATAAGAACACTTACAAATAAGGAAGAAAGTTCAGAAACAAGGGAGTAAGCACATACTGGTCACATTAACATAATAAAAAAAAAACCCTAGAGAGAGAAAAAGTGGAGAAGGCTGTTAGGAGATCAAGGATAACCGGACCCCTTGCCTAACCTCCACCACCGGCAACGGTAAAAGTTGTGGATAAGGTTAAGGGGGATTGTTATCTGGGCATCTCATCGCTTTTCTCGTAGTGAGATTTTGTCATTGGAAACATTTAGATCTGGTTGTGGGTGTTGAGGTCAGTAAGATGAAGTTTTAGTATTTTTAGAGATTCAAACCGCAATGTTCAGAGGTGGATTCAGTTCAGCCCCATTGAGGTTCAATCAGGGAAGTAACTTTACTGTGTATGTTGAGAATCTCCCTAATAGTGTTGGAGCACCATGGTTCAAGAAGTTTTTCAGCAACTTCGGCCAAGTTGGGGATTATCATATTCCAAACAAAAGAAGTACTAAAAGAATGGGTAATCGATTTGGCTTTATTATAAAAGAACTAAATCTAACAAGAAATCTCATAGATAAAAGTGTAAATCAAGACTTGTAATGTTCTGAAACGAAGAACTCATCTCTCTCTGTTTATTTTATGCTTTCTCGATGTCGATGCAGAAGGGGATGAAGCCCCTTTTATACAACCATTAGCTTTCCCAACTACTTAACAGATTTCCAAACGGAAAGCCAAACGAAAATACAAGAAAGTAAATTTACACTTAGCTTAAACAAACAAACTAACAGAAAACCCAAATCTGTTGCACTCTCCGTTAGTCTTGTTAGTGGCCTTGCTTTACATCTCCCCGCAAACTAATGGGGATCTCCAGCACCATGAGTTTGGAACGAAGAAACTGGAAACGATCAACAGACAATGGCTTTGTAAAAATGTCTGCAACCTGATCCATTTTCCCAATGTGGAGAACCTTAATTTGACGACTCAAAACCTTTTCACGTATGAAGTGATAATCAATCTCACTACTGGAAATTACACATTCAGTGACCAGATTCTGTGACTAACCGTGTTTTGGTCACTGAAAAAGACACAATTAGTGACCAACCGCATTTTGGTCACTGAAAATGATACAATTAGTGACCAAATATTATTTACCCACTAAATGTGAGACAATTAGTGATTAAACTTTTGTTTAATCACCAATGCCTAATTCTATAGTGACTAAATTTTTTGTAGTCACAAAAAATATTGGCGCCACCGCCAAAATTTTGCACAAAAAAGTCAAAATAGTTTTGGTGAGTAGTATTTGGTCATTAAAAGTATACTTTTGGTGATCAAATACTTTTGGACACCAAAGACATGGTTTCAATATTTCTAGTGAGCACTTGTTTAGTCACATAAAAGTATCTACTAGGAATTTGCATTACGATGAAAGGGCTTTCTAAACCCGATCAAGCCAAATATTCAGATGAAGGATTCAATCAAGAAGCACAAAAACATGACCGATTTTGATTGTTACGATTGTGTTATGGTTGTGTGGCTACAGTACATTGAACTAGTGCAAAATATTACTTTACTATCAATCGCGTCCCAATAAAGGGGCTTTGTAAACCCGATTAAGCCATTTTTTTGTATAAATCATTAAATGAACAAGCACAATAAAATCTACGTTCCCGATCATCATAATTATATCAAGTTAAAAAAAGAAATAGGAAGTCATGAACAAAAAAATAAAAAAATAAAAAAATAAGAAAAAAAGTTACAATTTTTTAGAGAGAGAGAGAGAGAGATGGACAAAAAAAGAAAAAAAATTACAAATTGTTTTTTTTAAAAATGGGTTAAAAAAAGTTACGACAAGGTTCCGTACAAATATGTTCAAATCTCCATTAAATTAAACTAATTGAACAATCGAGTGCGTTAATATGATAGTTTTTGTAATATGTGAAAGATAGACGGTTCCGATCGAGAAATTATGAAATTATAGAAATTAAATTATAGAAATTATCAAATTAAATTATAGAAATTATAGACATTATGAAATTAAATTATAGAAATTAATCAAATTATAGAAATTAAATTATAGAACTTATAGAAATTATCTAATTAAATTAAAGAAATTATGAAATTATATTATAGAAATTAATAAATAATATAAATTATTCAAATTATATAAATTATATTATAGAAGTTAATTAACGAAAATACTAAGTTTATTTAACTAAAATAAGCTAAGCTTCATATGAACTATGAATGATCCCGCAAAGTGTAAAAATTCAGACCTAGAACTCTAATTTTTGAAGTAAAATTCGACGATCTGAACCGTTAGATGTGTTTAAAATGTGTTTTTAAGGTCGTACGAAATGATTTGGCAAAAAATACTACCCAGAAGGGCTTGATCGGAGCATCTTTTCATAAAATCACTATACGAAAAATTGCTCCGATCAAGCCCTTCTGGGTAGTATTTTTTTCCAAATCCTTTTGTAGGACCTTAAAAATACGTTTTAAACACATCTAACGGTTCAGATTTTCAAGAAATAGATTAGATGGCCTTGGATTGGTGCATTATAGTGTTCAAATGCCACTGGAAGAACTGAATGTGTTCCGATCGTGTGGTTACCGACATCGGATGATCATCAATTTCGGGGAGAATGATATAATTGATAAGATGTTAAATCGTATCGGTTTAGATCAAGCATTCAAGAAAACGAACTAGTATCCATCATTCAATGTCATACATCAAACATACTTAGTTATGAACCAATATATACTGCTATAGTCTAATGTACGTTAGCCACACGATCTCAATATAATTTCAACGATCAACACCGACTATTTTGTTTGTCTTGGTGTTTTAATAAACCTCACCAAATTTCGGGTCAATCAGATTTTGAAAACCCCTTCATCGGGAGATTCCCGACATGAGAATCATTAGTAGGAAAGTATTTGTTAACTCCGATCGAGCATTCAGAGATAATAAATATACTTAATTTTTGACATGAACAATAAATTCCATCCTACAAAAAATATAGATTGTTCCGATTTTCAAAAAATAACTCGAAAAGCCCTCGAATGATGCATCGTAACTTTACGCCTAATTATGCGCACACGTAATGACATGTGCTGCACACACACAATCACACACACAGTTGTCACAGGTACAAAGTTGTCAAGGAAAGATCTGAATTTTCGCGCAGGCGGGCACCTTCCATTTCGGCGCGCTTTTAAAAATTAATTGAAGAGCAAAACGACGTCGTTTCGTTGAGGCACAAAAATTAAGCCAAGTTCTGTGAGCAAAACGACGTAGTTTCATTTGTTTTGCTTGTGACCAAAACTAAAGCCCTAATTATTCTGGCTTCTTCGATCTCTCACAACTCCCTCCTGAAGAACTCACGGTCTCTCTCTCTCTCTCTCTCATCAGCGTCCACCGCCACCGCGTCCCCATCCTCGCCCAACTCGGCTTCCGACGCATCTTCTCTCTCCACCACCACCACCACCGTGGAGGACAAAACCACAGGTTTAATCCGGATGCATTGAATATCGGGCATCTTGATTCGAGTTCTTGAAATTTGATTAGGGCATCTTGTTCTTGAAAGAGGTAGTTTCCAGCCGCGGTGTTTGTCAGCGGAGGCGAGTGTTTCAGTATATACGCTTCCTCTTGTTCTTTGATACTTGATTTTCATATTATTTGCTTGATTTGAAACCCTTCATAGTTTCTGTCATTCAACTCGATGGCTGATTTGGGGTTTTTTTGTTTTTGAACTGAAGGACAGATTTGGGGCTAAATTAATTGTTACTTATTTGCCGCCTTCATGAATACTTACTAAATCTTGAGGAATCTGTTGAATACTTACTTGATTGTTACTTATTTGCCTTCTTCCTGAATATCTGAGTTACAAGTTTTTCAAAGCTCCACTAACTTCTTTGTGTTGCACTGATTCAAGATCACCAAACCTTGCCCACAAATGGGAAGGATTATCTTATTGGGTATTCTATACTCTTTCACGTCTCAATTAGTCTTGGTGTCCTTTATCCACTGTAATGCAGTGACTTTCCCCTGTACTTAGGGCTATAATTTTTGTATCTAGTTCAGTTGAGAAAGCTATATGGCATAACAAACCAGCCACAGTCAATTTCATCAATGAAACCCCAGAAATCCAACGAAGTGTGTACATTGTGGCTTTGAAAGTTGTTTTATTTGGTTCTTCATCTTACAGTTTATGCCAAATTTGATTATGGTGACGTATGTTCTCCAAAGGCAGTGTACGCAAACAGGTAATTTACCTTTCGTTTGTTTAATCCCTCTTGGTTTCAAAGTTCAGTTTGGTGTAATAGTTGACCACTTAACATGTCACAACAGGTAATCAGGTATTTGCATTTTGCTCTCTAATGGTTGAATTATTGCTGGAAAGCAGCAAATATTGTGAAAAATTCCCTCTGCTAATGTTTATTAAAATAAGAGACTTTTTTTTTTATCAATTAAGAGAAACTTTCATTATTGAAAAATTATATTTTAGATTCTTGCTTTCCCTCCGAAAATGATTGTACTCAACTTTTCATAATTGAAGGAGAAGCAAGCAAGACCTTCAAAGCTTTATTAGTAAGTCTCCTGCTGTCATTGTACGCAAAAAGATTTCCCGACACATTCAAGTATCCAATGCATGGTTTCGTCTGATACATGTAATAAGTTGGATTCCCCTTAAATTTCAGTAGGTAAGCTTCATTCCCTTTTGCTATTTGGGCATCAAGCATTTGATATGCATTAAATCTCCTGTTTTTTCAGGAACTTTCTATATCCTGTTTTTTTATTTTAAAAAAAATGCATATGTATTGTTTTAAAGTTGCATTGTTAGGAGCCCAATTCAGTGAACATGTTTTGGCACCTTCCCAACAACAGTATACTGTCTACGAAGCATTCAGCTTTCACTGAATTGCTTTTGAACTTGTTTTGGCATCTTCCTTAGTAACTTCTTTGATGTAGGTTGGACGTGAGAAGCATTCTGCTTTCTGCCTAATGCAGAAGTATGTGCACTTGTAGTCTCTGGGAACTAAGCTAAACATAATCTCTGCATTTGTGATTGAGCGTGTGAAAGGCTTTATATATATTGAAGCAGAGAGGCAATTTTTAGTGTACATTCGAGCTGTGTAGCGCCTGTCCCAGAGAATGAAGTTTCTCGTTTGCTCTCCGTGCAAAGCAAGTGCAACGATGTTTCAGTCGGCTCGTGTGAATAAGGGGAAATACAAGGGAGACCTAGCAGAGGTATTAAGGGTTGGACATAGCGATCAATGAGTTGGTTTTAATGTTTCTCTCCAGGAGCTATTTCTCTCATGGACTTGCCTCTTTTCTTGTTACTTTTTGCAGTTAAAGTGAGCATCTTTCTCAGGTTCATGGAAAGAGTTCTGTTGTTTCCTTGTGGTATGCTTTTGAGTATTTGTGAATCTTTTCCATCATGTTTATAGTTTAGGTTTTAGTGTTATATTCTTTTGATGCCATTTTGATGTGTTGTTGCTTGTTTCAAAGTGAGGATGCCAAGTCTGTGAAACCATTTGGTCTGCTTGGAACTCAAGACTGCTCTGGAGGTAGGAAACTTTGATACTTCACCGAATGTGGAATAGGATGATTTCAAATTTTGACCCGTGTTTTCCCTTATTAATCTTCTTTAGTCTTTTGAACATCTCCTGAAACCACACTAATCACTATAGATTTGATGCAATGTTTATAACTTGGAAATTACATTACTAGATTGTTCATGACTATATGTCGTATTGCATTCCAAATTTTTGTTCAAATTTTATTTGTGTCTATGTACAGATTGACCACGATGAACTTCTACACAGCTTGAGTATACTTTTTGGCATATGGATCCTTTTTGTTGGGACGGCGACTGTTCGGATATAAAGTACCCTCCCTGTTACGTTGCAAAGAAGTATGCTTTTGGCATATGGATGCTTTTTGTTGGGATGCCTGACTAGTTGGATTTAAACCTTACATATTATGTCTCAAGGATTTAAGCTATTTTGAGGGTATGTGTATAAAAGGTGATGTTCATTGCATTATGACTAGGCATATATGAATATTGTGTATTATGGTGACTGTAAGGACATCATATGATGATTTTGGACTTCAATCGTTAAAGTTTAGATTGTGATCATTGGCTATTTAAATTTCATTCTTGAATGGTTTGGGGCATTAATTTGGAGATGGTATATATGTGTGAATGCATATATAGCTATATGGAATGCAAAGGTTATGGAGATTTATTTGACCCGGTATGAATTTCATTTCACATGAGAAAGTACTCATTTTGTGACCAATCCGAAGTATAACTTTGGTCACTGAAGACAATTGTTTAGTGACCAACCTACTGGTAGGGAAAGGGTAGTAATTTCTCTTATGACCCCATCAGTGACCAATTAATTTGATTGCTGAAAACTGTTTTCAGTGACCAAATAATTTGATCGCAAAAAATAGGCTTTTGGTGATCAAAGTTTGTTGACTAAAAAGTCAACAAATATCCAACAGTGACTGCTAGTTAGTCACAGAAAACAATCTTCAGTGACCAAAAGTTCTTGCTGCCAAACTTAGTTGGTCAGTGTAGGATACAAACAGTGACTAAAATTTAGTCATGGAAGAAATGTTTCAGTGACCAGATTAGAATTGATCACCAAAACCTTTCAGTGACCAGGGTTCTGTGACTAAGTTTTGGTTAGTCACTGTAGATTTTCGGTGACTAAATATGGACTTCTGGTGACTAAATTCTTGATCACTAAAAGTGTAATTTCCTGTAGTGTCTCCACATGCTTTGTGCGAGCATGGAACACTGGGTTTGCAGCAAGAGAAATAGCGGACAAATTATCGCACCAAATGTGATGAGGAGAGGAAACTGTAATGCCCAAATCGAGAAGCAAGTTTTCAATCCATGTAATGTCTCCAGCAGTCTGTGCCAAAGACCTGTATTCTGCTTCTGTAGACGAACGAGCTACGGTATGTTGTTTCTTTGCACACCATGAAATCAAGTTAGGGCCAAGAAAAACACAGAAGCCAGTAGTGGACCTTCGATCTACACGGTCTCCGGCCCAATCTGCATCTCAATATGCAAATACAGACAAGGGACCAGGCCTAAACACAAGACCTTGATGGACACTTCCCTGAAGATATCGCAAAATTCGTTTGATAGCAATGAAATTACTCTGCTTTGGGGAATGCATATGTTGACATGCATAATTGACAGCAAAAGATATCTCCGGTCGTGTTAAAGTCAAATACTGAAGAGACCCCACAACTGTTCTATACCATTTTGGGTCAGAAAATTTTGTATCAGGTTCAATCAGAGCTGGTTTGACTGAGGAAGGGAAAGCACTAGGCTTGCACTCACTCATGCCAGCTTTCACTAACAAATCAACTGCATATTTGGCTTGAGACAACACTACACTGGACCCATGATGAATAACTTCTATACCAAGAAAATAACTCAAATTTCCCAAGTCTTTCATCACAAATCGATCACTAAGTGTAGAGATCAAGGAGGAAATATAGATTGTGTTACTGCCAGTGATTAAGATATCGTCAACATACACCAAGATATAAGTAACATCAGAAGAAGATTGACACACGACAAGGGAAGAATCTACCTTGCTTTGCACAAAACCTTGTTGGATTAAGAACCCAGAAAACACATCAAACCAAGCCCTAGGAGCCTGTCGCAATCCATACAGTGCCTTATTCAATTTGCACACATAATTTGGAAATTCAGGATGTCGGTAACCCAAAGGTTGTTTCATAAAGACCTCTTCTTCTATAACTCCATGTAGAAAAGCATTGGTAACATCAAGTTGACGAATGGACCATTGATGATGGATAGCTAGAGTAAGAACGACCCGAAATGTTGGTTGTTTGATCACGAGACTGAAAGTTTCACTAAAATCTAACCCTTCATGTTGCTGATTGCCATTGGCCACTAAACGAGCTTTGTATCTTGCCACTGATCCATCAGAATGTCTCTTGATTTTATAAATCCATTGGCAACCAATTACATTGCCATGAGATGGATATGGAACTAGAGTCCAGGTATTTTGGTCAACTAAAGCTTTGTACTCTGTGGCCATGGCCTGCTGCCACACTTCAGAGGTAATAGCAGAGGCAAAATTTCTAGGTTCTTGATGTAGTAATGTATCAGACATAGGAACAGAATAAAAAGCAAACAACTGTTTAGGTTTATGAATACCATGTTTGGATCTTGTCATTATAGGATGAGTATTGGAAGTATGAACAGAATTAGAGTGATTTGGTTGAACACCAGAAACAACAGGAACACTAACAGAAGGACAAGAAACATGATTAGTTTCAGTGGAATTAAGAATAGGAACAGCCTGACACTGTGTAGTGTTAGATTCAGACAAAGTGGACTCAGAGAATTCTTGAGAATTGTAGACAAGAGGAATCACAGTAGCAGGTAGAGGACAAGACACAGAAGAAGAAGGCAAAACAGACACTATTATGTCATCAAAAGAAGTAAGAGAAGTACTGAATTTAAGTGTTGAAGTAGGAGAGTATGGAGTTTTGAGAAGATTAAGAAAAGGAAACTCAGATTCACAGAATTTCACATGTCGTGAAGCATACACCTTGGTGGTTTTAGGATCATAACACTTATACCCCTTTGTTGTAGGACAATAGCCCAGAAACACACAATGAACAGATTTTGGTGTGAGTTTGTTAGATCTATAAGGTTGAAGCCAAGGAAAACAACTACACCCAAATGGTTTCAAGTAATTATAATCTGGAGGAGCATGAAATAACTGTGTATAAGGAATTTTAAAGTGCAACGAAGAGTGAGGAAGTCTGTTGGCTAGATAGACAGCAGTGCATAAGGCTTCTAACCAGAAAGTGGTAATTGAGCTTGAAGAAGAAGGGTGATAGTCATTTCAATGAGGTGCCTATGCTTTCTTTCTGCAATCCCATTTTGTTCTGGTGTATAAGGACATGTAGTTTGCTGAATGACACCATTGGATAGAAACAAATGAAGAAGAAAGTGATTCACAAACTCACCAGCATTGTCACTTCTAACATTTTGAATCTGAGTATGAAATTGCGTGAGAACATATGCTTTGAAATTTGAAATAACATATTTTACTTCTGATTTATAGTGAAGAGGAAACACCCATGTGTATCTAGAAAAATCATCTATGACAAGAAGATAGTAATTTTACCCTTTATTTGAAGCAACAGGGGATGGACCCCATACATCCATATGAACAAGCTCAAAAGGCCTTGCACTCACAGTTTCAGACAAAGGAAAGGACAACTTATGGCTCTTAGCCATATTACAGCAAGAACAATTACTAACAACAGGTCTTGAACCAGGTAGATCATGTTGTTTCAACAAAGCATTCATCAAAGTTGTGCTAGGATGACCTAACTTATTATGCCACTCTATAGCAGAAGTAGTAGTACTAACAAAAGCAGTAGATGCAAATTTTATGAAAGGAGAGACACCTAATGATGGTTTATAGGAGCTCAGAATAGGATATAGGCCCTTGTGACATGGACCCTTGTACAGAGTTTGAAGAGATGTCTTGTCCTGTATAACAAGACCAAAAGAGTCAAAGATAAGAAGACAATCATTGTCCTTAGCAAACTGATGCACAGATATGAGATTATGTGTGATTGTAGGAGTGTGAAGAACATGAGATAAATGAAATACAGTAAAAGGTGTAAGAAGTATACCCTTACCCGTGTGTGTGACAGGAAGAGTATTGCCATTGCCAACTAAAATACCTTCTGTACATGCAGCAGGTTGAGCAACATTCAGGTTTTGGAGGCTGTTTGTAATGTGATGAGTTGCCCCACTATCGAAATACCAAGACTGTTGAGACACTCCACCAACACTACCAACAGATTGTTGACCAGCAAATGATTGTTGAGGTATGCCACTAGACACACCAGTGTGTGTTGCCATCTGACTAACATTGGATACACCAGATGTACTTGGTGTCAAATAATTCAGATGGTATGCTCCAGTAAAATGGGCTTGAGGAGTTACAAATTGATTCTGAGGAGCCACAAATTGAGGCTGAGATTGACTCATTCCTTGATTATTCCCCACAGCATTTCCTGAGACATCCACCAAAACTTGCTGAAGGACCATTCTGAATCATTGGTCCAGTGGTCTGATAAGATTGTGTCAGGTGAGCAGGCTGTGGCAGTGAAAAACCATTCATATTTCCAGAAACTTGAAACTGTTGTGGCATAATAACTCCATTTTGCCCTGTATACATCCATGGATATGACTGATAAGCATCAGGTCTCCACTGAATTGAGGACTGATCAACTTGAGGAACTTGATTTCTGTAGTAACAAAAGTTTGTGACATGATTAGTCCTTCCACATATAGCACACGGATCCCTAGGATACCTTCCACCTCTAAAACCTTTTCCTTTACCAGAATTTCTAAAAAACTGCACAAATGATTGTTGTTGAGGCATAAAAGACTGTTGTGAGGATACACCAGGTTGCTGAATAGATCCACTTTGAGCAGAGACATCATACTGAGATAACATTGGGACATTCATCTTCACAAAAGAGACCTGTTCTTCTGTTGAATTTACCACTTTTTGACTAGCTGGATTGCCATGGGTTGCAACCAAGGTAGATGTTACATCTGGTTCAGCAGTTGAGTCTTGAGACAACTATAAATCTTCTCCATTTAACATAGTTAAAACCTCATCAAACGTAATTGTGTTGCCTCTAGTCCTTACTGCAGATTTGAACCCATTGAATACAGGTGGTAATCCCCTCAACACATGAAAAATTAAGTCATCATCGTCCAAAGGACTACCAGCAGCAGCTAGCTTTTGAGAATATTCCTTTACCATATCCACATAGGCCTCCATTGTTGAGGTTTTCTTGACATTATACAGTTTACATTTCAGTTCTTGTACATGATTCTTGGTCAAAGAATTGTACCGATGTGACAACGATTCCCACAATTCATAGACATGATGTAACCCTAACACATAGGGCAAAGTAGATTGGGATAAAGAGGCAGTCAAGCAGGACAAGAGTTGAGTATCAATTAATTTCCACAACAGAAAATCTGGATTCGTAACCAGATTACCACTACTATCTCTGATTTGTGAGGAAGGACAATCAACAGTTCCTTCTAGATACTCAAAATATCCATTTGCTCGCAGTGCATTCTCGATTTGAATACGCCAGAGTAAGTAGTTTGTTGAATCAAGCTTAGTCGTAACTAAAGAATGGAAGTTTGAAACCAAAAAAGCAAGCGATGGTGGTAACACTACAGTATTCGATGTAGATGATGATGTATTTGTTGATGCGGAAACTATTTCTCTAATTTTACAGCAAATCAAAAGCCCTAATATCTCAAACAAATGCAGGTTGCAGATCGATCGTTGAATCGACTGTAAAGAGTGAAAATTTACCTCAGATTCTCAAGACTCGCGTCCGAAGCTCTGATACCATATAAAAGAACTGAATCTAACAAGAAATCTCTCAGATAAAAGTGTAAATCAAGACTTGCAATGTTCTGAAACGAAGAACTCATCTCTCTTTGTTTATTTTATGCTTTCTTGATGTCGATGCAGAAGGGGATGAAGCCCCGTTTATACAACCATTAGCTTTCCCAACTACTTAACAGATTTCCAAACGGAAATACAAGAAAGTAAATTTACACTTAGCTTAAACAAACAAACTAACAGAAAACCCAAATCTGTTGCACTCTCCGTTAGTCCTGTTAGTGGCCTTGCTTTACATTTATAAGATTTAACAATAGCAGAGATGCCGATGTGGCGATTGCTAAAGCAAATAGTTTATGGATTGGTAAGAAAAATTTGATTGTGGAAAGGGCAAGTTTCGATCATGGTGATGAAACCCCCAAATTTGAAGTGCTTTCCGGGGTGTTTAGAAGAAATCAGGTTGGTAATCATAAGTTTGAACAAAGATCTAGGGAATCTGGTAAGTATACTAAGCAAGTTGAGAAGAATATTACTATTAATGTTCATCCTGTTACATCTGAATGGTTAACTAGAAGTGCTGTAGCTAAGCTTAAGGACATCACTACATCAGAATTGCTTCAGAAGGCTTTCATTGAGATAAAGTTTAATGAAGTGCTGGTTAGACATATGGGTGGACTAGATATGATAATCAGTTTCAATTCTATGGAGGATAGAAATTTGGCTCTTAATAAACCATTAGTCAAGAGTTGGTTCAAAAGCATTAAGCCATGGAATGGTGAAGCTGCAGGTGTTTCAAGATTGGTGTGACACAAATACAAGGGTATGCCACTTAATACTTGGTGTTATCAAACTTTTAAAAGAATTCGGGAGATCTGGGGGAATTTTATTACCCTTGATGCTGAAACGCTGAAGGAAGAAACATTTGATGTTGGAAGGATGCTGATATCTATTGATAACATTCAAAAAATTGATGAATGGATAAACGTCATTGTCAGGGGGGAAGAATTATAGAGTGAAGGTTTGGGAGGAAGTTTGTGATGATTTTTTCAATGAGAAATCAGTTTGTGATTGGGTTAAATCTCATCTCCCCAATATTTGGTGTCAATTAGAATTTGCAGTACACACTCATCTTAAAAATACTGGAAGAGTGGACAAAAGTGATCAAGAGGTGAAAGATAAATCAAATCCAGATGTGCAAATGAAGAAATCAAAATCAAAATCAGTCGAGGAAGCGCAGATTAATGAGGTTGACGTGGCAGCTAGGGTAGGTGACAATAAGGTTATGGATGTGGGACTATTGAAAGATGCTGAGGTGGATACTCTGACTGCTGGTATTCCAGGTTCCATTAATGAAACTGAAGGAATGAAGCATGCTAGTGGAGCATTAATTGAGAAGGTTCCAAGGAGAAATATCTAAGATGGCTGACTTTGCATTAGAAACAATTATTGAAGAAGATGAAGAGTCTATGGTGGGTAAGACCCCTAATTTAATGATAAATTCTCCAAATGAAAACGTGCAGGTAGTTGACAAGTTTTATTCTCCAAATGAAGACGTGCGAGTGGTTGACAATGATCATCAAAAAGGGAATGAAGTGGTTGGACCTAGTAATTATGGGTCTGAAACAAATTTGGAAGATGCAAAAATCCCTACTGCGAGAGAGAAAAGGTGAGAATAAGGAAGAATATTAGTGACATTCTTGGCTATATTGATGAGGAAAGTCAGTTGGATGGAGTTATTGAAACAACCAGTGATCACTTAGACTCTCTATCAACTTTGAGGACATTTTGAGAAGAAATACCATAATTAACAAAGGTTTTGAAGAGGCTGTAAATATTAGTAAAAGACTGGGAGTGGTCCATCATGAAAGTGATGATATGGTGATTAAGAGGATGGCATTGTGATTAAGAGGATGGCAGAAAAGGATGGGGAGGTTCAGAACAAACATATCTTACCAACATCGATGTATTGAAGTAGAACTGGGAGATTCTTAAACAAGGATGAAAATAATTTCTGAGAATATCAGGGGATTGTCTAGTGCTGTAAAGAAGAGGTTTGTCAGTAATTTGGTAAATGAAAGAAAACCAGATGTTCTCTTGCTACAGGAAACTAAAATGGAACATGTGGAGGATTTTTAGGTGAAGAAACTGTGGTATGACTCAGAGATGGATTATGCAGTGGTTAATGCTGAAGGTTTATTTGGTGGTATCATAACAATTTGGAGTTTGGAGACCTTGATTGCTGAAGAATTGATTAGTACAAAAAAAACTTTTTACTAATCGGAGTTGTTCTTCAAGGTAATTTTCCATGCATTATTGTTAACTTTTATGCCCCAAACAACTACATAGATAGAAGAGCAATGGGGAGAGAATTGGTGAGTTTGAAGGAAAGATTCTAGATACCATGGTGCATTGGCGGGGATTTCAATGAAATAAAAATTATTGGAGAAAGACTGGGGTGTACAAGAAATGAAAGGGGTACGAGGGAATTCCAAAGTTTCTTAAGTGAGATGGATGCCAAAGACATTCCAATGTTAGGAAGGAAGTTCACTTGGTCAAATTTTCAGGAATCCAATATCCAGTCTAGATTGGATAGATTTTTACTATCCCAGACTGGTTAGAGAAATTTAAGGTTTTTCAGTGAGGCTTACCAAGACTAATTTCTGATCACTGTCCCATCATGATTTGTGATGAAGTTAAAGATTGAGGTCCAAAGCCTTTTCGTTTCATTAATGCATTGATCAATCACCAAAAATGTTTACAAATCATCAAAGGAGTGCTGGGAATCTGAGGTAGAATATGATTGGATAGGATTCAAGATAATGCAGAAACTTAAAAAGTTGAAGAGCTATATGAAGGAATGGAATACTTCTGAATTTGGAAACTTGAATACAAAAGTGGAGGATCTTAAGTCCAAGCTACACCAATTTGATCTTAATGTTGAAGAGAGAGGGTTTTCAGAGACTGAAAGGATTGAAAGGAGCATTTGTAGACAAGAGTTTTGGGCAATGGAGAAGATGAAGAAATCCCTACGGAGGCAGAAATCTAGGAGTAAATGGGTTAAACTTGGAGACAGAAATTCCAAGATCTTCCAAATTATGGCTAATAATAGATACAAAAGGAATTTCATTGAGATTATAGAATGGGAAGGAGTGAGATATGAAGATCCTGCTCAAATAAAATAGGTGGTTTTTCAATATATACTTCCAAAAGATCTTTAAAAGGCAATAATGGAGAAGACCTAATTTTGAAGGTGTTTTTTCAAGAAGAATTCAATCTAGTAAGTAAAGTGGAACTGGAATTGCCATTCAACCATGAAGAAATCTTCTAGGCAGTGAAGGAATGTAACTCATTCAAAGCTCCAGACCCCGATGGTTTCAACTTTGCTTTTGTCAAAAAAGCATGGGAAATCATTAAACTAGATGTGGAATTCTTTAATGAATTCTATATCAATGGCAAGCTTACTAAGGAGCTCAACAAGACTTTTGTTACTCTCATTCCAAAAGTGAAAGGGGTAGATAATTTTAAAGATTTCTGACCAATTAGCATGGTGGGCTGGCTTTACAAGCTACTTTCAAAAGTTTTGGCAATTAGTTCAAGAGAGTTCTTCCAACCTTTGTGGGAGAAACACAGGCAGCCTTTTCGGGAGGCAGGAAGATCCTGGATGGCATCTTGATTGCAAATAAAGTAATTAATGATTGGAAGCAAAAAGATTACCAAGGTTTGATTCTTAAATTAGACTTTGAGAAAGCATATGATAGTGTCAGTTGGTCTTTCGTATTTCAAATGCTTAGGAATATGGGATGTGGTAAAAAATGGATTTCTTGGATTGTGTCTTGTGTGAGTATTGCTTCTCTGTCAGTATTGAACAATGGTTCCCCCCCCCCCCCCCCCCCCCCACACACACTTTTTAATGTTGTGACAAAAGATTTAAATATCCTCTTTGAAAAAGCTAGACTGAGGGTGTTATTTCAAAGGTTTCCATTGGTATTGATGGCCCTGTAATCTCTCAGCTGCAATTTGCAGATGATACTATCATCTTTTGCAAATGTGACTTGCAGGAAATTCATAATATTAATGGTATTCTGGGCACTTTTGAATTACTTTCTGGATTGAAAATCAATTTCTCTAAGAGCCAGCTGCGCCGCATTGGGGTTTCTGATGATATTCTTATGTCTTTTGCTGATCTGTTGGAATGTAAAGTAGTGTCATCTGAAATATCTGGGCTTACCTCTTGGAGCTAATCCTAAGAGAATTGCTACATAGAATCAAGTGATTGAGAGATATGAAAAGAAGTTGGCACTTTGGAAAAGGAAATATATTAACTTTGGTGGAAGGCTGACCCTATTGAAATCAACTTTAGGCAGTCTACCACAGCTCTATATGTCAATGTTCAAAATGCCAAAAACTGTGGTAAAGAGGTTGGAAAAAATTCAGAGACAACTTTTATGGGTGGATTCAATAGAAAAAAGAAAGATGCATCTAGTGGGATGGGATAAAATGACTCTGAGTAAAAAATTGGGAGGTTTGGGTATTAAAAATTCACAACCCAAAACCTCACGCACCTCATGAATTCGGTATTTCATACCAATTCATATGGCTATCCGATATCGGTTCCCTTCCACAATATAAACAATCTATTGGGTCCCGTCCACCATGCCTAACTCTCCAGGCCCATGGCACGGTGTAGACACCCCGATTTTGACCCGAGATACTTGCCAAGCCCTCCCGATGATGAGAAGACCTCCCGTATATACCTTGAAGCTAAGAACGAGGCTTGAACTTACCTAAACGACCCCAAACCATTCCTAAATGACCTAAACCAGCCCAAATGACCAAAATACCCCTTCAAACTATCAGAATAATGCAGAATCAACTCCTGAGCTCAAAGGACTTTGAGCGCTCAAACCCTAGTTTGAGCGCTCAAACTCTGTCCAGTTTGTTGCTGGTGGAGTATCTCATAATGGGATTATGTTGCATGGCATGCACTCAGCCATAATATTGCTGCTCGCATGAGTGCAATAGGCCCTAGGATAAGTCTAAGTTGTCCTATTAGGCCCTCCATTTCAATTAAACCCACTTTCCTCCCATTTTCCTCTATAAAACCCACCCCCCTCACCTCTATTACAGAGGTTACACACTCTATTACACACTAATATACACTCCACTCTCTCTATAAAACTTCATTTCTAGAAGTTCATCACCATCCCCAACCATTCATTGAAGCTCAATCCTCCCTAATCAACAAAACCCACTTTTATCATCATCCTTTCACTCTAAAATACACCACCATCCTTTCAAACCCACTCAATCCAACCCACATTGCTCATAATCTGTCCAAAACTAACCTCATTGCATCCACAACCCAAGCTCTAGCCCACCCATTCACCAAACACCCAAGTTCAAGCCTGATCAAAGCCAAAAGGTAGCAATACCATGTAAAAGTTACGGGTTGATACTCCTGAGGGAGACCAGTGGGTTCATGGAGGTCTATTATACTTCTAATGGACTCACAAGGTCTTCAACGTTCAAGAAAACAACTTTTAAAAATCCCAGTTCAAAGCAGTTTGAGCGCTCAACGTCCGTACCATGAGCGCTCAAACTGTTTTGAATATTCTCATGTTTTTGTGTTTTTTAACTCTCTTGGTGTTTGTGTGACTTTTTGTGGCTTTTCATTGACTCATAAAGTTCTAAACCAGTTTGTACACTCCTAATTACTCATGTATGAGCCCAAAAGTTATGAAAATGAAGCTTCTTTTTTGTGATTTTGGCCATTCTTATGATGCTATCATCTTGATGACTCTTGTGGGCTTTAATACTCTTGAACCAGCTTGTCTCATTCTTTGATCAATGATCAATGGGCCCAAGGGTCATTAAGATGGTGTTTTATTGTCATCAAGCCATGGATGGTCATGAATCATGAAGCAAACAGGTGTATCGCCTCTTTTTCACTAATGATCAGAAAGCTCATAATGCATGTAGCACCAAAGAATGGTCAGAAGCTCCAAAAACCCACAACCCTTGGATGGGGTTTGAGCGCTCATACCTCCCTCATTGAGCGCTCAAACTCTGTCTTGGTTCATATTTGTTTTTTTGTTTATTTCAAGTCTATGTTCTGTTTCTGGTTCAATGCAGTGTGTGTGTGTGTGTGTGTGTGTGCGCGCGCGTGTGCGTGTGCGTGTGTGTGTGTGTTATATTGTTTGGCTAAACCAACCTGATCCTCTCTTCCTCTCACTCTAATCATGCTTACGCATGGCCCAATACTCATTTCTCACTTGTGTGGACACCTCAAGTTTAATTTATTCATGTTCATGAAGTTTCAATCTCTTGTGCATCATCATACATCATTTTGAACTTGTTCATGGTCCAAATGAGGGTAGAATGGCACAGACACACTCAAATCCAGTAGATGGTTTGAGCGCTCAATGCAACCCTTTCGAGCGCTCAAACTGTCTTCTGGTCCATCAAGTATTTTCATCATCCAAGCTCATCCACTGTGCTTTGAGTGTTCTGGACCCCTTTTAAACATTATATCCTCATTCATTCTGCATTGATTACTTCATTTGGTTCATGAATAATTTTTAAACCCATGTTTATGTGATTATATCATTTTGTTTAGCCTTCCAAATACTGTTTTTGAGTAAATAATGGTGATCAAATCATGTCTTTGATAAGCCAGAAGCATCATAAGCATGTGTGGGTGAGAGGGGATTGAGCACTCATACTCACACCTTGAGCGCTCAAACTCTTGTTAGGGATCAGATTGGTTTTGTTTCACAACAATTTGTAGTGTCATTTGAGTTGTTTTGTTGTTGTACATTGTGTACTAACACCGTTTCTTGCTTCCTTGTGTCCTTATTAGTTTATGTTTGTACATCATCATCATCACCACTCATGTAGTACACGATGCACATGCATACACCATAATCCATTGTTGTGTTTATTATCATTGTGTGGCTTCCCATCCCTCATTCCTCATACTTGCTCATGGTTGAATTGCATACATTTCATATGATCCCACAAAAGCCAAGTAGAGATCGGTCTTCGAATCGGGCGAGGGGGGTGTTGTAAAACCATTCCCCTCTAGTAACTGAGCTTCTGAACCCAAGATAGTATGGTGATGACGGGCCAGTATTTAAACCTTATCTTTAAAATGAGGCACGAGTCAATCGAGTTCGGTTCCTCGGGTACAATCCGCTAAAACCCGGGTGGCGACACCGAATCGACGTTGATCTCCGGAGGGGTGTCTACAAGCTGGCGATTTCGCTGGGGACTCTGGTTAATGCATATTCTAATTTAATTACACTTGTGTAGTTTTATTGGAATATGCATTAATAAGAGGGCTTGACTCGAAAAGCATGTGGGATTTTTGAAATGTTTGTAGTTCAGCTTTTGCATTGCACTTGCATTGGTTCCTAGCCTCGCTGGCGTGTTTTGGCAATCATGCACGGCTTGCCGGTGACGGGGAATCCCAAAATGCCCAGCAGCCCCCGAACGGAAGATTTAGAGTTTAAACTAAGGCAAAGTCTAGGGGTATTTAACGACCATGACTCGGGCTAATCCATCCCCTCTTGATTACCGGCTCGGGGCATCGTTAAATGCCCCCGAACGGAAGATTTAGAATTTAAAACCTTTATTAGAAAAATGTGCTTACCAAAGATTAGGGGTTTTCGGGACATTTTGCAAACGAATGAGTTGACATCGCCCAAAGCGTCACACGTGCCAAGTAGTCAAGCTCTTGGCTATGTGTTATCAAAGGGATTAACAAACTCACACTTTCGTACATAAAAATGAAACCCCAAATTTTCGGTAAACAAGCGATGTTTGCCTTATACACGAGATGGATGGATTAAACCCAAGTCATGGAGTGTTAATCGCCCCATGACTAAGCCTATTAAAACTACTCACACATTATGCTAGACATTAAGCCTATGAATTGGAAGAAAACTAAAAACATGTTTAATAACTCTAAAAACTGATTTTTATGATTAATCCTATGTTTGCCTACAACATTAACACTTGAGAATTAATCAAACAACTAATAAGAACAAGATTTTCAAAGGAAAAAGCTAGAAAAACAAGAAAACGAATAAACCGATAAAAACGGAAACAAACTAGATTTATATAAAGGTCTCAACACACACTACAACATTAAAGAAGAAGAATTACCTTGAAACTAAATGGAAGTGCTTGAAAATCTAGAGAGAAGGTAGAGCTAAAACTAAGAACAAACTAAGGGAGGAAGAGAGAGAAGGTGAAAATAAGAGCTTACCCTAAAATCTGAGGTTGGGGACCCTTTATAGGCCCCAAAAGTCATGCTAAGTTATTACAAATATGCCACTAGATATTTCTTGATCGAGCTCAAAAGTTGCAGAAAAGTGCAGCTTCAACCGGTAGAGCAAAAGTGCTCTACCGGTTGAAGAACTCACTGGTTCTCTTCTACCGGTTGAGCACCTTCCGCTTGTCATCATGACCTCTAGGCTTCCCGAGTCTTGTTCAAAACTTCATTACTTGTCTCTCGGAATTCGGTGGTGGGGTGCCATGTGGCCTCCGGTGCTCGGGCATCCGTTGGTTTAACAACGGCATCAAAACACGCCTTAGTTCTCCATTTTTTCCTAAAACTAACAAAAAGCAACCTTGCGCGAAATCAATAGTTTAAAGCAACATAATGTGCGTGTGTGTGATCCAATTAAGCGAGACAAGCCCCATTATTAACACTTTTGGGGGCTTATCACACCCCCCAACTTGAACTTTACTCGTCCCGAGTAAACCCATCTAAATTAACTTACTAGCTATACATAAGTAAACTTCCCAAGATCCATGATACGATAACTATGCTCGATTAACAAAACAAAGCAAGAGTACACACACCCCGATAGAACCAATCACGTGCAACCCACGCAAATGCATGCCATGAACTAAAGTGAACAACTATGCCAAAACAGACAAGTACACGCACCATATCGAGTGTCAATTCCAAAAACTCACAAGGATACGCTCAATTTGAATTTTGTCCACTTATTGAAAACTAATCACATCCCATGACAGGTGCTAGCGAGAAAAATGCAATAGCGAGACACAAAAGAGCCATGCATGCTATCAAAAATGCGCCGAAAGAAGAAAGAAACGAATTATTCACAACCAAGCTAGCTAATAAGGAAATCATGCTTGAACAAAATATAAATATCAACCATGCATCACGTGGAGTCGAATTAGCGTTCCTAAAATCAACTAAGGTCTTTAGTGGCTTATAATGACCATGGTTTGCAAAAGAAAGGGACACAAAAAGGGTGGTGGCCATATACTTGCTCGCGGGTCCCTACACATTGGCCACCACTTCAATCCTAACTACCCACGAGATGCCTAAACTACTAGATAGATACTAGACTAAATCACCGACATCACATGCCATCTTCCTTGATGTCCTCCTCCAAATTATTCCACTTCCCGGATGTCTCACCAAACCTTACAACACGGTAATCAACTCTATTCGAATTCCTCTTTGGCTCTTTCACAATAAACTTCTTTTTTTTTTAATTTTTTTTCTTTATTCTTAGAGAGAATTAGAGCCATAAGAGGTAACATTTGTAGTGAGAGAGAGAAAAGAAGGCCAATTTTGGATTAGAGAGGTGAGAGATAAAACTTTGGGGAATTTGGCTTTATACAAATGGGAGAGAGATTGCACAAATTTTAAGATTTTTTTTCAACTTCAATGGATCTCAACCCAACAATTCCCGCATCATTCAAACCAACCCAATTCCATTTAAAATATCACAACACACTCCATGCACATCCCTCCAAACAACCAGTTTAATGAGGTTCACAATGAATGGGACTCGGACTTGGTTCAAAGTAAGGATCAAGGTGACACATATATGGTATAATCATGCAAAAATGCCTTGTATCATTTCCTAAGTATGCCAACTAACTCCAATATGATGCATACGAGATATTTACACTACTCAAACACAAACAAAAGAGCATTATGTACGCAAATGCGAGAAATGAGAGCAAAGAAAATGGGATGCTTTGAAATGAATTTCTACTCCAAACAATGCACACACTACGCCAAATATTGCTTTTACCGGCGGTAACAAAACCGCCGATAAAGGGTGCTATTACAGGCGGTAATCACAACCCGCCGCAAAAAAAAAAAATTCCCGCGGTTTTATTACCGGCAGTAAGAAAACCGCCGGTAAAGGTCACTTTTACCGGCGGTAATTATAAACCGCAGGTAATACTACTATTACCGGCGGTAATCCAAAAAACCGCCGGTAAAAATGTTAATTTTAATATAAATATTTTTAGTTCCTAAGTATAACCGAAAAGTTTGGGTGGTCGGGCGGTTAGGTGTCGGGGCTCCACACAAAGGGTCGCGGGTTCGAAACTTGGCGGGACAATTTTTTTTCCGGAAATAACCATTACCGGCGGTAATGAAACCGCCAGCAAAAGTTGACTACTATTACCGGCGGTAGATTACCGCCATTTATCTTTTCCCGACGACCGTTTTGACGGCGGGCGGTTTTTTTCATTTTTACCGCCGGTAATACTTTTCCCAGTGGTTTTGGGACTTTTTCCGGCGGTTTTCTAATGCCGGGAATAGTCATTTTTCTTGTAGTGACAATACTGTACCAACAAGGGCTCGAATTGTTCAATGAAGTTCATGTAAATGCGATCGACATGGGTTCAAACACACAACCGATTTCACCGGGGTACCGACTCTTGCCATTATGAACAAAATTGAGCATAATTAATGTATCTAGCATGTTAAAACCTAATAAAACGGGAAGTTTTACTTCAAAAATTTTGAAATTTTGACGGAAATTGAAACACCTAATTGAAATTAAACTGGAATATGTACACTACACTATTCCCTCCCCCCAACTTAAAATTTACAATGTCCTCAATGCAAGAGAACTAAAGTAAAGGGAGATAGGGGAACAAAAATTGTATCGACGGGGAGGAATGTCAACCTCCAATACCTCGACCAAGTTTGAGGAATTTTTCTATCGCTTGCTCCTTTCGTCATCGGCAATGCTTCCAAGGCTTTCTCCTTCGGCCCCTCTCCGGGACCACAGCTAGTCGTACATGATCATCCTCAATGACTTTATAGGCCTTACAACCGCGACATTTCGTCGCACCCTTGCTTAGGGCTCCTGAATGCCGCACTCGCCACCAAGTTAGACCCAAACTACCAAGGCTGGAACGGTAGCATGGTCACCCTACAAAAGACTTAATTGCCGACTACCTACTAAGAGAAACGATATGAGAACCGACTCGCTCCATAATAGCCGAGTCCCCAACGAACAAATCTTCACATGATTAACGGGTACTACTTTTCTCCCTAATCCTCACTTAAAACATTAATAGATAAGGTTATACAACAATCATGGGTAAGTCACGACTCAAAAGGTTGAATTTCTATGTTCTTTTTTGTTTTTTTTTTTTGAAATCAAAGTCAGTCTTCTTTTATGACTATCCAAGACAATGCAATAAGATTGTTACAAACCCATATACTAATGTTTTAAGTCTAGGATTAGGTGGCTATACCGAACCATCACAAGCCGTTCGAGCACGGCAAACACTAAAGCTATCTCAAGCTCCAAAGAATTTAAGTCTCCTAGACTTTGTGAAGATTAAAAATTAAATAAAAAAATACTAAGAAAATCTACAAAGAGCTAAAAATACAAAATAGAAAACTAAAAGTGACAAAACAGGAAGAGCAATCGTACTATGAAGAGCAAACCACTTTAAGCTCTTTGTCAAGAATTGAATTCGACCATGCCATAAGATAAGATACTTTGAGTACGACAATTGCCGAATTCGCTTTAGAAATTTAAGCTCCACTAAGTGCATAGCCCAAACAAAATCAACTTTCAAAGTGTTGACAAAATCTACTATAAATGGATGGTAAACCAAATCAAAATCATCAACACCAAGAAAATCAATCAATTCTACTATCGGTAATTTCTCAAAAATAGGCCCATATGCATCTTGCTTTTCTAACAAAGAGTATAAGTAATCCACCTCTGTGTCCATTTCTTTAGCAGTAGGACATTTTTCAAACGGGTTGTCACACAAAGGGGAGAACTTTAGGTCTATCATGCTCATCACAAAATATAATAACTAAAACTAAAATAAAAGATGAAAAACTAAATTATACTAAAAGAAACGGAATACTTACAGTGGGGTGGTGCGAGGCAAACTCACGCTTGGCGGAACATTGGGTCCCCGGCAACGGCGCCAAAAATGCTTGCGACCTTAGATTGTATATCAAATGTTGTTTCCCCAAGCGTAGGGTTTAGGTCGGCGGTAGCATGATACCGGTAAGTCTGGGTCGAATCCACAGAGACCAAATGCGCGGCGCGTGATGGTTGACTTGCGAATGACGATTGTAACCTTAAAGCGGCAAACTTGGCTTTTGGAGTTTGATTGGTGGAATTCTCTCGACTTCGAGAACGACTCGGAAGTTTAAAAGACTAATTAAACTAAGGCAAAGTCTAGGGGTATTTTACGACCATGACTCGGGCTAATCCATCCCCTCTTGATTACCGGCTCGGGGCATCATTAAATGCCCCCGAACGGAAGATTTAGAGTTTAAAACCTTTACTAGAAAAAAAATGTGTTTACCAAAGATTAGGGGTTTTCGGGACATTTTGCAAACGAATGAGTTGACATCGCCCAAAGCATCACACGTGCCAAGTAGTCAAGCTCTTGGCTACGTGTGATCAAAGGGATTAATAAACTCACACTTTGGTACACAAAAATGAAACCCCAAATTTTCGGTAAATAAGCGATGTATGCCTTATACACGAGATGGACGGATTAAACCCAAGTCATGGAGTATTAATCGCACCATGACTAAGCCTATTAAATCTACTCACACATTATGCTAGACATTAAGCCTATGAATTGGAAGAAAACTAAAAACATGTTTAATAACTCTAAAAACTAATTTTTATGATTAATCCTAGGTTTGCCTACAACATTAACATTTGAGAATTAATCAAACAACTAATAAGAACAAGAGTTTTCAAAGGAAATATCTAGAAAAACAAGAAAACGAATTAACCGATAAAAACGGAAACAAATGTGATTTATATAAAGGTCTCAACACGTACTACTACATTAAAGAAGAAGAATTACCTTGAAACTAAATGGAAGTGCTTGAAAATCTAGAGAGAAGGTAGAGCTAAAACTAAGAACAAACTAAGGGAGGAAGAGAGAGAAGGTGAAAATAAGAGCTTACCCTAAAATCTGAGGTTGGGGACCCTTTATAGGCCCCAAAAGTCATGCTAAGTTATCACAAATATGCCACTAGATATTTCTTGATCGAGCTCAAAAGTTGCAGAAAAGTGCAGCTTCAACCGGTAGAGCAAAAGTGCTCTACCGGTTGAAGAACTCACTGGTTCTCTTCTACCGGTTGAGCACCTTCCGCTTGTCATCATGACCTCTAGGCTTCCCGAGTCTTGTTCAAAACTTCATTACTTGTCTCTCGGAATTTGGTGGCGGGGTGCCATGTGGCCTCCGGTGCTCGGGCATCCGTTGGTTTAACAACGGCGTCAAAACACGCCTTAGTTCTCCATTTTTTTCCTGAAACTAACAAAAAGCAACCTTGCGCGAAATCAATAGTTTAAAGCAACATAATGCGCATGTGTGTGATCCAATTAAGCGAGACAAGCCCCATTATTAACACTTTTGGGGGCTTATCAAGTGTCATTTTCAGTTGTTTTGCTGCTATACATTGTCTACTAACACCGTTTCTTGCTGCCTTGTGTCCTTATTAGTTTATGTTTGTACATCATCATCATCACTCATGTAGTACACGATGCACATCCATACACCATAATCCATTGTTGTGTTTATTATCATTGTGTGGCTTCCCATCCCTCATTCCCTGTACTTGCTCATGGTTGAATTGCATACATTTCATATGATCCCACAAAAGCCAAGTAGAGACCGGTCTTCGAACCGGGTGAGGGGGGTGCCGTAAAACCCTTCCCCTCTCGTAACTGAGCTCCCAAACCTAAGATAGTATGGTGATGACGGGCAGTATTTAACCCTTATCCTTAAAATGAGGCACGAGTCAATGGAGCTCGGTTCCTCGGGGACAATCCGCTAAAACCCGGGTGGCGACTCCGAATCGACGATGATCTTTGGAGGGGTGTCTACACACGGCTCAATACCCTTGCGTGTTATTGCGATAATTGGCTCAAGACCCATATCGGATACAACGTCCCATTCCCCAAATCCAATAAATAAGTCACACATTTATTTTAACCGTTTACTTAGTTAAACACAATATTTAACTAACACAAATTTAAGGGTTCAAAAATGCCAATAAGCCAAACCATCACATACGTCCAAGCATAGCATGAAATGAAAATTTAATGATCAAATCGACTATCTCGAGCCAAAACATGTCAGTTATCATTCCAGCCACTAAAAATAGCAAACGGGTTTCAAAAATAACAAAATTTAACAGTAAATATTTCATCAAATTTGACACAAGTTTACTATTTTGAGCGAAGCCTAAATCCAGTCTTAAACAAAAAAAAACGGTGTTTAAAGTTGAACAGTGAATCTCTCCCGAAACTGTTCAGTTTAGCCAACTTCGAAAAATCATCGGTAATTCTACGAATCTCGGATCGAGACGAGTTCTATATGAAAGTTGCTTAACTTTTTGAGATCTACAACTTTAAATGTTTCGTTTTCTCCTTGGTTCGGCCTCGAAATGGTCTGAATATTTAAAAATAAAAAATAGTTCACTCACTTCTTATTTAATCCAATACTCTATCTCTCCATCGTGCAAACAGTGTACTCCCTTCTTATATATATATACACACAAGAAGTTTCCTATGAGGGCTCCCTCACAAAAAAAAAGTGCGGGAAAACAGTTGTGAGCCGTTGGATCGCGTGAAGGGCATAGGATCCAATGGCCCACAACTGTTTTAAATCCCGCACTTTTTTTGTGAGGGAGCCCTCACATGAAACTTCTATATATATATATAATTACATTTTCTACATCCTTCTGATATAAAGTCTAACACGTAACATGGAAATACTAATCTCGAGTAAAAGGTAAGTTTCGAATTTCCTACCTTCCTTCCGACAACTTAGCGCGAGTAAGGGAAAAATCAAGAACTTCAGTGACCGCAAATATTATTCTGAAAATAGAAAAATTAAGGTGAGAGGGATTTGCAGCCGTGTCAGTGAAGGGAGATAAGTTCAAAGTCAATTAATTCAAAGAAGAGGAAAATAAATAAGTGAAGTGGTGTTTGAATAGTCAACAAAATAAAATTATTGAAAGAGAGAAAGAGGAAGATGGAGAACCTGATGAAAAGAAACAAGAGGAAAAGTGCCGTACTTTTTTCTTGAGTTTTGAGGGAGAGAATGACTTAAATAAAAAAAATAAAGAGATATAATTGCCAACCAATAGGAGAGTGAGAGAGAATTTATAGGGAGAGAGAGTGTAATACCCCAGGTTTTGGGGTATATGGTATTTAGTATCTAGTCCCACATTGGTTGTTTACATAAGTGATCTTAGACATATAACAAACCATGTAAGAGACTACTAGTACCTTGGGCTTAGCATTTTGGGCCATGTGGTGTGGCTTGTGGATCAAATCAAGGTACTGGGCTAGTGGTCTACATGAGGCATTGCAAATGGTATAAGAGACCTGCCCTGGTCCAAGTGGTGGGTAGGATGCGCCCTGCCACCATAGACACCAGGGGAGGTTGTTGGGACTATGCAATGAGGACATATCATCCCTAAGGGGGAAAGATTGTAATACCACGGGCTTGGGGGTAGATGGTGTTTAGTCCCACATTGGTTGTTTACATGAGTGATCTTGGACATATAACAAACTATGTAAGAGACTACTAGTACCTTGGGCTTAAGCATTTTGGGCCATGTGGTGTGGCTTGTGGATCAAATCATGGTACTGGGCCAGTGGTCTACATGGGGTGCATTGGAGGTTAGGGTTTTGGTTCTACACTTGATTGGAAGCTCACTCACCTTGTGCTAGAGAAATTTCTAGTTCTACTAAGTGTTTTTTTATGTGAATTTGTGTATGTCAAACCCTTGTATTGAACTAATGACTTGAATCTTGTTGAATCCCTTGACAAACCCATTTTTCTAGTCATTTTGGTTGATCGGTTGCTTGATCTATGCTTATGGTTGATTTCCTTTCATCATCATAGTATTGGTTTATGGGTTGATCTCTGGCCTTGGTTCCAACTAATTTTATACCTTGATGAACACCCTTGAAAATCTGTCATTTGTCATAAAAAAAAAATTTGTATTCAATTTGTGTATTGATACACCAGAAAAGGTGTGTCAATACACTTGCTCACTGAATTCTACAGTTTGTGTATTGATACACCAGAAAAGGTGTGTCAATACACCTACTATCTGGAACTTTACAACATGGGCATTGAGACACCATTGATACACCATTTCTAGTGTATCAATACACCTATCCACTGCCCTTTAATGTTGTGCTCTCGTGTTCTTTAAGCCTTCAGCAAGTCACGAACCCTCCTCTAGAGCTTAGAAACACATGATTACTTTTAGATAAACTTGTCCTAAAATTTGTTGATGAATTAAAAGCTTGTTTCGTTAATCGTGTGAAATGTTTTGGGACACAATGGTTGAAACTACTTGTGGGACGCGTTACTAATATATGAAACCGTTTGAGGGAGGATAATGAGTGTGAGTTATACGTTGACACATAAGTGAACTAAATCGAATGTTCTAACTAGTGAATGTGGATAATTGAAACGATGTAAATGGGGTCATTAGATGCCCGGAATGACATCGAATGGATGTGTTGCTAGGAATATGCCTTGGCCAAATGGAAGAGTACACGGGGTCGTTCGATGCCCGGAATTACTCTAGGACCACTTCCAAGTGTGTCGCTAGGAATATCTAAAATTTATAAATAAATGAGAAGTGATTCCACGATGAATTGAATACGTTTGACACAAATGAGATGTTGGGTACATGTCGGGTACGTATCAGGTATGATGAGGTGAATGTAAGGGAATTTAGGAACTTATCAACTTCTTATTCATTTTGAGAGACACTTGTTAAATCCTTGAGCATCATTGTATGAGTATCATCCTCACATTCATCCCGCACGTTCATCTCATTTCCATTTAGTTTTGTAGCCTTTTCTCTACTGAGCTTATGAGCTCACCCTAACAATTTCAAGTACCCCGCATGGAGCATGATGTGGATTGCTTGAAGTGTGTGCATGCATGTTTTGAAAGCATATTGGAGGAGTTATAGTATCATCTTGGGACATTACTTCTTTTTGAAAGAGATGATTTTGTAACTTCATTTAAATTTCTATTTTGACATTTAGAAATGATGTAATAACTTCTAAGACCTCTTGGTATGTATTTGGGTATAGGTACTCGAATATGGCTAGTATGTATGTATGTATGACTTTAACCCTATGAGGGAGGCTTAGACTCACTTTGAAATATGTTAACTTTTCTATGGTGAAATCTTATTTATTTAAGTTTAAATTTTGAGGGTGTGACAACACCTGATTTTTCGTTCTCTGTTTAACAAACTCTCTCCGCGGAAAAAAGAACTGAGCAAATTTGGTTTGTTTGTCTGGAATAGAAATCCTCTCTCTCGTTCCACCACTGCCTTGCTCAAATTTAAAAGTTTTGAACCACTAATCCCCACTCGAGTTGTATACTATCATAGATATGCATCTCCAACAGCTAAATAACCGCTTTAATGAGGTGAACACCGAGTTGGTTCTTAACTGTAGCTTTTTGGGGTTGATGGTGAACATGGTTATAGGTTACGAAGGTATATGAATAGTCTACGTAGCTACTTTTTGTTTTGCATTTCAGTGTGGTTTTTGGGGTTCGATCAATTATAATTGAAATTGTATGTTATTAATAGATATAGACTTTGCTCCTTTCTATTTCACATGTCGGTATATTTTCTTTTTCTTGTTGTGCTTTAATTAATTGACTCCATTGCCACACGCTCTGGCTCCGCACCTGCATAGGATTGTTTAAATCGCTACAAGCAGCTAGTGGGCTCAATTATCCCAGAAGTTGTTCCTTCGGCATTTGCACATGATGCTTTTGCTTGTTGATCTTTGTAGGTGAGTTTGACTTGTTGCAATTTTATCTCGCGGCATGGATTCTTTTTGCTACAACTAAAATTGACAGCGACTGATGTTGCTGATGTTCCGTGAATGTTTTGATATGTCACATTGCTAATCTTCACGCCCGAATTCTGCTAAAAAGAAAACATAGTAGACATTTAAAATGTGTTAGACCCAAAGTAATTTTTCGTAATGTTAGTGTCGATTAGGTACGACGATATACAAAAATAAATTTGATAATTAGAATTTCGTTTTTCCACCACTGCCCTCAAGAGTACATACCTGAGTGGGGCAACTGTTGTGAGGACAGTACTTTTGGTCAATTATGATGGGATTTTGAACATTGACCATTACAAGATTCTGGAAAACAACTCCGTCAACAAAGGCAGAACTGGGTCTACCCCAGGTCTTTATCCTCGCGCCATTTTGTGTACCAGTGAAAATAACGGTTTTAACCATCACATTCTGCACTCCGGGTTCTTGTAATTGCCAACCTAGACTGCCAATGCTGCATAGACAAAGTCAACTTTTTTATATTTGTTGTATTCTTAGAAAACAAATGATATGGGTACACCTTACTTGCACCCACATGCACACAAAGGTGATGTGGCAGACAAGGAGAAGTTCAATGTGTGGCAATGTGTGGCCCACCTGAAATGATGGGCTTCTCCTTGTTTGCCACATCACCTTGGTATGAATGTGGGGTGCAAGTTAGATGTACCCATAGCATTGTTGATTCTTAAAAATTATTTCATATTTGTTCTGTATTTCGTCTTTTTAATCTCTCTTAAAGACATGCTCAATAAGCCCAAAAAAAAAAAAACTCGATTGAATTTTGAAAACCAATAGCCCGATCCAATAAAATTAGGATAGTTGAATTCAGCATACGTACTCGTCTACAGACTGATCAGTCGTACGTTTTGCGAGAAATATGCACAAATGTATCTAGATATGGTTGTCGCCAGCAAAAAAAATCTTTTAAGGTTTTCCAATTGAGATATATATATATATATATATATATATATATATATAGAGAGAGAGAGAGAGAGAGAGAGAGAGAGAGTAAGCTTCCTATCCAAACCACAAAATGCGGACCTACCGTCTGGACCTCACTTTCCGGACCAAATTTCGACGATCTGAACCGTTAGATGTGTTTAAAACGTGTTTTTAAAGTCCCCTGCCAAAAAAAAAAAAAACTAGAAGGGCTTGATCGAAGCAGTTTTTCATAAAAAGATCATCAAAATTTGGTCCGAAAAGTGGAGGTCCGGAACTTAATAAGTTGCGGGAGTTTGGACCGGAAGTTTGGTGACACTATCAGTATATGTTCGCCCAAACATTCAATTTTGAAGGGAAAAAATGCATAGAATGTGTTAATACAGCTTCCGAGGAAACATATGCTACCTTATCCCATGGCCAGGGCCGCATGCAACTTTTTCGATCCACAAGTTGGAACAGCCAGGGCCTATAGAGATGCAGTCGTCACCTGTGGCGATCCTAGAGTTGAGGACGGTGACTCCAGAAGATAATTGAATGTGAATTCCATCTGTGTTTGGGCTTGTACCAGAAGCTAAAACCTTCGTACCTTGTAACTTCACATTATGGCAGCGAACAATCGCGATGTGAATCATTTGACTGTTTTTTGAAGTCACTCCATCTAGTACAATGTTGTTCGAATTGTAGAAGGCAAGTGTCTGCGACAGGACGATATATTCGTTACAATAGTTATTATATCCAATAAATTCGTGGCACTCTTAACTGTAAAATGTGAATATGATGCTTCACAAAGGAGTTATTTGTACTTCACATGCCATCTCTCTCTCTCTCTCTCTCTCTCTCTCTCATGACAATTTTACATAGTTTAAAATTTCAAAAATTGCATCTTATGGGAATTTAGTTTTTTACTTCATAGGAAATGTCTATTTTCAAAAGTCAATAACTAAATTCTTTAGTGACACTACTGTTTTTAGAACTCATAAGCAAATTGTAAGAAATATTCAAAATCTAAGCCAAAATATTCATGAGAATTAATGTACTAGAGAGGTGAGGATGGTTAGTGATTAGAATGAAGAAATGGATCGGTTTGATCGGGAGGGCTAAAAGGAGAAGGCAAACAGTACGAAAGAGACCTAGGCAGAATCTCTCTCTAGGTTATCTCTCGTGAGATACACTCAATAAACATTAGAGAAATAATTTCTCTTTCTTGAAATCTCTCTCTGGAAAAATCTAAGTATTATGAGAGGAGCCGCTTATTTATAGGCAACTTGGGCCAATGCTCAGGCGACATATGCACTAATAAACTTTTGACACTTGTCCCTTTCTTACTGTCAGGCTGCGCTGTCCCTCCTCCTCAATCCTTTGAGCCACTAAATCCCTTTCCATTCCCCTGAAGGCAAAGTCAAGACTTGTTTAATCATGTCTATACCGCAAACCGAGCCCCATAGAGCCTCTCAACTTGAGCAGACATGAATATCGTCTGAGTGATCATCTTACGCTATGATCTACCCTTTTTGGCTGTTGTAACTCTTTATCCTCTAGGCTTTAGGACGTTCTCCTCCCTAAATGAGCGCCTGCTTGAGTCCCAAGTATATTTGTGGATCTTCTCGTGCTCTCTGCCCTCGCTCTAGGTTATTATGCTTGTCGTTGTCCTCTAGGTTCTAGAGTGTTTTCCGTCCTGGAGGGCGCCTACTTTGGGCCCAAGTATGTTTATGGCTATTTCGTATTTTGTGCTCTCCGTCCTTGCTCCGAGCAGCACAATCCTTTGTCCTCTGGGAAGGTCTCCCCCGGTAGGTATCTTTTCTGTAGCCTAAGTCTCTCCTTGAGGATGGCCTATGTACTTAGTGAATATGCTGAGGGATCACGCCTCCCCTTCACAACCGCAAAAGTGGTGCTCACTAGGCCTACTTACGGGGAAACCCCCCCTAGGTCAACTCGCAGCTCTACCAGTACTTGTCACCTTTCCGTAGGGGTATTGAGTGTCCTTTTCTAATAGAGGGGTCAATGTTCTGACGGCCTGGCAAACTGTTGATCCGCTGATCTTACCTACCATGGGTGCTAATCGAGCCAAACAAGCCAAACACGGTATTGCTCAGGCTCGACAGGACTCCTTATTACATGTGTTCAAACTTGGCTCGAGCTTGAGAATTTTTGGAGACTAATTGTTCAAGCTTGGCTCACCTTTGAAGTGGCTTGGTTTGTGGAATATGCAAGTCAATCTTGAGCTTTCAAGAAGAGAATTTAAAGCCAATCTCAAGCTTGACATGTGACTTGGCTTGTGGAATATACAAGTCAATCTCGAGCTTTCAAGCCTGAACTTAAGTTCGTAAAGTTTCGAGCTTTCAAGCTTGAGTTTAAGCTTAAGCTCATGAAGTTCCAAAATGAAATGGGCTAATTTAAAGCCAGAAGTCCTAAATTTCCTTATCTCAAGTTGTTTCAAATTTCGATACAAGACTATTGGAGAGTGTAGTGGTGAAAGATTCTGTAAAGACCCGTATAAAAAAAAATCACTTTTTTGGAGAAATTTCGATTTGGCCGATAAAAAGTCCCGGTAATTGTTCCTTGGATTTTTCTAATCACAACGGTATAATCGGAAGTTATTTTTGAGTAAAACAAAGTCATCTTTCACCCATTTTCTTCGGAGAAAGATATGCCGTTTTTTCAGTTTTGTACTAAAAGTGGGGGGATGAGATTTTGATGTGATTAGAATTTTAAAATTCTGAAAATGCCATTGTTTCCAAATGGGGGGGGGGGGGGGGTACTTCCTTATTTTCATAAATAAATTAAAGTAAAAAAAGTCTTTACTTAAGTTTGGTTTATGAAAATAAGTGGGGCAGTCACATATTATATACACAAGTGACATTTGGGTGTGAGGTGTAATTAGGTGATTATATTAGAAGTGTATGGGGGTAAGTTTGCAAAAATCAAAACATAACTCTCTCCTCTCCCTCCCCCAACCCGTCGGCTCCCTCTCTCTCCTCCCTCTCCACCATTTTTGCTCCCACCAAGCTCACATCCCACCCTCCTCTCTTGACCACTTTAAGAACCAAGGCTATTTTCATGTTCTACACGTCATGGGGAGCTCGGTTCACCTTGGATTCGCACCGGAAGCTCACATTTCAGGATTTGGGGTTTTCTACACCTAGGGTTTCACTCACCTTCATTTTTCAAGCACATCCTTGAGGTAGGGAAACAATTACTATCTCCTCTAGTTATATACTTGTGATTTGTTGTACATACTTTGTTCTTGGCGTCAATTCCTTAGAAAATCATGTTTTCCTCTTTGTGTGGGTTTTCCTCACTTTGATTTTGTGATCTATGAAATTAGTTGTTCCTTGATGAAATTGGGAGTGGAATTGATCTCCCTCCATGTTAATTGTTGTCTAACATCTCTACTTTGAGCCTAAACTATCACATTTGCATTTGGGTTGAAATTCCACACCTCTATGGTGAAAATCTGCACTGCAGCCCCTGTTTTTAGCCACTGCCCCTGTTTTCCAGCAGCTGCCCCAATTTCATGGGTGGTTTCCGGCCACCATTTGACGTCCGTTTGGCATCCAATCATCCGGAACTTCGCATACTCGACATATAGCAATGTAGTAACCCCAAAAACCAATTTGAAATCATTAAACTACGTTATTTGACATGTGATTATGTTGGACAATTCGTTATACGTATCGGATACAAAGCATGTTGAATTGGTTGGCCCATTTGGCGAAAATTGTGATATTTTGAAAGAAAGGGGATACATAGAAATGTTTTGAAGAACTAAATGTTTTGAGATGATAAAATGGTTTAATGATTCTAGGGATCACCCGTTTGGTGTCCCTAGCCATGGGTGTACGGAGCCCACGAAATCCGGTAGAGGGATTCATTCCCTATTAAATTTAATGGTTGATTGTATGACAAAGTTGGAAATGAAAATGTTTTGGGATACATATAGTATTTTGATGAACATTGGATACTTGGCTACGATTTTTGAACACGTGCTACACTTGTTGGTGATTTTGACAAACTTAATGTATTTGGGTATCTTGGGACACCTTGAAATCATTTTGGACACTTTGATGTTACTTTGGACACGTGGGTACTTCTCGGACACGTATCATTTGTTTTAGCTTCCGTTGTGTTCCTTTGATCATATCTTCTCATGACAACTCATAGCATGTGCACTTATCATATTTATATGCCTAGCGGTTGTAGTATGGTTTTTTCCTACGAGCTAGTGAGCTCACCCTATCATTTTCAGGTACACGGCATGGAGTATGGGTTGGATGTTTGACGCGTGGTTGCATTGCATGGAGATTACTGATCATGAAGTCATTTTTCTTTTTCATCTCCATTATCACGAGTTTTATAAGATGATATTGTAACTCAATCTTTTTCCAATCTTTTGGCAATAAATGAGACATGTAATAACTTTGAGATTGTTGATATTATGCATCGGATTATGGGTACCCTTGGTTGGAGATTATTGAACTTGGTTATGGAAAAGTGAATTTGACTTGGACTTTTCAACGGAGTTTAGTTTTGACTTTGATTTATCCCACGTGGATTATATTTGTATTTTGGTTATTTAAAAATGAGGGCGTGACAGATTCTAATGGAAGTCAGATCTCTTATTTTTGTGATATTTATGGATTAAACCCTAATTTTAGAATACTTACGGAATGACCTCTTATTCATGAGTCTATCTAGTCAAACACCCATATGCTCAGGCTTGATTTGAATTTATTAACAAACAGTAAAATGTGATTGAGCTTGGCTTATTTTCTTTTTTAACAAACCAAAAGTCGAGCCTAGCTCAAGTTGATTGGTTCTTTTAGTAGCCCTATTACCTGCACAACTTAGAGTGGACATAATAGAAGAAAATAGAGTGCTTACGTCGTTCTAGAAAATTAAATCTCTCAAGATGGCCTAGCAAAGAGGGATGCTGGGAGTGATGCTTTTGAAAATTGATTTCGAAATGACGTTCATGCTTTGTTAAATAATAAAGGGCCGTTAAGTTATAAGAAATTAGGGTGGTGGTTGTTGGGTTGGAAAAAAAAAAACATAGAATAGGGATCATTCTCTATGAAGTTTCTTGTACAAAACCCTTTCTCCGGTATAGACGTGGGTGTTTATTTGCTCAAGATAAAGTATATTAATTGAAAACTAAATTATGAAAAGTAGTTTAATTGGGACAGATTGAGTATTAGTTTCTAAAGTGAAAAAAAAAAGTTCTAAAACAAGGAAATATAAAATAAGGAAATGGATCATTTCCGATCCATGTTTTGGACTGCAGGAGACCGTCATGATCGAGACCGTCCATTTGCTGCAATCAATAGTTTGAATTTGCTTATAAACCCTTAAGAGAGTTAACTATTTCCCATAAGAGTTTATGAGTAAATCCAAATCATTGAATGTGTCAATGGACAGTCCAGATGTAAGCCATTCCCTACTATCTAAAAGATGGACGGGAGTGAATCAGGATCCACTAAATAATCAAGTCACTAGTTCTAAAGCAGTACTCCAAGAGCTGTTAATAACTGTCTGTCACCCCACATTCTCCACTCTTAGGGGTCGGCAGTTTGCACGGATCCGCGAAAATATTTTGGCTAACATAATTACAACACCGGTAAATGCTGAACCTTCCGAAGGTAACCTTTCAACGCTTTGAAAATCAAATAATAAGGGACAAATAGCGAAATTTTGTAGTTTTGATCCATTAGTCTTTCAAAATAGATAAATATTTGGGATAAGAAAATTTCAAAAGTGGACAAATAAATTAAAATTGGACCGAGGGAGTACTAGTACTTTGGGCTTAAATATTTTGGGTCATGTGATATGGTTAGTGGATCAAATCAGGGTATACGTGGGGCGTTACAAATGGTATCAGAGCCCCGCCCTGGTTCAAGTGGTGGGTAGGATGCGCTCTGCCACCACAGACACCAGGGGAGGTTGCTGGGACTATGCAACGAGGACGTTGAATCCCTAAGGAGAGAAAATTGTAATACCCCAGGTTTGGAGGTAGATAGTGTTTAGTCTCACATTGGTTGTTTACATGAGTGATCTTGGATATATAACAAATCATGTAAGAGACTACTAGTACCTTTGGTTTCAGCTTTTTGGGTCATGTGGTGTGGCTAATAGATCAAATCAATGTATTGGGTTAGTGGTCTATGTGGGGTGTTACAATTAACTTAGAAAGTAAAGAAAAAATATAACGGAAAGACTAATTCTCTCTTACACGACCCACAAAACAAATTGCCCCAACGGCACGGTCCAATCTCTTATATAAGAGCATCTCCTACCCATCTCCAAATTTCCATTTTGGAGAACCAAATTTTCCTTTTAGAGAATCCATGCCCTCCAACCCATCTCCATTTTGGAGAGCCAACTCCCATCCTCCATATTTGGAGAATCTCCCACCAAATGGAGATCCGTCTCTATTTCTCTCTTTTTACTCAAAATCACCATTTTATCCTTTTGATGTATTGATGACAAATTATAATACCAACCATATCTAATTTCTTTTCACTAAATTTCCTTGATTGACATATAACCTTTACATTATACACTCAATTTTTATAAAATAAAAAAAAACACTTTGAAATGACATTAATGGTAAATTCAAACCATTTCAACCCTCATAATTTTTTTGTTCATTTACACTTATCAATTGCTCACCCACCAGCCTCCTACCCACCTATTTAATGTCTTTTTTTTTCATTTACTTTTTCTTCCATTTCTTCGTCTAGAAAGCTTAGACTTGGTGGCTTAAATTTGGGGGAATTCATTCCGGAAAGAAGAGGGTTTTTTGTTTAAAAGTACGGCCAGAGAAATGCTCTGAGAAGAGACCAAATGGCTCTAAAAAGTGGGTGAATTGAGGGGGAATTTTGGGAGGGAAATTTTGGAGGAGATTTTTTGGAGCAAAATTTTGGAGGAAAATTTGGGAGATGAAAAATAGAGAATTGGGGTTGGAGTTGTCCATTCTTCATATTTGCATTTTGAATAAAATAGATTTTTTTTAGTCTCCAAAATGGAGAAAGAGTGAGATGGGTAGGAGATGCTCTAACCAAGGAAGGTTCTACTTCCAAAACTTAAAAAGGAGATTCGCTTAAAGTCCCCATCTAATTTTCTCTTTTTCTCTCTTTTTTCTTTCTACATTAATTGGTCAATGCTAAATTTTCACCCAAACCCACAAATGAATGACTTCATAATGTCCATTAGAGATGCTCTAATCATCATATTTAGACGAATAATGATAGTGACACAAACTTTGTGCCACAACCCCACTCACATGGGGTGTGGGGCCCATGTGGGACCTACACCCCATGTGAGTGGGGTTGTGGTTGGTTGTGGCACAAAGTTTGTCCATTAGAAATATTTTAAACGGAAGTTTTACAAGCATTTTTAAATTAACTTCATTTTATGTACGTACCGTAGCTCCGTCCGGACAATTACTGGATGAAGAAGAAGCTTTGCAAGCCCACAAAGCAGTGCCTCGGCCATCAAGTTTTCCGCCATAGATAGAAACTCCACTCACTCTGTCAAACTTAATCCAAGTCCCAGCGTTTCCAATATCCCAATAATCAGATGGAGCCACAAGTGTACCATCAATCCTAAACGTAATCTTTTTTTGGCTGCTACTACATTGCTTCCCGGAGAAATAGACCTCGCGAATCAAGTATTTTCCAGGTGGCACGTAAATTGTGGCCGGGTTTTCGGAGGCACAAGCTGAGGCCCATGCTCTCAGAAAGGACTCTGTTGAGTCAGTTTTCCCATCTGGTTTGGCTCCTAAGTTCATCACATTGTATGTTACCCCGGTTGCTAGTAGTGATTGATATATCAAGAAAGTACTCGCGAGGACGATAATAGCAACACAACTCCTCCTCCTCCTGCATTGCACCATTTTTGCTTATTTTAGAGAGATCCAGAGAGAGAGAGAGAGAGAGAGAGAGAGAGAGGGTGTAATTAGTGGATGGGGGTTTACGTAGGAATCAAAGAAAGTAAGCAATTGCAAAATTTGGGAGGATGTTGCTTTGCTTGTATTATTATTTTACAGGCTAGTAGTATGTTACGTTGCTCGCTGCTTCTTTTTGCTGCTCAGGTTTATAAAATGCCGATAAATGCATGCTTAGAACACATTTATCGACATCTAAGGAACTTAAATTTTGTTATTGTTTAACGTTTTCGTTCATCAAAATAATTGAGCTTATGTGGTAATGAAGCAATTAAATCGGTTATAAATAATTTGGTCGTAAAGATAGCTGTGTGAGTCGTGACTAGACTTTCCCAAAAATTATCTAACACATTACCATCCAAACGAGAATTTAAGAATAATTCAATTTTAAGCGATGGAAGGGCCTTAACATTCCAACCATTTTAAAGGGCATTTAGAGAATTGAAGGTGTTGGAAACAAGGACCTAGCTAGCCTTCCTTCCTTTATAGTACTAGTAGATAGGGATATATAGTGCATCAACGTTGTCCGTGTAAGAGATATAAGTCCCACTAAATTTTGTTTGTTTTTCAGCCATGAAGCATCGATACTCTCTTAGAGGTCGGACGCATGAGAGAACATGGCAACACATGTATGGGACACGCCATCCTTTAAATTTAATTAATTTTTTTACACAACAAGGACACGTATAGGGACACTGCAGGGTTAAATATGTGAATTTTTTAAATATGGGTAAATGTGTATTAAGTCAAATATTTTAGATTAAAAGTGTAATACAATGTATATATGATTCTTTTTTATATATACATTGATGCTTCATGCCTATATATAACTCTGTTTCTACTGGTATAAAATAAATATTTGTTATTTATTTTTCCAAATTTATAAGAAATCCCATGTCTATGTCAATATCCGTATCCGTACTACATAGTTTTTCAGTTTAATTTATTAAGCGCAATGAGTAGGAGGTTCAGATTAAAACGAGAGGCTCTGATATATATATATATATACGAAAAACTTCTAGTCCACACCTCCCGAAAATAAGAAAAAATTGATTTTTTTTGTGTTGCAAATTATTTTTGGAAAATCCGAGCCGTCTAATATGTTCATAATGTGTTTTCAAGGGTCCACGCGGGAAATCTTCAAAAAAAAATACCGGGAAGGGCTTGATCCAAGCAATTTTCGCAAAAAATGTAAATAAAATATTTGGATCATGGAGGTCCGGAAACGGGAATCCCATTTTAGAAGGACTCCCTATATATATATATATATATATATATATATATATATATACCCCAAGCCTCTTATCCGGACCCCCGGATTGAAGCTCTTGGGATATTTTTTTTGTGTTGCCAATTGTTTTGGAAAAATCTGATGAATACAGTTTTTGCGAAAAATTGGTTGGATCAAGTCCTTCCCGGTATTTTTTTTTTGAAGATTTCCCGTGTGAACCCTTGAAAACACCTTCTGAACACATTGGACGGATCGGATCGTCAAAAAAATGCTCGGATCAAGGAGGTCCGGAAGTCCGGAGGAGAAGTGGAACCTATATATATATCCAATAAGAGCTCCCATAAACTCTACGGTGGGGGATTTTTTGTTCAGGATTGAATTTCGACGATCCGAACCATTAGATGTGTTTAGAACTTGTTTTTAAGGTCCAACGCGTGGATTCATAAAAAAAAAATACCCGAAAGGGCTTGATCTGAGCCGTTTCGATAGAATGTGTATATGTATATTTTTTTATCGAAAACTACTCGGATCAAGCCCTTCCGGGTATTTTATTAGTATTTTTTTTAACGAATCCTCGCATTGGACCTTAAAAACACGTTTTAAACACGTCTAACTTTGCTCAAAAAGCTATTGTTAGAAATAAGCTAGAAAATCTCCTACCTCAAGAGGAGATACTGTGGGGCCAATGAGCCAAGTCGAGATTCATAGCTCTGGGTGACAAAAACACTGCTTATTTCCATAGAATCTCTAAAATTCGAAGGCAAAGAACGAACATTAGGGTATTGAGGATGCTCAGGGGATATGGACTGATACAGAAGAAGAGGTTCAAAATATTTTTTCGGAACACTTCAAGAATATTTACTCTGAACCGAATCCTTTTGTTAATATTGAGGAATGGGATGGTTGGGTGCACTTTGATAAAAACATCTTTCGGAAGAGCACCAATCATGGTTGGAAAGACCGTTTTCAGCATGTGAGGTCCGCAAGGCAGCCTTTCAAATAGGGGCCACGAAGGCTCAGGTCCGAATGGTTTCTCAGGTTGTTTTTTCAAAGATTACTGGGATATTGTGGGTACTTCTGTAACGGTTGCAGTCCTATCTTTTCTTAATTCTGGTCGCAAGCTTAAACATATTAATTATACGTACCCACATTGCCCTTATGCCAAAGATCCCGTCTCTGAGATCGCCCAGTGACTTTTTAACCTATTAGCCTGTGTAATGTCATTTACAAAATTATCTCTAAGACTTTAGCTAATAGGATCAAAGTTGTTCTTCCACATTATATCTCGCCCACACAAAATGCCTTTGTCCTTGGCAGATTAATGTCTGATAGCTCTCTACTAGCCTGTGAATTTTCTAACCTTATAACCCATACCAAAACAGGCAATAAGTTCAATGTTGCGCTGAAATTGGATATGAGTAAAGCTTTTGACAGAGTTAGTTAGAATTTCTTGAGTACTGTGCTCTTCGTAAATTGGGCCTCTCTGAGAGATGGGTCAACTTGCTCCATCAATGCTTTTCTACGGTCTCCCTTCTCGTTACTCATTAATGGTGCCCCAACACAAAGATTTTTCCCCAAGAGAGGGCTTTGCCAAGGGGAACCTCTGTCCCCTTATCTCTTCATTATTTTCTTGGAAACACTCTCTGGTGTGCTTAATTATTTGTATCAATCTAGGAATTGCAAAGGCCTTAAGCTATCCAGGAATGGCATCTCTCTATCCCACCTTTTCTTTGCAGATGATTGCCTAATCTTTTTTTAGCCATCATTGAAAAGCGGTAATCATCTCAAAAAGGCATTAGATAATTTTATCCTTTATTCTAGGCAGTGTGTAAACACCCATAAATCATACATTACTCTCAGCCCAAATGCCCCATGAACATTTGCTAGAAGGTTCCGGAGCTTCTTTCGTGTTCCCATTAGTAACTATCCGGCTCCTTACTTGGGTTTGCCCACTGAAATAACAGCAAATAAGAAGGCATGTTTTAATTTCATTGTGGGAAAAGCTGAAAAGGCTCTAGCAGGTTGGAAGTCGGAAATATCTCAAGTAGGGAAACTGTCTTTTATATATATACCATAGGCCCACACTATACACAGTGCTGGCCCTGGGCTAAGGCCCAATAGCTGGCGTCTTAGGCCCAAAAAAATGATGTAAAAACAAGGCCCCCTAATATTTTTTAGTACCCAGTATATAAGTCCAATTTTTAATTTTTTTTTTCCTACACAGAGGCCTATTTTAAAACCTAAACAACCAATTTACACTTAATGGCCACGAGCCCATGGGCCCAATTTGAGTAAAAAGGAAAAAAGGAGCGAGAGAATTGCAAATCATGATTCACGGAGGCTTGTAAATACAAAGTCTCCTCTCAACTATGTCACAAGAGAAGTTAAATGGACTAGTCATCCTATCCATTGAAAATGAGATAGCAGAAGAGATTGATTGTGAGGGTCTGATTAGTATTTTTGCCGCTAAAACTGCAAGAAGCGTAATGTTTAAGTGATGATGGTGGGCGATGTTTTTTATTCTTATACTATACTGTATTTCTTGGGTGGGGGGTGTTTTCGCGTTAAATACATGCATGTAGTTTTAAAACGGTGATTTATCAACTTTATATTTAGTTTCGCTAGCATTTTTAAGGGCCTTTATTTTCAAACTTCGTCTTAAGCCCCTGAAACGTCAGGACCGACCCTGACTATACAACCTCGTTTTAGGTCCGGAAACACCCGAGGACGACCCTGACTGGGGATGCTGTTTTGCATTTGCACTAGTAGTAAAACTCAAACAAAGGGAGGATTGTTCCCCAAACATAATTGCAAACCGTACACTACTACGAACGTGACACCAATGACGTAGAAAACTAATTTTGCTTTATTAAACGAGTAAAGACTAGACAAAGGCCTGCAGTTGGTATTTTTCTGCTCAGAAAAGGTCATATCAGCTTTCACCCTAATTGTTAAGACCCAAGTAAGTTCATGCACTTAGGCAATAAGACTTGCACATTCAATTATCTTTTTTAATGTTAAAAAGGCCAATAAGTACTCTCGGGTTTGGATTCGACTCTACTAACAAGACATTTGTGTTAAATTGGCATCGAAAAGTGCAACCGCCTTAGAGCCAAAGAGTACTGGTCATGTGAGTTAGGCCAGTACTATTCATACCGAATTATGTACGCAAAATATAAAGTAGAAAGTAAGTTAAAGCTCCTAATAGTACTATTATCCTAGTGTCTTAGGTCAATTGCTTGTTGCCGATATTCCTTACTTACCTAAGTTAACTCATCTTTCCGTACGTGACTGTATCAAACCGAACCCACTAGCTAGGCTCGTGACTTTGCTTTGCTTCATGAACAACGACCTAATTAATTACAGTAACTTCCACACGGGATGTTCATTTTCTAACTATTGATCAACGAAGATCAGCTCAATGAGTTTCCAGGGTTATTCCGATATCCTCCGTTTTTTGTGGTGCAGGCATGTTTATCTATATGTTCATTTGGTTGGTTGTCATTTTTCAGTTCTTTAGAAATATATGCTGACTATGTTGGTCGTGTTATTTGGAGGAAGTTTGATTTTTGGTTTTCGGTAGCGAGGGCTTGGTCTCGATTAATTTTCCGTCGCATACCGGGCTTCATTTAGTTATGAAAATAAATATATTTGGATTTCCCAAAGTAAGTGAACAGACAATTTGTAGTTACGTACTTCAAATGCGGACCACGCTATAGATACGATGAATCATGAATATGGATCCTTATATATTTGCCTAGTTGTAGAAACCAAAAGGAAAATGCTGAAAAGAGTCTCCTTTGACAAAGAAAAGGAAAGTCTGAAGTAAACCAAACCAAACCAAACTAAACCAAGCCCCACGTCTCATGTGGGGCGTACTCAGCTACATGGATCTACAGGGCCGGCCCCAGTTTTTTAAGGTCAAGGATAAGTACTAAAAATGATGTCCTTAACACTTAACAACATTTTTTACAGGAGGGATCAAACAGTCACAATACGAGTAAGAAAAAACCACATAAAGTGCCACTAATCATTAAATAAGAACACAAAATACAACCCCCAAAATACATATCATCAAAAGAATGCATGAGTATCACTTCAATTATTACTCTTCTAGAAGCAAAAGTATCAATTAGAGTATTGATACAAGAGTCCATAGATCAGATTAAAAAAATAAGAGTCCATAGATGAGATTCAAGAAAATTACTCCCTCCGTCCCCAAATAATTGTCGAGCATTTTAATTTGGGCAGTACCTTAATAAATGTCTATTTTGAAAAGTCAATGGGGTAAAAGGTAAAAGATTGTATAATTATTATTTTACCTTTTCAAAAAGTTGATGGATAAAGAATTGGTGAGTAAAAGTTTAGAATAATTTTGAAAGTTGAGGTAAAATTTGATATGAACGATGTAAGTTGAGGTAAAAATTAACGTGAAATGTGTAATAATGATGTATCTTTAATAAGTTGGATTTACGAAACTATACACTTAAAAAGGGACGGAGAATATTCTTTGTAATTTTGAGATCAAAGAGTATTCTCATCCGTTGAAACTTCCATGATTCGTGATCCTAGTCCCGTGAGAGTTGTACCATGGGGTGTTTCGGATTTGTGGGGCGAAAAGGCCTAGAGGTTCTAAAATCTAAATCTTCTTAGAGGAGTAGTACAATACATAAAAACTCTCTCCGAAATGGTCCAAGAAAGTGAAAATCAATGCGGAAAATTCCAAGCCGGCCCCATTTTTTTGGGAGGCTTCTATCCAAACCCTCCTCTGTCATGCTATTCCATCCAAACCCTTTTAAAAAAGGCTTTCACTATTTTGCCCTCAACTGTATATTTTACACCCCCAACAATTCACACCCCTCAGAATTCACACTCCCTTTGGAGGGAGTCTTAATTCTGGGGGGTGTGAATTCTTTCATATTGGGGGTTGAAAATCTTTTATTTTGAAGGGTGTAAATTTTTTCATTTTTGGGTGTGAATTCTTTTATTTTGTACATGAGCTCTACCCATAACATTTATCACACTCAGTTTGTCAATAAAATACTATAAAAAAAATTTTAAAACCAGACAAAATTACGTGCATTTTGCTCAAGGTTCTAAATCCCGTACCGGCTTAAGTGCCGATTTTTATATCAGTACCGATCGATATCGGGTACCCTTTCAAATTTCGCGGTATTATTTTTTTCTATGAAAAATAAAGAAACTATATACTTACAAAACATTATGGAGCAAAAAATGACAAAGAAACATGATAATAAAAGAGTAAAAAAAAAAATCAAATAGCTCAGTGCTATTCCCAGTACACTTTTCCCTTCCATAGTTACAATAGATGAACAAATATACACCATATGCTGACCCCAATATCCGCCATATGTACGCTCCAAAGAAAAGAAAGACAGCTGTTACCCACCCCCCTTCTCTCCTGTATGAAACTTGAAACCCAAATCTCCTCATCGTAACGACTCATCAGCGCCGACGACAAGGGAATCAAAACCGGATCCGGGGATCCCGTAGTGCGCCCACTACGGGATTGTAGGGCAGCCAAAACTACGTCGTTTTGGGTGTGCAAAGCTACTTAATCCCTCAAAACTACGTCATTTTAACTAGTTTATTTGTTGAATTCCAAAATGTGAGAATTATCACATCATTTTCTCTCTCTCGGAATTATGTCAAGTTTAACATTAATATTTTTATTTTTTTGTGGGCCTTTTAAAAATCTAGAAAATTATTTGTGACTTTGAATTTGTACAGGACAACATTAGCTAATAAAATTCATCTATTCCGTAAAAATACTAGTTTTTACAAAGTGTCTTTAGGCACGGAATTTCACTAGTACTATTGTAGGTGTGTTTCTGTGAGAAGCCTCCTAAATATAACAAGTGACATAATTTAGAATTTCTAGACACAATTGGCAATTTACACACTATAACTCCTTCTCATCTCGAATGGGCATTAATTTTACAAAATCGAAAGAAACCCAAAAATTAAGAAGTTTAAAAATGTGTTTAATTGTAGACTTTTTGTTTTGAGAACCAGGTTTTAGGGGGGAAATTCCACTCTTAAAATAAAAAAACAAACCAACCCCAATCTAAAATAAGTGACTTTTATGTTTAGTATAGAAGAAATCAAAAAATCAAATTTGATTTTGAAGTAAAAATGCTCACATTTTAGAATTCAACAAATAAAACTAGGTTAAAATGACGTAGTTTTAAGGGATTAAATAGTGGTGTTCTCTTTGCACACCCAAAACGACGTAGTTTTGGCCGCCCTATAACCCCGTAGTGCGGAGGCGCACTACGGGATCCCCGAATCCATCAAAACCCGAGCATTCTTTACCTTGTACTTCTTCTTCAAAGCGTCTATCTGTTCGTGCACTGGACTTTTGTGCGACGAGTCCGGCCACCTCCTGCCAGTCCTGAAGGAGGTTACCGCGATTTAGTTGGACGAGCTTCTCGCTCCAGCAGTCTCTCTCTTTCTCTGTGTGAAAAATCATGAAATTGAAAGCTCTAGTTTTTCGAGGCGAGGGTGGGATTCAATTCCTGAAATCGAATCGGGTTCAGAGATGGAGAGCTACGTGAAGGAGAACTTTGGGGAAGTGAAGCCGAAGAATTCGTCGGAGGAGGCTCTTCAGAGATGGAGGAAGCTCTATTGGATTGTCGAGAATCGGAAAAGAAGATTTCGATTAACTGCTAAGCTCTCCAAGCGGGGTATTTCCGGTAGTTCACTAGAAACGGGGCTTATGCGGAATGGGCTTGATGCGCGCTGGGGTTGGACGGGAACACGGGGTCAAAAGGGGACCGGCTTGGAAGAAGCCCAACTCCTACCAAAATTATTGGGAAGCCCCTTTTTTATGCCTTTTTTTTTTTAATGCCCCAGGCCCAAGAGGCCCTGGGCTAGGGCCGGGCCTGTGAATCTGTTGTCTCCTTTGAGTTCTGTTGAGGACATCATATTGTGTGATTTCCACGAAACCTTGATCTTTTCAAATTACTGCCTTAAAAGTCCTACGTATAAAAAGCTGATCAAAGAGCCGAAAAGCAATGAAAAGTTCATTGCAACGAATAAATTGACAAACATATCCTCTTTTTTATCACACCGCAAAGAGATGGGAGATGCTACCAAGCGATGATTCAACTAAAATCATGGTTGCCCGTTGCCTGCCTGCAGAGGGGTGAAGAAAATACCCACTCTTATGCCCAAAACAAGTCATGCATAGACTGCTACTGCATAAACGAAATGAGCCTTGATCGTAAGATGTTCAGGAAACAAACTTACACATTTGGGGACAAACCATAATTATAATGCACAATAGTGAGCTACAATCCATGACAAAATAAAGAACTGCAATCATGTCGTTGATGATGCAGGATATTGGCTATGTTGTAAAACCGAATCCATGAGACAGATATAATACACAACTACGATAGTTCTGGATTTGAAATTCTGCAGAAACTCCCCAAAGAGTGCCCAAATGTAACACAACTTCGAAATCTGAATTGGAAACAATCGAGCACGACACAGAGCAGCTCCCAGTAAAACCAGTCTGCACAAATAGGATTCTATGAATCCATAAGCCGTTCCATTACCAATTTCAGAACAGTAGGGGCATCAACAGTGACAGCCACCTTGACTGAGGGTTTATCCGACCACTCAGTAACTTCAGCAAACCTGTTTCATCATGAAATGGAAAAATGAAATGAAAACTTTTTTACAATTATCAGGAAGAAATCATACAGTTTCCGAGCCTCAGACAGCAAAATGGCAAACACTCATTAAGACAGCATAGAAAAATGTACAACACTGGCGGAAATTCAAGATGCTGGACATGGAAAACATGCATTTTTACTAACTGTTACACTTTTTTCATCCTCTTGATCGTTTTTCACCAGAAATAATACACAGTTCAATCTAAGAGGAAACTTCCTTAAACTTGCAACCTTATGACTTACAACTGACATCAAGAAGTCTATCCACTAGCCATACTTTTTTTCTTGTTCTCTTAATAAAAATATCGTCATGAGACCAACTTCACAGAAAAATTAAAGTGCAAAGGATTTCTCAAATTCCTTTGGACTTCTTCTTAATCCCATCAAAAGATTTCTCCCTAAATAACCCTACGCAAATGTCTAAAACAGCTAAAAAGGCTACAGATATAGTTCACAATGTTTTTAACTTTAACTTGACCGCCTGATTTAGAGCATCTCCAGCAGATGTAGCAAATGTCAAAAACTAATAGATTTGATGGTTCAATCATGTTTTAGGAGGAACCTTCAAAAGTTAACCCACTCTTCAAATTTCCATCCTCAATCTACAAATTTGAAGATTAACAACCTTCAAAATTAAAGAATGCATTCTTTATTCCTTTTGCAATTTCTTTTCTTTTCTTTTTTTGGTTACCGTTGGTTTTCTTTGTTAAAATTTGAGTCTTTATATGTTATTTGTTTTTATCCTTTTGTCACTTTCCATTGCCAGTAAATACTAATTTTTCATGGGCTTTTCCACTGCCAAATCTTCAGAACTTTTTCCCCTCTCCTAATGTTTTTTGACCTCAACATGAGTTCCATGAATTTTCAAGAAAATGATTTTCGTAATCCAAAAATATCTTTTTCTACGTGTGTTGATGAGGGACAGTCTGAATTTCTTTCTTAATCCTTTGAACAACATACACAATACGTGGATTCATTGGCAAGTGGTAAGGCTAGAAAAGCAAGAGCAGACAACTAATAATAAATGGCAACAACAAATTATAGTATGTAAAAGAAAATGGTGATCAATTTGTTCATAAATTATAAAAGATATAAAATGATAAAAATAAAAAATAAATAAACTAGAGTTTGCAGAGTCTGCTGGGGTTCACTCTACTAACCCTTCAAATGACGTACAAAGGTAGCAAAGTACAGTTTTGAAGCTATTTTTTGCAAATTCCGCCTCAGATGCTCTTAATTATCGATATGCACCATGGAACTACATAAATAAATGGGCATGTTTGATCTAGCACAACTTTACTGAATAAATTGATCGTTAATAGCCTATGCATCTCCATTGACTCAAATAAAATAAGGATTGATTTGGAGCTTCAATAGCCCTACCTTTTCTGTTTGTTGTAAAATAGTGTGAGGCCCCTAGAGATGCCAATTGTTTGGACTCTCACGACCCCTTCTGTATAAGTGATCAGTGAAGGATTAACAGCTGCAAGAAGGGCCGTTGGATCATGAAGATAAACACCTACATCGAGTCCAAAACAACTATCAGTATGTCAGATGAAAAACATGTCCTACCATCTCACTGTGTTCTACTTCCTCTAAAAGCACCTTTTGTGCTGTAAGCATCACGATGATACGAAAAGTACACATCTAAGATCTTGCACAGGTACTGGGAAAATTTTCCATTCGAGTTTGCCAGCCTATCACGATCACCATCTGCGATGCATAGAGACTGGTTAAGTTACATCTAAGGGCATGAAGAAGACAAACTTATTCTGTCACAAAATAAATAGCTGAAGAAACAAAGAGAGACCCACATATACATCTTAAAATTGATCAACAGAATGTTGTACCTGTCTCATCATTTATGCCTTTCCCAAACCTTCTGTTTGTAGCAACAAAAGCAATAAACTTCAATGAAACAAGGGAGCACTTCCAACATTTTGTACTTACTGATGAGAATCACTTGAGGTGATTCTAAAAAAGACACAGAAAATATATGAAGCAACCTTGAAATTTTATGGGATTGAAACTGACGATAACACTCTCTCTCCCACCCTGTCTATTTATTCTTGGCTACTTTGACCCATACAATAGAGTGAATACACAAAACAATGACACCTATTTAGAGGATAGAATTCACGACTGTTGAGAGAGAGGCCATTAAAAACCTCCATTGCCGGTGGTCTTAAATCAGCGTAAGATCAATTGCAGCTTTTTGATCAGCCTCTCACCAAACTTGGGTCTACCAACTACTGTGCGGCTGGGCCATCCTGGACTTCAAACAGAGACCGGAAGGTGAAACATCACGTAATCGTTTAAATTCAAATTTCTTCATTTAAAGGAAAACTTCACATGGTTTAACACCAAAGTGGCCAAGGGCTTTGTGAAAAGATCAGCTATTTGATCATAAGTCTTGCAAGATAGCTCGACTTCTTTAGTTTAAATTCCACGAGTAAGAAATCTGGAGAATTTTCTGGAAACTTTATTCATCAATTCCTTGATAATATTCATCAATTCGTTGACAAATAAAGTAAAATGCTCTTTTATCTCTTCTATGTGTTTCTTTGAGTGCTGTTTTCTGAGCATCAAGTTTATCCGCTTCTTCTTGGGAGCCGGTTCTGAATAGCATTGCTCCACCATGTCCGAAAAATCTAGCGAGCCAATTAACCTTCCAAATAACTTAAAATGCTCTTTTATCTCTTCTATGTGTTTCTTTGAGTGCTGTTTTCTGAGAATCAAGTTTATCAGCTTCTTCTTGGGAGCCAGTTCTGAATAGCCTTGCTCCACCATGTCCGAAAAATCTAGTGAGCCAATTAACCTTTCATTTAAATGCTCAAGTTTCTGTAATTGTTTTTCCATAAATGACGAAACTTAGGAGTAAAATGATTGTTTTGGTTGGCCATTTGATGGTTTAATAGGCTTGGTTCCGAAGAAAGAGTATTTTCTGGAACATAATTCGTAAAAACAGAGTCCAAAGTTGGTTCCAAAACAGTCGCTTTAGATAATAGGCTGAGAAGCGCTTAAATGAATCTTCAAAAACTATCAGGGACTAATCTGGATGACTCCAAAGATACATGGGCTTTGATTGCAATTTATCACCGTTGACAATTAAGACAGGTTTACTGGATCAGTTTTCGAGTATAGGCCAAATCTGAAGAGGGGCCCATATACAGTTTACCGGAGTGTGTACGGTCAGAGTCTCCAAATGGCCCGTGTGAGCGCATGAGCACCAGTTTCGCACGATTTCTGCAGCGATCAACTCGCTTTGGGGAGACAAAGCAATTTCTACGGTCAGGAACATGTTTTGACATAGTCGAGTTTCTGGTGTGAGAGAGAACAGTGTCGGGTTTTGTCAAATATAGACCTCGGGGCTCTAATACCACTAATGAGAATCAATTGAGCAGATTCAAAACCAAACACACAAAGTCTATGAAGCAAACTCATAATTTTACAGGATTAAAACTTAAATAAAACTCACTTTCTCTCACCCCACCTGTTTCTTCTTTGCTTCTTCCATTCATACCATGCACAAACAATCACAACTACTTAGAAGATAGAATTCAAAACCTCCACTGCAAGTGGCCTTAAAGCATCGTAAGATCAATCAACATCTGTGATAAGTCTCTCATCAAAATTGGAGGCCTTAATTGAAGGTGAAAATTCAAGAATATATTTACATCACTCACTTCCATACAGCAATTACCTATGAAGTGGTGATACTCCCAGAGACAGTGTTCTAAAAGTCAGTATAGGCGGCGTTAGGTGGCCACCGAACGCCTAGATTTTAGGGCCTAAGCATTGATTAGGCATTTTGCACATCAGTCGGGATTAATCGGCTAGGCGGGGATTAGCCCGGGATTAGTTGGCTTGGCGGCGACTATTATGCTGGTCTAATTCATTATAATGAAAATGTTTAGGTTAAAAGTCCAAACATCCACTATAAAAGATACAGGGGGTTAAGTGTTATTTTCACAACTATTATGTTTTGAACTTTGAACATTGAACTTTTTATTCTTTGACTTACTTTTTAGTTTTTACTTCAATTCTTTTCTTCCTAATCTAATGTCATTTATGCGCCAATTAGTTCGGCCTAGTCACTATGCGCCTCTCTTCCACCCGACTAGCGCCTAGCAAGTTTTAGAACATTGCCTATAGATCGTTGAATCCGTGGTGGATACTCCATGGATACGCGACACTCCGCAGACACATGACGAGTCAATTATAGTTTAGTAATTTTTACGGTGAGACGCTAGGGACACGACAGGGTGACTTTAATATTATTAAAACTTTCGGAAAAAAAAATTATAATTTCAAAAGTATTGAACCAAAAGTGTAGGTTATTAAAGTACCCCTATTTCCAAAAATGTCATTTCCTTTTATGTTTGGAACTGATCCCATCACACTCAAGGTGTATTCAAGCCCTCTTCAAACAAACTCTGCAAAAGCTTTCAAAAGTATTCATCTGCCTCAATCCAATAAGTTGTGCGATGACTTCATTGGGTTTGACTAATAAGCTCGCATAGTGTCAAGGACATCTGGTAAAATTGAGAAAATTTCCTAATCCTACTGCAATAATTAGGCAACATTTGGAAGGAGAAAGAGAAACTCCAAGGAAGGATATGGCATGTAAATTTTGAAAGAGTAGGAAGGGGCAAAACTGTCCTTTGCTTCCCTGCACTTGCAAGGAGAGCAGGAAGGTGTTAAGTTACCAACTCTCCTAAAAGCTTAAGCTGTTAGGAAATGGGCCCACCAATGTATATCAAGCTATCTAACACCCTCCCTCACGTGCAACTCCATCTTGCACATGGAGATGCAAATTTTCAAAGATAGAGTAAAACAAAATACGAAGGGGAGAAACAGAATGCAAACGGAGAACAAATGCAACCAGAGAGACTTGAACCCAGGACCTCTCGCAACGACTCTGATACCATGTTAAGTTACCAACTCTCCCAAAAGCTTAAGTTGTTAGGAAATGGTCCCAACAATGTATATCAACTATCTAACAGAAGGGATGTAGAGAAAGTGGGTATACATCTATGCACTGTTGCACACTTTGCCCTTGCTTATGGGATAGAGGATATGGTTTGAACTTTGAAGGGAAAACATGCAATACAGCAATTTGAAAATGGTTGCGGAGGAATTTGGCCCCCTCCACTTTTAGTTTTCCTTCCCCCTCTGTTTACTAAATAAAGAAATTTTCTTCTGACCACATCTTTTACTTCCCTAATGCCTCCAACCATATAAAGGAACTCGCGTAAGCATAGAAATGAAACATTAGAATTTACCAAAAGAAAGCTTCTACTTGTAATTGTGCAAGGATAAATAGCACTATGAGCGCCTGGGCGGTGATTGTAAATTTACAGTACATTAAATATACAACTACAACCATAATTATGGTACCTACCTATACGAGAACACACCGTAATTCGTAAATAGTATATCGGCAGAAAGATGATGGATACATATATTATACACATATATATGAATACGTACGTGACCTAAAGTAATACCTGTCATAACAACCTGATGGGTAACATTAATGCCAACAGCCAAAACATCTGCCCCACTTGTAAACACGATGTCTGCAGCATCTGGATCTCCAAAAATCTGGTCCAATCCAGGAACACATAGGACATTTAATAGCATACATTGAAAATACATCAAATTTAAGAGTGACCAAGTTGCAGTAGAACTTAAACTCTCTTGAAAACAAGAAATTACGTTTATGAATAGCTGGACTTCCTATGACACTGTAGACCCCTGATAATCTGGCTGAGCACTGACTACATTAAGACACACTAAGCAAACTCATGCAATCCATGGAAACTAAAGAAAAACAAACTCAAGAACATATATCTGCTACATGACTATTCAACTTCATTAGAGTTTTGACAAGTCGGGATTCTGGAGGCACTTGAGACATGCGTAGCACCATTCTTAGGGTTTCTGAAGTCACAGTCTTGACACTATCTGTCCACATAGACAAACAATGAGCAACTTACATTGGCCTCCGCAGCTGGATTCACATTTCCATTTACTGCAAAAGCACCGCCAAGAATGACAATCTGACCAATTTTTTTAGTAAAAGCGGGATCTAATTGAATAGCCTGCATCAATTGATAAACCAAATAAGCAACATTCTACCCAACATTGCACAATTTCCACTCAGAAGCGTTCTTTCAAAGCCCATGAAAGAAGATCAAGAACCTGACCAGAGCAATATTTGTCAGAGGGCCGAGCGCCACCACAGTGACTTTTCCAGGGTAAAGGTTAGCTTGCTCCACAAGAAAAGCAGCTGCTGACTGTTCAACTGGCTTTCCTACGGGTGGGGGGAAGTTTTGGTTGCCCAGTCCATCAGCACCATGTACAAAGTCAGCTATTCGGAGTTTTGTACCTTTCTTTACTCAGCCAGAAATACAAAAATCAATTTTACATTTCAGCTGCAGCATGTGACTCTCAGGGTAAGAATTGTGTAAGTATGCATAAAATGCAGAGTTTGAACAATTTTGAAAGGAAAAGGAAAAACAGATAGTCATCTTATCTGAGCAAATCAATGAGGGGAAGAATCTTCAGTAAAACTAGAGGTATTAAAAATCAATAACATGATATCCGCATAACTGGAGGATAACTAGCCAAGGTTTTCATTCCAGAAACTGGATATTAAAATCATATAACCTTAAAGAACTATCAAGTGTTACAGCCTATTTATGTTAACTGCTCCAGTTGGTAATACATTATCAAAAGAACCCTTCCAAAGGGGGAGAAAACAATGTTTGTCATTTTCATTATTCTTCGATTTCATTAACCAGTCAAATCTTAGTATTGCTCAAACAGACACTAGTTTGAGATGAGCATATTCACAGAAGATTCCAGAAGCTATTTTATTTTATTTTATTTTATTTAGATACTACCATGAGAGCAATCCAAACAGGAACAAAATCACATGATTTCCATTACCATGAGCTGTTTTCTTCGATCCGCCAGCACCGAGTGCCTTTCTATTGCCTATGTTTTCTTTGTATTCTTTCGTAGCAAGATAATTAGTAGTTTTGGTTAAAGCATCCAACTCCAAACCAATTGGCGATGAGTGAAGAGGCCGCCCAGGCTCATAGGCTTTGGAGGTTATAATTAACTAATGTGGGACAAGCTTTAACATTTTTCTATTCTTATAAATGGCCGAAAATGGTGTCCAAGCGCGTAATGATGTAATTTGGATTTCAATCAGCAACAAATTGAACTTTACTAGTTTCGTCTTCGTTGTTTAGATACAACAATTAACACATCAAAGATGAGGCCAGAACACCAAATTAATCATCTGTGCACTGCATTCCAGATAAAAATATAAAAGAACACCTGGGCTTCAGCCTTCAAGCATATACGTAAAGCAATCAAGAGCTTTCTCACCATAATAAGTGGTGGAAACAAGTTCCACCAGAATGCATGAGAGATATTCCTCCTTCAGACTGGAAAAAACAGGACATCTACTGAAAATATTCTCCAATCAAGCAAGTGTAGTTGCATGAGAGATATTTCTTGGTTGTCTAGCAATGGCAACTAACACATTAATCTGCTCCTTCAATCTGGTATCAGTAGATTATTTTATTTTGGCAGGCAATCATAAGTCATTCAGTAAATGCACGTGAAAAAATTATCTTCTCATTCATCAATTTTCTCTTTTGTAATACTCAGAACAAGGGACAAAAACTTGTTCCATTCTGGTCGAAAAAGCCAAAACTTATGTACTTCTTAGGAATACGAAACAGCACATTAGTGCAAGCACAACATCCAATGTTTACATCAAAACATATTGAAACTCACTAAATCAATATGAAACTTACTCAATTATTGAGTTGTTTCAACACCTATTTGAAATACGACAATGAAATTTTCATACATTTCCCAAAACTTCTGTTACTTCCCTTATGTTTTCGAAGTTCTTCGCAGATGTTCTGACACATTTTTGTTTCTTAGGATTTTACTTTGATCCTTGATGCAGATATTCAAAACAAAAAATAAACAAATAAACAAATTTATTGAGGTAAGTATCAAATACAATTCAAATAAATCAAGAGAAAACCCGACTTTTGTATAATAGTATCTAGATACTAGAATATACTGGTTTGTAAATTAATCAAAATTTGACCAATTATCCATAAACCTATTAAACACCATGAGTTGTAAACCATATCAACGACATTAATTAGATTCACAGGTAAACTCAATACTATATTGCCTGTATCTCAAGAATGTAACTCAAACGTATAAGGGAAACATTCGAGGAGTACAAACACGAATAAAGTTTGATCAATGACTTTTGAAAGCACATGACATTTACTAGATTCTTGGTACTCTAACAAGATAGACAGATAGATTATAGAGAGAGCCAGTGAGAAAGAGATGAGCACCATTAAAAAGAAAAAAGTGCAACGTCAAGATGCAATCTTAATGGTTACTTCATAGAATCAAGATCAAGAGTCTTACATACAGTGACTGTGACATGAGATCCTTCAGCCACCGGGATGTCAGTCCTACCTGCAACCTCCAACTAAACCATAAAAGAGAGAGTGAGCGAGTGAGAAGTAGCAGCAGAAAACATATAACTTGACAAATGTTAGACTGGTTGACAGATCTTATCAAAAAGTTTGATCTAGTTTTGTCAAAAGGATATATAATTGAACCGAAGTTTTGTAAGATCCATTGCCCTTTATCATTTGAAGTAGATTTTTTTCGGTTTCGCATAGAAGAAGAGAAAATTACCAAATGCAAGGCATTTCTAGTAGCGAGTGTTGTATAGACATTCCCATATATGGTTGTGAGTCCAATCAATTCCACTTCTGGTGACCGTAATGCTACAAATATTGCCATGGCATCATCTGCATGCATATTTTTCTTGTAAGGCCTTAGAATGGACAAAAAGTGATTGAAAAAAATTAATGCCAAACCCTCCTATGGCCACTCAATCCTTCAGAACCAAAATTCATTGCAGTAGGAGTAGATGATTCAATCTCATACTTTCAATTGCCCTCGATTCTTTCTATCTATCTATAAAAAGATCAATTCTCCTATGAATTGATCCCCAGAATTAACCAGCTCACATAAACTGGCTCTGAGTTATCAAACAAAAAGATCAATTCTCCTATGAAGATGGATCTTTTTCGGTTTTTTTTAAATAACCGAACATCTGGTCCACCAGCTTGCACGCACCTCGACTAATTCCGGGGCCTAAAAGTAACGATCGGGCATAACCCCAGTGGCCGCAAGGTTTGGGATGATTGGTTTCCGTGGAATCTGAACATGCGACTTTATGATCAAGCACTTATTGCTTTCTCAATGTCCACTTTGCCAACCCATGTTTCGTACGAAGATGGATCGTCAAAGCCATCGATCAATAAGGGGTGGTAAAAAAAAAAAAAGATAATTTAATTTAGTATGGCAGTTCATGATCAAAAACGAATCATAAAAAGGAAGGCACCGGGATACGGATGATCCTAAAGCTGAAAAGAAGAAAATTGCGTTTTTTTATCGTAAGTTGAAAGATGGAAGAAGAGTGAATGAAGCAGGATCGATTACCGATGCCGGGGTCGGTGTCGATGATGATCTTCTTCGGTTCCACAACTGCCATTTTCTTGCCTTCGCTGCAAATCCCAAATCAAATTGAAAATCTTAAATACCACTCCCGAAACGATGATCTCAATCGATCAACGACAAATTATTGGGGTTTCGAATTTTTAATTTGCTGGGTGATCGCCGCTATTTATTTCTCGATCCATAATAACATGGGGAAAATCTCGTATTAGTACTGATCAGAAAGATATATCTCATATTAGTGGAAAAGAAAAACTATATATCACTTCCATGGATGCGAAGCAAAACTGTAGAAACCTTCCCTGCCACGGGGAAAATGTTCTCTTCTTCTCTTTCTCAGTACTGGCCCTGGGCTTTTGGCCCAACGAAAATGCTGTTTTTTAGGGGCCCAAGACATGGTCGTTTTATGTAATAGTATGCATTCAGAAAAACCCACCTAAATATAAAATCATGTAAAGTTGTAGAGAAAGAGAGCTGTGAGGTAAAAATGTAAGAGCCTTCCATCCCCTTTCTCATTCATGTGTAAATATATGAACAAAGATACAACAAATATACATGTATTAAATTACCCCTAGGAAACAATACACATAACAATAAAACCCCTAATTTAACACTCCCCCTCAAGTTGGTGCAAAGATATCTATCAAGCCCAACTTGAACACAATGGGGTGAAAACTTTTACTACTAAGACCCTTAGTAAATACATCAGCTAACTGGTCTTCAGATCTCACAAAAGGCATGCATATCAGACCATTGCTCAGCTTCTCCTTTATAAAATGCCTGTCAATCTCTATATGCTTTGTTCGATCATGTTGGACAGGATTATGAGCAATATTTATGGCAGCCTTATTATCACAGTAGAGCTTCATTGGACCACAGTCAGAGAATACCAAATCACGCAAAAAAGTTTGGAGCCATAAAAACTCACAAACACCATGAGTCATAGCTCTGTACTCAGCCTCTGCACTAGATCTAGCAACCACAGATTGCTTCTTACTCCTCCATGTAATCAGATTTCCTCCAAGAAATGTGCAATAACCAGAGGTAGATCTCCTATCATCAATAGAACCCGCCCAGTCTACATCGGTGAAGGCTTCCAATTTCAAGTGACCATGATTAGAGAACAAAATACCTTTACCTAGGGCAGATTTAAGATACCTCAAGATGCGAGAAACTGCATCAAGATGCACAGTATGAGGGTCATGCAAATTGGCTTACAACTCCCACATCATAGGAAATATCTGGTCTACTGTGGGACAAGTATATCAGGCGACCCACAAGTCTCTAATATCTTTCCTTATCTGTATGCTCCCCCACGTTGCTACCAATATGATGATTGGACTCAATGGGGGAGTCAGCTGGCTTACACCCCAACATACCAGTTTCTTCCAAGAGATCAAGGATGTACTTCCTTTGCGAGATAAAAATTCCTTTGTCGGATCTAGCCACTTCCATTCCAAGAAAGTACTTCATAGACCCCAAATCTTTAATCTCAAACTCTTGACCAAGAAGAGCTTTAAGGCTAACAATCTCATTCACATCATCACATGTCATGATTATGTCATCCACATAAACAATAAGAATGGCAATCTTACCATTACTTCTCTTGATGAACATAGAATGGTCAGCATGACTCTGCTTGTATCCAAATCTCAGCATGGCTTTGAGAAACCTGTCAAACCATGCTCTAGGAGATTGCTTCAATCTATAGAGTGCCTTCTTCAATCTACACACCTTTCCCTCGGTCTGAGATGAAGAAAAACCCGGTGGAATAGCCATGTACACCTCCTCCTCTAATTCACCATAGAGGAATGCATTTTTCACATCAAACTGGTAAAGAGGCCAATTTAAATTGGCAGCACAAGAGAGTAGAACTCGCACAGAGTTCATCTTCGCTACAGGGGCAAACGTCTCCTCGTAGTCAATACCATAGGTTTGTGTAAAGCCCTTGGCAACAAGTCTTGCCTTGTATCTCTCAACTGTCCCATCAGCCTTGTGTTCCACAGTGAACACCCATTTGCACCCCACGGGTTTCTTCCCTCTTGGAAGAGATACTAGCTCCCAAGTGCCATTCTTTTTCAAAGCTGTCATCTCCTCTACCATAGCTCATTTCCACTTACGTATCATGAATGCATCCTGTCAATTCTGTGGAATAGATATAGAAGAAAGAGACGAAACAAAAGCACGATGCGAAGGAGATAAACGGTCATAAGAAACAAACTGGGAAATGGGATGTTGGGTACACATTCTAACTCCCTTTCTAAGAGCAATAGGAGCATCAAGATCATCAACAACAGTAGGAAGAGAGTCATTACCAGATGAGTTACCTGAAGAGTCAGAAACTGGGGTCGGTGATGAAGATTGGCAAAGTGGCACTGCACATGTAGACTTGCTTTTATTCTTTCAAGAAAAGGTCTGTAAATCTGGCCTATCCAGTCTTTCCCGAACATCATGCTCTGCTCTTTCTACAAATAAAGGTTCTTTCTCCCCCTCACCATGACAAGGTAAAGGATAAGACCACGACTCAGGAGTATGAAATGTCAACATCTCTTCCTGTCTATCATTCTCCCCCTGAAAAGATGAAGTGGACAGAGGATAAAAGGATTCGGTTTCCCAAAAAGTAACATCCATGGAGACATACATTTTGCGAGAGTGCGGGTCATAGCATTTATAACCCTTCTGAGTGGGAGAATAGCCAAGGAAAATACTCTTGCGGGCTTTGGGATCCAGCTTACCACCTGGGTGCTTAAGAGCATGAACAAAACACACACAACCAAAGACTTTGGGTGGAAGAGATGAGACCCGAGAACAAGCTAAGAGAAACTTAATCGGAGTTTGGAACTGAAGGACACTAGATGGCATGCGATTGATAAGAAAAGCTGCAGTAAGGACAGCTTCGCCCCAAAAATGTTTAGGGACATTCATGGTGAACAATAGAGAGTGGGCTACCTCAGCAAGATGGCGATTCTTGCGCTCGGCAACTCCATTTTGTTGTGGAGTGCCAACACAAGAAGTCTGAAAAAGAATACCAAAGTCATTAAGATATGCCCGAAAAGTCCCATCTATATACTCAGTCTCATTATCACTACGAAGCACTTTCACAGTAGCATCAAATTGAGTACACACCATTTGGTGAAAAGATTTAAAGCATGAAAAACCTCATTTTTTGCCTTTAGTAAATACACCCAGGTGACACGAGAATAACAGTCAATAAAGGTGACAAACTAGCGATAACCAGACAGAGATGTTACAGGAGAAGGACCCCAAACATCAGAATGAATGACCATAAATGGCGAATCACTTCTTTGATTGACGGGAGCATAAAATGAGCGCTTATGTTTCGCAAGTTCACAAGCTTCACAAAGGAATTGACTCCGAGAACATTGCTTAGCCAAACTAGGGAACAGTTTTTCTAGAATTCCAAATGATGGATGACCCAATCTACGATGCCACTGATGTAACAAGGGAAGAGCTGAACCCGTATCTGCTGCAAGAGCTTGGCCACATGACAAAGGTGGACAAACTGGATTAGGTGCAGACTCTAAAAAATAAAGGCCCTCATGAGCTTTACCACTGCCAATCGTCCTCCCCGTATCCAGTTCCTGAAAAACACAATGTGTAGGAAAAAATGTTACGAAGCAATTTAAGGATTGGGTAAGGCTAATAACAGATAGAAGGTTAGTAGAAAAATTTGGAACATGAAGCACAGAAGAAAGGGAGATGGTGGGAGTACAATTAATAGAACCTTTCCTTGAAATGGAAGATAAAGAACCATCAGCAACTCTGACCTTATCCTTACCAGAACATGTAGAATAGGAATCAAAGAAAGATGAACAAACGGTCATATGATCTGTTGCTCCAGAATCTATTATCCAAGGAGAAGAGCTAGAGGCGGTAGAGGCACTAACATGTATACCTTTGTGAGCAAAGAAATCAGAGGCAGTGGAAGTAGAGGCAATGGCAGATGAAGCATCAAGCCTATCCAGTAGGCACCTGAGAGTTTGTAACTCCCCCTCAGAAAGGGCACCAACCTGAGCAGTTTTGGAAGCCTCCATTGTACCAACAGAAGGGCAGTAACAAACTACTAAAAAATGTCACAAGATAACAGCTAGATAACACTCCAAAAGTGTCCAGTAGTACCAAACACTGCCCAAACAGAATTGAACAGTCCCCAAATAGGTTCCTAACAGTGTCCAACAGTGCCGAACAGGTGCCGAATAGTGCTTAAAGCCAAGATACTAGAACAATTTGACAAACCCAGTATAAAGAGATGTTACCCACTGATTTCCGAGTAGAACCAGAGGTTGTCGGCACTTGATTCAGTGGTATGGGCAGTCGAAGGCTGTTGGAGCTAACCCAGTAGCTACCCAGTAGCTACCGAAAGCTACTGATGCAGACCCAGTGGTTTTCGAGCACCATAGAGGTCGTAGGAACAGACAAGGAGGCTCACCTAGTCAATTTCGAGCCCTATATAGGCTGTACGGAGATCGTACGGCGTCGTCGAACATCGGCGAGTGTGGCACGAAGGTCGGCGAGTCGTGTACAGTGGTCGCCAGAGGTTGGAAGTCACAACCCAGTGAAAAACGAGCAGATCTGAACAGAAAAACTGATTGTAGAAGCCTTACAGTGGTCGATGGTGGACATAGAGGTCGAGAAAAGGACTACCGGAGGTCAGAGTGGTCGTGAAAAGGCCTACCGTAGGTCGCCGTGGTCGATGGTGGCCGTACGGTGGTCGTCGTGGTCGATGGTGGTTAACAGCGTGATGAACCAACACAAAGAGAAGGCTGATACAATCGACAATGGAGATTGATTATCAGAAAGTCACGGTCGTTGCTCCTCTACAAGGCCAGATCTATGGAGACCATGGCTCTGATACCATGTAAAGTTGTAAAGAGAGAGAGTCGTGAGGTAAAAATGTAAGAGCCTTCCATCCCCTTTCTCATTCATGTGTAAATATATGAACAAAGATACAACAAATATACATGTACTAAACTACCCCTAGGAAACAATACACATAACAATAAAACCCCTAACTTAACAAATCAAAGGCCTAACAACCATGTAATCAGGTTTTTTCATCATAAAATGGTTTCCCATAGAATGCGAAATACTATTTTGAGTCTTAATAGCAGACAAGGGGTCAGGTTGGATAAGCCCGTGGAGATTCAAGCGGAGATTATTTCTTATTACCAGTCCTTGCTTGGTACAGATTTCGAACATAAGGTGGATGATTCTTCTGCTCTACATTCTGCTATTAAGAATAAAGTTCCTATGGATCTTCAGGGGTCTTTAATTCGCCTTGTTCTAGACGCTGAAATTCTTCATGCATTGAATTCTATTAGTAATGAGAAAGCCCCTGGCCCTGATGGGTTTAATTTTGTATTCTTTAAGCATAACTGGTCCATCGTTGGTGAAGATTTCTGTAAAGCTGTGAAAAAAAAATTCTCCTATGGAGTGATGCCTGGCTCCTGGAACTCCACAGCTATACTCTTATTCCTAAGGTCCCTTCTCCAAGTTTGATAAAAGATTACATGCCTATTGCCTGTTGTAACATTCCCTACAAATGTGGTACCAAAATTTTGGCTAATAGGATTCAGCAACTGCTTCCCAAGCTTATTAATCCCTGTCAATCAGCTTTTATTAAGGGCCGGTCCATTATGGATAATATCCTTTTGATGCAAGAATTAGTTCGGGGGTACCATAAGGATATGGGGAATCCAAGGTTTGCTTTGAAGCTGGACTTAATGAAAGCTTACGATTTTGTTACGTGGGATTTTCTGTTTGCTGCTATGTCTGCTATGGATTTTCCAGAGGTTTTCATTAATTGGGTGAAGGCTTGTGTTACTTCTGCCAGATTCTCTATCTTGATTAATGGCGAATTGAAGGGGTATTTCCAAGGTAAAAGGGGTTTGAGGCAGGGGGACCCTATCTCCCCCTACTTGTTTCTCATTGTTATGGAGGCTTTCTCTGCCCTGCTTCAGCAGAAGATAGATCAAGGAGGTTACTCTTTCCATCCTAAGTGTTCTGCTCTCAAGTTGTCCCGTCTCATTTTTGCCGATGATATGTTCATCCTTGGCAGTGCTAATGGCCCTACGTTTGATGTAATTAATGCAACCTTGAAGGAGTTTTATCTTTTTTCAGGGCTGCAACCTAATCTTGGGAAGAGTGTTGTATTCTATGATAGTGTTTTTGATAGTTTGAAGGCTGAATTGAGTAGTATTCTAGTTGTTCCTGAAGGTTTCATCCCTTTCAAATATTTGGGGGTTCCTCTGATTACTACAAAACTTAAATATAGTGATTGCATTGTCTTGAAGGAAAGAATGCTTGCTAGAATTAATTCTTGGTCCAACAAACTTTTGTCCTATGGTGGTCGTGCCGAGCTTATTAGCTCGGTTCTTTTCAGTATCCAAGTTTATTGGTCATCCATTTTTATTCTTCCGAGAAAGATCATTAAGGAAATTGAGAGCTTGCTTAGTGCTTTCTTATGGAAAGGTGTTTCCTTGAAGTCTACTAGTGCCAAGATTAGTTGGCAACATGTCTGTACTTTGAAGAATGAAGGAGGCTTAGGTTTTAAGCGTTTGTCTGACTGGAATCGGGCCTCTATGTTACGTCATTTGTGGGCTTTAAGTATGAAAGTTGATACCCTGTGGGTTCAATGGATACACACCTATATGATAAAGCATCATTGCTTATGGTTGATGGCTCTACCTCAAGACTCTTCTTGGACCATGAGGAAGATTTTCAAGCTTAGACCTATTGCTCAGTCCATTATTAAGTCTGTTATTGGCAATGGCCTCACTACCTTTTTATGGTTGGACAACTAGCACCCTATGGGACTGCTCTATCTGGTATTTGGTGATCGGATTCGGTTCAACCTGGGGCGGAATCTTCATGCCAAAGTCAATTCTGTTATTGATTCTGGTGCTTGGCATTGGCCCAGGGGCAGAAGTTTGGTTACGCAAGAGTTTTTTTTTTTTTTTGGTAAATTACGCAAGAGATTATGCAAGCTACTCCTATCTCTTTTATCCCTCATCCGGACATAGATGACAGTGTTATATGGACTGCAAATCCATCTGGGGTTTTTACGTCAAAATCTGCATGATTGGTTATTAAGGAAGACTTCCCTTCTGTTGCTTGGGGTGATGTTGTTTGGTTTAAAGGCCATGTCCCTCGATGGGCATTTATTGAATGGTTGATTTGTCATGGTAGACTCAATACAAAGGATCGACTTCTACGGTGGGGGTTTAATGTGGGTGATAACTGTGCCCTTTGTCATGGAGGTAAGGAGTCTCATGCTCATTTGTTTTTTGAATGTAGCTTCTCGGCTCGTGTTTGGGTCTCAGTTCTGGGCAAATGTGGTGGTACTTGGAGTCCTCAGACTTTGGATATTGAGGTTGCAAGGTGTTTGGCATTTGGAGCTGGTGCTTTATCATCCACTGTCCTTAAAATGGGCCTAGCTGCCACCATTTACCATCTGTGGAGGGAGAGGAATAGTCGTGTCTTTCAATCAAGGGTTGCTAGCACAGATATGGTAACCCTTTGTATAGCTGAAGATATAAGGTCCTGCTTGTGCTCTTGGAAGGCTGTGAAGCGCACTAACGAATCGGCTCACTTGTGTGAAGTTTGGAAGTTGCCTCCTGGTTTTTTACAAACTGTTTCCTCTTAATTTGTGGTTGCTAGTTTGTTTTCTCCTTGTAGGTTTGTTTTGTTCGTTGCTCGGTTGAGCCTTTGTACCTTGTTCTCTTTTTTGGGTGGTTAATATACAACTTCTTCCAAAAAAAAAAAGGCCCAAAAATTGTGATGGCATGATTGTAAATTGTATAATCAAATGACCCATTTTGAAAAAGGGGAACAAAAATAACTTTGAGTCACCTTTTTGGCAAACAAGAAATCTATTACGAAGGGTCTTTTCCTTCTGAAATTGAAAGACCAGTAGGCCCTCCTCTCCCTCTCACGTCATCCTTCTAAATTTTTTTTTTTGTTGTTGTTGATTTGGTTTACATTACTTGGACTCTTGAACCGGTTTTAAGTGATGCCTTTGAAATATTGAAATGTTTAATTTTTTGGATTAGTGATATTAAAATGATGCTTTTGAAACGTTAAAGTAATAGGTTATTGTTTTTGAGATTTTTTTTTTTATTGATCAATGTTCTTTTGTTCTGAGAAATGTGATTTGTTCATTGGAATTTTTTTTTTAAATTAGGCCATTGGAATGTCATGAAGGATTAAAAAATGTATTGAAATATGTGACAAAATAAAAATGTACTAAAAAGTGTAAAAAGTACACTGGAGTACATGTTTTTTTTAATCTTCATGTATGTTTATTGTGTAAGCTGACAGTTGAATGGCCCTTGTTAAATTCAAGCCCTCTAAAAGTCAGGGCCGGCCCTGCTCTTTCTCCAAAAGTGTTTGGAACAGGAACAAAAACAAAAACATGAAACGGTACAAGAAACGGCACCCGACGGCAGTGCACCGAGTGGAAGATCTCAGTAAAATCAGTTCTCTGTTTCTTCCTCTTCTCACCAAGTAGGAGGTAAATTAAAGGATTCTCAAGCATGTAATTCAGTTAAGAGTTCATTTCTCATATACTATCCAATTTAATTAGGCGCTCGTGTGTGATGGATGAATAGAAAACAATGTAAATTTAAAGAAGGTAAGTGTGGAGTTGGGTTTGGAAATTTTGATCCTCCGACATTGGGCTTTTTGTAATATAAATATGGTCAAATCACCAATACCCCATATTTTGTGGGCATTTTGCCAATATTGTGGTTGAATCGCCATATTTTATTCGTTTCACTACCCATGAATAAAAAGGGTCTTCATATTTCATATTTATGTAAACAAAATACGCTAAATTAATGAAAAATAATAGTTGATTAAAAACTAAAAAAAAAATTTAAAATTAAAAAAGAGACATCATGGGCTTAAAACCACAATGGAATAAGGACAAAATAGAAATGTGACAACATTGTGTATTATCCAACCCCTCGTATCAACTGCAAAATGAACCAAGTAAATACATATCTCACCTTCTATAAATACTACGAAACAAACCTAAGTGATTTAGTCCCCCTTCTAAATAATCCTTCTCCAATCATCATACCCACCTCTTATCCCCTCTTGTTATATCCCCACTATATTATCACTACCACTGAGTTGCTTAGCAAGCTATTTAATCAGAACCAGTGAACCACAACTTTGGAGAATTGATTTGGTTGTGTTTTATTTATAAAATTATTTTACTGTTTCATTTAACCCAAAAAATAATAATAATAATTTGCTAATCGGGAAAAAAAAATGCTAGTTTGTTTTCTGGGAATAGGTAATCTGGTAGCGCTAGAAATATATATAGATATAGTGAAAAGGAAAAACAACCAAGGAAACACAGTACAACTTCACCCCGTGTTTTACGACGACACTGAAAAGGAAGGCAACAAATTTTGACCATTCGAACATAAGAAAATGCTAAAAAACACGCTCTTCCACATATCAGTAAAAAAATCACTAAGCAAAGTTAGATGACTATGTTCAAAAGTAAAAAATTGGATGATGTTTTAAGTTTGATCATGATACGTTTGCATTCCTCAGAGATCTGCAGGAAACCACACCTGCTGATGTTCGCATGACATGCCCCCCAAGCACAGCAACGCAAGAAGTATCAGTCTTAAGATGTGGCTGCACCAATTCCCATATTTTTTTCTTCTGGATCTGCATGTTATCTAATAACGTCAAAAATCCAAGCAATGAACCAAAGACAAGGAGAAAACAAACTATGAATGCCTGATAGATCATTAGTGTACCGAGATAACCTTTTCCAAAAAAATTACATCAAGTATAACTTATTTGATCCAATGGAAACAATCCAACAAAACCCGATATGTATAAACTATTATGCACATACAAATGAAACCAAAATGGAACCTCACTAGCTATTTTGAGATGGTCGTAAGAACCAATTTTTATCCCGCAAATTTATGCTCATCATCCACTGCATTAGGAATAAGAACTCTGCCCCATTTTTTGGTTCCTTTTGGAGACTAACTTTTGAAGGAGGCACAATGATCGCACTCATAAAGATATAACTTTTGAAAAGTGCCCTTGACTTTGAAATGGTTCTCATTCTTCTTAATTTCTGGAGATATCTACTCAATGCAAAAGAGCAAGGGCAAATAGGAATGGTACCAACTTTTGTTCTTGAATTTTCGAAGTGGACATAATTTTATGGGACATCCCCAAAATGTAATGATGGACTAAAATAAAGAAAAAGAGGGATAATCATCTTTAGGCTTGTGTAGATATCTCCTCAAATTTTAACCAAAAGAAGCTCAAACTGAATGCTTGTGTTGACAGCATCTTCAAGATCTTCTAAACATTCAATATTTATACTAAACATATTTCAATCTACTAGTGAATCAAAACAATTTCCGTACATTCACTTTCTAACATTATTAGTTAAGCTGTCCCTTCCCCGGGAATCTCCTCTGTTCTAACCTTGCAAAAAGCTTGGCATAAGCAAAACAAGACTACAAGTGCCCCACAATGTAGGATAGAAACAAAAGCTACATATCACAAACTCCTACATCTAGAAATCAAATCCAGAAGAATGGAATTGAAAAGCCCATACCAACTCCCAAAAGAAAGCCAAATAAGAGATTACACCCATAACCCCCTAATTTGCACAAGGTACCAAGTATAATGACCAATTCTGGATGAATCTGACCACAGTTCATATATAGGAACCGGAGACCAAGGAGAAGAGTAGAAAGAGAGAGCAGTCCAGCTGGTGTAGTACCAGAGAGGAGAGGGAGGAGGAAGTAATAGAAAATATGCACCAGAAGAGATGAAGAATAGAGAAAGAAAGAAAATCCCTTGCAAGTATTCGAGTTTTATTCACATCCAAATCTAATTTCGTCTTGCATCAAGGCTAATTTATAGGCTCCATAAGACTTGCAAAACATGTAGGTATCCTCCAAAACTAAGTTACTTAACATATTTATCCGACACCAAGAGAATTCAAGATTTCAAACCACTAAAGGTCCAAATAACACAACATTACATCCAGAAATCGGACCCCTAAGTCCTAAAAGGAGTAAAAACAAATCATTCCTATTTTTCATCCCGTTGAGGGTGCCACATCGTATTGACAGCGTCAGTCTTCCGTTGTTGGATAAAACTCGACCTGGAGTTTTATAGATATTCAACATCAGGAAGGTTCGCATCAACAAGGTCTCCGCAGATTGTTTAATTTGTTTCTGCAATGATGAAATCACGGATAAAAAAATCCTCAGCAAAGTAGGTGAAGAGGATTTTTTGGCAACAGCGATCAGTCGAATGAATCTTCGGTGGTGTGATGGCAGCAATTAGCGTGGCAGTAACAAAAGTATTCGATGGTCATGTTGAACCTTTCAAATAAGACGAAATAGCTGAGAGACACCGGTGAAGGTCGAAACGAAGGGGCCTATCAAGGAGGGAACGAAGCTGATTGACAGAAAAGCTGGGGATCGATCTCCACATCAAACGGTAAAACATTAATAGAATCAACTGATTAATGGTGGCCTGGTGGCGGATCTGAGCTTGCAGATTGAAAACCAAAGATTGGCAAATGAGTTCAGCGGCACAGTCCTCTCTCAGTTAGACTGGCGCTGGTTAAGTTTTTCCAATTTATTTCCTTACCATTTTCGTTAGGAGAAAAAAATCAAATTCCCAAAACTAAACTACTAAATATCTACAGAGAGTGGAGCTTTTACAAGACAAAATGTGAGAAATTTGTCATACAGTGCCTAGCTATGTAGCACAGACACGGATACGGCAATTTTGAAAAAAGGGACACGGATACGGCAGGGGACACGGCAATATATGTATATTAGTATAGGACCCCCTTCTAATAAGGGACCCTTATTTAAGTTTCCATGCGGACCTAGGGGTATTTTCGACTTTCCGGACCAAATTTTGACGATCCGAACCGCTCAATGTTTTTAAAACGTGTTTTTAAGGGCCCCCATGAGGAATCATCAAAAAAAGTAACCGGAAAGGGCTTCATCCAAACAGTTTTTGATAAAAGTTATACATATATAATTTTTATCGAAAACTGTTTGGATCAAGCCCTTCCCGGTTTTTTTTTATTTTATGATTCCTCGCGGGGGCCCTTAAAAACACGTTTTTAAAACATTGAGCAGTTTGGATCGTCAAAATTTGGTCCAGAAAGTCGAAAATACCCTAGGTCCGCATGAAAACTTACATAAGGGTCCCTTATTAGAAGTTTATTGTATTAGTATATATATTATAAAAAAAAATTTAAAAACTTAAAAATTTAAAGATTAATAATTACAGTCTGACCCCAAAAATTAAAAAATTACAATTTGACCCCTGAAAATTAAAAAATTACAGATTGACCCCAAATTTTTTTTAAAAATTACAATTTGCCCCCTGCTGTGTCCCCCACGTGTCCCCGTCAAAAAATTCAAAAAATTTGGGGGACATGCCATGTGCGTATTTAGGCGTGTCCCCGCCGTGTCCCCATGTCCCATACGGCAATACGGCGCCTCCTCGGAGTGTCGGTGCTTCATAGGTGCCTAGAAATGGGTTTTACAGGGATAATTTACAACATGCCGCCATTTAGAATATATGCCATACAAGATTGCCGTTCATCGTATGCAAACGAAAAAGCGTTCCAGCACATATAGACAGGCCTAATAATACATCTGTACGGCGACGCACAGCGACAAGCTGAAAACACTCTCTATCCTCGAAGCTATATGATTTCCAGAGTCCTTTGGTGTGGTTCAAGTTGACTCAAGTACATTAACATAGCCCCTGCTTCTAAGCTTACAAATTTAATGGCTTAACATCCTATTACAGGCAACCACTTGGATTCACACCATGACTCACATGATGATGAAACATGCACAGCAAGACCAATATGGCAAAGAGCTGGCCAACGCCCTTGTCCTATGCAGATACCTGGGTTGGTTGTTACTTTCATAGTCGAAGCTTGCAAATTGTGTCTTTAATGTGACCTTAAGCCCTTTACTTGGTTTCATTGGGAACCAAACTCATGGAAAGTACACATTTCTTGAAAGCTCATACGTGTAAATATTTATCTTACATGTTCTCCATAATACATGAAGGCTTATAAGTGGTATCTACACTGGTGACACCTCATGCTCAAGGGTGGGGTTGGGACATGAAAAAAATAAATTGCTGCCATCTCCATATAAGTTTTCCATGCAAATTCTTTAAGAGTTACACACTGAATTCTAATCTCTTCAATTGCAGCACCAATCATGCAACATGTTGATTGTTCAAGAAATCATGACAATGAAATAAAAATCAATGGGAAGACAAAAATGCATTGTGATTTCCACATATCTTTTCAGGCCACACTTGCTAATAGAAGTCAGTTCCTCGAATTCAGCCAGCTTCGTGACTTCGCTTAGATTCAACATAGGAGAGACATCTAAACATGCAGGAACCTAAACTTGAGCATCTAGTGGAACAAAGCCACATGACAAGGAAATCCAAATACACCCAATCGCGGACTCGGACTTCTCTTATAAGCCAGAGGATGACCATGAATTTAGGGGCCAAAGAGTAAAGAGGCGTAGAAGATATGATAACCTCAAGAAAGCTAATACTCCCTCTGTCCGCGTTTGTTAGTCCACAAACATACTTTTCTCAGTCCCATAAAGATTGTCCATGTAGTCAAATCAAAGTACAAACTAGAGTGAGATTAATCTTTTACCCTTCTTTTTTATATTAATTAATAGTTACCATCATTTGTAGAATGGGTTAAAAGGGAAATTTGCCTCACAAAAAGCACCATAATTATGTCATCATTTTGTCTCCTTAATAAGTTGGAATCCCCAAAACGGACCAACAAACGCGGACGGAGGGAGTATATAACATAGCAGTACCACGTTGAATGCAACAAACAGAATCTAAATTACGGGCTTGATAGTTAAATTTGAAGATCATTACTAGGGATGGCAATTTCAACCGAACCGATGGGTAACCGAACCGAAACCGGTTTTTTACCCGAACCATAACCGAAATATTCCCCGCGGGTATGTGTATGGTATGGGATGTGAGATAACCGAATGGGTTCGGTTCGGTTATGGTTTGAGCTTAAAACCGAACCGTTCCCCGAACCGAACTACTACCATGCACTAAGTTGCAACATCTGATAAGGTCAGTGACTTTGACTCAATAGATTAATAATGCAGGGGGGAGGACCGCAATTGTTTTTCTTGGATTCCTTTGCTGCCTCCACGCCAGACTACTCTTCCATTTTCCCAAAAAATTGTCCTTTTGGACCTTTACTCTTCCCTCTTCCTCTTCTTCTGCGTCTCCTCTGAAAAAATACAGAGAAAATGGCTTCTGCCCACCGACACCACCGAGGAGTACACTTTTTCCTCTTCTCCGATTCACTTCGTCGCCGATCTCTCCTTTTAATTTCGTAAGTCTCAATCTTTCTTTGTTTTCTACTTTTTGAATCCTGTATCATTTGAGATTTGAGAATATAGAAGTTTGATTTCTACTCGTTCGTTGCTGTTTTGCATCTCTCTGTGTTCTTCTTCTTCTTCGTCTGTCTCTATGTTTTTTTGCTTGAATCTGGGTACCCATTCGATTTGGGAAATACCCGAACCCCGATCGGTTCGGTTGTGGTTTCAAATTTCCCAACCCGTTCGGGTAATGGTTCGGTTCTGGGTACTCCTGTGGTTTCGGGTATTGGGTTCGGATACGCCAATACCCGGGCCGAACCGACCCATTCCATTGCCATCCCTAATCATTACTACCTTCTGCAAAAGTATCCTTACACTTAGCTGGTAAACTGTAAGAACAAATTAGTTCAACGCACTTTTCGTTGCAGAAGTAGCTTCTATTTCATTAGCACATGCATGACACTACTTTCCTCACTTCTTTTTCCATTCATCATTTTGGTTTGTTAGAATAACATTAGAAAGTAATGTGTTACCATGTTTTAGGATTTATTATGTTTCTTGTTTAGTCTAGGTTATTATTCATGTTTCCTTATTAGTCTAGGTTACCTTGTTATGCATGTTTTCCTAATTTGTTTAGGTTTCTTAGTCACCAAGTCTTGTACCCTATATAAAGGCATGCTATGGCTAGTTTTTATACACATCAATGAAAATTCTTAACATGGTATCAGCCATACGATCTAGGCCCTGTGGGACACTCGCTTTCTGGCTGGCGGCCTAAGCCTCGACGCCGTGTACCTAGTTCACTCGCTTTCACTTGCCTAGTTCTCCTCACAACCAACACTTTCTATCATAACACTCTTTATTTCGTCTCCGACCATGCTCTTCCATCACGACTTCTTCCACATCGATCGAGATCTCTAAAATTTCCCGGCTCACTCATCCAGATTGCCCCCCAAAACTCAACAGCATCCATGTGCTTTCTTGTCTCAATCTTAATTTATTGGTTTATTGGCTCCTCGCTTTTATGGTTTCTCCAAGCTCCTGGCTTCTCCTCCTAGCTTCTCCTGGTTTCTTTGTCAAACTCAAGATGGTAGACCTACTTGAGTTTGAGGGGGATGTTAGAATACCATTAGAAAATATTATGGCCTTGTTCGTTTTCCAGTTTAGTTTTAGTTTTAGTTTTGATGACATCATCATTTCTCTCTCTATCTCTCTCCACTCATTACACCTGTTGACATCATCAAAACTAAACTAAACTAAACTAAACTAAACTATCTATCCAAACACAGCCTATGTCACCATGTTTTCTAGGTTTTATTATTATGTTTCTTGTTTAGTCTAGGTTATTATTCATGTTTACTTATTAGCCTAGGTTTCCTTGTTACCCATGTTCTCCTAATTTATTTAGGTTGCTTAGTCACCAAGTCTTGTAGCCTGTACAAAGGCATGCTATGGCTATGTTTTATACAAATCAATTAAAACAAGGTTATTGGCAATTCACTTTCCTAACAGCTTCATATTTTCTCAAGTTTTGGTGCAGTCAATGTTGAATTCTTCAACATATTACTACCTGGTTCGGGGTGGCAGCATCAGGCAGGTTCTCTTTTTCTTCTGCGGAGCCAAACCATATCCTTTCACCTGGGGTGGAACCGTCAGGAGGCACAAGAAGCTCCACATTCTCGTGTGATGCATCAGAAGCAGCCATAAGCATTCCGGATGACTTGACACCACGCATGTTCCTTGGCTTCAGATTAGCAAGGACAACTACCTTCCGGTCCTGCATGTTAACATAGATAGATAGTGCTTACATAACTGCATATAATGGTAGAAATTTCCAACTCAAAGGCTTTCACATGTAAATGTACAACAAAAAAGTGTTTACTATTAACAAGCATGTTTCTGCAAATAACACATGTGAATTCAGTGTTAGAAGAATCTATTTTCCTCTGGATAGTTAAACTGAAATCCATACGAAAACAAGCACGGTTATCTGAACATTATACTACAAATTTGCCATTGGGTGGGGCCACCATACTGGCGAGAACTTATCTAATATTTTGTAGCATTATATTCTTGAGCTGCCAGATAAAATGTTCTTACTCAAAATAAGTAAGTGCTATACAATCATCCTTAAAATAGGGTGTCAATGAACATATTTATCGGCGTATTACTTCTCTCTCTTGAGTTGTCAAACTTGGCACGGCAAGAGTAGTCTCTAGAATGATATGTAAAAGGAAAAGATATAGACACCAATTCCACACTTTCTTTGTGCATATTTGTGGAGCAACCAATGGCGTTACTATAGTAGTTTGCTTATTACTTAGTTGACCTGCTTTGAGATTTGAAGATGAATTCCGGGGTGAGACATGAGAGTGAAGAAATACCAACAGTAGGGTATAAAAGATTCTTCAATCTACAACAAGATTGATGCAGATCAATTTCAAGTACACACCTTCCTGCAACTCTAATACAAAAGTTAGTGCTATAAATCATGACATATAGCAGCCGTGTAGGGACATATAACTGTATAAGAGTTGGAGTTGGAGATTTAAAGGGTGCCACTTGGTTCTAAAGTGATGGAGTGCAGGATTAGAAAAAGAAGTAAACTGTAAATCCCAGACAAGTCATTCTGAAATTCTAGGGTAGATCTAAGGGCCAAGGAAGGGAAAGTGTTGGGACTTCATTAAACCCTAGTTATTTTAGGTTTGGGCATACGAGAGAGGCTGCTTTGCGGCTGTGGGTAGCAAGCCAACAACGATCCACTTCTATTCATGGATACAGGGAAATATACATTTTAAATGCCATGGTTTAGTACGATTTTTCAAAATTTAATGTTAACTGTTAATGTAACATTAAATGTTTAATTTTATCAACTTAAACCCTGTATTTGTTAGAGCATGGCCATGTACACCACCCTTCACCTCCATTAATATACTAACGGTAGAGTGGTTATTTCAATAAATCAATCTGGATCATTAGGGTAGTTTTGTTCCTTTAATCGCGCACTCTATTTTCTTCTATCTTTAATCAAAGAAATTTTGCAAGGGGAAGGGCCAAGGGGCCGGCAGGAGGATGAGGGAAATGGGAGGACAACAGCGGAGGAATAGAAAGGTAGGTGTTTACTAGTCCAATGGAGGATGAGAGGAATGTCAATGACAGTATTGTCCTCCATTGACATTGCTTGATAGTAAACGGTAGGTGTTTACTTAGTTTGTTCTTGACAAACAGCTTCGGACTGTTAACAGTGTGCCATCTGTCAGCGTAACAGTTATATGTTCGGCCGCCAAACAGAGGATGGCGGGTAGTGAACATTGCTATCCGCTAAGAACTACAAGGTTTAAACGAAAAAAATAGGCGAAGTTGGGGCTGTGGGAAAGCAGACAACGCCTGTAAGAATGCATCAATGGCGAAGCTCTCTGCTAGAACCACATCACTTTTCCCATTGATAACCACGTCTCAGTTTACTTACGGCTTATATGGGGTATATTGGTTTAAGGTGTTGAATGACTCCTCTTTCTTATCACCAATTTTTTCTGGTAATATATGTGCTCAACATCTGTACATATTTTCCGTTCTTCATGTTTAGTTTCCTTCAAAATTTAAGAGTAAATTTCATTGACCTCCACTAAGGTTTCTGACAAAAGCAAGAACCTCCCTTACAGTTTCTGAAATGTCACAGACCCTCCCTAACTTTACATGAAAATATAAAAATACTTCCATCTCCTTCCCCCCCCCCCCTTTATTGCTTTCTTTTTGTCATCCCTACACTTAAGACTATAAATTTTTGTACATTTATATAGTAGATACATCAAGTTCCATCACTCGTTCCAAGCAAACTACCAAAAATTAAAAAACCCACTTACCATAAAGTAAAAAATAGTCATGTAATACCAAATACTAACAATCATTCTTACCTAAATTTGTTCCCACGAATGTGCTCCCATTTAATAGATACCGTTTCAAAGCTCCTATCTATCATCAATCCCACTGTCTCGATTGCTAATCAGAATTACAAAACAATGTAAATGCAAAATGCATGATCAAGATCAAATCAGATAAGCTACATTGTACGTCAACCAATTGAATCACAAATTTATAACCTGGTTTACTTCTTATTCAAACAAGATCTAACAAAATTCAAAATTCTTCGCCAAATTCAATAAACAAAACAAATTCCAGATGGTTAAGTGACGAAATTGGATTAAAGTTACAAGGGACCAAATGAACAATTGAAGCAAGATCTCCACCTTTCTCTCCAAATTAACCACCATCCACAGACCCTTCTCTGAAATCACTCTGAATTACACCTTCACAAACCACCATTTGTTGGACAATCCAAAACTCGTGCTGAAATCAACGAGAACGGATGGGGGCTTCAAATATCAACTAGGGATGGCAATTCCGGCCGATCCAATCTGCTCCGATCCGTCCCCTCCCCGTTCGGGTTGGAGTTTCGGGGATCAGGTCGGATTTGGAGGGAAAATTAAAAATAAAATCGGGGATCGGGTTGGAGGCGGTTCTACATACCCCCGACCCGTCCCCGACCCGTTTTTTATTACACATTTAATATGTTATTCACATTTAGACCTCTTAAATTATTGTTAATTGCTAGGGTTTCCTCGAAATATATAATATTAGTTTATACTCCTAATAATTACACTTCATTCTTCACATTCTTAAACATAATTTAGTTGGTAATTCCAACCTTCAAGGTTGGAATCCTTGACTATTATGTAATTTTATTTGGTTGGTTGGAATTTTTAGTGAAAAATTACAAATTGTTGACATGTATAAAGTCTAAGGGGTATTTTTTTAGATTTTTTTATTTTATTTTTTAGTAACTTTCGGATCGGGGCGGGGATCCCCAATCCCCGTTAGGAGTGGGGATGGAGGGTGGAGATGATTCCCCGTTTGGGGATCGGGGCGGGGACGGAGGTAGATATGAGGTTCGGGGATTGGAGGCGGGGATGGCCAAATCCATCCCCGATCCTCCCCGTTGCCATCCCTAATATCAACTAAGAATAGTGAAGATGGAGCATCAATTTATGGAGCAACACTGGGACAGAGGAGTAGTACCATAATTTGCGAAGGAATTTTTTGTTACTAAAGTGGGTGGGGTGATTACCAAAAGTGGGTTTATGAATGGCGACAAAAGTCATTGTCGATGCTGGTTCTTGGGACTCATAGGAGGGCTTAGGAATTTGACTTGTTGCTAGTTGTGGTTGCAGGAATCGTGGAGAAGAGGGGTAGCAATGGGGAAGTGGTGGGGAGAGAGGGAGACACACACACACAGACAGAGACAGAGAGTCATGTACAGAAAGATGAAAAGAGGCAGAAGGGGCGTTTGGCCATTAGATCAACCACATTACAGCTGTTTGAGGCCAGATAATGGAATGGGGGAATTTTTATATTGTCAGGTTAAGCAAGGGAGGGCAGTGAGTCAGTGACATTTCAGAAAACATCAAGTGAGTTTGCTGATTTGTCAGAAACCTCAAGGGAGGACAGTCAGATCAACAAAAAAAAAAAGGAAAAAAGAAGGGAGGACCGTTAAATTCCCAAAGTTTTGAACTTCAGAGTTAATTTGGAGATGGTAATAAATTCTGGGGTTTAAAATATAATCTCCAAAAATCTATTTTACAAGTACTAGTCTTATTGGCAAATACTCTAAAATGGAATCCTAAACAACAAATTTGAATTTTGTCTGTAATCTAATCATAACTTCTTTACATTGCATCCACAAGCCATTTCATAATTAATCACATATGCATCAAACAATCGTGAAAATCAACACTTTTGAAATGAAAAATTTGAAAGGCTGTGATATCGTGTAGCTTAGGCTTACATCAACCCAAGAAAAATCCAAAGTACATCAAACATTTAGTGATACAAATTGACAAGAGTTGCACATTTATGCATGTACATTACTGATGCTCCAGATTTTGTATCATGGAAGCAACGGAATGAGCACATCAATTGAGTCTCTAGGCTTGCCCTCTGTTTATTGAATTCTAAAAATAAAAAAAAAAAGAACTTTTCTACGACAAAAGAATAAATAGAAGATACAAGAAGAAAATGCCCTCTAGCTTTGATTTTGGGAGAATGGTTCCACAGCATAATGTCCCTTGAGTTCTTCGCTTTTTGGAGGTACGAGGGGGCCGCCATTCGAGTGGTAAAACTCTTAAAGTTTCTTGGGAGAAAAAAAAAAAAAAAAACTCTTAAAGTTTCCATATATGTGTGAGAAAATACCCCTAAAATTTCAAATTATCAACCATTAGTGTATAAAATTAGTTAGCAGCTACATATACCACACAATCTCTTCCAATCTCGTCTCTTTCTGACTTAGCAAGTAGCAGTACATCCTTATTAAATATGCTTTTTGTCATCAATGTAAAAATACATGTAGTTTGGGCCCCCGCTAAGCAAAAATTCGGCGTCCGCCACTATTTGTGCTCGCTTGTGGGAAAAGTACTTTCAAAGTTTGTGACTGAAAAGTACTCGTGTTAAATCCATGGATCAGCCACTTCTAGCAAATGTAAATGTATAGGGAGATGAACAGAAAGGAGGAGAAAAGATAAAAATTATACCTGAAGATGGTCAAGAGGAACATAGTTGACAAGACCGCTGCAGATGATTCTGGGTTGTGGCTCACCAATATCCACCTCTTCCACATAAAGCGAATCGGCCTCCTCATGTCTCCACGCTTTTAAGATTACCCCAACCCTTATGTCCAGACTGTTGGCTGAATCCTTTAACGCCACCCCATCATCAACATCACCACCAGCACCAGCGGGAGAAGATGGTGTTTCTTGTATAATAGAGGAGGAAGATTCAACAGATGCGGATGTACATTTGCATTTGTGAAGGGAAATACGAAGATGGGATTGCGAAAGGGGCTGAATTTCCCACTTCCCCAAAACCCTACTATTTTTATTCGGTTTGATTTGGCAGCGAATGGAAGTGGGAGATGGGGAGGAGAACGGCGGAAGGAGGTGAAGGCAACCGCCGTGGTTTCGAAGTACAGCACTGACGCCTTTCAGAAGATTGACCACCACCATCACTTCACCCCGATCCTACGTGAAGTTCCTCAAATCCAACGGGTCTATCCAAGCCAGCTGAAGTTGGAAAAGAGTATAGCAATCAGCTGTTCTATGGTGACAGATGCCCGAATTTAAATAATTTTTTAAGGGCCACTTGCTAAAAATCAAAACATTTGATATTTTTAAAAGAAATGATAATGAACATTTGCAATAGAACATAAAGAAAAAACTCAAAAGATATTTGACATTTTTAAAGACAAGGACAAAGAACTTTTGCGATTGAATATAAAGACAAAAAAAATTAATGAAATGTCACTCATTTTTAAAAGTTCTAATTTTGTACAGAAATTCAAAAAATTCAACTCCTGCCTCCTGGCTGACCACCATCCCACCTCCGGCCGATCACTTCTGGCGACCCAAAAAATTAGTGACATTTCACTAATTTTTAAAAGTTGTAATTTCATACAGAAAATTCAAAAAAAAAAAATCATCAACTCGTACCTCCAGGCTAATCACCACCCCACATCCGGCCGACTACTTAAGGCGACCCAAAAAATTAGTGACAATTCATAATTTTTAATGGTTCTAATTTCGTACAGAAAATTCAAAAAAAATCAACCAACTCCACTACCAACTTTTGAAACTAATGAAAGTTCATTAATCATCCTAAAATGTATGATAATATATCAAATTTCATAGTTAGTGAAATCTCACTAATTATCATAAAAGTATAAAAACACAAGTGTCAATAGTGAAATCTCACTAATCTTAAAAAAACGAGAATGATATATGAATGAGTTAATTAAATAATCATCCCTTTTTTGGACACCGCGTACGTTTTCATCCTACCCACTTTTCGAGGTTATGTTTTCATCCTCTTCCTATTTGATTTACCATTATTACCATTATACGCCCTATTTGTTAAAGGGATATGTATATGAGGGGGGAAGGGGGATATAATAAGAGGGGGATATAGGGGGTGGATATGGTTAGAGGGGTATTATTTTAGAAGGGGAGATTAAAAGTTATTGTGTTTGTTTTGTTGTTGTAGAAGAGGGATATAAGAGGTTGGATAATGTAAAATTCCTAATTTGTCCCAAGTAAATAAATCAAAAAAAAGAAAAGAAAAATGGCAATTGGTGAGGTGTGGGGCTGCTGGGGCATGTGGCAGTGGAAGAGTTTGACTTTGGCCTCACCCATCTCTCTCTGCGTCAGGTATGGCAGTGGTGGGGCCATGGGTTAATGGGTAAATGGGAGCCGGATATAATATAGAGAGGGTGGGGGGGTGCCTATAAATAATCCCTCTGTGGAGGGATATACATATCCCAGCCAAATCATATCTGGGTGGGGAAATGCAAACAAACACAGCATATGTTCAAGCTGGATATGTATATCCCCCTCTTCTCTATATCCCCCTCTTATATACCCCTGCCAAACAGGGCGATACGTATATATATATATATATATATATATATATCCACATACAATTGGTTCCTAATTTTTCGGAAGTGTATAGTGTGACTACCTAAAAAATAAGGATTGAAATTGGAAGGGATTCAAAATGAGTTAATCATTTTATCCCATACATAACTGAATATGATGGTTTCCGAAATCAAAGGAGTTTGAAATAGTCAGAAGATTCTGGGATGATTTCCCATGCATTACCGATTTGTCCAATCCAAAGGTGTTTTTGAAATTGTGGGTACGTGGACTATCACTTTACCAAGAACACAAGATATCTATACTATTGCTATTTGCAAATTCATGAACTCTCTCTCTCTCTCTCTCTCTCTCTCTCTCTCCAAATCTAAAATTAAGTCATGAGTTAGTGACCCACTAATCTCTCCTTCGGCATCAAACAACTAAATCGCAATAGGCTCTCTTCGATCAAAGCTCTGGTTTGATCACGCTCTGTGCTTGTTTCATTTTTTGAGAAAAAATGGTGGAGGATCTGTTGGTGGTTGGGTTGATGTGGCATTTTTTGCATTTTTGCCATCGTTTCTCTGCTCGTGGGTGGTTGAATTTCGATAAGTTCATTATATTTTTAGCATGATTTTTCGACAAGTTTAAAATGTTTAAAATTCACCATGTTTCTTGTATTTGTTGCAAAAATTTATCATAACTCATGTATTATATTTTTACCATATTTTTAGCATGATTTACCACGTTTTTTATATTTATTGTTGAAATTTATCATAATTTTTGTATTGTAGTTTTATCATGATTTTTCGACAAGTTCATGATGTTTAAAAATTCACCATGTTTCTTGTATTTGTTACCGAAATTTATCATAATTCATGTATTATATATTTACCCCATTTTTAGCACAATTTACCAAATTTCTTGTAATTATTGTCGAAATTTATCATAATTTTTATTATATTTTTACCATATTTTTAGCATGATTTTTCGACAAGTTCATGATATTTGTTGAAATGTTTGGTTTACGAAAGTTACAAATTTACCATGTTTCTTGTATTTGTTGTTAAAATTTATCATAATTATATTTTAACATGATTTTTCGACAAGTTCTTGTATTTGTTGTTGGTTTGATTGATTTGCTATTAATTTTCCTAGTTGTGATAAGTTTATCGTATTTATGCTTTATGATATTTTTATCTCAAATTTTGTTTTAAGATTTTAGAGGGGGGAGAAAATTGGAGAGAGATTTGAGAGAGGGAGATTGAGATAAATTAGAGATGATTAGGAGAGAGAAAGGGTAGTTTAGGGTTTATCTGAATTTCAGGATGAAAATATAATTTTCAAAAGTGATCAGTATGAAAACATAAGTTATACTAGGTTGAAGGACCAATATTTAAGTGCCCCTATATGAATTTAATAAAAAATCAATATCCAAAAAGAATTACAAGAAAGTGAACCAAAGCAATCTCTCTCTCTCTCTCGCAATTGCTCCCTGGAATCCATCTTGAAAGACTTCGGAATTAAATTCGTTTTGAATTCAGTTCGATTTCGGTTTCTTTTTCCTTGGGTTAATTAATGGCGATGGAAGAAGACAACGATAGTTGCGGCAGTAGAGCAGCAGATTCGGCGTAGTTGCCGAAGCAAAAATCAACACAACAGAGAGAGGCTCGAAGTGTTCAACGACGTTCTCAGTTGACTCCAAAATTGGATCACGAAGATGCTAACCCCCTGGACACTCTTTTTTTTTTAACTTTTTTCTTTTCTTTTTTTTTTTTTTTGGGGGGGGGGGGGGGGGGGTTTCGGGAGGAGTGAGACAATTGATGGAAAGACGGTATTTCTGACGAAAATAAAGAGAATGGGTGTGTGTTGTCCTTTTGCTAAATTGATAGTAAAAGCAATATTCTTATTTTACATTCCAGGGTTAGGTTTCGGGAGGAGTGAGACAATTGATGGAAAGATGGTATTTCTGACGAAAATAAAGAGAATGGGTGTGTGTTGTCCTTTTGCTAAATTGATATTAAAAGCAATATCCTTATTTTACATTCCAAAGTTTCTTGTCCTCCCCTTCGAAAAGATAAAAATATATTGTAGTTATGCCTAATTTTCCCTTTTTTAAAATGTAAAATGATCCGGATTATTGATAGCCAATCGGACAGCCAAGGAAAGGGATTTGGCAAATTCTACGTAGAACCCATTAGTATTTCATTTTTTGGCCCAATAATGCTATTAGATTATTTTTTTGTCTTTAATCTAATTACATCTTTTTATTATTAGGTTGTTTTGTCCTAAGATGAACATGTTAAAATGGGAAATCCCATAAAATTATTCAGTTGATTTTATGGGATTTCCATCTTATGGGAAACCTCGCCTTATAATTATTACTAGGTTCAAGGCAACGTGCGTTGCACGATTAATATGCCCGTTGTTTTTGGAGGACTTTTGTTAGGATATTTTTGTGTGAATAATTATTTTGACTGGATTTGTGCTTAGGTGATGGTGGTTGGGTGAGAGCGAAAAGTAAATTAGATATTTTAGCATGATGAAGTAGTTAATATTGAACGAAACGAAGTGTATTGTGTATATGGCTATGTAGATTGACTAAGGTGTGGAGCAATCATTCATGTGCAAGGTGAGAGTGGATAATTAGATGCCAAAGTACTTAGTATGAAGGATTGCACATATGAAGGAGGCAGATGGTGTAGTGCAGTTATATATACAGAGATAGCATTTGGTAGATGCTGGAATGTAGTGTCAAAAGCGTAGGTCTGAAGATACAGAGATAGCACGAGTATCATGCCCGTTGAAGGTTGTTTCACATTATAAGGCAAAAATAGTCATGTTCTAAAGTCCGGGCCCATTCGGTCATATTTTTAAAGTTTGTTTTTGGACTTCTCCAAAAGTGCAAGGGGTGTACTGAAATTATTTTCTAATAATCCAAACTTTTTTACGGTAGCGAGGTTTTCTTCGGGAAATTCACCGACGACGATTTGGCAACCGGAGATAAAGTCAAAATTCTGGCCACGGGATCTCAACGTCTTCTAAATCGTTAAAACTCTAGCCATGAGTCCACGTTTGTCTCAAAACTCGTCGGCTTCGTTGTCGATTTCTATTTCTTAGATCCAGTCCAGCCATGGGTTCTCATACCCAATTCCGGCCATGGGTTACCAAATGTGCATACCAAATTGAGGAAAACCCTCTCATATATGTGATCTTCGGTTATGGATACATCTCTAGGTTAGAAATTGATTCTGGAACCAAAAATTAGCTAATGCCATAAAGTTAGGCTTTCAATCTATACTAGGTATGGGTATCTGAACTCAAAATGACCTGGTTCTTTTCCTTGAATCGTATTCCGAAACCCTGCTCAAAATTAGCCTTCGTTTGTCCTATATTCCTTTGGGTCGTCTACATCAATCGATCGAGTTTTGAGGCGAGAGGCAGAAATTTACCCATCTCTCTCTTTCCTCTTTCATTTGTTCTGGGTTTAGAGAGAGAGAGTGTGTCGCTTCAATAGGATGGGAGAGATCGATAGCAGTGTGGAACAGCTGTCTCACAGTTTTTTGACAAACAAACAAAATAAGGACTAACCCAACAAAGACTCAAAAGACAGAAATAGCCAGAGGCAAAAGACACAATAACGAAATAACCAACACAAAAATTTCCAGTTGGAGGGACAAAATCGGGTTAAATTGGCAAAATAGGAACACCTCAATTTCAAAACCCTCTCTTATATAAGTCCTCCGGTCTGGATATAGTTCATCTCTTCGAATCGAAAAAGTACAATTTACGATTAAAAATAAAGTTCCACTTAAAACAAAAAGAATTCAAAATAGAATTTTTAAATTATTTTTGTCTTATTCAAAAAATTAATTTGGTTCATATTTTTTTTTATTCTTTTTATTTCTATTGTTGAGATGAATCAATAATTCAAAAAAAATTGACACAAAACTAACAAGAGCAAAAATTATTTGAATAAAACAAAATAATTCAACAAGATTATTAAGCCAAAACAACTCTAAATACAACCCCAATCTTATTTCTTTTTTTTTTTTACCTTCACTTAATTTTGTAAATATTCCCTCCATCCCAAATTATTGGTCTCTTTTGGGGATTCTCACTTGTTATGGACAATCATCAATATAGTTCTCATATTTTTTCGTTCTTTATTTTACTCTTCAAAACATCATCATTGTATGTAAATTACTTTCAAAAAGTAAAGATAAAAGAGTAAATTCATCACTTTTTGCCTATTACTTTTCTTCTTCTTTTTTTTTTGGTACATTGGAAAAGAAAAACAGAACAGAACAAACAGAAGCAAAGACAACAACAAGAACGATAAATCAGCAACAAGAATGATCAACCCAAATCAACATGATCGGGTTCCAGAGAAGAAAGATATGCATCCAACTTCCACCGACGCCGGGGTCTTACCTGCTGCCGCCGCCGCCGTCGCTCTTGCTGCCGCCGCCGCCGCCGCTCTTGCTGCCGCCTGAGAACCACCCACCACAACCTCCAGCAGAAGCCATAGAAGCCGGATCCCAAGATCCATCACAGATTGGTGATGGTCAAACCAAAAATGCAAGAGATAGGGCGATTCCAACTCTCACGAAGAGAGTGACTCAGCCTATTACTTTTCGTTGGGACAAAAAAAGGTTATTTGAGACCAAAAAGTAGAGATGGAGGGAGTACAACCCAAAAACTTCCCAACATACTCTTCCCATCTTAAAACCGAAAATTATATGTCCCAAAATACTCTCGGCTATTAAAAAGAAAGGGCATTTGAAATTCTCAATTTTTTAATTCCCCAACACTCTTTTTCCCTCGTCCTCTCCTTCACTCTCTATATTCTCCCACATCTACCACCACGAGCGCACACCACCACCAACAACTCCGCTACCATCGTTGAATGCCACCGCCACCGCCGCTAGGATGCCCTTACACATTGTTGGTCTTGTGTGCAATCCATTATCAAGGCACTGAGGGAAAACACGTACTAACAAGTACTACTGCAAGGATGAGACCAAAATAATTCTGCGACACAACTTGTGGCCTCATTAGTTCGATGCCACTCAATATAGTTAAACTCAACTAATCGAGTCAATAATTGTTACATGGGGGATCTCCTTGCTTGGACTATCGTTCGGTGTATGTGGCATAAGGCCCTACACCATGTAGTGCCCAATCTGAGCCTTCCAAAAGTGTTTTCAATGGTTAAGATTTCAAATTTTATCCTACATGTATGATACTTATCTTACATATAAAATAATGTGAACCATTGACTGCCAAACAAAGATACTTACCTTGCATGTAAAATAACCTGAACCATTGATTACCGAACGAATGCCTCAGATTGGCATTACACCAAAGGCACCATAGGGACCCGGTTCCGGCATGCATTATAGATGGCTTTGATTGTGGTGGCATTGCTAGGATCATGTTGGAGCCAAAAATAAATAATCAGTATTAATTGCTTATAAATAGGATAAAGACAAAGTCATTAGATACGGAGCAGTCAACATTCATCACTAAATCAGTTAAAGTGTTGAATAATTCTGTTTATGCAAAATGGATTTCATTCTTATAGTTTTAGTTTCGGTCATCATCTTAGTCATGAAGGATTTCGAAGGGGATCATATTTCTGAGAGTTAATTTTGCTTTTATCCCCTAAATTATATATGTACATTTTTCTATGTAGTCCATAAACTAAAAATTACGTCTATGTCGTCCTCAAACTATTCAATTTCTTCCCATGTGGTCCATTTGCTAACATTTTGTCTCTTTTTGGACGGAGATTACACCACGTGACTATCACATGTGATCATGCCCCCAATGAAAGAGCAAAAATGGGATTTCACGTCACACAAACAAAGTCCCATTTTTGCCCCTTTCATTTAGGGCATGATCGCATGTGGCAATCATGTGGCGGTATTTCCGTCCAAAAACAGACGAAATGTTATCAATTGGACCACATGAGAAGAAATCGAATAGTTTGAGGAGGATGTAGAAGCAAATTTTATTTTAGGGACGACATAGAAACAATGTGCATAGTTTAGGGGATAAAAGCAAATTTAACTCTATTTCCGAGAAGGATAAGCATACAGAAAGCTATCAAAGACAATAACAAGAAGTTAAGGATGACCTTCTCTAAGTTGATCAATCCCTGTAATTGTACCTGCTCCCATAGCAATAGTGTATAAAGTTATATATCTAAGACCCTCCACTCCTGCTCTCAAATCTCACTCTATGCATTTTCTCTTAGTCCTTGTTGTTGCAAATTTTAGTAGTTTGAGATATTTTTGAGAGACGATTTCAGCTTGCACTCGTGCTTCTACCCACTTATGTGTGCACATTGCGTGACTTACTTTATAGTAATACTCTCTTCTATTCTCTTATCAAAAGAATTTGGAGTTTGATAGTGGCATGGTTTCTGACACATTGGAGATCCATGATGTAGGTTTTTTGAGCTAGCAATTAAAAGATTTCTCTTCAGATGATGGATCAAGGAAACCAAGGACAATATTAGCGTGTGCACTTTTGTTTTTCCCATTTTTATCTTTTGTTCCACTTCTTCTTCTTTCTCATTTATTTATTTTTCTTTTATTACGTAAACAAATTGGGGTGAAACCTCCATTAATTTGTTAGGAATGGTATGGGGAAATGTATTCTTAGCAAAAGTGACGCAAAGGAAAAGAAAATTTATTTTTTTGTGCTTTCGGTGAGAGATTATGCAAGAAGACTACAATTTCTGCTGATTTAATTTGTCGGAAAGTATTTAATAGTGAAAAAGTTGAGGTTTTAGATCTCACAACTTTTTGGTAACTGGACATCAAGAAGATTCTAGAGATATTGATTTTTCCATCATTTCTCATTAATTCCATACAACATAACAAGGCGAAAGGGGTTGAGATTTTTCCTCCATAAGAGCATGTCCAGCGGAATTTATAAAAGTTAGCTTTAAAATTGCACTTTGTTAGGTTTCTACATGATTTCAATGATAAGTTAGGAGAGTGCACTTAAGTAGACTCTACAAATTTTAGTTTTTTTTATTGTTTAATATCTTAACTAATGTATAACAATTTGACATCCTTTTCTGTTAAATACTACAATTTGTTATTTTCATTTATAGAACTCACGTTGAGATAAAAATTTAAAAAAAATCTAGGAGAGTTACAAAAGTTTTGAAAATTTGGGGTGAGTTTTCCGAATGATAAAGTAAAGATTTGCTAAAATTAACCGTTGATTTTAGTAAATATTGATGTTATCATTTGGAAATGAAAAAAAACTCTAGAACAATTAAGGTGTGTTTGTTTTGTTTCTCAAAACAAAAAATAAAATATTTACAAGGGAATGGTAAAAATGGAGAAGGACAAAAATGGAATTTGACACCATTATATATTATTCCGTCATTTTTAACTACAAAACAAATCAAGCATATGCATATCCCCTTCTAAAAAATGTAAACAAACCAAGTAACTTTTTATCCCCTTCTACAATAATCCCTTCGACTATATATATTCACCTTTTTATCTCCTCTTATTATATCCACTCCTATCCTCTAAAACATATCCAGCTAACAAAGAGGCCGAAAGAATAATACTCCATCCGTCTCAAATTGTTGGCCCTGTTCGGATTTCAATGGAACCAATTGAGATTTATTAAATAAGATTTATATTGCACATAAAATACGTTATAAATTAAAAAATATGAACAACTCAACTGTAAAGACCCGAAAATTCGCTTAAAATTTTTGAATTTAAAATTGGACATTTAGGATGATTTAGCGAAGAAATCGTTTCGTCGCGAAAAAACCATTTGTCTTGTAGTGACCATAGGATTTTGTTGAACATACCTTTTCTAAGGTTTTTCTCCATTGGGTTCTTAATTTTAGGTGGGTTTTACGTGTAGATGTGGAACTGATGAATGGAAAGGTTTTCAAAGTTGGTTATGTGTGAGGATATGTGAAGTGGAGGAAAGGGTGTTATTTCCCTTGGCATTGTCCAATGACATTACCAACCCTTCAGGTACTTGAATCTTCTTCGTCCCTTTGACGGAGCCAGCACGTTAATATTTTTAAATTTTGACCTTAGGTGTAGCTACTTGGACCCTCTTTGCCC